>OU343060.1:41882233-42617233 GCA_910593695.2 Ocypus olens
AATGTCTAGAATATTTCATAAAAAAAATATTTGAATTCGTTGCAGGATTTTTGAGAAAATGAAGAAAATCTAGTTAAGTATCTGATAGCCATGCGAACGGCTGTACATTTCGTTTTGTGTAAATTCTGTGTTTTAAGTGGGTAGTTTTTGTGCTACTTTCTTCAAATTTTACACACAGCTGACCGCTGATATAATAGTTAAAGCGTAAAAATTTGACTTTAATCTGTCTAGTCTAACGCCAGATCGAGCCATGTAAGTAAATTTACATATCTCCGGTTACTTTTAATATATCGATACGCGGAGGAATTTCTACTATTTTTTGTCTCCCGCTTTTTACCACGTTTTGAGTCTGGTTAAACGACCGGTAATAAATCATGGAAATTATTAACGGTTGCTTATTGTAATTAAAACTTTAATTAAGTGTTATTTCACTGACTAAAACACAAGATACTAACTATAGCGAAGTCACAGCGGCCCCGCCTCGCCCCATGTGCCGCGATACACCATTATATGACACACTCAAGGGCACTGAGAAGCGCTTTCTCGTAGACCGCAAGAAAAGTAAACGAAACAACAGTTTTAGTGGACAATCCGAAGACTCAACACTGAAGGCATCATCAAGTACCGGAAGGGAATGGCTATTCGTATCAAGACTTCAGAAAAACACACCGAAAGAAGACATCGTGACATTTCTGAAAAATTGAACACATGAATTAGCTTTGCTGTTGAATCACTAAAGCCAAATACGAGGAAGCTGATTATTCATCATACAAATTTGAAGTACCGACTAATTACTTTGACACTATTAATGACCCTAAATTCTGTCCAAAAAGCATTTATTTAAATATATTTTATTTTTCTAAGCAGCCATCAAATTTTCTCCGAACCAAGAAATCAAGTCCTCACAAGTAAGTTTACAAGAAATAAATTCCCATAAATATATAAATGAATTATATGATTTTTATATATTTCATCTAAATGTCCAAAGTTTGGCTAATAAATTAAAAAAATTATCAGGATACTTTACAAGATGATAAAATTATGCATATTGTTTGCATTTCGGAACACTGGTTGGGTAAAGATATGATGGACTGCCAATACCTACCTAGCTATAAAATGGCAACTTATTACTGCAGAACTGACTATTCACATGGAGAAACGTGTATATACGTACGTGGGAACATAAAATTCGAAACTCTCTCGATTGGTCAGTTCTGCACTGATAAGGATGCAGAATTTTGCGCTATATCTTTAAGTGAACTGAAAATAATCATTATCTCTTTATATAGATCGCCCTCAGGCAATATTGATAACTTCTTCAATCAATTTAGCAGTCTTTATGTAATTTGCAAACCTTCATTCAATGGAAAAATACTTTTTATAGCAGGCGATTTTAATATCCACTTCGATAAAAGGTCTGTTATTCAAGAAAGAGTAATAGAAACTATTCATTCTTATGGACTGAATATAACTATAAGAGGCAGCACACGCATCTCAGAACATTCTGAGAGCTGCATTGATAATATTCTAACGAATACAAAAAATTACACCAGCGAAGTAGTAAATCCACATATTTCAGACCACCTAGGACAAAATCTTAAAATATATGCCAATATAAATAGTGTGACTTATACAGATAAAATCAAAATTACAACTAATTTCGACCGCGTCATTCATCAACTTAATGAAAACCCAGTTGTAATATCGGACAATGCTTGTGATGTTAATAAGGTAGCTAAACATTTGAACTCTGCTTTACTAGCATCAATTGCATTATCTACAAAAGAGAGATACAAAGATAAAAAACGATCTCAGTTTGAAATGGTTCACGCCTGACCTCAGAAAATTACGAGATAATTTAGATCTTATCTATGACTACCATAAAATGACAAATACTCTCGAGTCAAAGAAATTATACATGTCTTTTAGACATGAATATAAATTACATTTAGATAATGCCAAAAAAATAGCTGTAATAATTTCATTAATACATCCGACAATAAGTCCAAAGCAGCTTGGCATTTAATAAATACTGAAAGAGGTACTACAAAAAAAACTGAAACAATACCAATATCTCCGTTCGTCCAAAACGACTATTTTGTGAACATTGCATCATATTGCATCATAACAAACAATTTACCGAAGACGAAAATAAACCAGTCTACAAATAAAAATGCGTTTGGAGATTCTTTTTACCTCTTACCTACTGATCCTAGTGAAGTAGAAAATGCGATCAAACGACTGAAAAAAAAATCGGACAAAAGATACTTTCGGTCTCGATTCAATTATTATAAAAATTCTATCATTTCACGTGGCCCCGTGTCTTTCTTCTCTTTTTAATTTATGTTTTCAAAATGTCGTTTCCCCGAAAATATTTAAATTCTCAAGGGTTATTCCAATATTTAAAAAAGGCAATCAAAATGACTGCAGCAACTATAGACCTATAGCTATCATCCACATAATTGGAAAAATACTTGAATTGCTAATAAAGGACAGGTTAATTTCATACTTAAGTAAATATAAAATATTATCTGATAGCCAATATGGTTTCAGGAAAAATAAAAATACTGAGATGGCTGTTGACAAATTGCTCCAGCTAGTCCTAACTAATCTAAATCGGGGTATACATACATCAGTCACACTTTGTGATTTGTCAAAAGCGTTTGAATGTGTCGATCATACCATTTTATTACAAAAATTAGAACGGATTAATATAAAAGGAGTGCCATTACAGTTTTTTAACCCTCAACTACTACGGACAAGTAAATAATACGCAAGTTGATGACCCTTTTATTAAATATTTAAAAAATAGTACAAAATATTAATTTTTACAAAAGAAATAGATTAGATCTTATAATTTATCAAATTTAACATAATTTAAAACTGATTTTATTGCTCAAAACAGTCTGGGCAATTTTTTTTTTTGAGCAAGTAGTACAAATTGGTATTTTGCATGTGTCACAAAACGTTGCTGTTGTCTTATCGCTCTTGCTTGGACAAAAGAAACACCTCTTCCGTTTCGATGTAGGAATACGTTCATTAGGTTGTGTTTCAACGGGAATTTTAACCTTCAAGATATTTGCACTCAGAATTCTAAGATTACGGGGAATCTTTTGGTTGCACATTCGATCATATGGATCACACAACGCACGTCCTAGTTCTTTTAAGAAAGAAAACCTGGAATATTTCCTTCCCAATGGTGAGGATTCATATATAACCTTACTGTTGACACCAGCAATATTCAATATACAATGAAATAAAGCCATCGGTCAACGTCTCGTTCTGCGAGAAGTTGAATATAGAGCACATTTTTGATCGAGTGCATCCACACCTGATTTAGTCTCATTATAGAAATGTATGATATCAGGTTTCTTTGTATTTTCATTCACAGTATTAGTGTGGTGCATACTGGAAATCAGAATTACTGATTTTCCGCGTTTTGGTACATGGGAAACCAAAGTTATTCCACTTTGAAATCCAAATATTGATGATGAAATCTCACGGTTCCGCTGTGCTTGACATTCTGGTGGAATTTGCCTCTTATTCTTTCTTAGTGTACCAACATACGTAAAGTTTCTTTTTCGTAATTCATTTACTGTTTCAAGGGCAGAGTACCAATTGTCAGCTGTTATGTTCCTATTGAAATTTATTGGCAAATGCTCAACCAGACGTAATACAACTTGGGTTGGATTTGGGAGTAAAGTTTTAGTTGGACGTAAGGGTTTCGCACCAGTATAAACTTCTGCATTACACATGTAATGTGTCTTGGAATCACCTAAAACCTGTACTTTAATCCCATACTTCGCGGGTTTATTAGGAATATACATACGGAAACCACATCTTCCTCTAAATGGAACGAGCATTTCATCAACGGTTAAATATTCACCAGGTATATAGTTTTATTTGCAATTAGCAACAAATAAATCGAAAATTTCAGAAATAGGCGCCAATTTATTAATAGCAACTCTATCTTTTCTACTTGTTTCGTCATCAAATCGCAAGCAACTTAGCAAAAAGGAAAAACGTGATAATGACATTGCGCACCGAAATAAATCCCTTCCCGTACCGTCAGTGCACCACATTGAACGAAGATCTTCATGGTTCGATTTAAATATTGCCTGTAAATAGAGCAGACCAATAAATGCTTTCATTTCGTTGATACTTGTTTTATGAATGAACGAGGGAGTGAATAAAGTACGCGATTGCCTGTGCCGTTTAAGCTGCTTATATTTCATACCCATTCTTTCAATTTTTTGGTATGTGCAGTCCACTATCTTCTGAAGCATATCTTCAGTTATCAACAATAACCATGCAGATAGTGGATTTTCTGGTGGAGTTGCTAGAGCAGGCCCTGTATTGCCTGCCTTGAAAGTTATTATATTTTCCCGTCTTACTTTACATTTATTGGGTGGATCTTTTGCCCATTTTGTGCCATTATTTCCATACCATGCTCTATGTGATGTCGTTTCACTGCATATATTTTCACCATCATCATCACTCTCATCATTGGAAACAGAATATTCACTATTTGATTCGTGTTCGCTAAATATTTCTGTATCATTTTCTTCTTCGTCACTTTTATCGGCTTCTTCTGTTATTATTGCCAAAGCATTAGCTTTATCATCGACTGTAACTAGATTTTCATGAGATCCTGATGATTGGTCTTGAAAAATATTCGAATCTGTATCTTCCCAAAAATCTTCACCATCATTATCTCAGCAAGTTGTTCGTCAGAAAGATTATTCATTATGCTGTAAAAATAATTAAAATAAGTAACTATATATTTTTAATAGAAGTCTAATAATTATTGTAACCAGCATAAAATAAGTATGTAGTTTCAAAATAACTTACTATGTATATTGTAAGATAGTATTTACTGACGGGTCCCGAAATGCACTCTACAGCAAAATAAGCACCTCTCGCCGCGACTGCTTTGCCCCTACTGAAAAGTGCATTAGAAAATAATGGAATAGCTAGAAGGTCAACCCCCACCATTAAATTATAATAGAATGCGAATGAAAACAAATATCAGATGGGTCACTCTGACCCATCCGTAGTAGTTGAGGGTTAAGTCGTATCTAGAAGGTAGGGAACAATCTGTATTGATTGAAAATATTTCATCAAGTTTTAAAACTATAAACAGTGATGTGCCACAGGGCTCGATTCTGGGACCGATCTTATTTATTATTTACATAAATGATCTACCCAGCTACTTAAAGCCTGCAGAAGTTGTTCTGTTTCCTGATGACACAACTTACATCAGCGCACATAAGGATATGGACTCCCTGCAAAGATTAACTCTAGAAACAGTACAAAAGGCATTATTATGGTTCAATGCTCATAAATTATAGCTGAATGGAAATAAAACACAAACAATAACCTTAAGTCCAGACGCACGGAAAACACTAAGTCAAAATGTTAACGTATTGGGAATTCGTCTGAATAATAAATTAAAATGGTGTGACCACATTGATCAGTTATCGGTAAAAATATCAAAATCACTCTTTGTTCTGAGAAAACTTGTTCCCTTAATTGATATTACAACATGTATGAAGGCATACCATGCTTTAATTGTTTATGGCCTGAGGCTATGGGGAAACTCTACAGCGACAAATCGTATTTTTATATTGCAGAAAAAGGCTGTTAGAATAATATGCAAATTAAAGTTCACAGAGTCATGCAGAACTCATTTTGAGTTACTAGGTATCTTGACAGTCCCTGCCTTATTTATATTTAAGACATGTATCTGTATTCATAAAAATAGAAATAAGTTTACTAATGTTAACCGTGCCCATTCCTATCTCGCTAGGCACGGAAATCAACTGTTAGTATGTAAAACAAAGTTGGCCTTAGTCGCTAGGTATGTAACGCAAGTAAATTTATATAATGCACTACCATCCAGAATTAAAACACTTGATATTAACAAGTTTAAGACTGAACTACGTAGCCTTCTCTTAATTATGGAACGTTATAGCACGGATGAATACTTAAGTCAATTATAACAAAATTCAAATTTTGGATTTATCTTTTTTTAGTCTGTTTTGTGAAGTCCTATATCTATAGTATTTTATATAATGACGTTGTATTTTATTTTATCTTAAACTGTTTAATTGTATTTAATTGTGTTTTATTTTATTTTAAAATAAAAAATTGTCATATTGGCTTTGTAGGGAAAAGTCCCTACATGTATTCTAACATTTTTATATACTAGAATAATGTATTGTATCCTAAAAATGTTATAAACGACTTATACTTTGTCAATGAATCGTGTAATTATATTTTTTCCGCTACCGACAACGTAAATACGCATTGCATCCATGGTTACAGGTAACGTAAGTGGCTGATAACATTCGTGGCGTTTGTTGTCCTTGACGACGGAACTTAATTTTTTACTTACGGACCTAGGAAAATAATAAACAGAAACGTAACGCTCCAACATATAGGCGACCAGCACATTTTCGTCTATACCTATAGCATCGGCATTCTTTTTACTTAACCACTGCTTAAAAGAATCGTAACAGGACACATCCCTTTTTCGATTTTGTCGGTAACAGGTTCTAACACGCAATATTCGCAGCTTCGTTTGCATCCATGCCCGCAGAACGTTTCACTGGATTGACACAAACAAACAAAATTCGAGATTGTTTTCTCGGTTGCGGGGTTGCCATAGAACGCATAGGTGACTATAAACATTTGAATCCCAAATGTTACAAGCCATATTTTAGAATATTTTCTGATCTTTTTTAAGTATTATATTTCCGGTAGCGGAAAAAAAATAATAAGCAACACGGAACGTCATGACAATTAACATTTTCGGCAGGCGACGAGCCTCCTCGCCTACCTCAAATGTTAATACGTCCTTACGTTCCTTGTTGCTTAAATAAGCAAGTTATCGAAAACAAAATTTTTGAGTTATCACGCGAACAAGTGAAGATATTAACACGCGGTTAAGGGAAAATTGAAGGTAATTAATAGGGCTACTTATGCTATTTGGCCCCTTTTTGTAAGCGCACAATAAAGCTAAAAAAAATATATTTTTGAAAAAATAATATTTTTCACGTTTTTCTGCTATTTACACCAAGTTTTTGGAGTTCCAGGACCCGTAAAAATCTAGAAAAATGCCGCTCTCTAGTTTTGGGTGTAACAAAATCAAATCAATTGAAGCCGATCACACAACTGACCGGAAAAAATACAAACAATTTTACAGTGGAATAATTTAATAAAAATGCATTTTTTACCACAAGTCCTACATGACAGTTAATGAGCATGCAAATTTCATTTTTTTTTAACCCTTTGACATACAAAGACGTCTATGACACGTCTTTTGTTCCCAGCGTCAAAATTAATTTTGACGTGTCACAGACGTCCGCAAAATCGCGTCAGATTTAAACGAATTTTGAGGTTAGTTATGAGATGTAATTTAATTTAATTAATATAATTATGAATTAGTTGATTTTGTCCCTATCCTAGTTATCCGTCCCAATGAGTGCATATAATAAATTGACCGAAAGTGATGTGGAGAGTGAAGAAGATTATTTGAGCGAAAATGAAAACCTTCCCGATTTTGATGATTCAAGCGATTGTAGCAGCGAAAGTTCAATACTAGTAAATGTTCGTAAGCGCCCGAGGTTGATATATTGCAGCGACGATTCAGATTCGTCAATGGATGAATGGAATTGGGAAGAAAAGGAAAATATACCTAATATAAAAATATTTACGGCAGTTCCCGGCATCAACGCTATTACTTTGCGTAGACTTACTGCAAATCCTACACCTCTTGCGGTATTGAGACAAATAATTGGTGATGATTTCTTTGAAATGATAGTTAGGGAAACCAACAGATATGCAACACACACTACAAGTTGGAAAAATTCTAAAGTGGGCGAAGAATGGTTTCCAGTGACCATTGATGAATTACAGGTATATTTTGCATTATGTATACTTATGTCACAGGTAAAAAAATCCAAGATTGACATGTACTGGTCAAAGAGAGCTATTATCGAGACGCCAATATATTCAAAAACTATGCCCCGTAAACGTTTTCTAGCTATTTCCAATTTCCTTCATTTTGTGGATAATAATATAATAGACAAAGGTGATAAAATATGTAAAGTAAGAAAAATAGTTGACTACCTAAATAATAAGTTTGAACAATTGTACACACCAAATAAAAACGTTGTCATTGACGAATCCCTTATGAAATACAGAGGTCGCCTAAATTATATACAGTTCATTGCAAGCAAACGAGCATGATTTGGGATAAAATTTTACAAACTCTGTGAATCTGATTCGGGGTACTGTTCGCAATTCAAAATATATACAGGCAAAGATAAGATACCCGGAACCGCTACACCTGCTTCTCAAAATGTCGTATTGGAGTTGGCCCAGCAGATTTTAGGCAAAGGCTATACATTATTCTTAGATAATTGGTATTCATCACCAGAACTTTTTGATATCTTGCGAAAAAATGATACAAACGTAATTGGAACTGTTAGAAAAAACCGGAAAAATATGCCAAAAAATTTACCAAAATACAAAATAAAAAAAGGAGAAGCGAGAACTTTATCTTGTAGAGGAATATTATCATTACGTTGGTGCGATAAAAAAGACGTTTATATGATAAGCACAACACACTCAGGAGAAGAAATGGTGGATACTGGAAAATTAGAATAAATAAAAAAAGAGAGGAAGAACAAGTAATAAAACCTAAATGTGTTATAGATTACAATTTTGGAATGGGCGGTGTCGACAGGCAAGATCAACAACTTGCTTGTTTTCTACTTATGAGAAAATGCATAAAGGGGTACAAGAAAATATTTTTCTATTTGCTGGATATCACAATATACAATGCTTATGTTTTACATTCAAAATTGCCGAATATAACAAAACAAACAATTGTTGATTTCCGTCTAAACGTAGCAGAAGACATGCTGTCTAATCTATCTTTACCTAATTACGCAACTCGCGGACGTCCATCAAAAAATGACTGCCCAACTCGTCTACAGGCAAAAAATTGGGCGCATTTTCCTGAACATATACCCCCCACTAATAGAAAGCAGCACCCAGCAAAGAGATGTCATGTATGTGCCAAGCATAATATCAGAAGCGAAACCACTTGGCAATGTAAACAATGTTTAATTGCACTACATTTACCTGAGTGCTTCGAAAAATATCATACTTTACAACATTACTAAATTGTTTGTTATAGTGTTATCTTGTATATATGTTATTAAAACAATAGTTTTAACTTTAATTTAAATATTTTCAACAATAAAATATAATTTGTTAAAAAATGAAATATGGTTTAAATAATTGATCCTTTTGTTTAGGGTTACTTTAAATTTAAAATGTATGTCAATGGGTTAATATTGAAAACAAGGTTTTTGCAACTCAAATTGCGTGGCGGCCTCATCACCCATCGTATCCTGCTACACCTTTCACTTAATTTGAGTTTTCGCGCGAACAAGTATAGATATTAACACGCAATTAAGGGAAAATTGAAGGTAATTGATATGGCTACTTATGCTATTTGGCCCTTTTCTGTAAGCGCACAAGAAAGCTTTCAAAAATAAAATTATTCTCGAAAAAAATTTTTTTTACGTTTTTCTGCTATTTACACCAAGTTTTTGGAGTTTCAGGACCCGTAAAAAATCTGGAAAAAATCCGCTCTCTAGTTTTGGGTGTAACAAATCAATTAAACCCGATCACACAACTGACCGGAAAAAAATACAAACAATTTTACAGTGGAATAATTTAATAAAAATGCATTTTTTACCACATTTTTGGTACAAGTCGAATATGACAGTTAATAAGCATGCCAATCTCTTTTTTTAATATTTAAAACAAGGTTTCTACACTTGCAACTCAAATCGCGCGAGGGCCGCCACACCCATCTTATCCCGCTTCCCCATTTCATAGAAAATGAATTGAATCAATTGTCGCTCAACTAATAATTGTCCGTGTGCGGGCCCGCTAAACGTCCAAACCTTGCAAACTTCTTCAGGAGTAAATATAATGAATAATAGTAAGTACTATCGCTATAAACCACTATCATATTTGATTTATCTTTTTCATTAGTAATTTGTATTGTATTTATTAGGTGTTCTAACCAAAATTAAAATCTGTCATTTCTGACAATGACATAAGGGTCCAATTTACTATATCAATTATGTGACTAGTACGAAATGTACACCATTTTGGCCCAAGAAGAGACCGCCAAAGTTACTATTTTTGTAACATAAATGTTTTTTTGTACTTAAATGTGTGTTTAACAAAGTACCTTAACTGAATTTTCCAATGCTTTTATTTTATTAAAAAAAAAAAAAAAAAAAAACAGAAATTAGCCTTTTCTTCTGGGACCTGAAGTGGCCTTATCCCTTAATTAATTGAAAGCTTTGCAACATAACTTAGAGCTGCATTCGCCAGTATTTCCCGTTTAAATATTTACTTGCTACTATTATTATGGGATCGAGGGAATATTTGAGAATGATAAAGTGGGAAATACATACAGAACTAAAGACATTTATGCATTCCCCTGAGGACGCTAATGAATTCAACCCGCATGTTAGTATTACTGAATAAATAATATTGATAATAAACTTGAGCCATAAGCAACGACGTTATTGTTTAGGAATGTTATTAATTATAGTTTAAAACCATGAATATTAAATGAGAATTTAACATTTTCCCAACTAACGTTTTCATTAAATATCAACAATTAGGTTTAGGAAATGAATGGTGAAACTAAACCAACTAACACTACGTCCCTAACAACCGTGATTATTATTCGGAAACATATTGGGTAGTAAGCCTTTGTGCGATTTATGAATAGTTGTTTCTGTAAGTTTTAACACGCAACGCAAATCTTTTCATGCCAAAGCGCTCAATTCATGTCAGGTATTAATGAATAAAATGAATGGCCCTCAAAATGATATAATGACGGCAGAGACATAAAAGACAGTTCCATATTTCAAATATTATTTACATGACTGTTTAAATGTCGATTCTAAAGTGAAATATTACTTATATAATAATTTATAATATTCTGTTTTATAAAACAATTGGATTTAAAATTTTTGGTATTTTCTATAATACCAATTTTAAATAATTAGCAAAGTGTATATTTGTAATTTTAATCTGGATTAGTTACAATATCGAGATCGGAAGAAATTTCATTCGTAGTGTAATTGTTTGTATATACAGCCACTACTTTATTTATCTCCACTTTATTAAAGGTTTTTATACAAGAAGAATTAGCGTGTGTTCACTAGTAATATTTTTCTCGTCTAGTTGTTTATTTGAACATCACGGCTACGCGTGATCCTCATTTTCATTTTCCTATTCCGGTCCAGGCAGTCACTATACCACTCTTCGTCTAAAAGAGGCTATGGAAGGAAATTGTACAAGAGAAGGATACGTGTTTGTGAGAGGTGCAAGGTTTAGAAGAAGATTTGTTATGTTTTTTAACTGAACAAGGAAAAACAGAAAGGTTGGTGGTGTTTTGGGTATTTTCTACTGAAGTGGCCGAAATAGTGGAAATACTATATCCAGGTTTTAATCGGTCGATGGAAAATTTGTTCTGTTTACCGTCAACTTCAATTGTATATAATTTTGAATTTTGACTTAAAATTTTGAACGGCCCATCGCAGCATGGGTGCGTTACGTTTTCGATACAATCCCGGCGGACGAATACATGTGTGCAATTTTTTAAGTCGGCATTAACATAATTCCTGCGGAAGGATTTTTTTACGCGCGAAATCGCCCGGCCAGCGTAATGTCTTGCCGTAGATGAACTCTGCAGTTGTCGCCTAAAGAGATGATTTGAAAACTGTCCGGAGTCCTAGGAGAATTAAAGGGAGTTATGTTACCCAGTTCTTAAGGCTGTTCGACCCGTTCGAAAAATGAAGCGTTTTTGGCGCTCGGCTGATAGTGGTGTGATGGAAAAAAATTAAGTAATGATATTTTACACAGGGTTACATAAAGGATGAATGTAGGTTACTAAAGAATTACATTTTTTATAAGTAAATGTGTAATTTAGTGTTGAAAAATAGGCATTTTTAACATTAAATAAAATGTAAATAAACGCTGAAAATTCAAAATGTTTTACTACAGTGACACAGATTGATTCTTTGGTAATAAAATCCATTGAGCCAAATTAGTTTTTCCTGAAAAATAAGGACGCAATTACACTAGAGCTAGACCCTTACGCGAGATATTTTAGTTGCCGTAAAGTAACGCCATCTGTAGAAAACAGTTCCCACACAGCGGTAGGGGAATAAACGTACCAAGGCATATTTAGAAGCCCGATTCCAGTCGATTTTTCAGGGCATTTCGCGTATTTTAAGTTTCTTGTCGATTTTAAAAATAATCTACTATATGTTACGTAGTTTAAGCAAATGCCCTACCATTATAAATATAATTTCGATGTACAAGTAATCGCAATACTTCACATCAACAAATGAAATAATAGTATAAAATCACAAGTAACGGTTAGGAATTGGCATACATTTATAACGAAAAAAAAAATACGCCTGTGTGCTGAACTCCGATTTTCATCGGGGTACCTGCTGACTGTCCCGAAGATATCTTCCAGACAAAATCATCAAAATTTTCCACTGTCAACATGTTTATTTTCATTCTTTGCTGGACGAAAGTTACGAAGTATTACAATTACGAAGTATTACGAATATTATTATTACGAAGTTACAATTCGTGTAAATATTTCGTAAATTGTTAGTATTAACTCAGATTTATACCGAGACAGAGTTTTAAATATACACAGCTATTATTGTAAGTACAGGGTGGGAAAAATTCGATGTTTGTATAGGGTATCTCGATAATTATAATATATAGAAGATATCGGAATTCTGATAAAGTTATTTTATTCTTTTCAAAAAAGTGCTTCAACAACATATAACTTTCATTATTGTCAAATGATAAACAAATGAGATATTTCAAAATATCTAAAATGAAAAAAAATGACTTTTTGGCTATAACTCGAAAACAAAAGAAGATAAATAAATTTAGTTTTCATCATTGAGTTTTTCTTGACAAAAAAGATCGAGGATGCGCCATCAGTTTTTCTCTATCTATTATAGTTAATCGAGATCCCCCATAGAATTTTGACGAATTTTGCCCACCCTGTAACGTGATTTTTTTTCGTCCGGTTGCCATAACCAGGTTACCTTACAAGGGACACCGTGTCCAGGATGAGCGATTTAAATTATACATAACACACTGGGTATTCTATTTATTTAAATAATGCAATTTCAAACAAACTGGCTCACGAATGACCTGCATCATTTTTTTGCCAAACTGCCTTACAATAAAAAAAAAACGCCCATCCTTAGGGGCGATATTTCACGGACCTGTAATTTTCACTGATATTGAAACACTAAGACATTATTAGAGCCCTTTTTAATGGAGGATCTAAATATGTTATTAGATTTATTGTAACTTTCAAGATCGCGGAGAAACAATAGACAACTTTTGTTTTTCTTATGGCCGCCATATTGGATTTCTACATTTTCTAATGCAAGACTTTTTCTGTTTACGATGATATATTACACATTATGTTTTAATTTTACATTTGAGCCAAAATTTTAAATTTATTATTTTTGTAAAGAATGCCATTGTAAACAAAATTAACATTTTTGTTCAAAACAAAATGTGACAGTTCCATTTAAACTTCATTCTTGAAATTTACTCTACTGGTAACTTTATCGTAAAAATGAAACTTTAAAGTGAAGAATAACTCGATATGTTACAAATGTATTACAATTTACATAAAAATATGCAAGTCTCAATCTTCAGAAATATCCGAGAAATTTATCCCCCTTGCATTACTTTTTATGGGGAACAGCGTAGAAGTATCATTGATTCTATAAATAATATTAGAAGAAGAGATATTAGTAGGGCAATTTATAATTTAAGAAAAAGAGCAGAATTGTGTTTGGAAGTGGAATGTGAATGTGAATAATTTGAACACTTATTGTTGCTTTATGTTTTCCAGTAGTTTTAAATGTTGTAATAAATTCCTGAGAATAAAATAATACCCAAACAGAAGTGTTGATAAATGAATGCATAGTCCCTTGATTGTAGATGAATTAAATAATAAAATAAAATGCTACAGTTTGTTTTATAGGCTTTGTAATACTCATTGTTGTAGAAAAGTGTGATGTTTGCATGGCACTCTTTACAAAAATAATACATTTCAAATTTTTGGCTCAAATGTAAAATTAAAACATAATGTGTGATATATCATCGTAAACAGAAAAAAATCTTGCATTATTAAATGTAAAAATCCAATATGGCGCCCATAAGAAAAACAAAAGTTGTCTATTGTTTCTCCGCCATTTTGAAAGCTACAATAAATCTAATAACATATTTAGATTCTCCATTAAAAAGTACTCTAATATCTTAGTGCAAAATGTGTAATAGTAATAGTTTTCGAATAAAAAATTAAAAATGAAAATTGATTTTTTTTATTTTTTCGCGATTTTTTTAAAACAAAAAAAGATAACTCAAATTTCTCAACAGATTATTAATCAACGTTATAATACACAACTTTGCCCTAATTTAACCAACCTCGTATCTCTTAAGATAACTGAAATCCCCATGGTGCCGCTCGAAAAACGGGCACCCTGTATAGCATTTCTAAATAATATTTTTTTATATTCATTAGTTTATACTTCCATGTTGCTCTAGATTTTAAAGAATCGCAAGAGAATGCTCATGTTCAAAATTACGATTTTCATGAAATGAACAATAAAATAAAAACAATTGCTACAAATACGAAACTTTCCAAATTTACTAAAAAACAATAATTTTGAATTAATACCACGAAACCAATTTTCAATTTACAAATTCCAAATTCCAACTGAAAAATAAATAAAAACAATTGCTAAAAATTTGCAACTTTCTAAATTTACTCAAAATATACTAGAGGATTCTGCAGAAAATACCTTTCGACGTTATTTATTTTATTTAAAAATAATCCCTCGAGATCAGAGTAAATCATCATTCTAGGGACGCAATTCTTTAGAGGTAAAACAAAAATAGAAAAACAATTATGACGTTTGTGTAGTGGGTACAGGCGAACGATTGTACCGGTTGCACCGCGTGCCGTGTGGGTTCGAATCCCAGCCCGGGCGAAAGATTTCGGGGCCGCGGAATATTCGCTCGGGACCGTGGTCGTTGTAATTTATCTTTCATTTTTCATTTAATTTCTGATATTTCTACAAAACAACGGTATATATCACGTACTTGAAACTGTCTTTTACAAATTTTTTAAATTACTCAAAATGTATTTGACTTTACGATTCTGCAAAAATCTTTAATGCTTTTCGACTAGATTTTAAAATAAATCCCCGAGAACAAACCAAATCGTTATTCTAAAGATGAGCTTTTTCTGAAGCAACGCGGACGTATAAAAAAAAATTGCGATATCCTTGAAAATATTTAAATTTACCCAAAATACATTGCAATTTATGATTCCGCAAATATGTAGAAATGCTTCACTAATTTTTGAAATAATCACCAGAGAGGCTGAAAGCCCTCTGGTCAATAGCTTGTTGAGGTTTCTCTTTCACCCGAGAAAAAAATTATCATTATGCACATGCGTCTTTTCGGAAGCAAAACAACAATGGAAAAACAATTGTCACATACTTTCCAAATTTACTCAAAATATATTCTACTTTAGGATTCTACAAAAATTTCCAAATGCTTCTTAACCAGATTTGAAAATAATCTCCCAATAATAGAACAAATCATCATTCTAAAGATACGTTTTCTTCAGAGGCAAAACAAGAATAGAAAAACATTTGCCACATACTTGAAACTTTTCAAACTTCTATTTCAAGATTTAGTCACCCTTCTATAGTTTCTGAAATAATCGCACATGAACAATGCTTATGCTAATATTAAAACTACGATATTCATAACTATAAAATATTATAACAATTGCTACAACGCTGAAATTTTCGTTACTTTTTAAAGTATATTGTAATAAGATCAAATGGGAATGTAAGAACCCTACTTCTTTAGAGTTCAAATTAATCGTACAAAAAAAAATGTGTATAAATTGTGACATAAAACTATTTCAATAAAACTATTAAGTTATTCCATGAAAATTATTCATAATTACATTAAACCGGTGTTTAAAAGGTTTATTTTGTGTAAAGAGTGTAATATTTGAGAGACGAGTGTGCGAGTTCCTGCAGCTAATATGAATTATATGACGCGTGCACGGCCAATGCGTTAACACGGCACGCCAGTGCCTAAGTCCGGTCCTTATTTTTCTGCGAGAGCGACGTCGCAATAGGACTTTATAGAGATGAATATATGATTTGTTAGGTCCGCCCATTACTTGCCGTCTCACCCTTGCACCCCTGAGAAAGTATTCGTTCCGAGATGAACAGCCTTAAGATCGTTCCTCATTCGGATTAAGTCTTTGATTTGGCGGTTGAGCCGCTCTACCAGGCCGTTACATTGCGGATGGTAGGGGGTTGAAGATTTGTGTTGGATACTAAACGTCCTGCAGAATTCCTTCCAACTGTTGGACAGAAACTGCCGACCCCGGTCAGTAATGACCGTAGATGGTGTTCCAAAACGTGCAATCCAATCAATCAAAAATGCTTGTGCAATGGAATCTGCAGTAATTTCAGTAAAAGGAATTACTTCTGGCCAACGCGTAAAGCGATCAATGCAGACCAGAACGTATCTGAAATTGTCACAAACAGGCAAAGGGCCGATTATGTCGATGTGGATGTCAGTGAATCGGTCATCCGGGTCTGAAATTTCGCAATGAGTGACACAGTGTGGCGATGAATTTTGTTCTTCTGGCACTTCAAACAGGACTTGACGAATAGTGCAATGTCGTGGTTCATCCACGGCCATACGTAACCTGCTGCTACGAGACGTCTCAATGCACGAGTACCCGGATGTGTGAGTTCATGAAGTGAACGAAGAACTTCCTGCCGCATTGCAGGAGGAACATAGGGTCGTGGTGATGCTAGAGACGTGTCTACATAGATGCACGTGTTAGAGCCGGCCAGAATGAACTGTTCCAGTTTGAGTGCAGTAGTGCCACTACCCAGAGGAGATTTAAGTTCCACATCTTCAGATTGCAATTTTTCCAGTTGGTTGAGGTCTAGAGTATTAATTTCGACTCGCGACAGTGTGTCTGCCACATTGTTGTCCTTTCCAGTGATGTGCCTGATGTCAGTGGTGAATTGTCCGATGTAGTTCAAGTGTCTGCGCACTCTTCCTGAAAAACGATCTAAGTGAGAACAGATAGCAGATATCAAAGGTTTATGGTTCTTCGAGATGATATTTGAACTATTTAATTGTCAAATATACGGCTAACAATTCACGGCCGAACGTGCTGTATTTGCGTTCTGTCGGAATGAAAGATTTAGAAAAAAAATGGTGATGTGGCCATCATGTTACTTTCTCCGACTTTATATTTACGTTTTCATGGGTTTATTTTCAATGGAAATCATATTTTAAATGTACATCGAGCGTTGCGTAAACTCGCATGAAACTGACGTTTTAAACGTCAAAATCATGAAAGATGGAAAAATTAAACTTCAAATTCAAAAACTCGGTTTACTCAAAAACTAAGGAGATTTCGAAAAAAACTTATTCTTTAGAAGTTGTTCATTTTGGCATTCTCTACAATTATTATTCACATAAAATTGCTGTAACTATTATTGTTTCATAATTATAAACCAAAAATTAAAAAAAGTTAATAAATTTTTTTCTCGAATAGCAATGATTTTATGAAAAATATTTTCAAGCAAAAGCTATTCATTTCTTTGTTGTCTTCGATGTTTATTTAAATGTTTTTCTGATATTCTTTATATTTAAGAAAATATTGGCAAAAAATAAAAAAACAGTTAAGGTAAACACCCACTTCCGGTGTACGAAATTTTACCAAAAGCTTTTCAGTTCTTCGGATTATCAAATAAGACGTATGTTCAAAGTTTCATAACAATTTCTCTATTGGTTTTTGAGATACAGCGCACACAGCAGACACACACACACAGACACACACACAGACACATACACACACACACAGCAGACACAAAAATTTTTTTTTCCAAAAATTGTTGAAATGGCATCTAGGGACCCCAAAACGGATATTTCCGTAAAAAAATTTTTTGAAAAAAAAATCACGATCACAATACTTTCTCGTACTTGCGTCTACCATGATGTTTAACTCAGCAACAGGATCTGAAAGCGCGAGCATGGCAGAGTTGGCCAATGCGGCCTTAGCTGCCGAAAAAGCGTATAATACATATTGATTCCAGATCGATGGTTTGTTACGAGGAGTTGTTGCAGCAAGTTGATTCAGCGGTTACAATATGCTCGAGCATGATTTTACGAAACGGTGATAGAAATTGATCATGCCGAGGAAACGTTGGAGTGCTTCTAGGTCAGCGGGTTGAGGCAAAGACAAGATTACATCCACCTTGCACTGCAGAGGTTTTATCCCTTCACCACTAATGCTGTGACCTAAGAAACTTAATTTAGGTTGGCCGAAAACGCATTTATCAGGGTTAATTTTTATACCAAATGATGTCAACCGCTGAAAATTTGGAAAAGGTGACGATCATGTTTGCGTTTGTTTCTACTGAAAACGAGTACATCATCAATGTAGGCGAAACAAAATGGTAGTCCGCGTAAAACTGAATCCATAAACCTTTCAAAGGTTTGAGCGGCGTTTCTTAGGCCAAAACTCATCCTGGTGTACTCGAATAGTCCGAAAGGTGTTGTGATTGCCGTTTTCGGTATATCAGTGGGATGATTTGGAATTTGGTGGTATGCCTTGACCATCGATTTTAGAAAATAACGTGCAACCACAACAGTTATTTGCTAAGTCGAGAAGAAGAGGCAAGGGATGCCGGTCTGGAGTTGTTGTGTTACCCTGTTTAAGCCACGGTAGTCTCCGCAGGGGCGCCAAGTATCGTCTGGTTTCGTAACCATGTGCAATGGCGTAGCTCAGGGACTTGCCGAAGGCCGTAGGAAACCGAGTTGGATGAGTTTGTCAAACTCGTTCCTAGCCGCTTGGTACCTTTGTGGTGGCAACCTGCTGGGCTTAGCAAAAACAGGGGGACCCGTGGTCGTGATGTGATGCACGACATCATGCCTCACGTGTTCTGAAAGATTAAATGGTGATGTTAAACCAGGAATTTGCTGAAGTAATTTTGAATAAGGTGAATTTTGAGTCAGCAATGAATTTGGTTCTGTTGGTCCGAATGCATTTCTCAATAATTTATTATGGGTAATGTCAATAATGATGTTGAAGTGCCTGCGAAAGTTGGGATCCAGAATAGAATGGTTCACTTGCGCAAGTACAAAGTGCCACGTAAAATTAACATCCAGGCCGATATCAATGTTCAATTTAGATTCACCGGACGTGGGTATTGAATTACCATTCACCGTCGTTAGGAAAAATTTAGCGCGACGATGGGTATTGGCGATAGTTTGGTCTACCGCTAAAATGCTGATTTGAGCACCCGTGTCAATCAAAAATTTAGTGCCTGAATGAGCGTCGCGAACAAAATATAACCGACCTGGAGCGCTAGCAAGACCCTGCAGCTTCCGGTTTCCTTACTCGCACGTAGGTGGACATTTGGTGGCCCTACCCTCGTATTTACGGAGGTACCAGCATCAGCAATGCTTGCTTTGCGGTTGTCGGTTGGCTGACTTCGACCGACTTCTGCTGCGTGTTTGGCGAGAAATTGTTTTCTCTAGTTGTGCTACTTTTATAGCCAAATTGGCAACTTGCTGTTGCAACAGCAGCATCTGACGGTCGACTAGAATCGCTGGTACCGCCATCGGGGTGAAGGATACTGCACAGATGGTATGAGCGCCTGAAATTTCCATAATTTGGTCTGCCATATCGGCGAGCGTAGCCAGGTGGGTTGTATTTGCCGAAATCAATATGCGCTGGATATCTGCTGAGAGACGGCTGAGAAAAATCTCTCGTAAGAGACTGTCGTCTATGGCAGTATCCCTTAAAATTGCTGCAACTTCCTGACCAACTGAGATGACGTTTGGTTGCCCAACGTCTCTTTTGAAAGAAGTTGCTGCATCTTTTTTTTTCGGTGGCCTTCAGAGTCTCGTACAGAAGGATTTCCGGGGGATTGATCAAAAACTCGGGGACCTCCATGGCTACTATTTATATAATAATAATAATATTAATAGACTTTATTGTCCAACGGAATAACCAATTACAGGACAAAACTGAAAATATAATAAATGTTATGATATAGAAAAAAAACAAGAACAAGAGAAAATGAGTAAAACAAATTGAAACAAAAGCCGAATTACGATTAATCGTATTACTTATGACGAACGCAACATAAAAGCGGAAAATATATCCTCTAACACCTCCTCAGCATTGTTGCACATAGTGGTGATGGGGGCCCGCTGTATAATGTTGGTTCTGGATGTTGCTCTCTGGAACGTACAGCAATGTCTTGACGATATCCTCGGCACATGGAAATTCAATTTACCTAGTAAATAAGGGCAATCAATTTTATTATGTATTAATTTCCATAAGAACTTAGCACTTGATATGTCACGCCTAGAAGATAGTGACGCTGTATTGTGGCGGAGTAACAGTTCGCTGTGATCGAAGCCTCTGATAGGATATACACCATCAAGCTTGTAACAGAGAAATTTAAGAAATTTACGGTGTATTTTATCAATTAGTATCTGGTGGCCGGCACTAATTGGAAACCATACAATTGTTGCATATTCGAGCTTACTTAGTACAAGAGAATTGAACAAAGTTTTTAGCAGTTCCACATCATTAAAATATTTTGATATTCGCATAATAAATCCCAAAGATTTATAGGCAGCAGAAGTAATTAACTCGATGTGATTGTTAAAAGTCATATGTGCATCAAATGTTATACCAAGATCCTTAATGGTCGTTTTCTGTACAAGTTGCTGATTATTAACTGTATATTTGTACAGCAATGGAGATTTTCCCCATTTAGAAACAGCCCATTTGTGTCACACCAATTAACAAGTAAATTAAAATTATTCTGTAGAACTTCCATATTATGTTGAGACTTTACTTCTGAGAATATTTTAATATCGTTAGCATATGCAAGTACTGAGCAGTTAAACGAAGCAAGTAAATCATTTATAAAAATTACAAACAAAAGTGGACCAAGATTTGAACCTTGAGGTACACCGGACGAGACAAAGTAATCACATAATCTGTAGCCATTGTAAGAGACATAAC
This sequence comes from Ocypus olens, assembly GCA_910593695.2. Classification (NCBI taxonomy): domain Eukaryota; kingdom Metazoa; phylum Arthropoda; class Insecta; order Coleoptera; family Staphylinidae; genus Ocypus; species Ocypus olens. Next base: position 41,903,496 of record OU343060.1, read on the forward strand.
ACAGTCTATTACTTAGATAAGACTCCATTAGCTTGATACCCAATGGGCATAAACCTATAAAGTCAAGTTTTTTCAAAAGCATTTTATGGTTGAGGGTATCAAATGCGCGAGAAAAATCTGTGTATAACACATCAACTTGGCCACGTCTATCTAGTATCTCGCAGATATATTGGGTGATTGAGGCCAGGTTTGTAACTGTGGATCTTCCTGGAATAAAGCCATGTTGATAAGTTGATATGTAAGATATGTATATACATTTTTAAGAAAAATCTTCTTTTATTATTGTTAATAATATGCCATACTTAGCAGTCTTATTAATTAATAAGACTACAGTTAACAAATTACTTTTTGAAACAACTACTTTCCTGGGTAATGCCACGACGAATATTGAATTATACAAAAATCGCCAATCAAATTTTGCGAAAATTTAGTTTTCTACAATTTTATTCTTCAAATTTCTTTTTATGGAGAGACCCGATAAATATGAGAATTTCCTGGACGCCCGCGCCCTAAACTATTTCGTTCTCGTTATACCTTTGCCGCTTTACGCATATTTTAAACTGACAAAAATATGTGAACTTTCTACATGTTTCCTATTTTTTTCCAACGTCCAATTATAAGAAGTTTGAAAATCAAAATTTTTTATAAATCCATAAATCGTTTAAAAATAAGTGGTTTTTTAAAAACCAAAATTATTTTAGAAGAGTGATATTTGCTTAATTAGGTATAATTTTGTGAATTTTTTTCTACACGTTTCCTACCTTTTCTCTTTCGATGTCCAATTGTTCGCCGTCTCAAAAATCCAACATTTGAAACATCTGCAACTCGCTTAAAAATTGGTGAATTTTCAAACAACAAAGGTATTTTAGAAGAGCGAGATTTTTTAAATAAGAACAATTTTTGGAAAAAAACATTTTACACGTTTCCTTTTTTCTGGCCAAATGTCTAAAATAAAAAATTTCAAAAATCTGTAACACTCTTGAAAAGAGACGATTTTTCAAAACCCCAACTTATTTTAGAAGATTGAAGTTTTGTTAATTAGACCTAATTTTTGTAAAATTTGTTCCACATGTTTCCTATATTTTAATTTTTCTTTATTTTCCAACGTGCAAGTATTAGTTGTTCGAAAATTAAAAATTTCAAAAATTTGAACTCTCTTGAAGAGAGGTGGATTTTCAAAATCTCAACTTATTTTAGAAGAATAAAGTTTTGTTAATTAGACTTAATTTTTCAGAAATTTTTCCTACTCGGTTCCTATTTTTTTAAATATTATTTTCTTTTCCAACGTCCAAGTATTAATTGTTCAAAAATTAAAAATTAAAAAGAATGTAATTATTTTCAAAATAAGTGGATAAAACCGAACTTTTTTGAGAAGAATGATATTTTCTTAATTAGGATTAATTACTTTTGTGAAATTGTTTCTACGTTTTCATTTTTCTCTTTCAATGTCCAAATGTTAGACAACTCGAAAATCAAATATTTGAAACATCTGCAACTCACTTGAAAATTGGCGAATTTTCAGAAACCAAAGTTATTTTAAAAGAGCGATAATTTTTAATTAAGATTATTCTTAAAAAAAAAACATTTTTACACGTTTCCAATTTTTTGTAAGAACGTTGGACGTTTCAAAAATCAAAATCTTCAAAAATTTGTAACTATCTTGAGAAGAGGTGGATTTTCAAAACCCCAACTTATTTTAGAAGAGTAGTAGTAATGATCTTTATTCAGACTACAATTTACATTTATAGTGACTAAACATAACATACATAACAAAAGTGGTGTTAGTCCGTCTGGGCTATCGACCTGCGATCTTTCCGTCCTGTCTTGTATCTAATGATAAAAATGTAGGAAACAATATATAAAGTTGCTAGCTAGCTGAACTGTCCTGGTGATTCGTACAAATGAATTGGTGTATTGTGAGGGGAGGATGCTGATATCCTGATGCTAGGATATTTGGGTTTCGGGGAATGCAGAATTTGGATAGGTGTTGTTGGTTGAAGGGATTATTTGCAAATTTAACACTGAGGCTTAATATACGCTGGGATATGGGTGTAACTTGGGTGGTTTCATACAAAAGGTCGTTTGAGGAATTGTGAAGTGGATTAGTAGGGTGTCTGAGTTTGGTAAGGGTTCTTAGGGCTGACCTTTCGGCGACTTGGAAGTAGTATAAGATGGATGGTCGGATTTGGGTAAAAAGGATTGCACCGTAATCTATCAAGAGCTGGCATATCGCGTTATAAATATGTACAGCTGTTTTTATTGATATGCCTTGTTGCTTGTAGGTCAGTGATCTGAAATGCCGGGCCCTGGTTTTGATTTTATTTTTTATAGATTGGGCATGGGGTTTAAAAGAGAGTTTGGAGTCGAATAGGATTCCTAGATATTTACAGGTATAATTGGGTGGATAGTGGTGTTATCGATTGTAATCGTAGGGGAATGTAGTGTGATTTTGTGGAACGGGATAAATAGTTTGAATTTAGAAGGATGGATTTTAATACGCCATTTAGAGCACCAAGCTTGAATGGAGTCAAAGGTTTGAAGGGATTGTTGAGCAATTTGAAGGGTGGGTGTATTTTAGAAGAATATACGTTTTTTAATTAGACTTGGTTTCTGTAAAATGTTTCCTATTTTTCTATTTGTTTTCCAACGTCCAAGTACTAGTTGTTCGAAAATCAAGAATTTCAAAAATTTGTAACTCGTTTAAGAATAAATGGATTTTCGAAAACTAAAGTTTTATTAGATTAGTGATGTTTAGTAGGGTTTAATTTATGTACAATTTCTTCTAAACCTTTCCTTATTTTTTTATTTTCTTCTTTTCCAGCGTCCAAGTATTAGTTGTTCCAAAATCAATAATTTCAAAAATTTGTAACTCGTTTAAAATGGATTTTTAAAAACCAAATTTATTTTAGACGAGTCAATTAAGTTTAATTTTTGCAATTTTTTTTCTATGCGTTTCCTATTTTTAATTTTTTTTTTATTTTCCAACGTCCAAGTATTAGTTGTTCGAAAATCAAGAATTTTAAAATATGTAACTCATTTATCATAGGACGAATTGGTAATTATTTTGATAACATTTGGCCGTTATATCTTTTAATAACTAGATGTTGGTTCATACCCGAAATCGAAAATTGCACATGTTCAATGTGCCGTGGAACAAAATGTTACCATTATATGTTAAAATAAGCATTATTAAGCGAAATATGCATTATAGGGGTAAATATGCAAAATAATCAAAAACATGCATTTTGTATAAAATCCTCTCTCTAGTCATTATAATTTTACTATCCTACGTATGCAAAAACAACTTTAGAAAGTAAATTATTAGGTTTCCTACAACTTTCATTGAGTTTTAAATTGTAAAGGCAATATCAAATTATAGACTCTTCTAGATCAAATGTCAAACTTTGAAAGTCTGCCAAAATCGGAGTTTTGACCACAAAGAATAGGTTTAAATTTCAATTACTCAAAACCTACTAGATAGATTTTGATCATTTCTACGCAAAGTATTATTTAACCAGCAAATGTATTGCTTTTAAGAAATGTTGTCCCCTCTCAGTCCTAAAGTCCACATTATGGCTCTCGAGCCAAATCCTATAATTTGACGCCCGTAATTTTAAAACGATTATTTGTAGCTTTTAGAAACAATGATGAAATTATAATTTGTGACGTTCAATTTTTCCTAATATAAATACTGATTTTGTCTCTAATAGGTAAAGATATCCATTCACAGGGCAACATAATCGCTACAGAAAAAGTAGATACAATACAAATAATATAAATATAAATAATTACAAAAGAATCCGTATATAAAAACAGTAAGTTCTAGTGATGATTAACCATAATTGATAATTGTAAACAATCCATCAAATAATCCATGAAGCTTTGCCTCCCTTCAATAACTTTCTACGGACGCACATTTTGTTGGAAATACGACAGGGATGAACGTTATGTTTTAGTAATATTCATACTGAGAAGTTACTTTTTATCTCTGACCCAAGCTGACAAATAATATTATTATTATTCTTAAATTAGATCAATTATAAATTTCACAAGGCTTCGTTTCGTTATAGAAAATACGTTTCTAAATATACGAATTTAGTTAAAAAAGTTCAAATTTTTGTTGTAGATGTTTTAATGGTGGTGACAAAATAAAAACGTTACAATCCCCGAGAGTGAGTGAAGTGGAACGAGGAAACGAGGCGATGTCACAATTAAACTTTACCCAACTCTGAAATGCAGCTGAAAACTTTTGATTTATTTAGTTCTCTCAGACAGAAGAATTTAACGACGGATTTCTAGTTAAATCGCGGAACATTATTCTCGAAGTATTTTTACTTGTATTTAGAGTTATGAGGTATCTTTTCAGGTCCATTGAAATGTTAATAAATTAGACTACTACAAAATTTATATTTAAATAGTTTTTAAATAAAGTATTTAAAGAAATTAAGGTTATTATTATTATTATCAACTAAAAACAATTCTCGGACATGCTATAAATATTGTAGAACTAATTAGTATAGTTAAAGTGTCGTTGGAATCATTAACACGTTTAAAGAAAAGGTTGTTGAAATCATTTCTTTGAATTCCAATAATTTCGGCTAAAAATTAATGATCACATCCTTGATGTATAACAATTATTAAAAAAAAACAGTCCTCTATACTCGGCGCACCGAATCGGTGGTATTATGGGTTTGCGTGATTGATCAGCGCAAACGCATGTGAAGCATATGTCACGCAGCCGAAATTTTTAATCACGCCATGTGTTCTCGTTTTTCTGTCTTATTTAAATGTAGTGATTGCGTTCTATCCTTAAATCAGCCTTTTTCAATTACAATTAATTAGGAAGTGGTAAATGGTTAGATTTTGTGGGTTGAAGTAGATAGATTTATATTTCCGGCACAGAACTAAAATGTGGCAAGGCTGTGCAAATCAGGCTTTTCATAACGTCTCCACGAACTATCACGAGGACGCGGGGTGAACGCAACGTGACCATGCCACCTATTCGGTGCGCCGAGTATAGTGTACGTTTTGTACATTCAACAATTTTATTTCGCATTCCTAAATGAGGTTCTAAGAATCAGTGAACTAACTCTTTACAATTCCCAGCGATTCTCTGTACATTAAACCAATCTATTGAAATATTTTTAATAATTTTTTTTTTCAAATCTTCTGTCAGAAAACTATGTTTATACAAAAGATGTTCATTTTTTGATGTTTTTAATATTTGTTTAAATGTGTATACAATATTTTCATATTTACAAAATTATCGGAAAGAAACAAAAAATGGTTACACGTGTACGAAATTTAAAAAAGAAGCTTTGTTATTATATGACTTATGTTTAAAATTTCCTGTTAATTCCTATTAGTTCTTGAGATACGGCGCACACTTTGACTTTCACCTAACCTTTCGTAGATGTCACAAGGTCAAGCCAAGGTCACTGTATTATTATTAATTCAAAAACTACCAACCCCAGACTCTATGAGCGAAGCGATTACCATTGAAGCTTTAAATAGTGTACTGACCGATAAATTTAACGAATGTAAGGAAGAAATGAGAGCCGTTATCATGCACAGATTGGATAAGTTATAATCTAGAATTATAATATAATAATACTAATAATATATTTATTTGGGTCAATAATAATAGTCTTACACGTCAGGTACAGTAAAGGAAGAGAAAATGTTCAATATATAAAATCACTATTTTAGGTCTAACACAGTAATGAAACAAATATAATAAATAAAAATTAGATGCAGTGCAAATACAAATAGAATCAAGTATCATATTTCAGCTGAGTACATAATACAATGGGCGCGCATTAAAGGTAAAAATGATGAGACAAACGTACACAATAAAATATACCGTAATAAATAACCAATACACACATATTAAAATCATATCTACATCATAATAAAATACTATTATAAACTAATGCACAGCCGAGTACTAATAATACATTACAAGGTTATATAAGATTTCAAGAGACAGTTTAAAAGGTAATTACTTCATGAATTATCACATAATATCAGACTAGATGGTATCACCCTATAAAAAATCGTCAACTGAGTAAAACGCACGCAGGAGCAAATACGATTTTATTTTTTCTTTGAATGCCTTGAAGGACAGTTCTCTGGTCTGTTGAGATAATTTATTGAATAATTTAATTCCATAATATTTAGTTGCATTTTCAGATTTCTTAAGTCGAAGTTGGAAGTGGTACAGGTCATTTTTCTAACGTGTCTTATGGCAATGGTGACTTTGTGTTTTGAAATTATGTTAATGCTTCTTAACGTAGCATAAACATTCTAAAATGAATAAGCATGGAAAAGTAAGGATACGTTGGTATATGAATTGCTTACGGCAGTCGGCAGTGTATCCAAGGCCACATATTACCCGCAAAACACGTCTTTGCAGTTTGAAAACTCTATGGCGTATAGTAGCGTGTCCCCAAGCTAAAATGCCATATCGCAAATGTGACTCTACCAAGGCGACTAAGATATATTAGTATCGATATATGTTTCTGGAAATTTTAACCATGCATTCCATAGGACAGTTCTCGTGGTTACTAGTATACAGTGTGCGCCTCAAGTATGGAATAAATTCAGTAAAACCGAAATTAAATATTTTGGGAAAAAAATACTTGAACTTAAAAATCGACATATGCTGTACGTAACATAGTAACTGTTACACGGGAGACTAGGCTGCGGATAGAAAAAAGGTTTTTGGAGACAATTCCACAGACTGCATCACCATGGGAGTTCCATGACAAAGCTGCATCTATTTGTATGCCTAGAAAACAGGTAGAAGCATTTTCGTTATTAGGTGTACGCCCAAAAATTATTTCCTTTGTTTTGGAGTCATTAAGAATTTATTAGAGTTGCACCACGCCTTTACAATTTCCAGCGATGCTGCATTCTTCTGTAGACTAGACTCCAAAGATATCTCCGTATTTAAAATTGTAGTGTCGTCAGCAAATAGTATACTATGAGTATCATCCAAATAATTAGGCAAGTCATTTATGTAGATTAAAAATAACGTGGGTCCTAACACTGACCCTTGTGGATCACCGAAGGATATATCTAGAGGCTTAGATGTATTTTGCTCAATACTTACTACCTGTTTTCTGTTTGACAAGTATGATGCAATTAGCTTCATTCAAATTGTACATTTGAAGCTTTATCAATATTCTCTCGTGCGATACGCAGTCGAAGGCTTTAGTTAAGTCTAGGAATGATCCCACACAATGAGTTTTGCTCCTAAAACTTTCATTAACTAATTCTACGAGATCAATTAGGGCATCCATGGTGGAATGATTTGAACGAAAGCCAAACTGGTTCTGGGAAAAGAGCTTATTGGATTCAAAATGGTCTACTATTTGTTTTTTAGAATAAATTCGACGATTTTCGAAAAATAAGGTGGCAATGAGATGGGTCTAAAGTTATTCATATCGTTGATGTCACCTTTCTTAAATATAGGAACTACTTTGGCAAATTTAAGAACATCTAGGAATTCAACAGACCTTATTATGCTATTTATTAAACATGTGAGTGGTTCCACCAGTATATTTAGAATACATTTTATTACATCAGAATTAAATCCGTAGATATCTCTCGAATTGCTGCATTTTAATACTTTTTTCTACGTCCGTTATAAAATGTACAGTTTTTTTCATTAATCTGCGTTCATAAAATATGTGATTCCTGAACCCTTCAAGTAGCGTGAAAAAAAGTGCCATAACGGTTCATTTTTTCACTCTTTTCGTGAAAAAAAGTGCCGTAGCGGTTCATTTTTTAACGCAACAAAAAAATTGTTTGCGCAAAGTGTGTCATGAACACTTCGCAACACGCCGCGAGTTCCGCCCATAAATGTCAAATATTCGTTTCCGATCAAGAAAACTTGATGATTATTATTATTTTCTTTATTTAAAACAAGTATTATTACTTATAAAAATTGATTAAGGTTTTATCAAATTTATAAATTTATTTAAAGTTACGGACGTAGAAAAATTTTTGTATGAAACTCGAGAGTAAAGCAACTTTTTTCACTTGTAGGAATTGCCGCACTCGCCTTCGGCTCATGCGGCAATCTTTCCTACTCGTGAAAAAAAGTATTGCTTTACTCACTTGTTGCATAAATAACTATTATTGCATCCCAAACTTCGATGGGACTAACTTATTTGAAGCAAAAATGTATACTAGAATTACTTGTGATTCCAATAATATCTGCATCAATCGAAGGCTCCAGGTTGTTGAATGAATTAAATTGATCACAAGTATTTCATGTTTCATTGTATGGAAGTACTTCTTGCATGATTTATAGTTGATCATAGTTATTATTGATAAAGTTTACGTTTGATTTTTGCATTTGTTCATTAATAGCCCATTTTGTATTTTTTTCTTATACTCGTTACGTGCTTGTTTCGTTTTTGTTGATGAATGCAAAGTATAATCATCACTTAATAATTTCAAAATCTCCCTCATACTTCCAAGTTCAGAGTTAAACCATTTCATTTTACTATTACATGTATTTCCTCTAATTACGATTGCAGGAAATGATAAGTTAAGCAATTCGCTTAATTTATCTACCAAGTGTTTCCATGTATCCTGAAGAGTTATTAGGTCATTGCGAATAAAAACAAAGTTTATATTACTTGCATAATGGTAGAAATGAAATTTGCCTTCCATCGTAAATGGTCTGGAAATTCTCTCAGTCACTAGGTGCATTTTAGGGTTACTATGATGCCTAAATGATCGGATATCAAGGTATCAATACCATCAACTGAAATATCATTTTCAGATATATTAGTAAATACATTGTCTAAGCAATTTTCATTTCTTGTATTAAAAGACACTAACTTATTCAAATTAAAACTCAACAAACAGTCCAATAATCAAGTTTCTCTGATATCATTCACATTAAAGTAAACATTGAAATCACCGCCTAATATTATGTGACTTGATTGATACTTGATTCTATCAAGAAAATAAATTAAATTATTTCAAAATACATTAAAAGTACCTGATGGCGAACGATACACACATATGTGAGTATACGAGTTTAGTTCACGAATAAAAACACATGACAATTCACAAGTTTTTTCAGCACTGAATTGGTAACAGATATCATCATAAGTATCCACTTGCATTTCGTTGTCTACGTATATTAAGGAACCGCCATAGTTTTTGCCATCTCACGCAAAGAAAGATTTAGTTTGCAAATGATTTAATTTAGAAATTTTGCATTCGTCTTCGGATAGCCAGTGTTCAGATACTGCTAAAACGTTGTTTTTTTTTATTAATGATGAAAGATTCTAGTTCGCTTATTTTATTTCGTATGGATCTTGCATTTAGGAAAAGTATACGGTGGCTCTGGTAAATAGATAAACCATGACCCGTCAAGCATTGTTTGGTATACGTAAGCCCATTTGAAAATTTTCCTTTGTTCCTCCATGTTTAAATGAGAATCGTCGTATCTTAATCCCTGCAGGCCAGTAATCTTCAGTCATGACGACATCTAAAGACTTGAAATCAATACCAAGTTTGAATGATTTATTCACGCCTTTTGTTGCCAGTTGTTCTAAGACCTTGATTTCGATGTAAGGATTGTTTTCACATAAATACGTTCTAATTATGTCAGCATCAACGGTTGCAGCACAGTTACCAATGTGTAGCCAAGCAGTTTTTTTTGGACACAAAGCGAAGTAGAAATCATTTTTGTCCCCGTTACTACGGGCTGCTTCTTTACTCTAATTATTTTGTTTATGTTGCCACTTTCTGAAGGTGGAGGCCCCATCTTCAGAATGTTGTATGGTCAGTTGCATTCGTTATCTTATTATTTGTAGATAAGTCACTAGTTGACGCTGCTCTCGTTTTGGCGCTTTTCGGACGGGGTGCGTCTTTTATGGGAAACCTTTCTCTTTGCGCCTCAGCAGCTCGACTAGGGATTAGGGTGGGCCGAAAATGGCCAAAAAATTTTTTTTGGGAAATTCAAACTTGGGGACCTATGAAAACTTGTGGCTTGGTTATACAATACACCACACAAAATTTCAATTTTAAAAAAATATCTAGCCGGCCCCCATGGGGCTCAAAAATTTTAATTTTTGATTTTTAGAAAATTGACGGGAATTCATTATGAAATAAATATTTATTAATTTATATAGTTGTGTATAAATAAATATTGAAATATTTTAATAAGTAGTCGGCTTTCACAACGATATTAAGAAAAAAAAATTTTTTCATTTTTATTTTTTTTAAATTTAATGTGTTATTAATTGTTAGGTACAATTGTGCAGCTATTTGCTTAATTCAATATTCAATATTAGTGAGTTGAATATTAAACCAACTCAGAACTCACCACGAGGAGGTGGCCACACTTCGAGTTCCACCCAACCCACCCACCCTCCTTTATTAGAGTTATTTAATCATTTCTTGCATCGTAATATTGTCCTTTATTTTCAAATTTTAGTATGTCCTTTCTTGCGTCAAGCTTGTATGTAGACTTTTAATGATGCATCCGTAATTGTCTTAATGCATCTTTCGACTGCCTGAGTGTGACAAGGAAAATTGTCAAATTTCTTCTGTTTTATTACGATGTCCAACAATTGTTCTTCAGACATATTCATTGTTATGGGAGGTTCAGTCACAATACAGTTAATCCAGTCAATAAGATCGATGTAGTCTTGTGCGTTGAAATTAATATTCGGTACTTTAAAAATTCGATTTTTTAAATTGTCACGTCTGGCTTTAAGAATTCTTCTGACGGCCAGTTCTCTAATATGTTCCCTTGTATCAGTTAGCATCGCAATGAGAAGATTTTCAGGGTGTGCGAAATAAGCAATTCCTTGTATTACTTTGTCAATAATAATGTTGACGTTATTTGGGAGTTCTCTTGATATATTAATTGTTTTCCACAGAAGCATTGCGCCATTTTCCAATCCGGGCTGTGTTTTAATTTCAAACCACATTCGGGAATATACTTTTATGACAAATTTAGCCAGTATCAGTAAAATTTTCGGAAGGATCTTTCGTTGCCACATACAATCTAAGAAGTTGGTTTGCAGTAGTTAGCCACCGGGAGTGTGCCATTTTACCAGGACTTTTCTCAGCTTATCCTGTTGGGCACGTTCCTGTACCGATCGCTTGATACATCTTGAACAAATATTGTTGGTCACTGCTAAGGTCGCTCTTATCCACATGGGGTAAATCAGTTCTAATTGCTTTAAATTTAACAATTGCCATTTTTTCGCAGGCTATAAGGAGGGAACCAATTGGTCCTGAGTAGGTATAAGGGCCTCTTGTATGACCATCTAGTATCTATAATAAATGGCATAATGGGAGCTCATTAGCATGCAGCATACAGATACTCCACTGCAGTGGTTTATTTAATTGGATTTCTAGTAATCGAATCACCCCACCTTTCCAACCAGTATTAACATTAGTCCCTTCACATCCTACAACCATTAATTTTGATAGATCCACATTGCGACTTCCCATGTAACTTACAATTCCTTCGGCAATATCTTTCGCTCGTGATTGCGTAAGAGCTACATGACCGAAAAATAAACTGCCCGGTTCTTGGATTAATGCTACGTGTTCTTCGGTTTTAATTACCCGGCGATCCTTCTCCTGGAACATGGTTTGATCCTTTCTCCCATCAAAATAGAGTCCTTTAATTAACACACTTTCATTCTCTATTGCTTCTTGTAATTGACGTCTATTTTTGGTAACTTCTCTTCTGATCTTATTTTTATCAACGACTTTTGCTACATCATCTTTCGATATTAACTGCATGTCTTCCAATACGGCATTCGCAATTTTCGCGACACTTCGACTCGACACACCTGTTAAATCTGCAGCTTTTGCAGTATATTTAAGCGGAAGCCTCATCTGGGGAACATAATTTACGTGGTCTTTTAATCTCGGTCGCTTTATAAGAGGGTAAGACCACTTAAAATCTGCATCATTTCCAACTGTATCACTGTCACTTTCACTGTCATCAGATGTGACATTTTTATGACTTGATTTATTACAAAGTCCACTTGGACCAGGTACAGACTCATCAAAATTTATGTTAGTACTCGTAGTTTGTTTGGCATCTTTAACTTTCTGATCAATTTTTTTGTTCAGATTAGCCGTAACTTCCCTGTCAATTGTTCCAATCGCCATTATCGTTTTACCTCTTTGGTCGTCGATGAAATTCCATTCTATTTCTGGAATCTTTTTTGACTTTTCACAGTTACACAATAGTTTATTTAAACATTTGCAGAAACAAATGTCAAACAATAGTTTAGCATCATTTTTAAATGTTTCCAATTTTTTTGTTAGGGTTACGGTCTTCCTAGATTTAATAGGCTTGATAGCCTTTTGATACTTAATATTATATTAAATAATTAAATCAATTATTGTTTTGCTGGACACAATTGGAAGAGATGCCCTAATCCAAACATCCTCTATTTTTTTAGCAACAATATGAGCAACTGCTCTTGTTTCTGGCTGTTTGCATCCATCCCCTTTAAGTTTCAAACGAACACTTTGAAAACATCGTATCATATCCTCGTATGTTGGCAACACATTAGTTATTGCAGGTAAAATGTCTTTCTCACTTCCGAATAAATACATACTAACATTTACACGAGTTTGCTTTGACATTGTAAAATGTGCATACACTGTTTAAGTGTTTAATATATTTCACTTCAATAAAATACACACACAATACAAGTTCTTAATTAAGGCACTAATAAAAACACAACTGAACACATTCGTTTTGAAAGCCGGACTGATAAAATTAAATTGATTTTTGTAATATAAGCAACCATAATCAAAACAAATCGTTTGTTTACTGTTTATGTTACGTGGAAATACTGGCGCGATACATAAATAAATTGTCTACATATTTAATATCTGCAGTCGTGCACTGATTTACGTAATTTTTATTATTTCCAATCAAATTTGTTAACAATAATTTTTTTTTTCGAAAAAATACAAATTTTAATTTTTGAAGCCGCGGGGGCCCGGCTAAACCTTTTTTAATTTTTCTCAAATTTTTTGTGTGATACATTGAGTCCAGGCCACAACTTTTCCACCACATTTGAAATTCGTAAAAAAAATTTTTCGGCCCACCCTACTAGGGATGTCGCCACTGGGCTTAAGCACATTTACAGGAATCTGTGTTAGCGCTATGTTCGGATCACAGATGTCGCCACCACTTTTGTTTATATTGAGAAAATCAAAATTAATTTTCTGCTTAAGGGCCGCTTTTACAATCGTCGGATAAATGATGGTTAACTTATACCCTCTTTAACTAATCCCATCGCTTATCTGTCAATTAACGCACGCTGCCTTTTACAAACGCTTAGTTAGTTTTCCTCCCAAAACGCCAACGTTGGCAGCATTGCAAATACATGCGGTTGCGCAGTTTATAGAATTGGCATTTTTCGTTTTGCTTGCGGAAAGGTTAGAAAGTTGTGTTTGTAATCATTGTTGCGACCCTTGACCCCCTCGAGCTTCTTTTCAATATTCCACCTAGAAATATGCCAGAATGCATGTTTTTTAGAAACTAGTTTGTCGCCCTCTAACCGCCCTTGTATGTAATACCGATTGCAGATCGCTATAATGCCGGTATGGTGCGTGTGCTTGCTGTGCGCATTGCCTGCGAGTTAACCGAGATTTATCTGATGCTCTAAGCACCGGATAAGATAACTGCGAGTTATCTGCTTCTTAACCCTAACCCTGCTTTAACTAGGCATTGTAAAAGCGTATTTGTGCATTTAATCCGGAGATAGTGTTAACCTTTAACTGACTATTGTAAAAGCGGCCCTAAGTAGAATAATATTTTCCTTAAGAATACTGTTTCTATCTTCCATTTCATTAACTAATTTATTAAGAAGTTCAACTTGCCCCTTTAGATACGCATTCTCCTTGATAAGTACATCGTTAACCTCACTTTCCGGCGGGTAGTCATTGCATATAAGGACCGCTTTTACAATAGTCGGTTAAATTAAGGTTAACACTATCTCCGAATTAAATGCGAAAATACGCTTTTACAATGCCTAGTTAAAGTAGGGTTAGGGTTAAGAAGCAGATAATTCGCAGTTATCTTATCCGGTGCTTGGAGCAGCAGATAAATCTCGGTTAACTCGCGGGCATTATAGCGATCTGCAATCGGTGTAACATACAGGGGCCGTTAGAGGGCGACAAACTAGTTTTTAAAAAACATGCTTTCTGGCATATTTCTAGGTGGAATATTCAAAAGAAGCTCGAGGGGGTCAAGGGTCGCATCAATGATTACAAACACAACTTTCTAACCTTTCCGTAAGCAAAACGAAAAATGCAAATTCTATGAACTGCGCAACCGCATGTATCCGCAATGCTGCCAACGTTGGCGTTTCGGGAGAAAATCTATCTATGCGTTTGTAAAAGGCAGCGTGCGTTAACTGAGAGATAAACGATGGGATTAGTTAAAGAGGGTATAAGTTAACCATCATTTATCCGACGATTGTAAAAGCGGCCCTAAGTCGGGTAAAGTCTATACCAGTGGTTTCCAAACTTTTATGTCCTACCGCCCTCTTTCCAGGAAAAATATTACTTAGCGCCCACTGGAAATGATTTTTAAACATTTTAATAGCAATTAATAGGAAATATATATGTATTAATGTTCCCTTTTTCGTAAAATGTAGTAAAGAAGAGTGTAAATTAGAAACATTTATCTTTGAAATTATGAAACTATTTATTGGAGCCAGCATAGGATGTTATACAAAGAAAAGTTAAATATTCGAATGAGAAGGATGAACCTGTGCTGCTACCAATTTAGTAATTCGTCAGCAGTAATCTTAAATCACCAAGATTAATAAATTGATTACCGCACTGAACCCACGTTCCGCTGAATCTTCTCTTTTTTCTTTTATATTATCACCACCTCCTTACAGTTATTCATCGGCCCCCAAATGCACCTGTGGCCATCAGCGCCCCCCTGAATCGCTGCAGCGCCCACCAGGGGGCGGTGGCGCCCACTTTGGGAATCACTGGTCTATAGGTTTGAGTCCCTTTTTCTTGATATAGCTCTTGTGAAAAGTGTTACCACATTTAACACACACTAATATTTTGCAGTACACGTTAAATAGTTTATTTCATCGAGAAAACACATTTTTATTCTAAACACTGTCGCGATACGTACAGACGAACAGAACAAGTGTTCATTGAATTGAGAAATTAGAAATTTACAATAGTTCTGTTACGGGTGGGGAAGCGCCTTGTGATAATTGTGATTTAATTTAATTTAAGAGCATGATTTATGCACGTTCCACCGTAACACTCTGATAGTTTAAAAAATATGATGCAAGGTACTTACCAGTGTCTTCCTTCTCGGTAGCTCGGTTACGCACTCACTACTAATTAAATTATGGTCGGTTTAGATATTGACTCCAATATTCAATGAACAATTTATTACAATAAAAAAAAAAAACAAGAAAAGAAACAATGAATGAACAATAAAAAAAATGAGACTAAAAAAAGAATGCAACAAATGAAAATGTACAGTATAACAAAATAACAACAAATAATTTAACAAAAGAAAACGGACTGCGACTACTAGATTTACGTATGAAAATGATTAATGTAAAATGAATAAACACCACAATGATAACACGCGGCACTGACACGGTATGGATTATGCTGCTGATGAAGTAGGTTTTGGATGATGATCGGATGCCCTCGTACTCCTAGATTTTTGTCAATCTCCGATATCTTCACCCCCGCTATCTAGCTTGAGAGTGACGATGATTGGTCGGAGATCTTTTCCTTGGTGGTGGAAAAGAGGACCTGGACATTTTTGCCACACAATTTTATGGGCGGGGTAGTTTGTTGGGGTAAGTGATAATCACCACTGGCTCATAAAAATGTCAGGGCAATTGCCGATCGGCACGTGGCCCTACCCGACGACATTTCATACTTTACGGTCAAGACCATGCAGCCCCTTTTTCGGGTACGGCGAAGCGCAGGTAGTCCCAAAAAAAGGGAGGTATCACAATACGTCGAGTATTTCTGTTACGGAGGAAAAAAATTAACCATATGTCATAGATTTTGAAATTATTTTTAATAAAATAAAGTGCATTTTCAATTTCGTTCGATTTAAAAAAAATGTAACTTGTAGAATATGTCATAGATTAAAACAATCTTATAAATTGATTAAAATAATGTTTTCTTTTTAATTTTTAATGGACATTTATTCACCTTAATTTACCAACATTTATCGTTTGTAGAAACTTTTTTTTCGATTTATTAAACTCATCGACATATTGAAACGCTCAATATTTATTAAAATGAATATTTTAGAAATTGAAATAAAGAATACTATCTTTGTTAATATCACACTTGTTTATCATATAGTGATTATATTTTGAACTATGTACTAATCACTTTCAAACTTGAAGTAAATAGAGAAACAAGTATTTATATTATATCAAATTAGTTAATGAAGGAAAAGCGAAGTGGAACTGCTCATTAATTATGGAAAACTTCAGATGCTTCACTATTGGAAGTAAATGATTCGCGAATGAGAAATTGGTTTGATTCAATAAGGTAAGATATACCGGGTTACCCAGGGATCTGCAAAAGCCCCATAACTTATTTGCTATTTGAGATATCAACTTCTAGTTTTTTTGAACTGGTACCCACACTTATTCTACATGTTTTAAAAATATGTATGTTTTTGTACAGGGTGTCCCAATATACATAACAGAACAAAGTTATGTTTTTTTTAATGGAACATCCTATATTTTATATTTTATTTTCAACCCTCGGAGAAGATAAAAATAATATAAGATAGTATGGGTCTATTATGGACGATTGGTCAGTTATGGGCAAATTTGTGGCAAAAACAAGGACACATTGAAAAAATAACAGAAGCGCTCCTAGCAAAGCTAGCGCCATTTTTTATACACTAAAGAATTTTTCACATCATGAAGAATAATACAAATCAGCTTTGCTTCTTTTTTGTTCATACTACTATACAGGGTGACAACATACGCAAAATAATAGATAACTATTTTTTTTTAATGGAACGCCCTATGTATCTAGCTTTTTCCTGAAAATGCATAGTTTCGGCTGAAAATCCAAAAATCAGCAGAAGGTGGCAAAAGAAATATGTTTTTATTGATAAATCGTTAGTTTAGAAATTAAAGCGCGAATTAGCGTGTTTAATAACCATATTAAACACGCAATTGCGTGTTTAATGAAATTAAGTGTTAAATGTACCCCATTAATGCTGCCCGTACAATTAAATAATGCGCACATTATAACATTTTCGTGAACAAAAGGATTTCTAAGAACATAATTTAATCCTTCCAAGTGTAATTTTTTATTTCAAGGCAAAACCGCGCTCGAATCAATTGAAAGGTGCAAAAAATTGAAAAAAATAATTAAAACAAATTTGAATTTTTAAGATTTTCGAAAAATTCAGTCGCTTTTGATATACTACTTTACTTCATAAATATATCTGGATTTTTTTTCAAGGGCTATCTTATTTTTCAGTCACCCCCGTGCTTAAATGAATTGTTTCAATTAGAATTGATAAATTTAGAAAAAAAAAATGTATATTTGACTCGGACTTAGAATACATAGATCCTTCATAAGATTTTTTAAATAATTCAAATGGATACCACGTACGTCAAAATTTAATGCAATTACAAATGATTTTGGGTAAAATGTTATATAATACTCATGTGGAAAATATAAACTTTATCTTGCGGGACTAATTACGTACATGCACTCGTATAATAAATAATTATTCTTGAAAATAATTCTAGAATAAAATGATTGCTTAAATTTGATTTTTAAGGCAAAGTTAATTAAAAACCGAATTTGCAAAAATTTGTAAAAAAAAAATCATCAAAGTCGAAGAAGGTAACATGATGGCCACAACACCATTTTTAAAAAATAATATTTTTTTAATTTAACCGCAATTTATAGATTAATAAACTGTATAGTCTTTGTAAATGACTTTTGTTAATTTCAAATGTTTCGGATAGATTTTTTCAATATCAACCGTTTCTTGTTTATGTTTTTTCTTTACTTTTAATTGCTGTTCTACAAAAAGAAATATCTCTGTATTGTATTTTATTTGTTTTAGTTTTCGGTCAATACATTTCTTTGAAAACTCTTTTGGACGTGCCATGATATTACTTACTTACTTCATATTACTATACTTTATCTTTGTAGGTATTTTCTTTACTTTCTCCGTTACGAAGTACGAGAAAGTATTGTGATCGTGAAAATGTTTTTAAATTTTAAGTCGTTCAAATGCCAAATAGGTGGTGTCTTGGAATTTTTGAAATAAAAACCCCTGTTAGCTATTGTAACGTACTCCACTCACTTTATTCATTATTATTATTCTTATATATATTTAATTATTCTACTATTAGTGTTCTATACATTTAATATGCATTTAATTATTCTATCATTATTATTATATGTTTTCATGTCTTTCTGTTTTAGATAAACCATTAATATTATTTACATAGTAATTGTAATCACCAATCTATTTTTAATATCTATGTTTAATTTAGGAAGTCATGCGGATGCCAATTATGTTACTCATGATTATATTTACTCTTACTACTGCTATGTAATAATCCGCATTATTTATTACCGTTATAAAGGTTCTAATAGTGTAAAATGTATTATCTATATGTACCCGAGACGGACGCACCGATCATGAAGACCATTCAATTATCAATCAATAAATAATACTTTGACCATCAATAAATAATACTTTGACCACAGCTAAACGAGTCTCTGATCACGTGCGCCCGCCTCGATTTTTGTACTTCGACCGAACACATTACATTAACAACACTTCTCTTCTAAGCTCCGGTCGAAGAACAACGATAGTTTTTCGGTTAAGTCTGTAAATTGTTATAAACGAGAAATAAAAACCAACGTAAAGAATCCGATTTAGTAATTTCGACTAACAATAACAGAAGAAGTAACCCCTCTCTGGCAGCATCGCGGAGTAACCCACGGTTCCCAGGCAATACTAAAGAACCCTATATAAAAATCATCACAAAATTGGCGCAGTCGACGGTAGGATTGTCTGGAAATTGAAATCTGTGTATGTACACCGCCGTCAGAGACGAGTTCGAGAGGACCAAGCCACCAGCTGAAGTAGACCACCTGGAGCAGACGTGCAGGTACTGAGGAGAGAACCGAGACCCCACATCGAAGTCGAGTCCGAGAGGAACGAGTCCACCAGCCGGAATAGACCACCTGGAGGAGACGTGCAAGTACTGAGGAGAGAACCGAGACCCCACATCGAAGTCGAGTCCGAGAGGAACGAGTCCACCAGCCGGAATAGACCACCTGGAGGAGACGTGCAAGTACTGAGGAGAGAACCGAGACCCCACATCGAAGTCGAGTCCGAGAGGAACGAGTCCACCAGCCGGAATAGACCACCTGGAGGAGACGTGCAGGTACTGAGGAGAGAACCGAGACGCCTCATCGAAGTCGAGTCCGAGAGGATCGAGTCCACCAGCCGAAACCGACAACTAGAGACGCATGATGTCACCATTATATATATATTTTTTGTAAGTCGAATTTTCTTACTATTACGGAACCAACCATTTAATTACTTTCTATATATATATATTTTTTTTTTTTTCTCTCACTTTTATTATTACTTTTTATCGTTACAATGGCAAACAATGATCTGACTATGTTAAATTTTGCATTTAATATCCTAATTGACACCAGGTTTGACAACTCTAAATTATCACCTCATAATAATTTAGAAGATTTTATAAATCAATGTAGTGACGCAATCCAGTTAGTTCCCGACGCTCAAAAACCACAGTTATTAATTGCTATAAAAAATAAAATAATTGGCGACGCTGGCCGCTGTACTAGGAGTAGACAAATTGACACGTGGGATGATTTAAAAACATTTTTACGTGATAATTTTTCAATAAAACGAAGTTACAGTGCCGTTTTAGCAGATTTAAATTTATGTATTCAAAAACCTAGCGAAATCGTTTCTGATTTCGGATTACGTGTTGAAAAATGTCGTCAAAATTTAATACTCACTCTACCCAGAACTTTAACTCAAGAGGCGCGTGAAGCGCAACTTCAAATGGTTAATGCACAAGTTCTTAGTGTTTTTCTTACTGGTCTAAAAGGTCAGTTAAATTTCTTGGTAAGAGCGATGAAACCCACCACTTTAGAAGAAGCAATTAGCTATGCAACTAATGAGGAATATATTAACACAAAACTTACACCTGATCTTATTAATTCAACAAAATTTTGTCACATTTGTAACAAAAACTCCCATGTCACATCAAATTGCAGATTCAATTCTTTAAATCATGTACCAAATCAAAATTACCCTGAAACCCACAAGTCACGACCTATTAATTTTAATATACAGTGTCATTATTGCAAAAAGGGAGGACACTCTATAAACGAATGTCGAAAAAAACAATATCAAGATTCGCTACAAAATTATTCTAATAGAAATTCCCAATTCCCAAACAATGTGACTAACCAACATAATTCTAATCGTAATTTTTCAAATTCGAATATTCCGAGGTTTAATCAAAACCGCCCAGATTTCCACGACCAAAACACACGAAATTACAACTCACCTTCTCAAAACAACAGAAATAACTTCCAAAATTATCATAATAAACCGCAAAATTCACGCTATGTTAATTCTCCAGATCAATTTAATCGATCAAACACCCCAAACACTTCTTATCAAATGTCCAAACAACAAGCTTCTTTAAACTCGTTATCGACCGAGGCGGAGGCAACACCCCGGTCGTCGACAACAGTACAAGCCGAATTTATACGTTGAATTTATTAGCTGCATCAACCTATACTATATTAACTATTCCCGAATTAATTAATGACCCTTCATTTTTATTAGACACAGGTTCAGAAGTTTCGTTAATAAAATTATCGAAGTTGAAACGTCACGTACCTTGTCACCTTGACAATCTTATTACCTTACGAGGTATAAATAATTCCAATGAACCATATAAAACAAAATGTTATTGTACATTTAATGTTATCATTAACGATCAGGTTATCTCTCACATTTTTCATGTAGTTCCCGATTCATTCCCTATAAAACAAGATGGTATTCTTGGTAACGATTTCTTACTCAAGGTAAATAGCAAAATCTGTTATCAAGAGAAAAAACTTTTTATTGGGAACAATTACCTACCTCTGTATGTTATCCAGAGATCCTTAACTTCATTAAATGACTCGGATCATTCGAGTAATGATAGTTCTGTTCCTGATTTTGATCTAAATAATGGCAATAATCATCTTAAAATTCCTATTTGTAATAAAAATTCTGAATTTCTAAATTCTCCTAACAAAACTAGCAAAATCGCTCAAAACTGTAGCAATAATAACGAAATCAATGATAATATACATAAGGTTTTAAGTCAATCATCAGGTAATTCGGATCATTCGAAGGACGATAAAACTAACATTGATTATAACACAAGTCAAAATAATAATCATATTAAAATTCCTATCCCTTGTCAACGAGATCACAACATTAAGATCAATAAAAATAAAACTAACATTTCACCACAAACAATTGTGCGGACAAATAGAAAAAATATTGTAAGTAAATTTCTGAATTCATCTCGCCTTTCGGGTGATGATCTTTTTATTTCTAATTTCAATGCAAAAGATAACAATAAAACTAGTGAACTCGTAAGTTCAGAACGAATTGTAGAAATTAAAACTATCCCAAAGTATAGAATAAAATTTTCTGATAATTACGCAAATAACGAAATTGATCTTAATCACCTCAATACACATCCACCTATTAATGATAATCCTACATATTCTTCCGATACAACTAATATTAATAATAATAACAAAATGGATCCCATGCCTAATAGAGAATTTAACAATTCCTCTAACAATAATAATGAAATCGTTTATAATCCTAATGATAATAAAAATTATTTACCTATTAATAGTAATTCCCGTCAACATAATGAACGTAAAATTTCTTCTAATCAACAGGATGATTTTCCAATTAATGAAACTAACAAAACTAACAAAACTAACAAAAATCATCAAGTACTTATAAAAAATAATTTTACTAATTTCCAGAACAAAATTAACTCTAACAATAATTTTAAAATAAATCCTAACCATCATGATAAACTCAATAATTTCCCAAATCAAATTAACGAAATTGATTTTAATCCTGCTCACAGAAACAACAAAACACTTATTAACAATAATCCCACTAATCCTCATGATTTAATTAACTCAAACTATAATAATAACATAACTAACCCTGACCCTTTAACGAATGCCAACCTAACCTTACCTAATCCTGATAGTAATACTATTTTTAAACACGAAGCCATTAATAATATTGAAAACATTTCCCAACCCTGCCTTCCTTGCAATGATCAACATTTCGCTAACTCAAACCAATTAAAAAATAAAATAACTCTAAAAGCTCGATCCGAAACGGTCGTGTCAGTAACAATCAATAACCCTGAAATAAATGAAGGAATTATAAATAATATGGAAATCTGTCAAGACGTAATTTTTTGTCGTAGTCTAGTGGTAGTCAAAGACAACAAGGCGATCACTACTGTTTTAAATATGTCCCCTGAGGATGTAATAATCGATCATTTTTATGCAACAATCGAACCTGTAAATGTAAGAAGGACAGAAGTTTTCAATCCTACTCTAATTCCCGATACTGATTTCCCTAATATAAATAAAAATCGGCTGACAACTCTAGTGGATACTTTACAATGCGACCACCTTAACTCAGAAGAAAAAACCGCTTTGACAGAACTATGTCTTGAATATAATCACATATTTTACCTGGAAGGAGATGTTTTAACATCGACCGACCTAGGTCATCACGAAATTCACACTAAAACGGATATGCCCATAAATACAAAAACATATAGGTACCCTCCGGCTTTAAAACCCGTCGTCGACGAACAAGTGGAGTCGATGCTTCGTCAGAATATTATTAAACCTTCGCAAAGCCCCTGGAATTCACCTGTATGGATTGTTCCCAAGAAAAGCGACTCCGAGGGTAACAAACGATGGCGGTTGGTCATCGACTATCGTAAGTTAAACGAAATAACCATCGGCGACGCCTATCCTTTACCAAACATCGAAGAAATTCTAGATGAACTAGGAAGTGCTAAATACTTTACCACTCTCGACCTTACCTCAGGTTTTCATCAAATCAAGATGCACCCACGCGATGCACCAAAGACAGCATTCAGTGTTCCGCAGGGACACTTCGAGTTCAATAGGATGCCTTTCGGATTGAAAAATTCACCTGCTACCTTTCAGAGATTGATGAATTTAGCCTTATCAGGTTTACAAAATAATCATCGATGTTTTGTGTATCTAGATGATATAGTCATCTTCTCCGACAACTTACAAAATCACATAAAGAAAATTCGAGAAGTTTTTGATAGACTCGATCGACATAACTTAAGAGTCGAACCAAAGAAATGTCAATTCTTAAGACATGAGGTAGTTTACCTAGGACATTTAATTACGGAAAATGGAGTCCGGCCAGACCCAAAGAAGACCTCCTGTGTTGAAAATTTTCCCGTGCCAAGAAACCCTAAGGACATTAAATCTTTTTTAGGACTCGCAGGTTATTACCGACGTTTTGTTCCTAATTTCAGTAGGCTCGCACAACCATTGACGAAACTGCTGAAGAAAAATTCTAAATTCATGTGGACTAGTCTACAACAGGATGCCTTTGAGACGTTAAAAGAACTACTTTGTACACAACCTGTGCTACAATTCCCGAATTTCGAACAAGAATTTACCTTGACAACGGACGCGTCCAATTATGCAGTAGGAGCTGTACTTTCGCAAGGACCAAAAGATAGGAATCTACCAGTTGCTTATTACAGTAGGACTCTTAATAGGGCTGAACAAAACTATGATGTGTCATCAAAGGAGCTTCTCGCAATCGTTTCAGCCGTCAAACATTTCCGACCCTACCTCTTCGGACGGAAATTCAAGGTGATTTCCGACCATATCGCACTGAAGTATTTGGACAATGTCAAGGACCCCAGTTCCCGATTGCTAAGATGGAGACTGACGCTAGAGGAATATGAATACTACGTGGAATATAAACCTGGAAAAGCTAATAAGAACGCGGATTCATTAAGCAGGATTTTACCAGAGGATGACTGGTGCACTTTCGAAAAAAACAGGAAAGGAAATAATATTATTAATAACAATGTTGTAGAAATTTATGGTAATTTATTCGATGCTGAAGATGACTTCTCTTTATGTCATTGTGTCAGCCAAGATCTAAAGTTAGGAGCTGGATTGGCCTTAGAATTTCGTAAGAGATTCTCAAAATTGACTGACCTTAGAGCACAGAACGCACAGTTGCATTCGTTTGCTTATTTGAAATTTCACCTAAGATATGTATTCTATTTAGTAACTAAACAATATTTTTTCGATAAACCCACTTATTATGACCTTTTTAGATCTTTGATGAACCTAAAACTATTTTGCGAAGACAATAAAATTTATAAACTTGCTATGCCGCGACTAGGCTGCGGTTTAGATCTTTTAGATTACAGTATTGTACTACCAATGATCAAGTATATTTTTCAAGGTAATTTTAGAATAAAAATATTTATCTTTGTCACAGAACCCTCAAATAACTTGTCGTTAAAAGACTCTGATAATCCAGGTGACAATCTGACATCTGTGGTTCCTGATACTAAAATTTCGTTAAACAAATCAGAAAACTTAAACTCGGAATGTCCTATCGTAATAAACCGAGCCCAACCGAAACAAAATGTTTTAAAAATATTTTCCACTTTACCCAATTCAGGTAACTACCGTTTTTCTTCCTTTTGTATCGAACCTCATTTAACAATGGTCACCGTACCGGTACCACCCGATGGTAATTGTTTCTACCATTCTCTCATTAAACTACTACCCCATCTTGATAGCATAGAAAACCTAAAAACGCTGCTCCTTACTTCTAAATACCTAGAGACATGTCTGTCTCCAAATGAAGCAAAAGCCGACCTCGCTACTCCGAATGCATGGGCAACAGATGATATAATTAAAGTCGCAGCCTCTACCCTCAATATCTCCATTTGTGTACATATAAAAATCAACGAATTCTTTGTTTTTGGAGATAGTGATAACAAAATTCACCTACGACACCTTCTCGATCATTTCGAACCTTTAGTAGAAACCAATTCCTTAAATATTTCTGGTAACGACCCAACCGTTAATCATCAGGAACAAGAATCCTATCAAAATTTCCTAAGGAAACTCGAAACCACAGTCATTGCCGCGAATAACATAATTGAACACCAAAGTAATATCTCAACGTCACGCTATGGTAAAGCTATCTTAATTTCTGCCGACTTAGAAGAAGTAGAGAATTATCCTAAGGACTTTTATCACTTTGACAAATTAAAACTGAAGGAGTTATTAATACCTGCCATTCATACCTTTGAACATAACAAAAACCTGATAGCTTACCTTGTTTATAAGGACCATTTCTGGGAACAACCTACATACGAAGATATTTACAACGTTTTTATCCTCTTAAGAAACCTTTTATTAGAAAATAATATAGAAAATTTTAGTATACCCAAAATTCAAAATTCATTTAACAAATTGGAATGGCATAAAATTCGTTCTATCCTGCGTTACATTTTTAAATCATCCAATATAACAGTCCACGTCCACCTAAATACTATCATAACACCTTCCCCGCATGAAATACCAACAATTCTAAAAGAGAATCATGATGTACCCAGCTCAGGACACACAGGATTTCATAAAACTTATAAAAAGATAAAACAGCATTTCCTGTGGAAAACTATGAAAAAGGATATTGATAATTATATCAAACAGTGCCAATCGTGTCAAACAAAAAAATTAGTACGGCGAAAAAACCGTGCACCAATGGAAATCACGACTACATCCTGTAAACCTTTAGAAAAACTATTCCTCGATATTGTAGGTCCCTTACCTATAACAGAAGATGGCAACCGTTTCATCCTAACACTTCAGGATGACCTGAGCAAGTTCTCGCTAGCTTTTGCAATCCCCAATCACGAAGCCCTTACCATTGCTAAGATTTTTGTTAACAATGTCATTTGCAAATTCGGCATCCCAAAGTACATTTTAACAGATAACGGCCCCGAGTTCGTTTCCACTCTTATGAAACAAATTTCGAAATTATTTCAAATAAAAAACATTACTACAACAGCTTATCACCCCCAAACCAACGGCGCCCTAGAAAGGAGCCACCTTACCCTGGCCGATTACCTAAAACATTACGTACATGATCAAACCGATTGGGATAACTTTCTAGATTTTGCAATGTTCGCATACAACACAAGCGTACACACAACCACAAAATTCACACCTTTCGAATTAATGTTCGGTTATAAACCTGACCTACCCTCAAGCCTAACCAGAACCCCAGAATTTAAATATACCTATGACGACTATTTAGATGAATTGAAAATTCGGTTCCAACGATCTCATGATATTGCTAGAAAACATATTATTAAACTCAAAAATCTCCAAAAGTTGTGATACAAGAATCATCAAATTTATTTCTGCTTATTGGAAAGGTCTTGAACAAAGAAATTCATGGCTTTTTATCCTTCCCAAAGAATTACTAGTTACCCTTACCTGTAAAAACACCGTTAGTACCGACATTCTATTGAGTAATGCTGGAATTTTAACCCTAGCTCCAAACTGCAAAGCGTACACAGGTACAAGCACTTTAACCTCGTCCTCCAGTTACTTTGAGAGTGAATTAACATTTACCTTGCCTTCGTATAACATTTTAGTCGACAATTGTTGCGACAAAATTCCGAAACTAAATATCAGCCATCTGATTCCAATTCCATTAACTCAGGTCGATGAGAATAATTTGATCACTGCTAGTCACAAACTTGATGATATTGTAAAACTATCGGATAAT
Source organism: Ocypus olens (assembly GCA_910593695.2). Taxonomy (NCBI): domain Eukaryota; kingdom Metazoa; phylum Arthropoda; class Insecta; order Coleoptera; family Staphylinidae; genus Ocypus; species Ocypus olens. The sequence goes on from OU343060.1 coordinate 41,930,488, forward strand.
ATCTCGAAAGACTCTCAACTTTCTATGACTTCACCTTCCTATTTAGCTTACCTATTATCCTTGCTGATTCTCATTTTCTTTTTATTCAAATGCTACAAAAAACTATCTACGTTTTACAAACAAAAAATTTCGCGCAATGTAACCCCTGCTGCTATATCATTGAACCAACTTGCCGATCAAATCCAAATTGCAAACAATGAACCTAATGCTTTTAATGGCGAAGCCGCTCCAGAACTTAGACGTAGTCAAAGAATTATAGCCAGATTTCGTAATGATTAATAACATTTTTAATGGTTCCTTTATAGTAAGATTTTTCATTTATTTTTGAAAAAAAAAGTTATATAAAATAATTTTTTTTTCTCTCTAAGGGGGGGAGTGTAACGTACTCCACTCACTTTATTCATTATTATTATTCTTATATATATTTAATTATTCTACTATTAGTGTTCTATACATTTAATATGCATTTAATTATTCTATCATTATTATTATATGTTTTCATGTCTTTCTGTTTTAGATAAACCATTAATATTATTTACATAGTAATTGTAATCACCAATCTATTTTTAATATCTATGTTTAATTTAGGAAGTCATGCGGATGCCAATTATGTTACTCATGATTATATTTACTCTTACTACTGCTATGTAATAATCCGCATTATTTATTACCGTTATAAAGGTTCTAATAGTGTAAAATGTATTATCTATATGTACCCGAGACGGACGCACCGATCATGAAGACCATTCAATTATCAATCAATAAATAATACTTTGACCATCAATAAATAATACTTTGACCACAGCTAAACGAGTCTCTGATCACGTGCGCCCGCCTCGATTTTTGTACTTCGACCGAACACATTACATTAACAACACTTCTCTTCTAAGCTCCGGTCGAAGAACAACGATAGTTTTTCGGTTAAGTCTGTAAATTGTTATAAACGAGAAATAAAAACCAACGTAAAGAATCCGATTTAGTAATTTCGACTAACAATAACAGAAGAAGTAACCCCTCTCTGGCAGCATCGCGGAGTAACCCACGGTTCCCAGGCAATACTAAAGAACCCTATATAAAAATCATCACACTATCATTGTAATGTTTTATTTACAAATTTAGAAAAAACGTTATTAATACGTATATTTAAACAAAAGGCATGTTGTTTAAACTGATTTTTCATGCATAATTACTTGTCAGATAATATAATAATTTAATTTAAATTATTTCTTACAATTGATAACCTTATTAAATTAAATTACCGAGTAACAGCAATTACATCTTATGGTTGTTTTTTCCTTATATTTAAAGAGAGTTCATATTGGCGATCCCCTTTCGTCGTATTGTGCTCTTGGCCCTACCCTAGACCAGGACTACCTGCACGGGTAGCCCCTACAGTATGAAATGTCGTCGGGTGGCACGTGTCGGTCATAAATTTCAATTTCTTCACGGTTTGGTCTTGAAAAGGATCACTCATGGTTGGTAGTAAACAAACCGCAAGTTGGACCCTTTGTTGCTGCCGCTGTGGCAAAAATGTCCTAGTCGCGTGGAAAAGCATGGAGAGGTGCTTTCTTGGTAACCTTAAAGGGACGGTTTCGCTGCTTGATTTCCGAGAAACCGCGACCCTTCTTGGTATACCATCTTGCGTCGAGTTTGGTCTCCAGATGTGAGGCCAAACCTTTCAAACCTTTGTCTTGTTGGGTTTTGGATGTATTCCCAATTACCCATTATCCGACGTGTAATAAAGTCCGCAGCTGGGTCCAGGGTACAATGGTGTTTATGCCGTTTATGGTCCTATGTCGTAAACATTGCGACGGTTGTTCGTCCCTTAGTGTCATAATATTTATGGACGGACTTTGGTCGTTTATGGTGGGATTTGTAATCTTTTTAAATCGTAAGTCTTCTTTGTTGCGAGTATTATAATAAGGGATATAAAATATTAATCTAACTTAATCTAAAATATTTACAGAAATACATATTTACAGTCAATCAAATGAATGCGTACGAATTTGACTCATTTGGAATTAAATGATTATGAAAAGGAAATGATGTAAACAAGAGGAGTCCGTTGTTTTAGTGAATGTAAATTAAAATAATCGCTTTACGACGTTTCCAGTAAAACGCCGGTTACAGTTCTAATAAATCTCATGGATTAGAGCGTGAACAGTCCGCTTGCTGTTATGAAGAATATTTGTTTTCACTGAACACTTCTACAACTCAAATCAATTATTTGAAAAATTACCTAAATTGGAATATTTTCGAAAACCAAAGTAATTTTGAAAGAATAAAGACTTCCCAGATGTTTGAAATTTTTGTATAATTTTATTTTCTTTTAAATGTATAACTTTTATAAAAGTGAGTTGATCTCATATATTTTACCTTTTTTGTTCGAAGTCTGGGAAACATAAATACGAATAATATTAAAAAAACCTCCGTCAAACCGGAGATGTTGCATAATGGTTACATCATATATAAGGTTTTTATCGTACTATATTTATAAAATTATTTACCAGATCTGAAAATGATCATAATAAAAATATTATATGGATTACATCCATAAACACAAGCAATTTTAGAAACATATTCTTTATACAATAAAATCGGAGAAAGTTGAATGATGGCCATATCAACATTTCTTGTTGTGTTTTTTACGAACCTTTCACCTTGTATGTATAATTACCAGCCGAATATTTATTTTCTGTCGAGACATAATTTGTTTTCATTCCCTGAATTTCACAAAACGCAAACTAATTAAAAGCCAAACAAATGGAAATTCCCGTTTTGCATTCGAGCATTCTTAAGTGCTTAAAATTCCTGAATCAGCCTTTGCGAATAATTTTATATTTGTAATGTAATTGGAGGGAAAATTATGCGGTTGTGCGGTTCGGATATACTTTATTTGAATACTAACCATCCGGACGTGGAATTCTCCCACAAATAACATATCCACGTAGTATTTGCATAGTTTAAAAGCCCTTTTCCGAAAGGAATTTCCAATGGGCAGATAAGTTGCAGATGGATGTACATTAAAGTGCTTTTTAAATAAATGGAATAGATTAGGGTTGGTTTATAATTAAAGATATTAGTTGTCTCCAGTAAGAACTATTCAATGCTCTTATAAATGTCCCAAACGTCGAAACTTGGCGAGAATTTTAAACTCGTAATTGTCTTGTGATTTGGTAGTATTATTATAGTATACAGCGCTCGCATAAAGTATGGAATAAATTCAGTAAAACGAAAATAAGATATTTTGAGCAAAAGTTCTCGAACGAGTCGATTTTCCTTGATGAAAATGCACATCTTTGCATTAAAGTCGATTTTCAATCAGGTCTATGGTTCGAGTATTTTCTTCCCAAAATATTTGATTTCCGTTTTACTGAATTTATTCCATACTTTAGGCGCACACTGTATACTAGTAACCACGAGAACTGTCCTACGGAATGCATGGTTAAAATTTCCAGAAACATATGTCGATACTAATTATCTTAGTTAGTAGCTCTGCTTCGTAGTCGGCATGATATTTAGTGGTAGACATGTTCCGCCTACATTTCATTCATAAATAATTATGGACGTTGATTAAAAGAGTTGCGACTGAATAATTTAGGACGAGAGGAGTTACCTGCAGATAATTGTTTGCAAAACTTACCCTAAAATTATTATAATCTTATTTCTTCTACCCTTTCGGGTGTAGAAGATTAAAATTGATTAGTTTTCTGTATGTTCTTTTATCATTAGGTTCCAAATCTTCTTGTTTCTTGTGCTTTCCATCTGGGCGTAGGAGATTCCTCTGATTTCCATAACGTTTTCAAGATATTTTTCCCATTTCTTTTTTGGTCTTCCTACTTTCCTTTTTCCAGTTATTTTAGTTTGCCATATATTTTTTGTTTGGTTGGTGTCTCCTCTTCTGTGTAGGTATCCCAGCCATTACAGCTGTCTGTCTTCTATTATTTTGTTTAGTTCTCTTATTGATAGTTCTCTTCTTACGTCCACGTTTCTGATTCTGTCCCTTCTGGCCATTCCATATACTTTTCTTAGGTACTTCATTTCTAATGTCTGTATCTTACTTTTTTGTCTCCTGTTTAACGTCTATGTTTTGCATCCATATAACAATGTTGGGATTAGTACTACTTTGTATATTATTAGTTTTGTTTTCCTCGTTATCTTCTTGTTGTTTAGTATTATCTTTTGGATGGTCTGGAAGGCTCTTGTTGCGGCTAGTATTCTGTTGTTTATTTCGACTTCGAGGTCCCATTTGCTGTCTATTATTTTTCCTAGGTATTTAATTTGTTTGATGTGCTCTATTTGTGTGTTGTTTATTTTAATATCTTCCGTTTCCTTTCCGTGTCATATTTTCATTATTTTAGTATTTTCTGTGTTGATTTTCAGCCCCGCTTTTTCGAGTTCTTCCATCCATATAATTATGTTTGTTTCTAGGTTCTTGATATTTTTCGCTATTAGTGCTACATTGTCTACAAATATGCATTCGGTAATTTCCATTGCTTTTAGGTTGTACCCTTGTTCCGGCGCTTGTAGTAGCAATTTTTCCAAACAACAATGATCTTGACCTTCCAAATAATACAATATGGTTTTAGCAAGACAGCGCATTCCCGCAATAGGCGTTTTTCCTTTTTTTTCGAACAAGTAGAAATTCTTCTTGAACATTTTAAATATTTTCCAAGCTAATTCTGCGCGTTCATCTCTCTCGCAGGCTTAAATCGGTCCTTATATGCCAATTCACCAATTCGTAAAGCAATTGTCAATAAATATGGAAGGTCAAGATCATTTTTGTTTGAAGAAAAAGCGCTGGAAAAGGATCATTTTGCAAAAACTCTAAATATCAAGTTTTCACCTTGTCATTTACTCGAAAAATTTCTTATGTAAGATGGCAATATTTTTATACTGCCAGTTCGACAATGAAAAGATCTCTGAAAATCAAGAACAAAAATAAGGGGTTACCATTTAAAAACAAAATGGCGGACGTCATAACTCAAAAACAAATGACGACTGAAAATCGACTTGCTCGAGAAAATGTGTATTTTTATTAAAGAAAATCGACCTTTTCGAGAAATTTTTCTAAAAATATTTTATTTCGGTTTTACTGAATATATTTCATACTTTAGGCGCGCACTGTATATATTTTTCTCTAAAATAAGTAGTTGTGGATTAAAACGTAGTTAATTTTTCAATTCAGTTTAGTTTTTTTTTTAGAATCAATCAAAGGATTTTTTTTCAAACATTTTATATTGCTTTTATGTTTCAATCATAAAATAGAAACGTGTATTGATTAATTAATTAAAACACTTTCTTTGTTAATAACACATAATTTACTTTTACCGACTAAAATGTTGAGTATTTGAAAATTAAAACTTTACAAAGAAAGTGTTTTAATTTACATCGATCTCTGGGTGCTGTAAAAATTACGGATTAACTCAATGGTATGTTGTCGAGGATTACTTCTAGAGTATGGAAAAAATAATGAAAAAATCGGTATTGTGTTTTTTCGAAGATATGAAGACTTTAGTGTAAATTATTCGATTGCTTAAAGTCTGCCTAATATTAATTATTTACTCTCCTGCTCATCAAATATATTTTGCAGAGATACATACTTTCATGGCTGTCAATATTATATACAATTGGTATTTTCAAATGCGATCATTTCAATGTTAAATAATTGATTTTTCCATTGAAAAAAACCTAGCATCGGTAGATTTATTTGAATGCGAAAATCAATTATTTAACATTTAAATTATCGCATTTGAAAATACCAATTGTACATAATATTGACAAGAATGAAAGTATGTATCTCTGAAAAGTTTATTTGATGAGGTGGAGTGAAAATAATTCATGTTATGAAGATTTTAAGCAATGAAATTATTTACACTAAAGTCTTCATATCTTCGAAAAAATACAATGCCGATTTTTTTTCATTATTTTTTCCATATTCTCGAAGCAATCCTCGACAACGTACCATTGTGTTAATCCGCCATTTTTACAGCACCTTGTATGGACTGATTGCAGTTCATTATGTCGGTGTTTATTGGAAATATCCATTTTGAGGTCCCTAGAGGCGAATTCAAAGATTTCCAGAAAAAATGGTGATGTGGCCATCATGTTACTTTCTCCGATTTGATGGTATCATGGTTCATTGTTTATTTTTAATTTAAATCATGTTTTAAATGTACATACAGCGTTTTGTAGAATCGGATGAAACTGACGTTTAAAACGACAAATTTATGAAAGCTGGAAATGACAAATTATACTTTAAGTTCTAATAGTCAGTTTACTTAAAAAACAAAGAGATTTTGAAAAATACTTATTCTTTATAAGTTGTTCATTCTGACATTCCCTGCAATTATTATTAAAACAAATTTGCTGTAACTGTTATCGTTTTATAATTATACACCAAAAATGACTACAACAAAATTAATAACTATTATTTTTCAAAAACCAGACATTTTACGAAAAATATTTTCAAACAAAAGATGTTAACTTCTTTGTTGTCTTCAGATTTGTTCAAATGCTTTTATAGTATTTTCCATATTTAAGAAAATATCGGAGAAAAACAAAAAACGGTTAAGGTAAACACCCACTTCCGATGTATGAAATTTTACCAAAAGCATTTCAGTTCTTTGGATTCTGTCTGTGTGGCTGTGTATATGTCTGTGTCTGTGTCTGTCTGTGAGCACTGTATCTCAAAAACTAATAGAGCAATTGATATGAAACTTTGAACGTAAGTCTTATTTGATAATCCGAGGAACTGAAAAGCTTTTGGTAAAATTTCGTACACCGGAAGTGGGTGTTTACCTTGACTGTTTTTTTGTGTTTTGCCAATATTTTCTTAAATGTGAAAAATATCACAAAAACATTTGAGGAAACATTAAAGACAACAAAGAAATGAACATCTTTTGCTTGAAAATAATTTTCATAAAATCATTTTTATTCGAGAAAAAAAAAATGATTTTTTTAATTTTTGGTTTATAACAATAAAACGATAAGAGTTACAACAAATTTATATGAATAATAATTGTTTACACAACGCTCGATGTACATATATTTAAAATATGATTTCAATTGAAAATAAACCATGAAAATGTAAATATAAATGTCTATGATACAAATTAGAAACAACCTTACTTGTTGCAGAAAGCATTAAATAAATTCAATAAAATGAAATATAGCCTGAATATATGAATATTCAACCTGTTCGTAACTCTGCAAAATTAAGTCTTACTAAGACTATAAACAAATAACCTATTGAAACAACTACTTTCTCCGACTTGATACCATCAATTGATATGAAACTTTGAACATCTGCCTTATTTGATAATCTGAAGAACTGAAAAGCTTTTTGTAAAATTTCGCACAACGGAAGTGGGCGTTTACCTCAACTGTTTTTTGTTTTTTGCCAATATTTTCCTAAATATGAAAAACATCACAAAAACATTTAAACAAACTTTGAAGACAACAAAGAAATGAACATCTTTTCCTTGAAAACATTTTTCATAAAATCATTTTTATTCGAGAAATAAATGTATTATTATTTTTTAAATTTTTGGTTTGTAATTATAAAACGATGATAGTTACAACAAATAATAATTGTAGAGAATGCTAAAATGAACAAATTATAAAGAATACGTTTTTTTCGAAATCCCTTTAGTTTTTGAGTAAACTGAGTTTTTGAATTTGAAGTATAATTTTTCCATCTTTCATAATTTTGACGTCAGTTTCATCCGAGTTTATACAACATTCGATGTACATTTATAATATGATTTCAATTGAAAATAAACCATGAAAACGTAGATATAAATGGCTATGATACCATCAAGTCGGAGAAAGTAACATGATAGCCACATCACCATTTTTTATCTAATTTTTCATAAATACAAATGATAAACGAATGAGTGGTACTCTCCGTTGATCGACCTCCCTGAATCCATGTTGAGAATGATGTTTAATGTCGTGTTTATTTAAAAACGTCCTCAGTTTAATGTAAATAAGTTTTTATAAAATCTGTGACAATACATTCAAAATTGCAATTGGCTGATAATTGTTTATGTCGGATTTATTATTTATCTTGTGAACGTTACTAATGCATTTTTTTAAATTGAAGTAAATATACCCGTTTCAAAGACTAAATTAATGATATTAGCTCAAGGACCCGCGATAATGAACACTGTGTGCTTAACTATTTTGGTCTATTATCCCACTGTTGTTTTTGTTTTTTTGGGTCAGATATTTTTTTTAGTCTTCAATAATAGGTATTAGAAAAAAAAACTATGATTATTACTTCGAGGTAATGTACATTCCATTGATAAATTGTCACCAAAATATTATATAAGGATTAACTTATTCTGTTTGAAAAATAAAATGCAAAATATTCAGATAAACTTTTTGGATCATTGATTGTTAGGATAAGTTTAAGTTCAGTAGGATTGTTTGATTTAGATTAGTGTTGATAATTCCATACCTGCTTTGTTTAGTTTTCAGCATTTTCATTTTATTAGCATAGTATTCATCTATACGAATTTTAATAAGCTTTATGTGCTCTTTTTTTCTAAGATTATAATATTTCTTGATACTTGCACCAGCGGTAGTTTAAGACTACCAAAACAATTTTTTAAATTGATTGCGCCTAAAATATCTTGAGTAATCCATCCTGCCTCTTTTTTGACAAAATGATTGCAACTTACCAATGGACAGTAAACGTTAATTGCCCATACTAATGTGTCAATAATTTCTTCCATTTTTATTATTATTTTATTATTTATTTATTAACGGTAACAGATTTTTATAAACTTTAAACATATGCAGGGTGTTTCAGAGCTCTGGAAACGGTCAATCACGTGCTTATTTTTCAAAATTTCGAAAAATGTTTTATACAAATGTTGTGTATAATAGTGAGCTGCACGCCCCAAAAATATTTAAATTTATACAGGGTGTCTCATAACAAAGTTACAGACCAAACTTATGTTTTTTTTTAATGGAACACCCTGTATTTTTTGTCATTTTTGAATTATATGGAGCAAATAAAAGTGAGTTACTCAAATACTCCCTATACCTATTGTTTGCCGTTTTCGAAATATTTTAAGATTTGTTGAAATGCATGGTCTGGGTGAAATTTTGTTTTTGCCCCAGTGATTGTTTTCAGAATATACCGTATGTTTTTTTTTATCGTGGGCCTTAGGATTTTACATGCTAAAAATTATTCCTTCTATTAATGTATATTTTATCATATAATTTTGAAGGAAATTTTAGTTAGTAATATAAATCAATTATTTTTCTACATGATGCGCTTAATTAGAATCATTTAAATATGTTTTATTCCGTTAAAAAGTGCTTTTGCTTGGAACCGGGCGATCGGAATACGCTGCTGAAAAGTTGTCAAATTTTTCCGTAAAATAAAAATTCCCTGACTTCTTGTAGAAAAATAAATAAAATACTATTTCCCTGCTGGACAAACCTCTTATAATTGCCGTTACAAATTCCACTCGTCCTTTAATAGTATAAACAGACATTTTCTGGTATAAATTTGTCAAGGTACTCTGATTATTTTTGCTCAGTTATTTATATTAAATAATTTCATTTTTTAAGGGAATAAAAGATGTTTAAGTTATTCTAATGCAGCGCATCATGTACAAAAATAATTGATTTATAACTAATTAAAATTTCCTTCAAAATTTTATGATAAAATATACATTAACTCAAGGTATAATTTTTAGCATGTAAAATCCTATGGCCCACGAAAAAATATACTGAATAAGCTCTTTGAAAGAAAATGAAACAAAAGAAGTTCATAATTCGACATCTGCATAATCTTTTAAGGCTTCATAAATAACCTGAAAGGTATATTTTGCAAATAAAACATTTTTTATTTATAAAATAAGAGCCGGCTCTTATTTTTATTACAAATAAACCGTTCATCGACTTTCATTTTCCATTTATATCTTTTCAGCCTGAAAGCTGTATCCGGAAATACAAAGATCCCCACGCATATTGCGTGGTGTTTTCGAGCGCGGACAGATCGAGCCTGGCTTGCGCCGAGGGCATTCTGCAGACCCTGTGGACCTTGGACACCATAAGCACCAGAGCTGTTATCCTCGTAGCAAATAAAGCCGACTTGGTCAGATCTCGTGCCGTCACCACTGAAGGTAAAGTATATATATATATATATATACAGTATATCCCCTTTATCCGGTAGTTCCGTGCGTCAATTTAAATGCAGTCAGCCGAACAAATCGCTCCTTTTCCGCAAACAAGTCACGCCCTGATATCTCCAGAGGGTTCTGCAAGGGGATACGATATGCGGGTGTGATATATTGCATGTTTTAAATTGAAATTGTTTAAGATAATAATTTAATAACTTTCTTATACAGAGATTAACTGATTGACACTCATCCATTGGAGCATTACAATTGGCCCTCTTGTTAAACTTGTTTAATAATATACTGTACCGTGTTTTTTTTTTCAAATTTCTGTTTGTATCTCTATTATTGAATTTAAATGGTCAGAATAAATTTAGAATCATTCCTTTATTTTGGAGGTTGGATTTTTGCTTTCCCTTTAGTTTAATATGAATAATAGCTTTAAAATACTAAAGAAATTTTCGAAAATAAAATCCTCAAAATAGTAGTTGCTATGAAAAGTCATCTGTATAACACGCACGATTTGTCAACCTGTCGTTCGTTCTCTGTTACAATTTCACAAAATTTTAAATCGGAATCGACTGCTAACAGTTTCTGATGATTTTATCTTTTATACGGTCGATTACTGCAACCTTTTCAAATCCTATGGATAGTAGATTTCTCGTCACATTCAAGAGCTATTTTTCTAACACTTAATCAGGGCCGATCCTACCGGAGGGCTAGAGCGTGCATGGCAAGCCCGCGAAACGAAAGACAAAGCTGCGGATTGTGTTTCCTATGTAAATTATTTAGAAAAGGAAATATTAAAATTATAACTACGGGTTTTAAAGACTTACGCCATTGTGCTGACCAATTTATAAAACATGAGAACAGTGCAAAGTATTTTAAGTGTCTCCAAAAATGGCGGGAGTTAAAAATCCGATTAAATAAATAAAAATCATAGGCAAAGAGCAACAATAACAATTTGAATTCGAGAAAAACGATGGAGGGCTATTGTAGAAAAAATGATTGCTATTGTGCACTTTTTAACAAGTCAATGTCTTGCTTTTAGACGAAGTAGTTCCAATCTCTATAGGAGAAATGACGATTTTTTTTTAAGGCAGCAGAAATGCTAGCTAAATTTGACCCCTTATTGTCAGATCATTTAAATAAAATTGAAAAATCTAAAGAGAAGTCTAAGAAGAAATCCTGCATTGTTTGCAGGGGAGGCTCGTTATAAACAGCCAAGGAGCCGTGGCACTACCTGCACATAAATATTTCTTTAAATTTTTTTTAATACGCCATTAATCAATTTAAAATACACCAAATTTTCTGAATTTTGACCCCTTATAAACCAATCAAGTAACCGTCAGGATTACAAACAATTAGGGCGACATCTATCGCTAATATATTATAATTTCAGAACGTTGTAACATTTTTGGCGATAGATGTCGCCCTACTTGTTTTTCTATTCTAACGGTTACTTGATTGGTTTATAAGGGCATAGTCGAATTCTGTTTCTCCATCAATGACGATCGTAGTGTGCTGATGTGAAACTAATGTAGGTCCTCAATTATTGTCGATGGTGAAATATAATCGAAATTACACAAATTATTATGTATATAAATAAATTAATACACGATAACACTTTTAAATATAATTAGAGATAGGTAAAACTGCTACTTTTGAATCACGTTGCTACCTGTGATTGCTACTTTTTAATATCAGTGATTTAAAACCGTTGTCACGGTTAGTAAACATCGTAACACGTTTTGAAATTGTGATTATTTCAAAATTAGTCAAGAAGCATTTATAGACTGTTGCGGAAATGTAAACTGGAATGTATTTTGAGTAAAGTATGTTGCAAATGTTTTTCTATGTCTCTGAAAAAGCTCGTCTTCAAAATAACGATTTGCTCTGTTCTCGGGGAGTGGTTTTAAAATCTAGACGAGAAGCATTTAAAGATTTTTGCAGAATCGCAAAATGGAATGAATTTTTAGTCATTTTGTAAAGTTTCAATTCTAATAGTTGATAATCGTTTTTTTTTTAAATTTGTGTTTCGCTTCTTAGAAAGCTCATATTTAGAATGATGATTATTAAATGAAATAATTAACGTCGAATCGTCCAGTATATTTTGAAATTTGAGAGAATTTTTATATTTTTTTTTTAGTTCGTGAAATTTGTAATTTGAAAATTGTTATAGTGCTGGTTCCGTGGTATTATTTCAAAAATTATAATAAAGGAATGTCTAGTTGTTCGCACCGAATATTAAAGTTAAATGAATCATGAGCACATTTGGGAAGTTCAGCATCTGTTTTTATTTTTATTTTTTCAGTTCATGAAAATAGTAATTTGAAGATGAGAGCAGAGAAAAATGGAGTATAAAGTAATTAATAAAGGGTTTTAGATTTACAAAATACGTTTCGCTTTATTTTTAAACTTTCATTTCTTCACATTTCAACCATACAGAATTTTAGGTTAGAATAAAGTTGGTAGAGTGAATGGTGGGTGGGTGCTATTTTACGTGGTGAGTGGTCCATATCTTGTTGCCCACGCACCTAGTTTTTCACCAACGAATAAATTAATCAAAAGATAATAAAATGTTGATTTTGATCATTCGATTTCCAGTCGAAATAAAAATTGTGATGTGGCCATCATGTTACTTTCTCCGACTTGATGGTATCATAGCCATTTATATTTACGTTTTCATGATTTATTGAAATCATATTTTAAATGTACATCGAGCGTTGCGTAAACTCGGATGAAACTGACGTTTAAAACGTCAAAATTATGAAACATGGAAAAATTATAAATCAAATTCAAAAACTCGGTTTACTCAAAAACTAACGAGATTTCGAAAAAAACTTATTTATTAGAAGTTGTCATTTTGGTATTCTCTACAATTATTATTCACATAAATTTGTTGTAACTGTTATCGTTTCATAATTATAAACCAAAATGTAAAAAAAAAACAATAATTTTTACTTTCTCCGTTACGAAGTACGAGAAAGTATTGTGATCGTGATTTTTTTTTCAAAAAATTTTTTTACGGAAATATCCGTTTTGGGGTCCATTTCAACAATTTCTGGAAAAAAAATTGTTGTGTCTGTGTGTGTCTGTGTGTGTCTGTGTGTGTCTGTGTGTGTCTGTGTGTGTCTGTGTGTGTCTGTGTGTGTCTGTGTGTGTGTGTTTGTGTGTGTGTGTGTGTGTGTGTGTGTGTGTGTGTGTGTGTGTGTGTGTGTGTGTGTCTGTCTGTCTGTGTGCGCTGTATCTTAAAAATTAACAGAGCAATTGATATGAAACTTTCAACATACGTCTTATTTGATAATCTGAAGAACGGAAAGGCTTTTGGTAAAATTTCGTACACCGGAAGTGGGTGTTTACCTAAACTGTTTTTGGTTTTTTGCCAATATTTTCTTAAATATGAAAAATATCACATAATTATAAACCAAAAATTTAAAAAAAATAATAGTTTTTTTTCTCGAATAGCAATGATTTTATGAAAAATATTTTCAAGCAAAAGATGTTCATTTCTTTGTTGTCTTCAATGTTTGTTTACATGTTTTTGTAATATTTCTCATATTTAAGAAAATATTGGCAAAAAACAAAAAACGGTTAAGGTAAATACCCACTTCCGGTCTACGAAGTTTTACCAAAAGCTTTTCAGTTCTTCAGATTATCAAATAAGACATATGTTCAAAGTTTCATAACAATTGCTCTATTAGTTTTTGAGATACAGCGCACACAGACAGACACACACACACAAAAATAAATTCCAGAAATTGCTGAAATGGCATCTAGAGACCCCAAAACGGATATTTCCGTAAAAAAAAATTTTGGAAAAAAAAAATCACGATCACAATACTTTCTCGTACTTCGTAACGGAGAAAGTAAAAAAAATGAGAAAAGGTTAATAAAATACCTATAAAATCTTGATTATGATCATTCATAAGCAGAATAGTGCCAAATTTACGATTTTCAAAAAAATTTTCTACAAAGAAAAGATTAGAAAATCAAGATTTTCAAGTCTAGTCGTTATACGTTTTAAAAATCGAATCCTCAATGTTTGGTTCTTTAAATCGTATAGCGACCAAACGTGTTAAAGACTGCAAATCTTGTTTTTCAACCCTTTTCTCTCGTTTTAGAGATTTTTTTAAAAATAGCACTTCCAAATATATTGGACAATTTTAATAATGCAAGCTTTAAAATGTGAAAAAAATCATTCAAGAAAAATATAAATTATTTTTATATTATTATTTTTGTTATTAGATAGTTTTTGCCGGTGATTTTTTCGAATTTTATAACTTGCAAGCGCGTTGATTGAAAACTAAAATATCTACAAAAAATTGTTAAGAAACTTGTTTGTAAAATGTGTAAAAAAATGTCCAAAAACAAGGTTTCTGAGTCCAGAAGTTTAGAAACGTATATTAAGTAACTTTTTAAAGATTTATAATACCCAAACGTGTTAGGTGATCTCGATTATTTGAAAACCAAAATATGCCAAAATTTACGGGCTTTGAAAATGGTTAAGAAAATGTTCCATAAAATTAGTGAAAAAAAAATGGTGATGTGGCCATCATGTTACTTTCTCCGACTTTATATTTACGTTTTCATGGGTTTATTTTCAATTGAAATCATATTTTAAATGTACATCGAGCGTTGCGTAAACTCGGATGAAACTGACGTTTAAAACGTCAAAATCATGAAAGATGGAAAAATTATACATCAAATTCAAAAACTCGGTTTACTCAACAACTAACGAGATTTAAAAAAAAACTTATTGTTTAGAAGTTGTTCATTTTGGCATTCTGTGCAATTATTATTAACATAATATTTCTGTAACTATTATCGTTTTATAATTATAAACCAAAAATTAAAAAAATAATAATAAATTTTTTTCTCGAATAAAAATGATTTTATGAAAAATGTTTTCAAGCAAAAGGTGTTCATTTCTTTGTTGTCTTCACAGTTTGTTTGAATGTTTTTGTGATATTTTTCATATTTAAGAAAATATTGGCAAAAAACAAAAAACAGTTAAGGTAAACGCTCACTTCCGGTGTACGAAATTTTACCAAAAGCTTTTCAGTTCTTCAGATTATCAAATAAGACGAATGTTCAAAGTTTCATATCAATTGCTCTATTTGTTTTTGAGATACAGCGCACACAGACACACACACACACACACACACAGACACACACACACAGACACAAAAAAATTTTTTACAGAAATTGTTGAAATGGCATCTAGGGACCCCAAAACGGATATTTCCGTAAAAAAATTTTTTGAAAAAAAAATCACGATCACAATACTTTCTCGTACTTCGTAACGGAGAAAGTAAAAATAGGATTTTCGCTAACAATCACAGTTTGGGTATCAATTACAATTTTACGTTGCAATCACGTTTGATTAGCAGTCACAGTTTGGCTAACAGTCGCAATCACAGTCACGGTGAAATTCAGTAACGACCTGTGATTTTTTACTATCAGTGAAAAATCACAGGTATGTGAAATATCACCCATTCTTAAATATTATGAATTTATCAACAAATCAGCCACAAAACTATTCAGTTATCAATAAGTTTAGTGATGAGGACAGGGACGGCTCATTATATAGAGCCAAGATGAACCTGCAGTTTCAAGCTTAGCAAGAATTTTTAATTAACTCCTAAAACACTTTTTCGCCAGTTATTTTGGTCTAGGAAGATAAATCGTTCTATCTTTCTTAAAAAAATGACCATCGACATGTTCCGGTGGCACTGTGTCAACTTGAATGTAAATAATTTAAATTTCAAACCGTAAAAGCTAGATACACCATCATGGCAACATCTATTATCTTAACATTCGACAATTTCTTTGACTGAGTGGAGAAATCCACAGACAATAAGACCATAAACTAGAGACAATTATAACAATATCATTGATAAACATTGAAATATTGTTTCCCCGTGTGACAACCGAGCACCAGTTTCAATCTTATTAGATCTCATCAGGTCAATATAGACGCTGACAGAGAAACGGTTGTTCACCATGGAGTTGTAACCCCAAGTATTCGTAATAGATAAATACACCATTCGGGGGGCGACTTCTATTGTCGTAACGTTGCACAAATTATTTAATTGAAACAATATTTAAAAAAATCGTAAATGCAAAAAAACGAGAATATTTCGTTTTGTAGCAAGTTACTCTTTTTGTGTCTTATTACTAAAATAGTAAACACGCAACCCCCAAGATATGCACTTGAGAGGGCGGCCAACTCATCATTTGCACGAGGGCAACCAAGGGTACAGGATCGGCCCTGACCCGGTCTAAACGGGGAAAACTTTAACTTCACCTTAATCTAAGCATAAGTACTTACCATGATCTAAATTCATTCAATATTGGGAGACCCCACCTGCTAAACAACAGTAAGGCTGCAAAGTAGGCGTTATTGTTAGTAAGCTTCTAAAGTGCCGACCGTTTTGCTACAAGCATTCCTAGGGAGCACCGCGTGGAGGCGGTCAGCTTCACTCCTCTGGCCCTTCAGTAAACCTTCATTAGGACCACGCCTTAAAAAAAGGCGGTTTTCTCGCCAAGCAGCTTAATAACGGAAGTCAGTACTGAGGGCGAATTGCATTCAGAAGGGCCTCCATCATATCAATCTTCAGTTTGCGGCAATGACGGCGCCACAAATACTCCAGCAGAAAATCTGCGAATTGTTCCCTGGGAACATTACGCCCACACAACCATTGTTTTGATGGGCGTCAAGTCGCTTCCATTCGCTGGGTGTGCGCGCCATCTTGAGCTGCAATAAAAATAAATTAGAGAAATAATAAACAGTTAAATATTAGTGACCAACAAACGTGAAGAAATCATCACTGTGATTTACCTTCTTGTGGACGTATCCGTGTTGACCAAGGAGATCGTAACCTCGCCAAAAGTCGGTATGTATTTCGATACCCAGGAGCACGTACTTCTTAACTTCAGAAATTAAGGTGTCGCTGTCCCGGGCACAACCATTACGACTTCTTCATAGCCATCCTCAATAATGCCAAGCATCCAATGGCCTTTAACAATTCGTCCACGATTGTACGTTCGTTTTCCAAACTTTGATCAATTTGGACGATCTTTCCAGGACCGCCCAATTTTATTTTCTCTTGTTGGAAAACGAAATCCTCAATTATCATCTCACCTATACCTATAATAAATTGTAAACAAAAAATTAAAGGCAAATTAAATAAAGATGAAAAGTAGCCTGACTATAAAAATATTCAACCTGTTTGTAACGTACAAAATTAAATCTCACAAACGAATAACTTATTGAAATAATTGTTTGCCTGGCTAATACCGCACCAAATATTTAATAATACAATTTTTTTGCATGTTATTAATAGTATTATCATTGAAATAGCATTGCTTTAAGATCCTTTATGTCTGTGTACAAGGTCTAATTATTTTAAATAAAATGAAATTTTTAAACTATTATTATTAAAATTAAAAAGCTGGAAAACATTTTGACAAGGGCACCCAGTCCCCAATTACTCAGATAATATAGAAGGGATTCAAACATTTCATAATCCCTTAAGGACATATAATTCTAAACTTATCTAACGTTTCCTGATAAAACAAATTTGATAATGTCTAAATGTAAAAATGAACCAATTAATATATAAATCAGGTAAATAGCCACCTGCAAACACGTTTTGAGATATATCTCATCAGTACAACTTGACGTATGGCTCATTTTGCACCGTTCATCAGTTAGTTGCCAATGGTTAAATAGTTGCGAGCAAAAAAAGGTTGGCAAATTCTGGGTGTTTTTATTCCTTGGGAAAGGTACCCCTACTTAATATTTTTAATTTTAATTAAAAGCAGTTTCTGTAAACAAGCAAAATATAAGAGTTTCTGCAAACAAACAAAATAAAAGAGTTTCTACTTACCACCATGTTATGGTTGGTTCACCAAGGACGGTCCGTTGGTCTAGAGGCAAATTCACATCCCCGTTCTCTTTGCGAAGCGTGTCATACGACCAATCGCTGCAGAATCCATACATTATCCAGATCACCTCATCTGGCCGAATCCTTGCCTCCTCAAACCAAGTGCCTGCGGAGACAGCCTTGCCTCTTCCACAACCGGCTTTTGGACACTTAAATCGTCCACAGCCGTGCTGACCAATCTGGTCGGAATACGATGGACCCGACAGAATGGAGATATTATTGGCAGCAAGCCTTTCAATGCTTGAAGCCGCCGTAGGAAGACTTCCCGCATTCCACACAACGTATTCGTATTCCATTATAACTGGATTAAAAGAAACATTAGAAAAATAAAACAGAAGTTTA
The DNA here is from genome assembly GCA_910593695.2 of Ocypus olens. Taxonomy (NCBI): domain Eukaryota; kingdom Metazoa; phylum Arthropoda; class Insecta; order Coleoptera; family Staphylinidae; genus Ocypus; species Ocypus olens. The sequence continues at coordinate 41,948,921 of OU343060.1, forward strand.
ATAGTCAACTTACCCAAAGACGAAAACACACGTTTACTCTCAACCAAAAAGTAACGACAAAACTGGGGCTCAGAGAAATTGTAAATAAATTTACAAATGAAACATCCAGAATTCGTGGCTATACCAGCGTTTCCCAAACTTTCTTGACCGCGGCCCGGTACAAGGTTTTAACATTTTTCGCGACCCACCGTATGAAAAAAAAACATTTATTTACAAAACAAATTTTATTTTTTAATAAAAATTAAGTTATTTGATTGTTTATTTCATTCACAAAAACTGTAATTAAAATTGAGCCATCTCTGCATGCTGGTATTCAAAATGCATTCGCCCCTACAAAATTACCATCGACCCCCAAATACGGATTGTCAGATAAACGCCTAATTTAGACGTCGATTGCCCACGTTGAGATACATTAATCTAGCTGAATGCGTATGTTTCATTTTCAAAAATGTTTGAGTCAAAATTTCGGTAAAACTAGCCCAAATGATTTTTTTCATTATTTACTTGTTTTATTACTGGAAGTCTACAGAGTGTACTTTTAAACTTTGAATATAATCCACTAAGGAACTTTCTTGGAAATTAAGAAAATCTAGGCGAATGCATAATTTTGCACTTTCAAAAATGTTTGAGTCAAAATTTCGGAAAAACTAACCCAAATTATTTTTTGATTATTTACTTGTTTTATTGATAGAAGTATAGAGAGTATGCTTTTAAAGTTTAAAGATAATTCACTAAGGGAATTTCTTGAAAATTAAGAAAATCTAGCCAAATGCATATTTTTCACTTTCAAAAATGTTAGGGTTGAAATTTTGGAAAAATTAGCTTAAACTATTTTAGGATTATTTACTTGCTTTATTACTAGAAGTCTACAGATTGTGCTTTTACAATTTTAAGATAATCCACTTAGGGACTTTCTAGGAAATTAAGAACATATAGGTGAATGCGTAATTTTGCACTTTTTCAGAAAATTTCGGAAAAACTTGACACTTAAGTAAAAAAATGCCTTTTATTGCACATGTGATTATTGCAATATTTGGGCCTAGGATGTTTGCCTATTTTATTATAGAAATAAAAATTAATCCGTTTTGAGTAAATTTGAAGTCTGGAATTTTTTGCAATTGGTTTTTATTTTCAAGGCAACTTGGAAAATGTCCAACTACAAAATTGAATTCAGTGTTTAAGGGTAAATATTTCAAAATTGAGGCTAAGAGCGTTGGTAGATTTTAATAAAACCATGAAACGCAATCTATTTTGACTACTACTAATTATCTTTATTATTTAGTATTACATTATATGTTTACATTTTTATTTACAGCAATATAAATTCTAAAAGGCTATCGACCAGCGGTCTTTCTGCCAACTGTGTTAGTTATGTATTTTATTTATATATTAATGGATGGTTTTGTGTTAGGATTTAGGATTATGGGGTGGTTGGAAGTTTTATGGAGGACAAATATTGATGTAGGGTAAGGTTTGGTGACTTATATTTGGGTGGGATAAGCAAATTTCGGGAGTTACACAGTTGATCAATAATTTTCATATTGTGCTCTTTATTGGCAAATCTTTCTGAGAGAGATTGGATACGCTGTTGAATTGGGTTTACGTTGGTTGTTTCGTACAGAAGATTATTGGATGGATTATAGAGAGGATTCAAGGGATGTCGTAATTTTGTGAGGAGTGCGGCACGTTCACCAATTTCTAGGTAATGAAGGGAATTGGAAGGGTTGGGATTAGCAAATAGTACAGCACCGCATTCCAATAGAGGGCGACAAATCATTTTATATATTTTAGTAGCCGTATTGATATCAATGCCTTTGTTTCCGTATGTCAGACTCCTAAAATACGCTGCTCGCGCTTTGATCTTAGATTTTATGGCTAGTGCGTGTTTTTTAAAAGTAAATTTGGCATCGATGGTAATTCCAAGGTAATTGCAGGATGGTTTGGATGGAACTGCTATGCCGTTGATGGATATGCTGTATTTGTGGGATTTTATGATATGGGATTAGGAGTTGTGACTTGGTAGGATTGATTTTAATACGCCATCTAGAGAACCATTTTTGTATGGATTGAAGAAGTATTTGGAGTTGGTCAAGGGTTTTTGGGATGGACGTGGAGTGAGAAACCAGGGCAGTATCATCTGCAAATTGCAACATATAGGACTTGGGGTTAAAGTATTTAGGATTGGGATGGTACATATCATGGCAAAATATATTGTAGAGGATTGGTGATAAAGGAGAGCCTTGGGGTACACCCTGTTCAGGAATGAAGGCCTGTGAAAATATTTCACGTATTTTGACTTTAAGACTTCTGCCAAAGAGGAATTTATGGATAAGGATTATTAGATGTTTTGGGAAATTAAGGAGATTGCATTTGTACAGCAGACCCCGATGCCAAACAGAATCAAATGCTTTTTTGATGTCCAGAAACATAACTGCGCATTTTTGGCCTTCGAGGTGTGCTGTCTGACAATTGGATGTAAGGATGGTGATGGGTAAAGTTGTGGATTTTTTAGGAAGGAAACCAAATTGGTATACAGGTATTTCAAATAAAACGAATAACTTTGTTAGTATCACTTTATTAGCAGGTATTTGTTCGGACACGTATGCTAGGATTTTTTGTTTGAGTAATGCTTCAAATAGCTTTCCAACGACAGGTAAGAGAGTTATGGGTCTATAGCTTGGGAGTAGTAAGAGATCGTTGCCAGGTTTTGGGATGCAGGTGATAATGCCAGACTTCCATTCTGGTGGAAAATATTGGGTGGTGTAATTAAAGTTAAAGATTTTGAGGATGTAGGAATGGATGTTGTATGGAAGCAGTTTTAGTACTCGTCTGTGGATTTTGTCATGTCCGGGAGCTGTATTTTTACCTTTCGTCAGTAAGTCAAAGTATGCTGTCTCTTCAATAACGTTGTTTGGAGGGGGAATGCTTGAGGTCATGTCGTAGTTGTCATACCAGTCGTTCACGTTGTCATACATGTTTTTGTCAAATTCATTGTCATGTGTCTCACAGTAGATGTTTTTAAAATAATTGGCAAATTCTTCTGCTATGTCTTTGCCGTCAGTCAAAATTTTGTCGTTTTGTAAGTTGTGGATCTTATAAAGTTGTTGATTTTGTTGATATTTAGATAGTTTTTTTATTTCTGTCCAGAATTGCTTGCCTTCGAGGCAGTTTATGTTATTGCAAGCTTCGAGCCATTTATGTTGTTTGTATTCAAGGATGAGTTTATGTATATCCTTGCTAAGTTTATTAAATTTTTGTTTTAACTGTGTGTCTTCTAACTGTCTTATGTCTCTATATAACTGTCTTTTGTATTTTAAAAGTCGTAGTATGTATCTTGGAAGTGGATATTTGTATTGTTGTCTGGATAATTTAGGTGTGTTATTTTCAACGGAACGGGATAATGTTTGGTTAAATTGGGAAATGGTATGTTCGGATATTTCAGGATGGAGGTTGATAAATTCGGATATATCGGATGAAATTTGGTCTATATTGGCTTCTCTAAAATTAAAAATGTAATCAGGGATGGTTGGAATGGGGGAATTTTGGATATTTAACTGGAATTGAATGGATAGATGATCTGAACAAAGGTCTGGGATAAGCTCGACTGAATGTATGAGATGTCTGATGTTACTTGTGCATAGCATGATATCGGGAGTGCTTGACTGGTTATCATTCATAATGAAAGTGGGTGGAGTAGTTATTTTGATAAAATTAGAGTTTGTTATAAATGATGATAAATGCCGTGATTTTTGCTTATTTATATTAAAATCGCCTATAATTATTGCATTATTATAGAGAGACGCTTTTGTAAAAATCGAGTCTTCTATTTGGGACGTAGGATGGACATATACTAGGAATAGATGAATTTCGTAATTTGGAAAGGATAGTACACAGTGGACACATTCATTTAATGGATTATTGATTTTTGGAGGATTTGCTTTCTTGATTTTAATTTTGGGGTGCGCAGCAATTATTGAGCCTCCTCTTATATTGTGATTATGTTTGCACGCTGGGATTTGGATGGAGGACCAGTTTTGAAATTGAAATGGGTTTTGAGATTTGGTTTCTACTAACAGATTGACATGGATTGGGTTGTTGGAAAGGTAGTGTGACAGTAAAAGGGATTTATTTGCAAGAGAATTAATGTTGGTATATAAAAAACCCGCATTAGCCATTTCTATTTACCGTTGCGTGGCGCGTATGGACTCCATCTACTGGACTTACGGGGTGATTAATGTGGGGAAAGTCAAGGTCGAAAATCACAATAAACATTCGGTTACCTGAGAACAAAACGTGTGGATCGATGCGGTATGAGTTCATGAATCTATTCCTAAGTTTTTTAATGAGAGCTTGACGATCAACTGTGCGTGGAGAATTTATTTCTGTGGAGTAAGTATCAAGAATAAAGTCATGGAGGGTAATTGGTTGGTGAACTCGAGATGTTTTTGTTAGTTGGGGATCAATTTCAGAAGTTTTTTTATTGCTTATATGAATTTGTACATTTGGAATTCCTTCCAGTGGTTCCATTGGTCTCTCCGGGCATTTTACGGACCATGCTCCATGTTCAGTGCTTCCGCAGGTTTTGCACTTCGGTGGCAACGTGGTTTTACAGGTGTGGGTGGAGTGTGGGCCTGTGCATTTTGCGCATGTTGTATTCTCAGTGCATTTTTCGGTGACGTGGTTGTATTTATTACCCTTGGCACATGGTAATGGGATAGGTTGCGGGGGGCTACTTTCCTCGACAGGGTATATTTTACACATAAATCGGAATTTTTCGTGAATTAGTTTGGAGTACGATTTATAGGATGAAGTAATGATCCTTATAATGCGCGTCTTCATATTTGTTGATTTCGCAATTATTCTGCGGCAATATCGGTGCTCAATTCCGAGTGATTTTAAATGTTCGCTGATCGTGGCGTCTTCTATTTCGGGTTCAACACTTCGTATAACGCAGCAATACGACTGCGCCGAAGGCGTGTTCCTCTTCTGTGGTGCGTCTGCTCTGTGCTGCCCGAACTTTGTGATGATTTTTCTGGCGATTAATGTTTTAAGGTCGTTTTCGGTGGATGATTCATCGGATTTCACAATAAATCCAGCCTTTGTTTTAATAATCATGGCGTTTGTGTCGAAGTTATTATTATTCCAAATTGTAGCCAATTGGATTCGTGTTAATTCAACGGCGGTGGTTACCAGTGACGGTTCGCGGGTTTTTTTCTGGTACGGCCGAGGAACAAGAGGTGGTAATGCAGATAGGTAGGGTCAGTTGCAGAGACGGCTGGCTGCGTGACCGCACCTATCTGTATTACCACCTCTTGTTCCTCGGCCGTACCAGAAAAAAACCCGCGAACCGTCACTGGTGGTTACATTAAAGTTGAATTCATATTGTTTTGCCATGTTGGTGGGTGGCGTGGTGGTGTTTTGTAAGTGTGTAGTTGATGTGGAATTTTTTGGTTGTGGAGTGGTGTTTTTTTGTTTAGTATTGGTGGACGTTTGTGCATGTGTGGAGCGTGTTGCACTCACCTCACTTGCAGTGGATTGTTCCGCCGATGAATCTTTTGATGTTTTTTTTGGTTTTTTTGGCCGTCCTCGTTTTCTTTTTGGCTGTTTAAACTCCGTCTCCGATTCCGATGAAGCGTCCATCTCCTCCATGGACTTCAAGTTACTTTGAATACAGGTATAATCTTTTTAAAATTCGCTAGCTCAGTAACACGTGTTTACACCATGGTGTTCCGCTTGGGAATCTATTTTGATTAAATTGGAAAAGGTTCGAGAATGCTGCAACTGTTTTTGTGTGTTTTTTTTGGGGGTTTGTAAAATGTTTGACCTCAGAATTGAACAGGAGTGTGATAATTTCGAAATCTAGGGCAGGAATGTTTGCAAAAATGGAATGCATTTTAAGTGAATTTAAAAATTTCAATTGGTTTTATATTTTTTGGTCATTTGGAAAATGCTTGACTTTAGAAATGAAATTAAAGGTGTTCAAGTGTAATTATTTTGAAATCTAGCGTAGTAAAGTATGCAATTGTTTGCAGAAAAATAAGTGCAATATATTTTAAGTATATTTAAAAAAGAATTGAGAAGTTGTTTCAATGTTTTTTTTTTCATTTTTTGGCGGTTTGGCAAATGTTCGACCTCAAAATTGAAGCGGGGATGTTGAAATGTGATTATTTTAAAACCTAAGGTAGGAATGTTTCCAAAACTTAGTAGATATTTGAAGTCCAATCTATTTTAGAGGAATGTCAACAGTTTAAGGTTTGTTTCAATTGTTTTAATTTTTTTTCGGTTTGTAAAAAAATCATCAGAATTGAACCGGGAGTTGTTCAAGTGTGATTATTTTAAAATCTAGGCTAGGAATGTTTTTCAATTTTTATAGAACCATAGAGTGGAATCTATTTTAAGTGATTTTAAAGATTGTTTTAATTGTTTTCATATTTTTTTGGCGGTTTGGTAAATTTAACCCAAGTGTTTAATTGTAATTATTTTAAATCTGGAGTAGGAATGTTTGGAAAATGCTCAATTTCTGGATTGAACCGGAGTGTTTAACATCTAAGGTGGGAATGTTTGCAAATTTGAATAGAAAAATTAAGTGTAATCTATTTTAAGTATATTTCAAGGGGTTTCAATTGCTTTTACTTTTTCCGTTACGAAGTACGAGAAAATATTGTGATCGTGAAAATTTTTTCAAATTTTTTTTTACTGAAATATCCGTTTTGGGGTCCCTAGATGCCATTTCAAAAATTTCTGGAAAAAAATTGTGTCTGTATGTGTGTGTGTCTGTGCGCGCTGCTTTCGGTAAAAATTCGTACACTGGAAGTGGGTGTTTACCTTAACTGTTTTTTGTTTTTTTTCAATATTTTTTGAATATGAAAAATATCACAAAAACATTTAAACAAATATTGAAGACAACAAAAAAATGAACACTTTTGTTATAAAATATTTTTCATAAAATCATTGTTATTCGAGAAAAAACATTATTATATTTCTTTTTAATTTTTTTTATTTTTATGAAACGATAATGGTTATAGCAAATTTATATTAATAATAATTGTGAGCAACTCATAAAGAACACGTTTTTTTTAATCTTTTTGGTTTTTGAGTAAATTGAGTTTTTAAATTTGAAATATAATTTTTTCATGTTTCATAATTTTGACGTTTTAAACGTCAGTTTCATCCGAGTCTACAAAACGCTAGATGTGCATTTAAAATATTATTTAAACTGAAAATGAACCATGAAAACGTAAATATAAATGACTATGATACTATCAAATTGGAGAAAGTAATTTTTTTAATTTTTTGGCAATTTGGAAAATGCTCGATTTCTGAATTAAGCCAGGTATTCAAGTGATTATTTGAAGGAATATCCGGAAAGTAGTATTCAAAACTATTTATTAGCTCCGAAAGATCTTCTTAAATTGATACTGATGGTGTTTCTAGATGTAAATCTTCTTCATCATAATTTGCATGGGTTTCAATAAATTTATGTAATGTTTCAAAAGATTTAAAATTTCTCTTGAAAGTCGTTATTTCCTCAGAGTCATTGTTTTAATTATTGCAGCGCCTTTTCCGATACTTTGAAAATATTTAAACCAAAGCTTGCAAATTTAAGTTCAATTAATTGAATGCAGCAAATATGTCGCGCAAATAAGCTACTTTTATAAACCACTAAAAATCGAAGAACCTATCCTTAAATGAAAAAAATTGCATCGTTTTTATATGGTGGGTGCTCATTCAGAAATACCAAAGCTTCGTCTTTAAGCTCAGACGTTTTAAAACGTTTCCTTTTAAAAGTTATCGTGAATTACAATACAAAAGGAGGTGTTTATGATCACTCCGCATTTCCTTGCATAATTCGGTAAAAAGTCTGCTATACGAAAAACTACAGTTTGCCACTATTCCTAGTAACTAACTGTTATAAAAAAATAATATGTAATTTTTTTTTTTGTTTTTTTACAATATTTTTTCGCGACCCGGAAAAATTCTTCTGCGACCCGGTGCCGGGTCGTGACCCACACTTTGGGAAACGTTGGTCTACATAATAATAGTTCACAGATAACCTTAATAGAGTGTTTATTTCGACACGCCATTCCTTCAGTTGCGGTGGGACGATGAACTAATGAAAATAAGCATTTTTAACATGGCCCTAAAATGTGATATTTTCATGAAGAAAAAGATATAAAATTCGCATTTTCACTACTCAAATCGTAAGTTAAAATCATTATTAGTCGATTGTAGTTGTTAGTTTACAAGCTGTTTACACAGAAACTCGTAGTTTGAGCGAGTTGTCCGTCGAACAAGGGAAACTTTAAGGGGGCATAACTTTGTCCCTTTACGTTTCCTCGGGTTAAAACGTACATTTCTAAACTTAACTCAAAAAAACTATATCTACAAAACCAATTTCAGCCCCCTGCTCCATTTACCCTAAACTAAACACTACCCACACTGCCCAATAACTTGGTGATGAATCTACGACTTCTCTGCGCCGTTTATCACAGCAAATGAATTTATCGGTAGGAACATGCCGCAAGTAATATAACCTCAATACATGTTACCAACTTAAACTTAAAAAAATGAAAAATCATGGCACTCTTGAGTTTATTTTAATGAACGTACGTATGTACCATATGTATAATAGATAATTATGCATCAAGGAAGATATGGAATGTTTTTTTCCCAAGGTTGACAGGGTTACAGACTGAGGGCCCCTGGCCCGAGGTTTGTAAGTCAACCGAGGGTGAAGAACATGAATATCTCCCGCGGTGCATACAATATTTTATTTTTTAGTTATTCGTAAAAATATTCAGTATATCGATCTGCAATATGTATTTTTGTAGATTTTATTTTCGAAAATCATCATTTTTAAGCTATATTTTATATAAATCTAAAGAGATAATAAAAATGGTGATGTGGCCATCATGTTACTTTCTCCGACTTGGTATCGTAGCCATTTATATTCACGTTTTTATGGTTTATTTTCAATTGAAATCATATTTTAAATGTACGTCGAGCGTTGTGTAAACTCGGATAAAACTTACGTTTTAAACGTCAAAATTATGAAAGATGGTAAAATTATACTTCAAATTCACAAACTCAGTTTACTCAAAAACTAAAGGGATTTCGAAAAAAACTTATCCTTTATAAGTTGTCCATTTTGGCATTCTCTACAATTATTATTCACATAAATTTACTGTAACTATTATCGTTTTATAATTATAAACGAAAAATTAAGAAATAATAATAAATTTTTTTCTCGAAGAAAAATGATTTTATGAAAAATGTTTTCAAGCAAAAGATGTTTATTTCTTTGTTGTCTTCAAAGTTTGTTTAAATATTTTTGTGATATTTTTCATATTTAAGAAAATATTGGCAAAAAACAAAAAACAGTTAAGGTAAACACCCACTTCCGGTGTACGATATTTTACCAAAAGCTTTTCAGTTCTTCGGATTATCAAATAAGACGTATGTTCCAAGTTTCACATCAATTGCTCTATTTGTTTTTGAGATACAGCGCACACAGACAGACACACACACACACACACACACACACACACAGACACAAAAATTTTTTTTCCAGAAAATGTTGAAATGGCATCTAGGGACCCCAAAACGGATATTTCCGTAAAAAAAAATTTTGAAAAAAAAATCACGATCACAATACTTTCTCGTACTTCGTAACGGAGAAAGTAAAAAGAAACTTCGAAAATAATGCTAGTAAGTGAAGGAATTATTCTAATTTTATTCTGACTTTTAGATTCAATAATAGAGATACAAATTAAAATTGAAAATTTTACATAGGATTTTCCTGATACGCCATCGAACGGGACACAGGGTATATATCATAAAGATCATTATTTCATTATTAATATATTTTATCCAAACTCGGTTGAACTAAGCGAATTACTGTGGTCATTTAAAGAAAGTAACATTGTTCATTGCTCACGGAGTGATGTTCACGGAACGATTAGATTTTTGAAATAAATCAAATTGACACTACGTACGTCAAAATTTTTTGTCGAAATTTTATAAACATTATTTTAATATTTAATGCAATTTCAGACGATTTTGAATTACATACTATATTATAGTCATGTGGAATTACTCATTACGTACATTCCACAGATTTATATCGTATAATAAATAATTATTTTGTGTGCCTAGAATTAGTAACGAAAATTCTCAATGTGTAAGATAATAAAATATTAAAAAAATTGTTAATAAGCTTATTTAATTTGATTCAATTAGTTATACGCATTTGCAAGAAGTGAACAGTTTCAATTGGTAATTATAAATGTCTCAATTACAGAAATAGATTCAGCTACACCAATAAATATGTATTTTATTTTAGAACATACAATATGCGTTATTACATATTATACATGTACTGTTAAATATACGAAAAGAGTAAAATAAGACCGCGTATTACATATTTTTTAAGTCGTCATCGTTTCAGCCTACGTTTGTTTTTATTATTCTTCCCCTTTCCCTTCCCCGATAGATCCCTTTTCATTTTCTTGATAGACTCCAACATTCTCATAATACTCGCCTCTGCGCTGCTTTTCACCATCAGAGGATTCTTATTTGTCCTCCCGCCCTTCTTGACGCTCTTTGCGGTCGTCTGTCTGGTACGAATCCCCTTTCGCATCGCCTTCGCCGCCCCCCTCCGTTTCGGTCTTCTATGCTTAACCCTTTGACGCTTGTTCTTGCTTTTACTCCTCCTTCTCCTCCTCCCTTGCATAACCTGTGACAATGGTCCTTTGTTCGATTTCTTGCTGGGCAGAATTTCTTTGAACTTCTCCTTCTCCTTGCCGGACATGCTGCTCCAAATTTTCGCACCCATGTTGGCTACCTTCGTGGTACTCCAATCTTTGTGCCGCAATCGGAAGAATTTCAGGAATGTGAAGAACGGACTCTCTTTTGTGTTACTGCGCGAGGAGTTCGACTGGCTCTTAACATCTTGGTGTTCACTGTGTGATTTATCGTTGTCTTTTTCCATGTTTTCCAAAGGATGTATTACGAGGTGCACGTTATAATTTTGACATGTTTCAAAATAAATAATAACTGGGGCATCTAGATTTTTCGTATTGTGTATAAATAGCACTCTCGAGTATCAATACACATCCTGGGGGTGGTCGGTATTGAATCTGGATTGTGTGACTAGCTCGTTCAGAATAATCTTATCATTTCATCTTGACGTACAATACATAAAGCGGGTTGATACACAGAAAGCGAGAGGCTTACAACGTTTGCCATTTCAATTTCTCCTGGCTTGGAATAAATCGATTGTGTATACAAATCGTGTGTACCACCAATTAGTCTATTTCTTTCGTATGCGTTTATACATTTCCATATGATGAGACAAAAACAACGCAACATCACTATACATATATTTTTATAGCAATTTACGTGCAGCGCTTATTCTATAGAGGAACGATTTCTATGTAAAAAGAAATCTGTACTTTATAATTTATATAAACAACATAACTGCAGTCCTTTGAATTTAAGACATCATGGTGCGGTTTATTAAAAAAATGTATTGTTGAAGATAAAAGTATAACTTAGGAGCCAGTCTGTTTAGTATTTAATAAAAATTAACCTAATCGGACTCTATTAAAAAGGGCTGCTGAAAGTCTATTTGAAAACGTTCAGTGGAGCGAGTATTAAGGATCGCGAGAGAGACCAGGAGGACCTGAAACGACTTCAAGAATAGATAAGACATTAGATCATTTTATAAATGCCCACTTGTACCGATTTTTAAGAGACTCTTGAATATTAAGAAATATTTAAAAACGGTGTTTTGGTTTGCACCGTTATGTTAAGGTTAGGTGACTCTTAAAGGGTACCTACTAGAGTGGTTTTAGCATATAAGGTAGAGTTTCGAAGTATGTGAAAATCAATGGGACAACCCGGAAACTTGTTGGTATAGATAAAAAAACTAATAACTGTAAATTTTGAGCCATTTCGAACATTGCGTAACCGGGCCCTAGCCCTCTAAAATTTGAAAAAGTCGGTTTTTTATTTTAATTTTATTTTGGTCCCCCCTAAAATTAAACAATCCACCCTTATGGTGCAATTATATATTGTGTCGACAGAGGAGGTTAATACGAATCCAAAATGAATTTATTTTTTGAAATCGGACTAAAATTAATGGAGTTATGATTTTTTAGTTACATCGTACTTGTATATTTCGATATTTCATGTTTTTAGATATTACCAATTAATGCATTTTTATTAAAATCTCTTGTGATACTCTTTAAAGTTTAATAATAAAAACTTTTTTGTTCCTTGTCATTGGTTAATAGAGTATTACATTCTTCGATTAATTTGACTTTTCATTCTAAAATGTCATTCACAACAAGAATTTTGTTAAGAATCTCACTGCCGGCAATATAATCCTGACAATGAGGCCTAATGTTGGATTCAAATTTTATAGCCCGCACTGATGAATAATATTAAATAATAATTAAATCGTTTACATTGTGACCTAATCCTTCAGCAAAGGTAATCAGAAGATAAACGGCATTTATAACACTTATTTTAAACTTGTCTAAAGCAGATGAAAACCTTCTATTGATAAATGCAATTTTTCCTCGTTGTAGTTGTGGTTCTATGTCCTGATCAGATCTGTAGGATTAATATTCAAATCAGCTGGATTGATCAGATTTTCTCTTCCTTCTCTTCTTCTAACCGCTTTAAATGTCTTTCCACTTGCACTGCGAAACTTTCAATGCCATTGATTGATCCTTATCTTCCATTCTCTCTCTGCAATAATAGAAATGGTTTGTCTTCTTCAATTGTCATTGTTTGCAATGCATTTTCAGAAAAAACGAACAAATTATTTTTCTTTATTTATATGTGCTGCAGTTTCTCGAGAAGAACGCTTACTAAGATGTTGCCAATTATTTCTGCCATAACTACATTTAATCGATGCGACATTGTTTGCGTTAAATCAGAATATGAGCCTTTGACCAACAGACAATACTTCCACAACTAGCGTTTCACTGAAGCGTAAATTTATTAAGTGCTCGCTGATTGGAGAAAAACAAAGATACCACTTGCTTCCTAGATGATAGTTTTGAGCAAAGTATTTGGTTATGCGGTATTTCGATCAAATAAATTGCAACTGCAAATATGGTTCTTCCACTCATTTTGAAAGCAACTAACTATAATATCGTTACAAAATGCCGCCGAAAACATCAAACCAGATTAACCAGGTGTTAATCTGTACCACAGGCCGCAAGAAAATCACCCAAAATTACGCACATAAGGGCACGCATGGATTATCTCTTCCGAGCTGTGGTGCATCAAACTAATATTACCAAATGTCAAAAGATAAAAATAAGATGGGGTTACCAATTAAAGTGAAACTTCTCGTTCACTTAGTCATGGCTTTCTTATAGTGCAATTTCAATTTCAATGAATAGAGGGGCATTAAAAAATTCATAACTTCGTCAATTTTTGTCTAATTTCAACAAATAAATACTTTTTGGATACATATTAACGTCGTTTATCCACAAAATATATATTTTTGCTATTTAGGTGGACCGTTTAATATTAGGAGGAACCAAAATAAAAAAAAAATAAAAAAACGACTTTTTCAAATTTTAGAGGGCTAGGGCCCGGTTACACAATGTTCGATATGGCTCAAAATTTACAGTTATTAGTTTTTTATCTATACGAACAAGTTTCCGGGTTGTCCCGTTGATTTTCACATACTTCGAAAATAAGAACCACTCTAGTACCTACGGTTAAGATAGTCAAAGTGCACTAATCCCTAATTTTTTTAATTTACCCGATAAGAGGGTGTTTTGGGGTATAAACGTAAGGTTTCCATAGTCAGTGGGCCGGGAACCCCCTCCGCCCCCTATGGGGGTTGAAAAATGGGTTTTTCTAAAAAAAAAAATTTCTGACGAACTATTGAATGAAAAATTCTGAAAAAATAGTCTACCCTAATACCTATTTGACCAATTTTTTCCAAGGCCAATTAAGGGCATTTAGACCCTGAAAAAATCTAAAAGTATTTAAATGTAACCGGTTTTCAACATTTGCATTTATTTTAGCCCGTAAAAATCTACTAAACTATGCATCAAAACATATTTATATCATGTCACAGCATCTTGAAAGATCCATTTTTAAGCTTTTTAAGGGCTTTTACAATTTTTCCAAGAATTGCCCATATACAGGGTGTCCTAAATAGAGTAGGATTGCATGGGTATCTTTCTTATTCTTAAAGCTAGAGATCTGGTTAAACTGGCAATGTTGTGCAGTTTTCTATACTGATTCAGATTATGTTGAGAAATTTTCAAAATTCCGAGCAGTTTAGAAAATATTTAAAAAAAAACTGAAAATCGCGATTTTCAAAAAAATCAAATATCTCAATAATTATTAAAGATGCGAAAAGAAGTTTTAAATAAAAGTTACTTGGTTTAATTAGGCAAACATAGAAATCAAGTGAAAATAAAATTTAAGATGGCGGTTTCCGAGATATTAATACCAACTTTCTTATTTCAAATGGCCGCCATATTTGATTTTTACACGCATAAATAGACTTTTTTTTTCTTTTCAACGATGTACAATAACCTATGTCAAAATAAAAAATAATGGAAATATTAATTGTTTAAATTTAAATTTTAATTTTTTAAATTATTTTTAAAGCAAATGCAACAAAACACAACGAGGTAATACAACCAAGTAGTAAAAATAACAATGAATTATAAAAAATGCTCAAAATGTTGACCGTTATTGGCCAAACACAATTGACAGCGTTTTACAACACTGCCAGTTACTTTTCGCAATGTGTTGCGATTAATGCCGTTTATTGCCTCTGTCACTGCTTCGCGAAGTTCATCCACATTATTATACTTGAAGTTACTTCCATAAACTTTGTTTTTTAAAGTGTCCCACAAATAAAAGTCAAGAGGCGTCAAGTCTGCAGATCTGGCTGGCCACTGTACAGGTGTATTAGTCGCTATTACTTTATTATTAAAACGTCCATTTAGATAAGTAATAACATCTCTGGCATTGTGTGCTGGAGCGCCATCTTGCTGGTACCATATTTGCATATTTTGTGCCAAAGGTAAATCATCCAATAAATCTTCTAAGGTTGTTTGAAGAATTTCCAAATAACGTTGTGCAGTTAGAGTTTCATCAAAAATTATAGGACCAAGTAAACGATTTCCTATTATGCCACAAAAAACACTAAAGGCGAACCGTAATTGGTTTCGCCGTGGAATAACTATGTGTGGATTTTCTTGAGCCCAATAGTGCTCGTTATGACGATTAAATAATTCACAATTAGAAAAGTAAGATTCGTCAGTCCATAAAATTGTGTTTAAAAAATCACCATTTTCCGTAATTTTGTTGATTAACCACCTGCAAAATGTTAATCTACGGATGTTATCATTTGGTTGTAAAGTCTGAGATAGGTGCAATTTATAAGGGTGAAACTTGTGCTTTTTTAAAATTGTTGATGCTCTAGACTTAGATACGTTAACTTCATTTTTTATCTGCCGACATGAAATGTTCGGATTAGCTGCCACACAAGCCAACGTTAATTCTTCATCATCAACGATTATATTTCTATTTCTCTTAGGTTTTTTTTTAAACTTCCATACAATTGCATATTTTCATCCAATCTTTTAAATACCTTAATGTCCGGCTGCCTTCTTTCAGGAAAGTTTGCTTGGTATGTTTGTGCTGCAAGATGGGGGTTTTTGTAACACTTGATGTAATTACAAAACATATCGTATTGTTCAGATATTGAATAATTCGCCATTTCAAGTAATTAATATTTATCGATATTACAACAACTTAAGACAATACACATGTATGAATGATTAATACAACTGATAAACTAATGTAAGATGACAGTTAGTCGTTATAACAAATTTTGTTTTATTTTTATTTATGCCTACTTGTTTTAAACTTACAACAATTAATATTTCCATTATTTTTTATTTTGACATAGGTTGTTGTACATCGTTGAAAAGAGAAAAAAAAGTCTATTTATGCGTGTAAAAATCAAATATGGCGGCTATTTGAAATAAGAAAGTTGGTATTAATATCTCGGAAACCGCCATCTTGAATTTTATTTTGACTTGATTTCCATGTTAATGCTTAATTAAACCAAGTAAGTTTTATTTAAAACTTTTTTTCGCATCTTTAATAATTATTGAGATATTTGATTTTTTTGAAAATAGCGATTTTCAGTTTTTTTTTAATATTTTCTAAACTGCTCGGAATTTTGAAAATTTCTCAATATAATATGAATCAGCATAGAAAACTGCACAACATTGCGCATTTAACCAGATCTCTCGCTTTAAGAATAAGAAAGATACCCATGCAATCCTCAACATTTTCTGGCGGAAGCTTTTTAAAAATGGACATTTTGGTTTTTATTTCATGTTTGTAACTTAAATATCACCTTTTAAAATTTTCGGAGCATTTCGTTTTAGACATCAAAACAATGAAAAACTTTTATTTTTTACTAAAAAATCACCAATTGCTGAAAATAAAGGTAATTTGAATATATTCAGAATGTTTTCTTTTCTCGTACTGTTATTTTTAGCAAATAACACCTTACGATTAATTTTTTTCTGAAAAACCATGGCAAAAATGAATGAAAGGTACAATCCTAAAAATATAAGTATCTAAGAAGCCTCGCTGATTTTTTTAAATATTTGCTTCAATTTTATTATTAATTTTGCTTGTGGCGCCATCAGTTGTCGAAAAATAATAACAACCCTAAATAACTGAAAATTGGAAATTTCTTAAAAAATAAAGTGACAATTGAAAAAACTCACCCTAGATAATTACTTTTTTAGGCTTGTACCTTACATTAATTTGTATTAAATAGAACTCCGTTCTGTTAAGTGCTTTAAAGTATCATTTGAAAATTTTTGAAACACCAATTCTACACATCAATACAAAAGAGGATGCATTTTTTGTTTATTTTAAATGAAATTATAGGTTAAATACGCATACCAAAAATGGTTATGGGTTAACCAAAAATTATTAGAACAAATAATCAATTATTTAAATAATAATTATACTTTACATCATTTAAAAAAAAATCGTTGATACATGCTGTTCAATTTAAGTGAAGACATTGAAATATCTCGAAAACTACACATCGATTAAAAAAAATTATAATTAAAATTTGTTCGTCTCGGAGGGGGACATCTAATGATATGAAACTCGACCCACCACCCTCAACCCCCTAGGGGGTAGGGGGTGAGGAATAGAACATTTAAATAGCAACCCCCACTTTTTTTGTACGGATTTGAATACTCCGGGAAAAATAAGAAAGTTTGATCTGAATTTTTTTTTGTATTCGTGACAGACGACGCTATAATCGACAAAATTCAAAATTGGCAAAAATCGTTGAAAAATGGGGATTCGTAAAATAAGGTTCCCTATGCTGCTGAGAAATAATGCGACGTGCTGGAAGAAATGTAAAACATTGTCTTACACTGTCAAATCTCCCTCTCTCTATTCCCACCTCTCCCGCCACGCTACATTGTGGGAACGGGAACTGTGGCGTTTCTGAGAAGGGGATAAATCCATTTTATTTTGTAGAAAATCGAAATCATAAGGGATTTTTTTCTTTCTCTCTACGAGGAGTACGCAGAAAATTGTTGGTGCATGAATTTTGAAACACCCTGTATACTGTTCAGGATCAACAGCCGAATGAAGAGTTTCATGAAGATGATTAATTACAGGACGTAGGCGAAATAGCTTATCCGTATTATTTTCTTTGATTGTTGAAGCATCTACAAAATGCAAATATCTTCGAATTTCTTCATTTCTAAGACATAGCATCTGCTATGAATTTCATCCTCAATCCACCTTCAGAAGACCAATATTGCCTAATTCTTGGGTAGTTGATGTATGACATCATAGTTCTAATACCCAAAAATATTTTGAGATCACTAAGTGTCAGATTGAAATTGATTTTGTTATTCTGATAGGTATATAAATTCGATTGGAAAACAATCGTGTCTCTCAAAAGTGAATCAGAAAAAAAAATGGTTGAAATAATCTATTGGTGAATCACCATGAACATGTACTTTATATTCTTTACTGGCGTTAGGAATATTAGCACCAAATAAATTTTTTTTATTTAGAACCCAATCAGGCGAGCAATCAGGTTTCTGGGTTCTCCCTTTTCTGTGTCCAAATTTTTTTCTGGTTGTGTTTTTTCCAAATCTGCCCCTTCAATATCATGCTCCTCTTAATAATTTCTTCGCCATTATTTTCAAACATGGACTCTATGTCTTCAGAATCACTATCTGATATGATTTCATCTTCAGTCTTCTGTATACAACATTGACTCAATTTCCGCCTCGGTCAATAGACGTCGTCTTTCATACTCGCTATTTTTCGTTTTTTACTTTCTCCGTTACGAAGTACGAGAAAGTGTTGTGATCGTGATTCTTTTCAAATTTTTTTTTACCGAAATATCCGTTTTGGGGTCTCAAGATGCCATTTCAACAATTTCTGGATTTTTTTTTGTGTCTGCGTGTGTGCGTGTGTTTGTGTCTGTTTGCGTGTGTGTGTGTCTGCTGTGCGCGCCATATCTCAAAAACTAATAGAGCAATTGATATGAAACTTTGAACATAAGTCTTATTTAATAATCCAAAGAACTGAAAAGCTTTTAATAAAATTCCATACACCGGAAGTTGGTAACCGTTTTTTGCTTTTTTCCAATATTTTTTTTAAATAGAGAAAATATTACGAAAACATTCGAATAAATATTGAAGACAACTAAGAAATGAACATCTTTACCGCGAATAGATTAAAACCAATCAGATTCTATATAACTTCTGTTTTCGGGAAACATATCATGTAGAGTTCGAATGCGGCTTTGTGAGTGGTTCTCTACTCGCATTATGTTTCAGCACATGATTGGTTTAAATAAAAACTATGTTAAATGTCTAACGTCAGGTTGCGGGTGAAAAGTTATTAAAATTAGTAAAAACTCCGCATTGGAAGTGTTTCTCTTGAAGTAATTCAAAAAAAAGTGAAAGAGGCCCAACCAAAAAGTTTGAGCGGAGTCACTAACATGATCTGCACTCGGGAAGTCATTTCTACAATATAGGAAAATAGGGCACATAACATGCGAAATAGGAACGGTACATACCGTAAAGAAAATGTAGTAAAGTCCAAATGGACTAAGTTAGTGCAAGAGAAGTACGTTTCTGAGTTTCAAATTTTGTTTGATCCATTTAAAAATGAAATATTCAAATAAATGTCATTCAATTTTGTTGTAATATTTTTGTTGGGATATAGTCTGATAAATTGCTCTCGTGCATTGTAAATTATCAAGTTTGCACTCTTCCGACAAACTCAGTCGCATTGCTTTAGGCAACAGCCACTCGCCCTTGCGGGCTCGGGACTATTTCCAAACAATTCGACTTGTTACCGATAATTTCCAATGCACTTGTGCAATTACTGTTGAATGCGTGTTGAAAAGCAATCGCGCAGAATTGAGGCCGTTCCTTAAATTAGAAATTCGCGTTTTTAAATGGAAGCATCTGTATGCAGTGAGTTAAAAATGATCCCGAGAGATCCCGTGCAATTTGTAATTGTTTTATGCGTGAAAAAGTATTGCAAATTTAATAGAGTAACCTGTTATTTGCAAAAAGGCATCAGTTTTGTTGAAGTTGAGCAAGTGAGTGCGCGCGTGCGCTTTTTCTTTGCTTTGATAATTGCAAAGATCGCAGACAGCGACAGTGACGTGGGCACGGCGAGGAATTTTCGAAATTCCGCATCAAAAATTGAACGGAATCTCGACACCCAAATGAAAATTTTGTAGGAAAAATTACTCAACAAATCAAGGCATTAATTTGACATTTCACACTATCCACAAGAGACGTTGAAGAACGTGCTATGCAAAAACATGAAATACCGATGAAAAAATAAAAGTTGGTTAGACGATTCAACAAGCATTACCATCATATGCGGATCATGTAACAGTCTGCCGAAGTCAAGTTGCTGTCAAACCCGTTTCAGAATTTGCAATTGCAAAATGAATTTTTGAATCGGTTGTATAATTACATTTCTAAAAACTTCTTGCTGCTTGTAAAATGGGGACTTTTACTAAGATAGATAGATACTTTATTTATTTACATAGATACATACATATTGTATAAAATAAATGTTCAAGTACATACATATAAATATAAAAGTCGTCAAGTCGGTAAAAATGAAAATATGCTTTTAGTTACAAAAACTAGCCGCCGTAAAAAAAGAAATAAGAGCGAACCTGGATCAACAATTTAAAAAGAGAGTTGCACACTTAGATGTAATTTGTAGGATCAGGAGATTCCTCTCATGTACCTCACTTTTATTTAAGGAATGAGCAGTATTCGTTAGGTGAATAAGATTCTATTGCCATCAGCAATGAGATAATAGTTTAAACTGTTTAAATTGTTTTTCGTCTGTTATTGATTTGACAGTACTCGGTACTGCGTTATATAATCTTACGGAGGCATAAAATGGACTATTTTTATATACGTTTAGGTTGTGTTTAGGGATATTACAATTATTGTGTCTGGTGTTATGGTGGTGCTTATTCGTGCAAATTGAGAATTTCGATTTATTTTTAAAATTGAAAAGTAGGCAATCCTAAACATGCCTCTACAGGAGTCGTATTTTTAATAATATATTTTTTTACAAAAATCCTGTTAATATGAATGCGATTTCCTTAAAAAATCACTCCGAATCTTAAGAAGGATTCAAAGATTCTTAAGGAGTGTAGGTTTAAATATAAGTGCCGTATAATTGCCACTAAACAGCAGGCCTGTGACCAATTTATAAATAACTCAAATAACAAATTGGATGTTTTCTGGAGTACTACAAATGATTTACGAAACAAGTCAAATAAAACTTCTACCTGTGATATATCCTGTGAAAATTTTAATACATATTTTACAAATAAAGCAAATGAACTTTTAAAAAATATACCCACTTATCGGTCATCAAATATACATGTTAATGTTAATGCAAACGTTTCATTGTCATTTAAAGAGGTCTCACATAATAAAGTACGTGACACCATAAACAAATTAAATCACGAAAAAGTTCCGATATAAATGATATAACAGTTGATATTATAAAAGGGGCAAAGGACTTACTTGTATCATCTTTAACTAAACTTATAAATGGCATTATTACGTCAGGCATCTTTCCTGACGCATTGAAATATGCCAAGGTTATACCCATCCATAAAACGGGTGATATTGAGGACATAAACAACTACCGACCCATCTCGTTGCTTCCTATTATTTCTAAAATAGTAGAAATGATATTGAAGGATCAAATAGTATAGATTTAAATCAGATATTAAGTCCCCAGCAGTTTGGTTTTAGGTCACAGGGATCAACGACGGGCGCAATTTTATCTTTGTTAGAAATCATCTCAAATTATTTTGAAAAAAAAAGGTTCTGTGTAGGCTCTTTTCTAGATATGAGTAAACCATTTGATTGCATATCGCATGAACTATTGTGTAATAAATTGCAACAATATAGCTACACTGCAAACAGTTTGAAACTCTTGTCATCTTATCTCTCAAATAAGTTGCAAGTGGTAAAACATGACAACAAAATATCAGGTACTTTATCTATACAACATGGTTTTTCTCAAGGATCAGTCCTCTGTATATAATATTTATCAACGATATGCCAATTTATGTCAAATCCGATATAATAATATTTGCTTTTGCTGATGATACAACTACGGTTAATACGGCAACTATAGTTGAGGAAGTTATAGATAACAGCGTTGGTACTCTTAACTTAGTTTCCGCATGGTGCAACAACAGAAAAATGTTTAAAGTTCAAAAAAACAAAATATGTACACAGAAGTCAATAAAATAAAGTCACGACACAAACAGTCACGAAAAAGTAAAAAGTCACCAACACTTCACTCAATGTTCGTGAAGCACGGGGATGCCAGGCGAGTCCGCTGATAAGTGACTGGTGGCTTGGCGATGGCAGTGGCGGCGGCAACGGCAGTGGCAGCGACGGCGGTGACGGAAGCGGCTGTGGCAGAAGCGATGGCGGCAGAAGGGGCGGCGGCAGTGGCGGAAGCGGTGGCTGTGGTGACGTCGACGGCTGCCGAAGCGGCGAAAATGGCGACGTCGGTGGCTGCGGCGGCGTCGGTGGATCTACGTTGTTTTGGCTGGTAAACGTCGAGACGACTGTTGTGTTCCAACTGACTGATGAATCCGAGTCTGCTGATTGTTGAAAAATGACTGCCCCCTTTAGAGCGCTCCATGGCCTTTTACGGGGTCCAAGCCCTACTCTTCTCCGGGTTGCGGGTGGTGGTGGTGGTAGGGTGCGACAGGAGCGTCGAGGTCGGCGCACGTGTTCGAACCGGCAAATTGCACTTCCCAGAACAATTTGCGTTCAAGCCGATTTTGTCACGCAGGCAGGCATCGGGAGGCGGATCGATCGTCTTTTGTGTTGTCGTAGCAACTGCACATTTCCACTAATGGTTTTGCAGAAACAGTCTTAGGGTTCTCTTCAGCACGTCAGCGCACAATATGTGGAGGCTTATCCCTTTATTGTATCGTTACTGGCAGCTGTACTTCATCGAAAATTATCTCGTTTGTAATTTATGTTAATATTGAAAAAGAGCAGTTGTTAGATCATAAAATTCAAATTAAGATAATTACGCATTTGTTAAGATGCGTAGATAAACTAAGCGCCGGTAAAAAACGGTCCCGAAAAATAAGAGAATTTTGAAGTGCATCGAAAATATATACATATAGATGGCTGCTGGTTGAAGTCGTCGTCGTGGTTATGTCATCACAAAGGTGGATCTATCTGAGGTTGAGGTGTGAGGGGATTCGGTCTTCCCACACCGAATCCATGTTGCACAGGGAACTTCTATTGGATGTCTTGGGCAGACACTAGCTTGAAAATCCTTCCGAGGGTGAGGTATGAGGAGATTCGGACATCTCACACCGGATCTCGGCATCACTGGATACCTGGAGTGGCCTCATCCTAGGAGCAGTCGTGTCTGGTCTGGCCGGGAATGATCCTGGTATGCACAGGCACGGCGAGAACCAAGACGTGTGGTCTGTCTCTCCAGAGAGCAGGAGCCGAAAGTGTTCTGATTGGATGTTGTCGTCTATTCATGTTTGCTGGGTGTCACTGCATGAATTCCCGCATACAGGCGGGTGGTTGTGGGTGGTGCATCTGGGCTGGTGTTGTGGGCGGCTCTGGTTTCGACGCCTTGGTGTGTTGGAACAGTTTTCCAATAGTACACACTGCTGATCGGGGGCGGCGACACGACACGTTCCTGGGTGGTGCCTTCGTGTCGTCAGGCAGACGTGGATTGTTCGGGTCACAAGTTTAAAATTAGTCAGTGGTCGCCGTCGCGGTAACGATCACTCGCGGTTACGATTCGCGGGCCTGTAATCGTGATGGTGGTCACGGTTAAGGTTGATCGCGTTCCCAAGGTGGGGTGGTCGCTGGTTGCGGCTTCCGAAGAAGCTGCGGCGTCTTCGGCAGACACGACGTCTGTGGTCGCGTTTGCGGATTACATCAGGAGGGAGGCGTCAGTGGATATCGTAGTGTCATGGGTGGACGGGCTGCCATGGATGGTCCGACTGGCAGCGTCGGTTGACGGTACGGCGTCTTCGAACGCAGCGCCAGTGGCCGTCGGGTTGGACCAGTGGGTGGCGCTTCCTTAGGCGTCGTCTGCTGGCAAGAGAATCAGGCGGAGTTGTGGGCTCCTATACGTCGTTGGAGGCTTAGTTATATGGCCCCGGTGCGGTCATCTTTGGCATTGGCATAATTAGCGGCGTCTTAGCTGGGGGTTGCTTAGTCAGCTGGCGTCGTTTGGCGAGCAATTTTGGCACATCAGGCAGACTTTGTTTCGGCGGTGTAGCCAAGTGGCTGCACGGCCCCCAGAGATTCCTCATTTGATGGAGGCTGAGCTGCTAGGGACGGTGTCGGTCGCAGTACAGTCATGGTGGTGACGACTGTGGTGGTGGTGGTGACGGTTATGGTGGTGGTGAAGGTCTTCGTCACGATGGCTGACTGCGATTGGCAGCAGCGTAGTTTTCGGCATGATGGTGTCTGTTGCGGCGGCAACAGCGGGATGATCCGTGGCGAGGGGTGTCACTTTCTTGTACTTCGGCTCGTCGAGTACCTTAGTGGAAGCAATGCAGACCTGCGATGATGGTGCCGTCTCCAGTAGCGAGGTCTTCTCCGGAAAGCCATACCGGAATCGTCCCTGGAAAAGCTGCTCAGATGCGCGGTGAATTTCTGCCTGGATGATCAAAATTTTACTCTTGACTAGGAGGTGCCGCATCTGCTCTTCGAACCTCCGGTTTTCGAAGGCGATTGCTTCGTCGATGTCCATACCTGTCCTTGTAGCTGGCATCCTCGGATCGTGGGCTTTGACTCGGCCTCGAGTTGGGCGACACTTGTTACGAGGGAGGCGCTGCGCGAGGGTGAAAAACCGCCCTCGCTGACTTCCAGCTAGCTTATGGAGTCGGTGTCGCTATGAAACAGCACAGGAACCACAGAAACAAGGATAGGACACAGGTATAAAAAGTCTGATAGGCGCGATACCAATCGCTAATTATTTACACACGGAGTAAAAAAAGTAAATACAATTCACTTAATGTTCGTGAAGCACGGGGATGCCAGGCGAACCCACAAATGAGTGACTGGTGGCTCGGCGGTAACGGAAGGTAACAAGCGATGGCTGCGGCGGCGATGGCGGTGATGGCGGCGATCGGCGGCGACGGCAGTGGCGGCGGCTGTGGCAGCGACGGCGGCGATGGAAGCGGTGGCAACGGCAGCGGTGGCAACGGAAGCGGCGGCAACGGAAGCGGCTGCGGCGGAAGCGGCGGCTGTGGTTACGTCGGCGGCTGCGGCGGCGTCGGTGGATCCACGGTGTTTCGGCTGGTAAACTTCGAGTCGACTGTTGTGTTCCAACTGACTGATGAATCTAAGTCTGATGATTGTTGAAAAATGACAGCCCTCTTGAGAGCGCTCCATAGACTTTTACGGTATCCACGCCCAACTCTTCTCCGGGTTGAGGGTGGTGGTGGTGGTAGGAGCCAATTTTGTCACCTAGGCAGGCATCGGGAGGCGGATCTACCGTCTTTTGTGCTGTCGTAGCAACTGCATTTTTCCACTAATGGTTCTGCGAAAACGGTCTTAGGGTTAGCGCACAATAGGTGAAGGCTTGTCCATTCATTGTATCGTTGCTGGCTGTACTTCTTCGAAAATTATTTCGTTTGGAAATTTCAATAATGCGGAATTTATGTTAGTCTTGAAAAGCTGCAATGGTTAGCTCATAAAATGCAAATTAAGATAATTACGCATTGGTTAAGACGAGATAAACTAAGCGGCGATAACACTTGTCATAAATTAAATAAATGATTCGAATATTAAAAGATTCAAATAGACTAGAATATAAATATGATACTCGTCGCATAATAAGGCAGATTTACATGGCATTATTGATGAATTCATTAAACGATAAGTAACATTTATTTATGAGAAGTTATTTTAATAGTTTCTTAAATGTTTTAATGCTCTGGTCTAATTTAATTTTGCTAGGCAGTTTATTAAAAACTAATAGGACTGAATATTTCAGTAATTTCTCACACAAAGTGCTATTATGGTGTGTAATAGAGAGATTGTTTCTGTTTTGGAATAATTAGTGTGGTTATCACCATATTTGGCGAAAGAACTTAGATTCTGATATACATAAACGCCAGATTTTAAATTGATGCGAAAGATTTTAGAGGGTGATTTTTCAGCAAAAATTAAGGGAGGTTTTTGTTCAAAACTCTTTCCTCTCCAAGTTACATCCCTCTAAAGTTAAGGGAAAAATATTTTTATTTCATACAGGGTGTAGATGAGCAAAATGGAACATAGGATTTTCAACGTTAATTTCTTTATATTTGCCTGATAATTTTGGAGGAAACATATACAGGGTGTCAATTTGAAAACTTTCAATGCTAATATCTCTGAAAATAAAGGAGTTAGAAAAGCGCAATTTGGTACAAATATTATACAGGTAGGGGGAACTAGAACCACTATATTTTGGTTATGGGGTGATTGACCCCTTGGGCTCCATTCACCCTAACCCCAAAATTTTAAATGGCATCACCCCTTTTGTGATCTCTTAAATTAAACGTTTTTTCGAGTAGTATTCACCAGTACAAGAATGTTTTTAAGATTTAATACAGGGCCGAACAAAAAGTATAAATAAAATAAAATCTGTTTCTATGAATTGCTATTTTATTTAATTGGATTCTTATAATTCATTCCATTTTGGGCTACAAAAAAGGATAATAAAATTTTTTGCTCCAAATACTCGAAGCAGTGGGTCAGGTTTCAACAAATAACAATCACCTATTGCAATCAGGTGTGTTACATTGTACGTCAAATTAAAAAACGATCGAAGTGAAATAATTTCAGACGAAATTACTATTTTATTTTCTTTTTTACTCGGTATTAGACATGGTTTACAGTATGGCTGAAAGAATTGCGATTTAGATACCTGACTGAAATAGGTGATTGTTGTTTGTTGAAACCTGACCCACTGCTTCGAGTATTTGGAGCAAAAAATTTTATTATCCTTTTTTGTAGCCCAAAATGGAATGAATTATAAGAATCCAATTAAATAAAATAGCAATTCATAGAAACAGAATTTATTTTATTTTAATTATACTTTTTTGTTCGGCCCTGTTAATTAAATTTACAAAAAAATTCTTGTGCTGGTGAATACTACTCAAAAAAACGTTTAATTTAAGGAATCGCAAAAGGGGTGATGCCATTTAAAATTTTGGGGTTAGGGTGAATGGGGCCCAAGGGGTCACTCACGCCATAACCAAAATATGGTGGTTCTAGTTCCCCCTACCTGTATAACATTTGTACCAAATTGCGTTTTTCTAACTCTTTTATTTTCACAGATATTCGCATTGAAAGTTTTCAAATTGACACCCTGTACATACATTTTTAGTAGAGTAAAAATTTCTGCATGCAGTCATGCTATTATTTATTTTTTTTGCATTTATAAAAGCCCGAAAAATAATAAAATAAAAATGACAATTTTCACGAAAATAGTGCTTGCCATCCACAAGGATTCCCACTCTCACCATTATTATTTAATGTATTCTGCCATGACATCTATGATGTGGATCCCCATTTTCTGGACAACCAAGCCTATATGCTGCAATTCGCGGATGACAACTGTCTGATAGCACACGGCGCAAACATACATAATGCAACTCAAGAATTACAAATTCTGACAAATAAAATAAGTGACTGGTATCGTACGTGGCGACTTAAACTAAACCCCGAAAAGTCTAAATTGTTTATCCCATACCATCGCATAAGCATAAATTCGCCTTCAATAAACATTAACAACCATGCAATTAAACCATCAACCACAATAAGATATCTCGGAATTACCTTTGACAACAAACTGTCTTTCAGTCAGCATTGTACGCAAATTAAAAAGAAAGCACAGACACGGGCAAAATGTTTTAGGCGCTTAACGTACAAAAACAAAGGCATCAGCACAAAAACAGCAACACTCATATATAAAATGATTTGTAGGCCTGTGATAGATTATGGACAAATCCTATTCTCCACATCCCGATCCACAGTCAAACGTAATCTATCCGTAGCAGAAACGTCCTGTCTACGGATACTAACCCGCATCAGACATCCGAACAATCCACTACACAACCCTCCCAATATCCTCCTATATAACTTAACCAATGTCTCAAAATTCGAATTAAGATCGCAACAATTAATAAACAAATTTGCTCGTAACGCAAATCACGAAATATTGAACAAAATAATGCTGCAGAGAGATAGAAATATGCATCATGCATATAAATTTCCGGAAAAAACAATTTTCGAAATGATCAAAGAGTGCACGAGAGAGTAGTTATAAGCATTAACTAACAAGTCTCTTTAATATCTTAAAAATACCATGTAATGTAATATAACATTTATAACATAACTATTTTAAGAACAATGTAACTAACAACAAATGTAGCTAGTGTTAATAGGCTGAAAGACTTCGGTCGATGGCCATTTGTAGCTCTTTTGAGTTTCAATAAACTGTATTTATTATTATTTAGTGCTTGCCATGAAATTAAAAAACGAATTTACGATTTCTAAAAAAACCTATTGTTTATAAGTTGTTCATTTTGACATTTTCTATAATTATTATTCACATAAATTTGCTGTAACTATTATTGTTTCATAATTACAAACCAAAAATAAAAAAAAATGGTGATGTGGCCATCATGTTACTTTCTCCGACTTTATATTTACGTTTTCATGGGTTTATTTTCAATTGAAATCATATTTTAAAGGTGCATCGAGCCTTGCGTAAACTCGGATGAAACTGACGTTTAAAACGTCAAAATCATGAAAGATTGAAAAATTATACTTCAAATTCAAAAACTCGGTTTACTCAAAAACTAACGAGATTTCGAAAAAAACTTATTCTTTAGAAGTTATTCATTTTGGCATTCTCTTGCTGTAACTATTATCGTTTCATAATTATGAACCAAAAATTTAAAAAAATTAATAAATTTTTTTCTCGAATAGCAATGATTTTATAAAAAAAATTTCAAGCAAAAGATGTTCATTTCTTTGTTGACTTTGATGTTTATTTAAAAGTTCTAAAAAAACAGTTAAGGTAAACACCCACTTCCGGTGTACGAAATTTTACCAAAAGCTTTTCAGTTCTTTGGATTATCAAATAAGACGTATGTTCAAAGTTTCATATCAATTGCTCTATTAGTTTTTGAGATACAGCGCACACAGCCACACACACACACACACTGACACAAAAAACGGGACTCCTAAAAAAATTTTGAAAAAATGTTCACAATCACAATATTTTCTCGTACTTCGTAACGGAGAAAGTAAAGAGCGCTCTATTTTTCAAAATAGTCAGTGATGAAGCAGTAAAAAAACAAAAACGAAACTTGATTATTTCTTCGGGTTTTGAATATCTACGAATATTTGGGGGTACCCTGTACAGTTTCATTATGTATGCCTTCTAGAAACAGAAAAGATAAAAAAAACATAGTGATGTGGCCATCATGTTACTTTCTCCGATGGCATCATCATTTATATTTACACTTTCATCTTTTTTTTTCAATTTCAATCATATTTTAAATGTAAATCGAACGTTTTATAGAACCGTTGAAACTGTCGTTTAAAACGCCAAAATTATGAAAGATGAAAATGACAAATTATACTTCAAATCCTAATAGCCAGTTTACTCAAAAACCAAAAAGATTTCGAAAATGAAGTATTCTTTATAAGTTGTTCATTTTGGAGTTCTCTATAATTATTATTAACATAAATTTGATGTAACCATTATCGTTTCATAACTATCAACCAAAAATTAAAGAGAAAAAAATATTGTCTACGACTATCTTATAATATACTCATTGTATTTGTGTTTCTTCAATTATAAGTACATTCATTATTCACTACAGTCAGTGATTAATAATTATTCACTGTTTACTATCGTTTTCAAAATTTTATCTAGCAGTCCGCAAAATGTCATATAATTAAATTGAACCGTCAAAATCATTTACATTATAAGAGAGCTTTGAAGTAGTTTAATATCAAAAATTAGAAGATAAATGGAGAACGACAATGATAACGAGATTTCTTTAACACCGCCAAATAGAAAAGAAGCTGCAGAAATTGCATCATTAAGCTTATTGCCCGAAAATCAAGAAAAATATATTTAGCGGCGTATGAATTATTTTTAGAATGGAGAAGGGAAAAGAAAACCAATTCCTTCCCGGAAGCTGTTTTATTGGTATATTTTACAGAACTATCCATAAAATAAAAATCCTCAACATTATGGTCCAAATATTCAATGCTTAGGAGTACGATCAACATTTATCATGGAATACATATAGAAAATTATATGAAATTGCGAGCATTGCTAAAACGAAAATCTGAAGGTTTTCAACCCAAAAAAGCCAGCATTTTTTCTCCAGAAAATGTCAATGATTTTATTATTAAAGCCTCTGATAACAAATACCTGGCAACAAAGGTAAGATTTAAATAATTTTCTCTCCAAAAATCATTCATTTCTTTCTTTAAGGTTGCATTAATAATGGGAGTAATGGGTGCTTGTCGGGCTAATGAAATGTATTGCATGAAAATGAATGATTTGCAAGATCAAGGATCAATCTGCCCAATATAAAGACAAAAACCACTCGAAAGTTTACAGTCACCGATAATTTTTATAAAATTTGTAAAAACTACATTAATAGCCGCCCATCTCACATTACAACAAACATATTTTTTTCTAAATTATCAAAATGGCAAATGCATCGCCCAAAGAATAGGAATTAATAAATTTAATAAAATGGGGAAGGACATTGCTACATTCTTGCAATCGCCAAACTCAGAAAAATATTCTGGACACAGTTTCCGCAGATCTTCTGCAACGCTGCTTGTTGATGCTGGTGCGGACATAACGGCCTTAAAACGACACGGCGGATGGAAGTCGACAGCAGTAGCAGAAGGCTGTATAGACGACACCATTAAAAATAAAACAGACACAGCAAAAAAAATATCTAGCTTAATAGAAATGAATAATTCCACTGATAATACACACCAAACCTATCAATGCAATCAAAATATTTCAACAAATAATCAAAATCTTAGTTTTGTTATCAATTCTATTTCTGCAATGAATTTAACAAATTGTTCAAATATTACATTAAATAGTACTAAATAATTTTGTATTGTATTAAATTAACGTTAAAAATAAATACTATTCCTATTTATTTAACTTCATAATAAAAAAAAAAAACAAAAGTATTATATTGTCGTGGACAAAGTATATTGTACTCGCATATCATGGCCATTGATCATTAATAGCTATCATTATATGCTCGTTGTACAATATACTATTTTTCTCGAATGACAATGATTTTATGAAAAATATTTTCGAGCAAAAGATGTTCATTTCTTTGATGGCTTCAATATTTATTTGATATTTTTCATATTTAAGAAAATATTTGGAAAAAACAAAAAACGGTTAAGGTAAACCCCCATTTCCGGTGTACGAAATTTTACCAAAAGCTTTTCAGTTCTTGGGATTATCGAATAATACTTATGTTCAAAGTTTCATATCTGATGCTCTATTGGTTTTTAAGATACAGCGCGCACAGCCATACACACACACGCACCACACACACACACAGAAATTGTTGAAATGGCATCTGGGGCCAAAAAAAATTTTGAAAAAATTTTCACGATCACAATACTTTCTCGTACTTTATAAAGGAGAAAGTAAAAACACTTTTGGATTAAAATTACATGCTTCACTCAGTGTAAGCCAATGCACGTTGAATGCTACTTTGACATCCTTGCCAATAATATATATTTCCAGTTTACCCAATTTATTTCTTGTCCATTTTATAATGACATGATCCAATTTACTTATTTTTAATAGGTATATGACACTATATTATTAATTAAGCTAATTAGCCTTGACTATAGCTATTATTATAATACATAAAATAATGATGTATTAATATCGTACTCACGCGATAGATCATAATAGAACACTTGGAAATATGCCAGTGATTTAATCCACTCGACTGGCTTCAGGTAATCACAAAATAACGTGCTGGCGTTATGAATGGACGCCTCAGTTTATTTATAAAACATTCTAACATTATCATAAGGTCCGAGTATGAATTTGGTCGTGTATAGACGCGATAACTACTCTATTGATCTTACAATATCCAACCTTCCGTTTCAGAATCAATATATTCCATGTATGCTCTTTTATGGAATTAGACCGATAATGCCATCAGACTAGCAAATACATCGTCGTTCCACACATGCCCAGTTTACTGTACCATGGTTTGCCATATCAGTTCAGGATACATCATGCATATTTTATGCCCAAAATTATGGATACATTTTTATGAACATAATTTATCAGTTAACATTGATTAATGAAAAGGATAGCTGCTATCGTTACTACGTGATAATACATGATTTGACTAAATTAAAGAATTTACTATTTTAGACCTACAATTAAATATTTTAAAAACATTATTTAAAGTTATGCAAATCACGACGTGTTACCATCATTATAATTATTTAACATAGTGACCTTTTCAATTTAATTTAAATAGTATTTAAATATCCAAATTCACACGAACTTTTGTAGGAAATGGTAATTTATATGAATGAATTTACGAAGAGAATTCGTTAATTTAGGCTCATGGACGTAAATTTTGTTCGCGAACGGGAAGTCGAAAGCGCGGCGGAAAATCTGCAAAATAGGCAATATTTTAATTAAATTGCTATTCATATTAAGGGCAACTAGGGCACGGCTCGCCCTCACCTCTGCACTCTAGCCGGCTCCGAACGTGCGAGGGTAATCAGCAAAACACTTGCGAGTTTCTGTATAAAATATTACGGGAAATTAGGATCACTTTACAACGTTCTTATTGCTTCATCATTCATATGTAATTGCAACATGTTCAGTGCATAAAGTTAATGTTCGTTTACTGTAATTTATAGTTCTACAAATCTAAACAGTAAATTTGATGGATTGAATTAAATACAAGGAATTATTAAAACTTTGGCAATTACCATTTGGTCGAATACTTTTATCCTCTGGGCTATGAAATTTTTATATTTTAAAATGTATGTTGGTTGTGGTTGGTCAGTGTTGCTAGATTGGTGATTTTAAATCTATCTGTGTATGTATAATAGTGTTTCATTTTGTGAGGCAGAAAATAATATCCTTGCAGGCTTTCTTACGCCTCGAATATCATTGATGTAAAAGATATAGGGTAGGTGGGGGCAAAGCCACGCAAATTCTTGTTTTTAACGATTATTAATAGAGGGAGCTATGTATGTTTCTCTCCTTTGTGGGAGTATTGGGCAGGGATCTCACCTGTAACTTTGTTAAATTATATGAGCTCTATGATTATGAGTTAAAAATAAATAAAATAATTTGCAAAAAAAATTTTTGGCGGGGCCTTGCTCCACAAAATGGGGAAAAATCCCGCAGTGCGTAGAAAAGGGTCAATTGAAAAACAATTTAATGAAATTAATGTTTATTCTTCACAAAAACAGGGCAGAAAGACCTTCGGTCGATAGCCCAGACAGACTAACAACCTCATTTTGTATATTTAGAATTACTCTACTTTTGTTAATTTATGTTTTTATTGTCTGAATAAAGATTGTCTCTCTCTCTCTTCACAAAAATAAATTAACATGTTTTATTAAGTTGTTTAGAACACAGTATAGAACGTCAAGTCCTTTGTGAAAGAAATTACTTTATGAAACCTTGAAGAGTTTATCTCAGTAGGTTTTGACAATCTTAAAACTATATCCTCGTCAGCAATGAAGGACTCTTCAGTCGTTTCCGAAAACTTGTAAGCAATTGGTAGTCGTTTGTAAAATACTCCGTCATAAGTCATAACCTCCTTGATAAACACCTAGCTGCATAGTGTCGAAAGGAATTCTTTGTTTTGCCCTGAACTTTTACTACAGCATAATCATTCGGTACCAAAGTTTCACAAATTTGCAGTGGGTTTTCAATTTCTTCCTGAGGTTCATTCCCATCCTGAGACGAAAAATCGAAATCAGAGCTAATGTCATGAAGAGAATAATCTTTCCTCTTTTTGGTTTGGCGGAAAAAAGTCGCTTACTTGCATTATCTTTCAACCGTGTTTTCCTTTCCATGGAACGTTTCTCCATCTATCTCAGTGGCTTGTTATTCTTTCTCAGCCATTTGTTCTTCTAATCGTTCTTTATTAGGTGTTGACGTCAGCAGCTGAGACTTCAATCCTTTGCCTTTGCGTTTCGTCTTTATATGTATTTTAGGCAAAGGAATCATATCTCTTGGAGTTGTACATCAAATGGATGGAGATTTTTCTTTTAAAGGTGTTTTATTAACCGAATGACTACTGTTCCTTTGTATAAGTAGACGGTTGATCATGGAATATTTCTTGGGAAACTGCAGTCAGCTCTGCTATCTCATTATCATTATTAAATATTATCATTCGATTATCATCGTTGTCCAACTTTTTATCTGGTGGCTGGTTTGTAACCTCCGATGGTAAAAAAATCAGCGTCTGAGAAAGTGTTCGCGTTAAAGTGATAAATTCGAGTAGACTTAAAGGATTGTACTGCATTTTCAACAGTGCTTGCTTTTTCAAACGCTAGCTTGAATGATTTAGCAACATTATAAACGCTGAATGAGAGATGTCCCACGAATTCACAGCCGCATCGTAAAAAACCTTGAGTGGTCGGAAAATACATCGATCGAGAGGTTGTGTCTTATGACCACTATGAGGTGGCAAGGTTAGAAGATGGATATGATTTGATTTTGCAAAAGTAACTGCTTCAAAACTTGTGTGTGAAAAATGATTATTGAGTATTATTAAAATTGGGTGAGTCTCACGCGGCTTGGCGTACTTTTGAAAATGTTTCAGTCACTTAATGAAGGTAGATGTGTTCATATAACCTTTATCGGTTATAGCCATGTCGCATCCTAATGGAGCACCTTAATTAAAAGCCGATTTTCTCTTTTTCTTGTGTAGATGAAGAATGGAGGTACGAAATAGCCTATAGGATTTTCTGCGCACACCGCGGTTACTATTTGTCCTTGCTCCGCTGCTACTGCCTTCGCTACTTCTCTTTTTCCCGTAGGAAAATGTTTTGGTAGTATATTGGGGATCATTTGCACTCCCGTTTCATCCATATTGAAGATTTTACTGGGAGTAAATTTAAACTTCTTCAATACTGCCTCCTAGTTGCTAAAATATTGGGAAAGTTGTGTTTTGTTAAATCCCATTGTTCTAGCAACGCTCGTTTTGCGGGGAATCCGCAAGGGATAGTTTGTTCCTTTTCATAAATTCCCGTTTAAAATCTTTTCCTGCAAGATGAGCTTTGTTCGAAAATTGATGCACAAGGTTGTTCTCCTCTGCATATTTGAACAGAAGATATCTGAACGATTTTAATGTAAGGCCAAATAATCGTTTGTCTAGTTCTGTGCAATGTCGTACTATTTCTTCCTCCTGTTGTTCGGAGAATGTTCTTCGGAATAGCCCAAGCCGATCCCAAAGAGTCGACTCATGAAAGCCGATTTCTCTGGCTGCCTGCCGGATAGAAACCCCTGTTTCGATTAGTGCTCGTGCAGCAGCGAGTTTATCTGTAGACATCGCTATATACTTTGTTTTCCGTTTATGTGTTCTGAATGAAGTTCTATTATTGAAATCGTTCATATGTTATACTCCTACTTCAAACACCGGGCTCAAATATTTTATAAATAACTCAAACGCTATGGGTTTTTGCCCCATGCAGCACCTTTAAAAAAAAATCGTTCGCAAAACTTTTGTAAACAGAGTGATGCAAATCGCATGCACACAGAAAGGAAGCTAATTAGTCATACAATTAACAGATAATTCAATTTACAGAAAACATAATCACAAGCACCTAATTTTTCTACTGAGTTAATAAAATTTTTACATCAAAAGAACGAAAAATAAACTAACCTCATTTTTTTCGCTTAAAATTTTACGTCACACTAAACATCTTCAAGGCCGATCTGCTGCTTGGCGGCCGGCGCTGAGATCGTTCGTGGGCTATTTAAAAAGACGGTGCGTTTCTTTGCCCCGTGCGGTGTTTTGCCCACACCTACCCTACGCCAAATTTCAAGAAGATTGGATAATATTTAAAGGTTGCACACCTTGCAAAATATGATTTTTCAATGTTAATTACTTTTATTGGGAAAACTAGAAAACACAAATTTGATAATATTAAAAATGATAGGTGGAATGAGGTAAAACATGTGTTATATTAATCGACTTTGAACGTTGCAATCCCTTCTTTCGTTCGCTTGGTGACGATTTTTCGGTGATGCTCGGCTACTCTCAACAAGAATTGTTTTTGTTGTTCGTCCCTAACCGATTATATCAAAACAATTCCTCTTTCAGCGTTATTATTGACCACTTTAAGTGCGTTCACATGGGTTCTTAGAGAATGGTGGGCTATGTAAACTAGCTGCGATTTAAGTTCATACACGTACCGCGAATCTGGTTCTGGTGTCACCGAATTAATAACACACGATGTTATGTACACAGGTAGAGATTTTATTTACTCTTCACAACTATTTACATTAATTACAATTGTTTTTTTGAGTTGTATATATTCATTCGCAATATTACAACGCGAGATTTGTTTTTGATAACGAGAGAATGAGTTGTTGCAATTACGAATGTTGGCTGGTAACTGTTTTTGAAAAGGATAAGTTTTGCGAGGTGGTCAAATGCGGTGGCAGTGCGGAGAGGTCGGGTGATAGGAAATGGTCGATAGGTATAGTATATTTCAAGCTCTAGTGCTGAGCAATAAAAAATTATCTCGAGTACCCGCAATAAAAATACAATTGCTTTACAACATTGTAAATTTGTAACTAACTACTGCGCACAGTGCGTGATTTATGGGTATCGCCCAAGAAAAATTTTCTACCTGCGGCTGTGCATCGAATATTGGAAACATCGATCTTTTTAGTTGTGGCAGCCTTGGGGCCTGAACCTACACCCAAACCAACATATTGATAAGCAAATTAATGCAGTCAATATAACAAAGAAAATTTCAGTAAAAAACCAAGGTAAGTTTTTCCTACAAAAATGTATTCACATATTGGTCTACTTGCCCGTGCAGAGGCCCATATTGTTTTCATTAAAGTAATAAACATGTAATATATATGCGAGAAATAGTTTAACCACTTGTCAAACAACTTGTTTTTGTATAAATATATTGTTATAGCAATTACTATGAATAAAACAATCAAATATTAGCTAGGTGATGTGTCCATCATAGTAGTTTCTCATTTAACTTTTTTTTTAATACAACTTGATCACAAAACTAACTTTTCGCACAGATTGCCGTGCGTGAAACTAATGATTTTCTAACATGATTTGCTTCACCGGGATGCGTGAAGCAAATCATGATCGAAAATCAAAGCAGAAACGCCTGTTTTCGGCACTATTTCAGACTGACATATACAATGCATTCTTCTAAATTCTAATTAAATTACAGTTACACAAAAAAATAATGTTTATATTAAACGCACTTTATATACAAAATTATTATTTCATATTTTCTGTATTTCAGAATATATCTTTAAAAAACTGAAAATGCAGAGATTATATCTCGAATAGTGAGTATTGGACGGCAAAAAGTCATAGAATATGAAATATGTATTTTTTATTTCTAACAACTTATATTTGAAAGATATTTTTATACGACCAATATATCACGCAAAAAACGCTAAGAATAAACTTCGTCTTAACGACTTAAGATTTTGACCAAAACAAAAGCTGTTCAGTGCCCACACATGTTGTAAAACCTTAAATATAACTTTAATTAACCTTAGATTGTTAATAACAAACTGGAAAAATTGAAATTTTTAATATATGCAACTGGAACCTTCAAGAATAGCTCTAAGAAATCAAAAAAATTTGAGGTTTTTAGTTGAACAATTATGCGGGTTTTTATATAAATTTGAAACTTGCTAAAAGTAGTTAATTAACAGAAGCATATTTAATACAATAATTAAGGGAAACATTTTTTTTTAGTTAACGAAAAAGCCTATTAGATCGAGACCGTAAGGTCGAAATCCTGATAGGCGCTTCTAAATGAACTAAAAACATATTCACGCACCTAATATAAACAATTTTTCATCTACAATTGTAATTGGAAATGGTGAATAGAAATGAATGTCAAGAAGACAACGGAAAATGTCAGTCAGAAACAATGCGTAAAGTGCGTGCTTCACCAGTAGCGCAGCCAGAATTTTGTCTGGGGGGGGGGCAAGACAGTAATTATGTGGAGGGGGAAATTTCTGCTAATGAAGATAAAATTAAATTTAATTAAAAGCTATTCAAATACTTAATTCTTAATTGTAGATTAATTATACGTTTTATCTTATTACTTTTTAGAATTAACTATACGCTGTGCGAAAATGTTTGCTTTTTGATCAAGTTGTAGACAAATAAATTTAGATAGCACAAAAAACATTTAATATAATTACTTTTAAGTAAGACCTCGCTCACAATAATTGACCGCGTTCAGTACAAGGCGATCAAAATATCATTAGGCGCAATGAAATCCTCACCAAACATACCCATCTTAGCAGAAGCTGAAGCAATCCCCCTCCATATAAGACGCCAATACCTGGCAGAAAAATTTGTTAGTAAACTGAGAACGAAAGATAGGATTCCTCCAAAACTATACAGCTTAAGTATTGATAGCCTATGTAAACCATATTGGGATAAGAAGAATTGTCCACCCTCCTATATTAAAAAAGGTAGGATTTATGAAAACCCGTATGAAGCTTACTTAAAAAAATTTTCGTGTTTGATACCTCCATATGGAGAGCTAATTTCAGAAAATTTAACTATTTTTAAGCAAACTCAAGCCACATTCAGAAATGAAATCGCTGTGTACACCGATGGATCAAAAAATCCCATCCAAGCTAGTATCGCTTATTATATTCCAAACTTTAATATCTCCTATGCCGCAATAACCTGCCAATTTGCATCCATTTTTACTTTAGAGGCCACCGCAATTATTAAATCACTACAATGGTGTTTATTGAATCCGGATAAGCTAACCTCCATCAAAAACATAGTCATCTACTCAGATTCCCTTTCCGTGATAAATGCCTTAAAACAGTGTAATTTTAAGAGCCCAGTAATTGTAGATATTAATAAAATATGTAATGAGCTGTCAGAATACTCCTATAAGGTTACCTTTGTGTGGGTTAAAGCACACTCGGGAATTCTTGGCAATGAGATGGCGGACAAACTTGCAAGATCGGCTAAAGAAAAAGAAGAGTTAAAGATCCCATACACAAATTTAATATCCAACTATAAACAGAGAATGATAGTGCAATGGAAAAGATATTATGAAGAATATTCGAAAGAATCACACACCCAGTATTGTAACATCCACCCTACTCTACCAAAGGGTATACCATCAAAGAACACTCATAGTAGATTCTTCACTTCGTCAATAACACGCCTTAAATTAGGACATGGATGTTACCGTGCACACCTTTTTAAAATTGGAGTGGTGGACAACACAGAGTCCGAATGCGGAGCGGTAATTGAAGATGTAAACCACATCCTTTTCGCATGCGAAAAATATACAAACCAGAGGCTAAAACTGATGGATAACCTGGCAAAACTAAATATATTCCCGCCAAAAAATATGACTCATTTACTAGCTACAAATAATATAACCGTATATGACCATATAGTTAAATTTCTAATTGAAGCTAAATTAAAAATATAATTAATGACCCAATAAGATAGGTACCTTTCCTTTATTAAATAGCCTAGAGCTGGCCACATGGACATGCATTCCAGGCCAAAAAAAAATATATATAATTACTTTTACTTTAGTTATAGAATTACCTACTTGCCGTCCTCTTCGACGGAACAACGGAGTAAAACGTCAAATATTTACGTCTGATGCTAAACAAATGATAAAAGACGTATATCGAGGTGTTAAAGACATACTCGGAGTTGCCAATTTTTTGGAGGTGACATCAGCTTTAACTAATACATCCACGAGATCAATTAGCAAGATAGTTAAAGAAACTACCGGCAAGAGAAAAAGTCGCAAGGATAAAGGTGTAAAAAAAATTACACCAAACATTTTTCATAAAATAAGAAAAATAACGTATGAATCTATTAAACAACAAAAGGCTCCTACACTAGCAACTATCAATAATATTTTAAAGGAGAGAGAGAGATCATATCATGCAGTCCAACAACGTTGTGGAGATCACTCTTATCGATAAAAGGAAACATCTAATGGAGAAAGAAGAAGTAAGGAAATGGCGGTATGAATATTTAAAGAAAATTCAAGATTACAGAAACTCTGGAAGAAGTATTTATTATTTGGACGAAACGTGGTTCGATACCCACGATACATCGAAAAAAATATGGTCTGACCAGACAGAAAACTGCGTGATGAAAGTTCCCCCATCAAGGGGGAAAAGAATAACCATATTACACTGCGGGAATGAAAATGGTTGGGTAAACGATTGTTTACTGCTATCGGGGAAACAAATCTCAAAATGTCATCTTGACTATCATGATGACATGACAGCATCATTATTTGAAAATTGGTTCATAAATAATTTAATACTAAACTTAGCTGCAAAATCAGTAATAGTTTTAGATAACGCTTCTTATCATAGTCGCCAAATTGACAAAGCACCCACAGCGGCAAATAAAAAAGATGAAATAGCTACATATTTATATGAAAATAATTTGTTTTTTGAAGAACATTATACCAAATCCCAATTGATTGAAGTTCTAAATAGTCGTAGTAAAAAAACAAAAACATATTATATCGATCAATTGGCGGAAGAACACGGACATACAGTGGTACGTTTACCTCCGTACCACTGTATTTTTAATCCAATTGAGTTAATATGGGCTCAATTAAAAGGAAATGTGCGGAAGAATAATGTAACTCCGAATTTAAATAAATCAGTAATAGATTTAGTCAAACAAGAAATAAAAAATATATGTGCCGACCAGTGGTCAAGATGTGTTAAACATACAATACGTATTGAAAAAGAGTATAATAGGTTTGATTCAAATCATCAATTTATTATAAATACACAAGACTCTGACAGTGATGACTCAGATATTGATATAGACAATTAAAATATTAATATACACAATTTTTAAAAATGTTATAAGACAACGTTGTAGACAATAATAAAGTAATGTTTTTCGTTATTTGACATATAATATTTTTTAACCCTCTGTCTCTGTGATCTAGTTATTTTGTTTAAATTTAAAATGAACTGAAGATGAACTAAAAAGCATTGCAAAGAAGTTACGCGCAAACATCCTTGAATAGCTAATTGTAAAGATGAATTTACTTATTAAATATTAGAAACCCTCTGAAACCAACCCCCTATAAATCATGCCTAGTGCAGTAGCGGCTACAATTTTAAAGAGGCATTGTATTTTTTATTGGCGGTACTCGAGATTATTTTTTATTGCTCAGCACTAGAGTTTGAAATATACTTTATATTTTAGAAAGTTTTAAGGTTGCACCGAACGTGACCAAACAATGGGGATCATTTTAGGGAACGAAGAAATTTGAGTTGCGGGTAGAATAATGAATTACAAAGCTTCAAATTAACGATAGGCGCACAAACGAAAATTAATAATACACGAAAAATATGATAATACATAAAAATATAAAAAGAATATGTGAAAATATATACATCGGTAGAAAAATATAGTTCTCATAAAAATACGAATTTTCGGCACAAACATGCCCCTGCCTTAAAAGAATTAATTTATTTTAATCGAAATGTTGATTGGGCAAAACACAAACTTTGGAAACTGCACGTTTTGAATGGCCATTAGTAGTTTTCACTGACACTATGCGTACATGTCCGTCGTGACCAGGGAATAGCTCCAATATTCGGCCCAGCTTCCGGGTTGCTGGAGGCTCGTTGGGTTCGACAAGCAGAACAAGTAGTCCTTCCTTCGGCGGTTGTGGGTTTGCTTTACGCCATTTGGTACGTGCTTGGAGGTGATTGATATATTCGCGCTTCCATTTCCTCCAAAACTACTGCATCCTTTGAAACGTAGCAAGACGATTTGTTAGTGTGCTGCTTAGATTCTCATCTGATGCCGAAGTTAATGGTCTTTCAATTAAGAAATGTGCCGGGGTAAGAGGGTTTAAGTCATGAGGATCGCTATTAAGGGGATACAAAGGACGTGAATTTAATACAGCTTTAATTTGTGTTAAAACAGTTTCAAACTCTTGAGTTAATATGGTTTGTCCGACCACACGAGTAAGGTGACGCGTCATACTTTTAATGTTAGCTTCCCAAATTTCACCAATATGTGGAGATCTGGCAGGCATAAACTCCCAAGTAATGTCATTATCCTCGCTCGATAGAACATTATCTATGTTTGAAGTCCAAGTAGCAAATTCCTTATTAAGACGCTTCAATTCCGAATTAGCGCCAAGAAAATTTATGCCGTTGTCTGATATTATATTATTTGGTTTTCCTCGAAACGCTATAAATCTGCGAAGCGTTGCCAAAAATGCCTGAGCCGAAAGATCTGTCACTATTTCCAAATGAATAGCCTTTATGCATAGGCATATGCAAACAAACGTAGGTTTTAAATGTCTTGTAACCACGTGCTCGTCGATGGCGTCCTTTAAATAGACCAACAAAATCAATACCCGTGGTCAAGAATGGTGACGATGGATTTATTCGATATTCAGGTAAATTGCCCATTAGCTGAATATATGGTTTGGGGTTGGATTTAAAACAAGTAATACAATTTCTTACAACGTGTCTGGTTAAATTTCTACCCTTTACGGGCCAATATTTCTGCCTGAGTGCAAAAAGAAGTTGCTGGGGACCGCAGTGTAGGTTGACCGTGTGATGAAACCAAGCTATCAGTTCGGTTAAGTGATGGTGTAGGAGTATGATTTGGTGAACCTGATCTACATTTTGATTTGAGTGTTTTAATCTCCCCCCGACTCTTAATAACCCGTCATTATCAATAAATGGGAAAAGTGAG
Organism: Ocypus olens; assembly: GCA_910593695.2. Lineage (NCBI taxonomy): Eukaryota > Metazoa > Arthropoda > Insecta > Coleoptera > Staphylinidae > Ocypus > Ocypus olens. Next base: position 41,991,564 of record OU343060.1, read on the forward strand.
AGGATGGTCGAGGTAGATTTCAGTGGCTGTTTCTTTTTTAATTGACTAATTTCACTCGGATATGACTGCATTTGTGCAAGTTTGATTAAATAATTTGTGGTAACGCGACGCTCAGCTGATTCTATCCTGCCTGAATAAGATGGTCGATTTCTGATTTTATTAATAAATCATAAACAGTATGAAAAAACTCGGATTAATTTAGCTACATTTGAGATTCGAGGAATTATGTCTAGATTTATCGTTTCCATATAATAATAATAATAATAATAATAATAATAAATTGTCTTTATTAATAAAAAGGTAATTACAAATATTAAATTCACAAGAGTAGGCGAAGTTCAGTTAGTTTATTCAACTATTAACTGCTCTTCCACTTAACCTACTATATCAATTAAATGAAAGGTAATATTAAAATTAAGCATTTAAATTTAGTAAAATAAAAAATTAAATTTGGTACTGTTTAAAATCGAATGCATTGTACATGCTTAAAAATTTGTTTTGATATATGCTGACATATTTAAAACTCATTCCTCATCAACTTACAACGTATCTCATGTTTAAAATTAATCAATGTGAGATTTTTTAATTGCGTTGGTATTTTATTATAAATTTTATAAATATTGTAAGAAAATGATCTCTCAAAGATTGCAGACTTGTGATATGGCGGTGAGATAATACCTCTGAATCTCACATTGATATTGTGTACATCAGAACGGAACACAATCCTGTTGTAGAGATAAGGAGGCGTACGAGATTGTATTATTTTGTGATAAAGGGTGCAACAATGTAGCATACGGCGATTAGACATATTTAACCAGTTTAAGTCACTCAGTTTGCTGGAAATGTGATCAAATTTGCGAATGCCAAATATTAAACGCATACACGAATTTTGAACCCTCTGAATGCGATTTATAGCGGTTTGATCTAGACAAGCATTATAAATGACGTCAGCAAAATTAAAATGACTTAGAACTAGTGTGTCGCACAACATACGTTTGGTCTTAATAGATAGATAGTGTCTACTGGAGTAAAGCATTTTTAAGCTTAGAAAAGATCGGGCAATACACTTATTTATGTGCAGTTTAAAACGCAAATCAGTATCAATAACAAGGCCTAAGTTTCGAATATTATCCACAAAGGGTAGAATAGTGCTATCAATTTTAATTTGGAGTACTCTTTTTGATGATTCTACTAAACTGCGAGGACCGAATAACATCGTTGAAGACTTTTTGGCATTAATCGATAGTGAGTGGTTACGGGAGAAATTCACCAATTTTGATAAATCGGAGGAGATATTATTACCAGCTAGAACAGTGTCTTCAGGTTTAAAAGAATATAGTATTTGTGTGTCATCTGCGTATAAATTTGCAGTGCAATGTTCTAAGACATCAGTGAGGGATGACGTATAAATGGAGAATAAAATTGGACCCAATATTGATCCTTGGGGGACACCAGCGTTTACCTCAGCAGACTCGGAGATTGAACCATCTATTTGGACCCTTTGTCGACGATTGTCCAAAAAACTAGCTACCAAGCTAACTGCATCGTTATCAAAACCAATGTAACGGAGCTTTGCCCCCAACAACTCATGGCTAATAGTATCAAAGGCTTTACTATAGTCGAGTAAAACCATACATGTTAAAAGACCCTTATCGGTAGCGGCTAAAATAGTATCTGTAATATTAAGCAGGGCGGTGGAACAACTAAAGTTCGGTCTGAAACCTGATTGTAAAGGAGATAGCAAATTATTCCTTTCAAGTAATTCGGCAATTTGAGATTTAAGCACACGCTCTAATACTTTTGACACAACCGGTAATATACTGATAGGCCTTAAGTCTTTAAGACCAGAAGGACAATCAACTTTAGGGATCGGTATAATGGTGGCTAATTTCCAACTATTCGGAAAAACGGATTGCTCAATACAACAGTTGATAATATGCGTTAGATAAGGAATTAAATATGGACAGCAAAATGTAAGCATTATTATATTAATTCCATCTGAACCCATGGCATTTGACTTAATACTGTACAAGATATTGCTAATATCATCAGTCGTCACTAATTTAAATTTGAAACCGCCAGCACTTGAATTAGTATGAGTATTATTTTGATAAAAAATTATAGTCTCATCATTCGCCGTAGAATTGTTATTACGAGTAAAATAGTCATTAATTGCGTTAACATCATTAATGTTATTTGGTAAAACTGTTCGTTTACTTTGAACAATGCCATTATTTTTTAAGCATTTCCAGCAATTTGAGTTATTATTGTTACTAGTCGCAAATTCCAAATAAGCTTTTTTTTCCCTTATTACAGTCGAGTTGACCGTATTTCGCCATTGTTTATAAATATTAAAATCGTTCGTATGTTTAGTCTGTTTAAACTTACTGTACGCGTTATCTCGAAGTATCATCATTTCTTTAATTGTATCAGTAAGCCATGGAGCAGGTTTTTTTGTGATTCTACGTTTAACTAAGGGAGCATGTCGATCAAAGATGTTTAGTATAATATTATTTAAATAAGTTATTTTGTCCTCAATATTATTTATATAAATTAGGTTCTGGAGATTTGATGACTCTAAATCAGTTTGTAAATTAACTCGATTAATGTTATAAAATTGACGATATGTTATAAATTTTTCATTTCTTTTCGAGTTAAGTTTGAGTTTACAGTATACTATGTCATGGTCTGCAATGTCATGGATTTTAATTACTTTTGACTCAACGTAATTACATTTATTAGAGATTACAATGACATCAATTAATGTTTCAGAGTGTGCAGTAACACGAGTAGGTTCCGAAATAATTTGACTAAGATCATAAGCATCTAGAAGGTCCAGAAACCTACTGACACTGCTCAGATGAAGGTTAAGCATATTTATGTTAAAATCGCCTAAAAAAATTAAATTTTCATATTGAGGTAAAAGGTAACTAATATCATCCTCCAATGTTTCAATAAAAGTAAACACATTACTATCAGGAGGTCTATAGATTACACCAACACAAAACACGTCTTTACCAAACTTACATTTTACCCAAATCTGTTCAAGGTTGTTTATTGGTAATGTAATGATTTCATATTTTACATTATTTCTTATATAAAGACCAACACCACCCCCTCGACCGACAACCCTATCTCTGCGAACAAACGTGTATCCGGTGATATAAAATTGAGCATTATCCATATTGGATGTAAGCCAAGTTTCTGAGACAGCAACAACATCATGATTTAACGAGAGTAAATGAGCTCTAAAATTGACAAAATTATGGCTAAGAGGTCGCACATTCAAATGACATACAGAAATGTAGTTCATAAATTGTAATGTATTACTAACAAGATGAAATAAACAATCAGTGCTTTTATACAGTACCGCGAGAATAGACATACATAAGTACCCGCCCTAGAAAAGTAAAAAAAAAAAAAATGCAAATATAATTTCTAAATCCACACTCAAATATAATTACTGTTCAAAGGTGTTAAACAAATAAATGAAAATTGAATGAAGTTGAATTAGAACAAAAAAAAAAAAAAAAAAATCATGCATGACCAATAAAAAAAAAAAAAAAAAAAGCAAATCTAACAAATATAGCAAAATTTAGTATAGGGACATGCATGACGTTATTTATTACTGTTTTTAATCTCAGGAAGTTCCTCTAAGTCTTTGTCGTTGTAGATTTTCTTCATAAATTCTTTGCCGTTTTCCTCCTTACTCTTGACAAAAACATTTCCACGTGAAGACCAAGCATTTTTTACACCAAATTTTTCTCTTGAAGATTTTAGTAGTCTGTATCTAGCGGGTGACAGATCTTCAGTGATTATAATACCCGACTGCTTTAGTAAATAACGTTTCTTAATTACTTTTTCAACACTTTCCGTTGATTTCAGCTGAGCAATAATCGTGTGCGTATTACCATTTCTAATTACTCTGTTCTTAGTCCTATAACAGTTGGATATGATTGCATCATTAATGTGTAATGTTGTCGAGAGTAAATCAGCTAGTTTCTTTTCAAATTTTCATTAGGCTCTTCATTCAAACCCATGATTCTTAAAGATTTTCGCCGTGAATATTGATCGAGTTGATCCACGCGTTTTTGCAGCGAGGTGATTTGCGTAGTTAAAGAGGATAGTTCTGTATTGTATTTATCATATTGAGATTGCAATTCCAATTTGGCCTTGCCTACGGCTTTATCAATTAAAACCGATACGAATTTATCCTCTTTAAATATTTCCACTTTTAATACGTCTATTCACTCATGAGTATATATCGTGAATATATATGTGATACTACTGTTTTCTCATCGGGTACTTCTACATTGAGGTGACAGTCCTCAGGATAAACTTTCCCTTGAAGCCATGAAGGCCCGTGCCACCATAAGTTGTGGACATGGTTCCCTTCGGGAAATAAACCTCTAGAAACTAAATCCGCTGGATTTTCAGCTGATTTTACATGGAGCTAATCGTCTGCAAAAGTTAAGTTTTGAATTTCGGAAACTCTATTGGCCACAAAGGTTTTCCAGCGACTTGGGCAGGCCCCTAATCCAAGATATCACAACCTTTGAATCGGACCACAAAAATAATTTGTCAAAGTTAATTTTTAAAATGTTACGGACATGATTGAATAATTGAGCCAGCAAAACGCCTGCACAAAGTTCTAAGCGAGGCAAGGTGATTTGTTTGACTGGGGCGACTCGAGATTTAGCTATCACTAATTCAATTTTGACGTTGTTGGATTTATCAATAATCTTTATGTAAATGCAGGCACCGTATGCCTTTTCGGAAGCATCAGCGAAGCCATGTAGCTCAATGCACTCATAATTTGGTATAATTGCACGACGCCCGATTTTGATTGAGTCGAGGTTGTGCATATGTGTCAAGTATTGTTTCCATTTATGATAAATGTGTGAAGGTACTGAATCATCCCAATTGTATTGTAATTTCCACAACTCTTGAATTATCAGCTTTGGCACTACTGTTAGAGGGCTTAATAATCCAAGAGGGTCAAACAATTGATCTGTTTGACTTAGTATTGAGCGTTTCGTACATTGAGATCTATCTGGGTTACCTTTGAAGGTAACCTAGTGTTTTGGTATCACTATCAAACATGTTGATATCATTATTGTTATCAATGCTATAATTGAAATGATTGATTAATCGAGTGCTATTTGATTTCCATTTCCTGAGGAGAAAATCAGCAGAATTTAAAATGTTCGAAACATAGTAATTAATTAATGTTCATCGTTGGAACCAGTTAGCAAGTCATCAACATACATATTTTCTTTAATAATGTGTGCTGCTTCGGGAAACTTGTCTTCGTTTCGAGTTGCAATTTGAACAAGACAACGTATTGCGAGATATAGCGCAAAGGCAGTACCATACGTTACTGTGCTTAATTGATAAACCTTGAGCTCTTCATTTAAATTCTCCCGCCATAAGATTTTTTCTAGATTTCTTTGATTTGGATCGATCGGTACCTGTCTATACATATTTTCGATATCGGCTGTAACAACGAAACTAAACTTTCTAAAATTGATTAATATTGAAGAAACATCTGGTTGGATAGTTGGACCTACGTATTGAATGTTATTCAAAGATTTGTTGGTTGAGGCTTTTGCAGAGCCATCAAAAACGTCGCGCATTTTTGTAGTGGTACTGTCATCGCGCGTAACACCATGCGGAAGAAATAATTCGGGGCTGTTTGATTTTATTTGATATTTGCGACATGTGACCAAGCTCTATATATTCATTTATAAAGTCTGAATAGGTTTGCTTCAGAATAGGATTTTTGTTTAATCGATTTTTGAGTGAATCAAATCTCTTTGAAGCCTGCGATCGTGAGTCCCCTAATTGATTTTCACTCTTCTTCAATGAAATCGAAACAACGAATCTACCTGATTGATCGCGACGGGTTGTGTTTTTGAAATGTAATTCACAGAAATTTTCATCAGGGCTTAAATGTTTCGATCCACAATCAAAATTATCGAGTTGCCAAAATCGTTCAATTTGTGAATTAAGAGATAAACATGAAGTCGTTTTATTTACGTTATTGATTATACCTGCAACGATCCAACCAAGTTGTGTATTATGCAGTTTGAATTTGTTATTATCGAATTTTATTTGGCCATCTAAAACCATGTAAGCCGATAAGCATGTCAATCGAGTTTAATTTGTAAAATTCCTCATAGGCGAGTAAAATATTCGGTGATAAATTGAAATTAATGTTTTCAAACGAGATTTGAGGCAGATTATCTGGTATTTTGTCTAGTACTAAATATGACAATTCAGTGGCAAACGATGAGGTACCTGACGAGATTGTGATAGTCGCACAATGCTTTATTTGGGAAACGTTTTGGCCTATACCAGTAATTTGATGATTAACCTTCGACAGATAACGTGCGGAGCGAGACTCCGCACGCTCCGAATTTACTCGATATTTAACGAATTATTCCGACTACACCGCTCTGCGGCACAGTAGCTGTTACATTTGGGGTGGTGAAATTAGTGTTAAATAGTGAGTTCGGGAGAGTGCTTGATTCTGGTTTTTCGGCCTCTTGCGGAGTGACACTCCGCACGTTATCCTTCTTGCGATATATTTTTAGACGTGAGTGATTCTGTTTATTATTAATTTTATAATCACTATGGATAATAATGTGGTTGCAGAGCGCGCTATGAATTATGAAAAGGAATGTGAATATCTTCAACGGCTCCACGACGAGGTTGAGACCGACATTGAGCCTGATGACGATGATATAAGTTTGACAAGCGAAGGTGAAGAAATTCAAGATCATGACACTGATGACGAACAGACAATTGAGATTATCGATATAAATTTGCATGTTCCGCTGGCAGAACATGAAACGGGACAACAATTCGCTCCATATTATATAGGAAAAGACGGCAAGACAAACTGGAGAAAGCATCCTAGAAATAGGCAAATGAGAACTCGTGCAGAAAACATAATCAAGTTTCTTCCTGGGGTAAAAGCGAGCGCAGGAGAAAAAAAAAGTATCATAGATATATGGGGTCTATTTTTTACCGATGACATTCTAGGAGTCATTGTTGAGAACACAAATATTTATATTGGCTTGGGCAACTTTAATCCCTCCAATCGAACAGCAAAGCCAACCGACATCATTGAATTGAAGGCACTTCTTGGGTTGCTATATATTTCAGCGATGTCAAAGAATAATCGTGTCAATGCTGCTGATTTGTTCAGAACAAATGGAACGTCTATGGAGATTTTCCGCTTGACAATGTCTCTTCAAAGGTTCAAATTTCTATTACGTCATATCCGATTTGACAACAAAACTACCCGCGAGGAACGACAAAAGCATGATAAGTTGACGCCAATCCGAGAAGTATTCGACGCCTTCAATTCCAACTTATCTAATGGTGTTATTCTGAACAAAAATGTTAGCGTTAACAGCGGTGTTATTTGCTAACATCGACAGATGTTATGAATATACTATTCTGTACACTGTCTGTCAACTAACATCGATGTAAATTAACATTTTCGATGTTAAACAACACTTGTCAAAACGGTCGACATTACGAGATGGTGATATTTTGAGGTTATTTTGTAGTTTGTGTTTTTCTTCAACAAAAAACTCAAATGGATAGTAGTATTCCAATATTTATGTGCATGCTTTATGAAACACTAATTTTCTTTCTAAAAATATCCTCAAAAACGTATTATTAATCATCTACTATAATATACATGAAGTTGGTAGCTTTGTAGACGTTGCACTGTTGCCAATTTGTGTACATCGGGCTGTTCAGAATACAATTTTTAACAGCGCTGTTCAATGTTACATAACATTGCAATGTTAATAACATCGATGTTAATAACATCGCTGTTAATAACATTTGTTCAGAATAACACCATAAATACTTTTGCCTGTCAGAATATACGACAGTGGACGAAATGTTGATATCATTTCGTGGAAAATGTGGATTTCGAGTTTATATGCCCAATAAGCCAAATCGATACGGTATCAAAATATACTCTTTAGTTGATGCAAAAATGTTTTATACAGCGAAATTAGAAATTTATGTTGGACAGCAACACCCTGGACCCTTCAAAATTGAAACAGACAATGTCTCTCTTCTTTCTCGTCTTTGTCAACCAATTTCGGGGAGCAGAAGAAACGTGACAATGGACAATTTCTTCACCAGTATGGCTGTTGCAAATAAACTGTCCAATGATCATAAACTGACAATTCTTGGGACCATAAGGAAGAATAGAAAATAATTGCCTTTGGAATTCACTCAGCCTATTACTCGGCCTGAGAAAACCAGCATGTTTGGGTTTCAGGACATAGCAAAAATTTGCTCTTATATTCCCAGAAAATATAAAAACGTCCTTTTGTTATCTACTATGCATTTCGAAGAAGATACTATTGATGAGGAAACTGGAAAACCAGAAATCATCTTAGACTATAACAGAAAAAAAGGCGGAGTTGACACAGTAGATAAGATGTGTGAGGCTTATAATTGTGCCAGAGCTACCCGTCGATGGCCCATGGTCATATTCTATTCTTGTTTGAATATAGCTGGCATCAACTCATTTATTATTTACAAAAATAAAGCAGGGTACATGGATAAGACACCTCGAAGATTATTTCTAGAGTCCCTTGGCATGGAACTTCTTGATACACATTTACGACGACGAGTGTTGAATGAACGGATTCCAAGAACCATTAGAATTCGTCTTAAGGAAATATTGGGTATAAATTATCAGCAGGATGGGCAAACACATAATCCTGAAGTTCAGAAAGGCAGATGTTTCCAGTGCGACAGAAAAAAAAATAGGCCCACCCGGTTCAAATGCTCGAACTGCCAAAAATTTATTTGTTTAGAACATTCCAAATATATTTGCCACCACTGCGCAAATGAAACTGAATATTGTAAGGACTAGTGTTCTACTTCTGAGAACTCATTTTATACTTACGTAGTATAGTGCTACCACTAGAAAAAAGTTTATTTGATACACTGTTTTGTATTTTTAGAAGGAATGTAATGATTTGTTTTGTACTCAATATTTGTGTTGTTCATATAATTAATAAATAAATAAAATCGTGTTCAATAGCGTGTCTCAAAATATTTCACAAAATTTACATAGTTTTACCGAGTATTCTTTTCTAATTTGAAGAGAATGCAAGTGCGGAGTATCACTCCGCACGTTATCCTTCTTGTCAGGGCTCCACACGTTATCTCTCGAAGGTTAATATTAGGTTTTTTCAATTTCAATTTGTTTATGAGAGAACTTGTAACAAAATTAGATTGGGACCCGGGGTCTATCAAAACGCGGGCCGTGTGTTTGTTATTAAGATTGTTATATATATATTGACTTGCACTGTGTACAACAAAAATAGATTTCCTGCTAGAGTAGAACAATTTATAGCTGTATAAGGTCCGGGTCTTGCTTCATTTCATTCAATTACTTGAGAGTTATGTTTCTTTTCAAAGTGAAGAAGAGTGTTGTGTTGTAAGTTGCATTTTCGACATGGAGAAGGTTTGCACTCTTTCACAGTATGTCCCTTCCGCACACAATCTTAATGATTTAACTAAATTAAATCGATCATTGGCTAATTTTTCGAGAAATTCCTTACATTAATTGATATAATGACCTTTGTTACATACCGGGCAAGATTGGGAAATAATTGATGTACTGGTAAATTATTTAATATGCGACTGTATTTTATTGCTTTCGAGAATGTATGATTTTTCTGAAAGATATTTAATTAAATCTTGACAGCTGGGTAATTCATCGGATTTGAATTTACCATTTGTATATAAATCTCATTCTGTATTATGACGTTTGTCTAGCTTTGACATGATGTGTGGGATTAAAAATGCTTCAAAATTTTGAGTAGACATGTTTCTATTTTGCGGCGCAAACAGAGAATCACTGCAGTATTCCGTCTTTGTTTTATTAGTAACGAAATGGCTCAGGTATTTTCCTTCAAAAGCTAGGTTTTTATCCTCTGATCGTTTCATTACATTTTCTTCACAGTATGACATATTATTTCCTCATCAGTTCACCTACGAACCCGTTTCGATCTTTCAGATCTCATGAGCACCATTAGAATTTGTCGGAGAAACGGAATATACTATTGGAATATAAATATTCCAAACACCGTTAAAGGTAGAAACGCCAAAATACAACAATTAAGCAATAGATTTCGCCTCTTTGGCGATTCTAGCTTTTCTTTGCATGTTTAGTTTCTTAATTTTTAGTCATATTATCCTTATCAGACTGAGTAATAAGTTCCTCCAAAAAAGGCAATCCTGCATTTGTTTCTGATAGATATCAAATGTGTCTCTTAGCAACTGTAAGATCACTTTGTTTGACGTCTGCATCTAAATTGCTCAGAAGCTGTAACATATCCAAATCATTCCTTGGAGCCCATCGACTTACAGTTGCCTCGTGTCAAAAGCGAACTTATACGAGGCTGACAAAATTTGCAACCAGTTTAATTTCTGCCAATTCTCTTTGAGGAATATTCAACTGTTTAGTGAAGAGAACAATTTAACCACATACAGGGTGTAGAATTGGTTCACATACCCTTGAGATTCCCATGTTAAATTCTTAATATTCAAATATGGGCTTCTCAAATTATTTTAGACAAAAATCGTAAATATTTTTCTTGCAGAGAAAAAAATACTGTATACAACCATATCTTCACCTTTTTTTACTTTCCATTCAAAGGAGAAATGGAGGAAATTAAAATTTAAGCAAAAATAGGTGCTGTCTTGGAATTGTTGAAAGACAAAACCGTTGAACATTCCGAAATTCCACCCACCCAAAACACCGCGGCCCAACTCATTCCCCAATAAGTTCGAGGACCTAATATACAGGGTCTTCATTTCAAAAGGAGCCACCCTGAATAACTTTGGATCTGAAGTAGTTACGATTTTAAGCAAAAATGCGTCAATTTTATTTTAGAGGGTGGAACTTGAAAAACACTGTTTCTATAATTTTTTCTTTCACCCCCAGCCACAAAATCTTTAGTGTGGCATATTTTGATATGAATATCTCTGAAACAAATGAACTGATTTAAATGAATTTTTATTTGCTGGACAGTATTTTGTATGCACTTTAAAATGAGGTGTCGCACAAAAGGGGATGCTATTTGAAATTATACAGATGGGGTGGCTAGGGGTCAGGGGGTGAAAGATAAAATTCTAAAAACAGTGTTTTCAAGTCCCCCCTCAAAAACAAAATTGACATATTTTTTCCTGTAACCGTGACTACTTCAGAACCAGGGTTATTCAGGGTGGCTTATTTTGAAATGAATACCCTCTCTCTCTAAAGCAAATGAACCGATTTCAATTATTTTTGCTTTTCTGGATAGTATTTTTTATGCCCATTAAAATGAGGTATTGCGCAATAGGAGGTGCCATTTGAAATTATAAATATGGGGGGGTGGAGAGGGGGTAAAAGATAAAATTCTAAAAACAGTGTTTTTTAAGTGCCCCCTCGAAAACAAAATTGACGTATTTTTTCTTAAAACCGTACTTCAGATCCAAAGTTATTCAGGGTGGCTCCTTTTGAAATGAAGACCCTGTATGTAGTAATTAAAACAATTTTTTATCATATTATTTATATTGTGAAAATAATTTTTATAACGTAAGTAAGAAAAAACAAAATTAAAATTAGTAAAGACCTGGTTCGTTTAAAGGATTGTTTCCCTCAGCTTCTTTGAATATTTCCTCTTAATTTTCTCTTGCGCTTACAGTTTTTTGGAGTTCTTCTCTTGTACCTTGTTGGGCATATTTTTGGGATTTGTATATCCTCAGCTAATCATCTTTCAGCAAAGCTGCTGTGCAATATTAACCACCTTCAATGCCTAGAGCCTTCAAGACCCTACAATGGGATATATTTCCATCATTTAACGGTAGGGTATCCATCAAAAGTACGGTAAACGCCCGCGAGAGGGGGATTAAATCAAATTGGTATGAGTATAGGCAACCCAGCTTACAGCGAGGGTAAATTAACTCAGTGCTATTTCCGTATATCTAATACATTCAAGGTTGCGCCTGCGATTCTAAAAGAGAGAGGCTATTATACGTCTGCACCCCGCTACAGCGCGAGCGTGAGAACCGTATTAGAATATGTATTGTGGTTTTTTTTTTTTCGCATCGGTGGTGGCGGGTGAGAAGTTATAAAAAACCACTACTGCTGTAGCGTTTACACTAAACCCCGCCCAACCCAACCATTTCACGGTCTAGCGAGCGTCGTCCAAGCACAATTGAAGGGCGACATAATCGTAAGCAAGTAATTCCCAAGAAATAATCTCTTGGGGATTATAACTTGAAATTTTCATTATTGTCATACAACAAATCTCCAAAAGCTACCAATAGATTTTATAATGTAGTTTGAAACCATATATGTTGTATGGGCCCATTATACCGAGTGTATGGGATAAGGGGCGAATATAGGGATTTAACATGTCAAATTAAATATGTGTAATTATTAGCTCCCCTATTTATTTTAGAGAAAAATCGTAAAGGAATATTTTTTAGAGAATTAAAAATTGTAAATGAATCATCCATTTAATTTACGTTTGTACTTTCTGTACCTCATAAATAATAAAAATAAGTTTAAACCATTTACCATTTAATAAAAACCCTTGGCATGACTTTGACAAATGTCATGTTACGGTGAGAATAATTTTGCTGGTCAAATATCAATTCACGTATTGTAATTACTATGAACAATAATCTGAGTTATTCCAATGAAGAAAGCGTATTCATTATCAAAACATTTTGCAGTGGCGTCAGTTTACTCAGAGTTTGTGACATTACATGCAAACGATGAATTATAAGAAACAGTTTTGGGTTTGTTAAATGCTGAACCAACAACTAGCATACGATGCATTGCTCGTGAGTGCAACGTGTCTAAATTCTCTGTACAGAAAATTCTGAAGAAGCATGGCTATCATTCTTAAAAACATCAATGTCATCAGGAGATACTGTTAGTGGATGAAGAAAGGAGGCGTGTATTCTGCGAAATAATGCAGGATCGATCAAATACAGACCATAATGAATGCTAATAATTTACTTCCACATAACAATAAAACAGTAAACATTCGGTTTTTTAATAGAAAGACACCAATTGTTAATTTAAATCAGAACATCAAATTTCTTGGGATTGCTGAGGACGAGCAACTCACCTGGTATCAGCATGGTGATTATGTGTGTAGTAAATTAAATACTGCTTAGTATACAGTTCCTAAACTAAAACCAATTTCACCACCAGAGTTAATCATAACTGTCTACTACTGAAAGGTATATCCTTATCTCTCCTATAATATACCAGCGTAGGAAAGAAGTCACATTTAAAGGATATTCATAGCCCAGAAAAGAATATTAAGATTAATTTTTAACAAAATTAGATTGGAGACTTGCCGTAGTTTATTTTAGGAGAACAACATACTTACATTAATATGCATGTATGTACATATTTAAAATAGCAACATTTACTCCGAATTAATACACTATCTAAAAACTAAACTAAGCTTAACTTTTTGCAGTCTGTCTGTTTTGCTGAAAAATACTAGTTCACACTGTACAATGAGCCCAACGTTATTGTTCATAGTAATTACAATGCGTGAATTGAAATCTGACTAGAAAAATTATTCTCACCATAACATGACATTTGTTAAACTCATGGCAAGGTTTTTTTTTTAAATGGTACATTGTTCAACTTATTTTTATTATTTCTGAGGAGAATTCTGATACAAATGTAAATTGAATGGATGATTCATTTACAATTTTTAATTCTCTAAAAATTATTCCTTTACGTTTTTTCTCGAAAATTAATAGGGGAGCTAATAATTACACATATTTAATTTTACATGTTAAATCCCTATGTTCGCCCCTTATCCCAGACACTCGGTATAAGTAATGCGCATTTTCTGGCAAAAATATATTTATTGATCGCACCGGTACAAATGCTTCCAATTCTTCAAAACATTTTTGAATTTACGAATCATTAAGTCAAATTATTTGCCAAAATAATTTGCTTCAAGACTGGAAACGTAGGATTAATGAAAACTTAAGACAGCAAGTTTTACACCATTTCGTTGTTGTTAAAAGGTTATTTTACTTTATGTCTTATAGTAATATTAGTTTCCAAATTAAATTCCTTTTCCAAATTGGTGTTCTACTTCTAAAGAGTATAGACTTGTACATCATTTAAAATGTTAAACATATTTTAACTTTCGCCGTACAGTATTGTTTTCGAGATTGAAAATGTTCATGAAAATATTCATTTTGAGGCTCCCGAAAACAATTATTTTTTTGGAAAATGGTCTGTATGTCCGTGTGCTGTGTCGACCTATCTCTAAGTTTGTCATTTTATGGGCACTGTGTCTCAGAATCTAATAGACATTTTTAAATTGCCTGTTGAGGTCATTTGTAAAAGTGTCTCAATAAATGTATTGTCTCTCTCTATTACAAAAATGATTATTCATCTATTTAAGATAACAATCTTTTGTTGATGGATGAATTTCATAAACACTTTGATTTTCACGAAAAAATTTTGAATGGAAGATTTTTGACTTTTTTGAGATAATGAATAATTTTTGTTCGAAATCAGACTTGAAAAAAATCCACGAAAATGCAAAACATCCGAAAAACCCATTTTATACTCTCAAATAAAGAAAGTAACATGATGGCCACATGGACATTTTTAAAATTATATTACATACATGAACTTTATTGCAACATACATACAAAACATACATATGTTATAAAGGGCCCTCGATCGAGTCCTTCAGTCCTTTAAATTATATTATTTCGTTTTAGTCTTAAAAATATTGCCCTATATTATAGGTCGTAATGTATAAAAAGTTTTTAAAACTGATGCCTTATTTCTTTTTACTTTCTACCTTATAAAATTAATGTATGTAAGGGCTTCTGAACTCTGCGTAATCTTTCTCTGCTACTATGTTGAATGTGGCGAATCTAGCCGGAAGTTTAAATACAATAGTGATGAAAGTAGAGCATATTCTAACCCAAAGTTCTGTTGTCGGCTCTTTTATATCACTATGTCAAAATTCCAATCATCTATTGAAATCAATGTAAAATTTGTAGAGCAATTTTGGATAAAGTTTGAACTGCAAAGTTCAAATGATTTTGATTGGACATATTGCTTAAGATTAATTTGTTAAAATGTTAATGTAGAATTCCTAAAGCAATTTCTGTAAGAACTGCAATTATGGTCATCATGCTTTGTCTTCATGTTGCTGCAAAGTCAAATTAATTTTCTTTAGGCAATTACAAAGACACGTTATTCACTCTATTATGTCCCTTTTTATGACTCAAATTTCCAATTAGAGAACAGCATATTTACGACAGTTATTATAGACGAGACTTAGCAATAAAATATCGTACCTGAGTTACAAGCCAATTAATAATCAATTAAAAAATACAAAATGTGTGCAAAGTAAAACCTCGCCGACATAACATAACCTCATCTGCATTGAAATTCAATATATTATACCCCGAATCAGGCCAGAGTCCCTCTAGACCTGGGGTTAGGAGGCAGTTCCCTCCTCTGCCTCATTACAGTTACGCCACTGCACAGTGGTCCAGCTGCACTCAAAATCTGGCCAAAATTCTAAATTGCAAAGTCGAAAATAAGCTTCAAAACTAAGGTAGTTTGAAAGATAAATGTGGATAGCATTATAAAATATTAATAATTGAAATAAAGTCGTACCCCATAGTCCATGAGCATACAAAAGGCCTATGTGGAAAATTATATTGCATTATGTTTCTTACAATATTAAGCTCTTCCAAAAAATAATTTTATTTCTAAAATACGACGTTTCATTATTAAGATACCCACAATAATCATCATTTTTTATTTCATTTTTGAGTAGCTTTTCACCTCCCAAAATTAATGAAATATCACACTTAACACTAAATTGTTTGCTATAGGAGTTATTTGAAGTTTAAAAAAATTGAAAAACGCGCTGAATGAAAAATGGATCATCAATTTTGTTTAAATTCATTTTGACTTTAGGTTCGTAATCTGCGAAACACCCATATACTAATTTTCATCACTTTTTATATCATTTCCACATATGTTGCTGCCATATTGGATCCGCTATTTTGTTTAGAATAATTTTAACTTTAGATTTGTAATTTGCGACTTCGAAAACCCCAATATACTAATTTTCATCAATTTTTTATGTCATTTCCACATATTTTGCCGCCATATTGTATCCACCGTTGGTTTATAGTAATTTTGAAATAGGACTTGTAACCAGCGACGTCAAAAATCCCTATATACCAATTTCTGCACGAATGTTTTTTTTTTTTTTTTTTTTTAATATAAAAGGAAAGATGATTGACAGGAGTTCGGGTTAGGGAATCGAGGATGATGGGGACTTGGCTTAGCCAGCTAGGGCATTCAGCCACAACCGATATATAGTAATAATTCATATTTAAATGAAATGGGGACAAACACTAGACACCCAGGGACCCGTACGGCCATTTTTCGTTCTGAAAAAGTGACCGTCCGGACGGGACTCGAACCCGCACCAACGGGGTCCAGAGGCCGGACCTCTACCCACTAGACCACCGCGGCCCCTGCACGAATGTTCATTTGGGATTTTGGCCAGCTTTTTAGGGTAGCTGGACCACTGTGCTGGGGGTACCGGTATTTAATTGGCAATATAGTGGGATACCAGTGGGTAAATACTGTTTAAAAAGCAGACCTAAAAATGTTTTCTATAAAAAAAAATGTGGAATAGATAATAAACAGCCGAACGTTAAACAAAAACAAACAAAACAAAAAAAACAATTTCCAATTAATACTCTATAAATTATCGGACCAGTGACGGCTCGCGGGGTGACTCTGGTACGGCCGAGGTAGCAGAGATGGTAATACAGATAGATCACGCCGCCAGCCGTCTTTGCAACCGACCCTACCTATCTGTATTGCTACCTCGGCCGTACTATGAGTCACCCTGCGAGCCGTCACTGTACGGTCTTAAATTATTTACTTATAAATATCTGGAATTCCCCGATTATGTGACTATTCTAATTAGCTTGTATACTTTTCAAGTTAGTTTTGTACTCTGCAATGATGAGGGGATCAACAACTTCTATTTATCAAAAATATACATGACGTAATTAATTTATAAATTTTATTGAACGCATTACTGGTATGTACATCTTATTAATCGTAATCGTCGCAGGTACCCTGCCCTCCGGTCCCTTGTTTATTTTTTTAGTGCAGTTGTAACTCGATACACTAAAATGAGTAAGTGCTGCCGTCGCGAGTGACGCAGAAATGTGAATAACATGCGATGTTATTGGGCACGCAGGTGAATATGCATATGTCATACGAAATCTAGCACGGAAGAACGATTTGAACGTCGCGCTAAATAAACTCCCCTATCATAACGTAATCCCCTAATCTCCGCGCACACTACCATCACGCTCAAGTGGCCGAATGCCCGTACTAGGATGAAGAGCAATAGACTCGCTGCAAGAAATATCTACATAACTTTTTTATTTCTTTCTGATTGACTATCTTAAAAAGTTGATACAGGATTATTTTGAAATTTTGCACATATGTCAATTATGTTCCTGTCTAGACAGTAAGAAAATTTTATCAAGTTTTGACCAATACTAATGGAAATAGACACAAAAAACATCATTTTAATATTCACTTGTCTTCTAATTCGTTAATAATTTTGTTATTAACTATGATCTTGCCTTCAAATTACTTCATTGCCTAGATGTATGTATTGGTTGGCTACAAGTCAAATTTCACTGTTGTTACTTACTTGGTTCTGCAGTTTGTCTGTTTAAAGTAAAATGTTGCTAACTTTGTTAATAATAACGATTAAACCAAAACTTAAACACAGAAATAATAATCGATCTTTATATAATATGTTATCAAAATAAACTTTTCGAAAAAGTTTATATTTACAACGATATATTCGATTTCCTGAGCGGCTAATTTAATGGGTACCCTACCCTTAAATATGATGTCGCTTCGTATACCCCGAATTGAAGTGTTCCGACGCCGACAAACACTGTTTTGGGGTAAACGAGAACATATGGTCTTATTAAAACTCTCATTCACATTCTATATTTGATCATACAAACACTAAGAGAGCGGGAGACGAAAGGTCTCTAAAAAGGTTTTAAATGGCTTATAATTACTCGAGGGAGATGCAAGTGGTCATCATGTTTGTATCTTTTCCCTACAAAAATGTAAAAAAGCATTAGGCACGTACGTAGCAAAAGTTTATCTGACTTCCTTAAAGATAGTAAAGAATTACATACCTTCTAGTGATGCCTTTTAGTACTTGCACATCTCTTGGTGACACAAAGCATGTATAGAGTCTCAGTCTGTAGATTCCACATAACAATATAAAGCCCACACTGCCCGCTTAATTTTTCTAATATGTCTTCTTGTTGCAAGACCATAATAATGTTGAATCTTGTCGATTTCAACGTCCGTCGAGCGGCCTTTACCTCCTAGCATTTTTCCATCATTTAGTTTTGTTTTATTTAACTTCAATTTTTTCAGCTGAATGTGGCCAACACATTCTAATTTTTAAATAGCAACATCATCTCCACAGGGTTTGCTTTGTACGACACATGAAAAGCCTTTCAAATCCCCCATCACCAAGATAGTTTGTATACCTAGGCAAAAAGGAAAAAATAAATAAGTACCTATAAATTATTCAATAAACGGAAAAAATTACTCGAGAGTCTGATAACAAAAATTAATTACCTGACGTTGTAGTTTTTCAGAGACCTTGTCACGTTGTGATAATGATTTGTGAATTAATTTAAAGTAAATTGTCAAGTCCAAAGGCCGTGCCGTAAATACCGATATCAGATGTGCCTTTAGTACCAACCACTACAACCACTAAAATAAATTTAAAAATATAAAGATTTGGTAGCCTTCTGGAAGATAAAAGTATTCAAAAGTGCGATTTGTAATTTCCGAGAACTATGCTCATTAAATAGTAAAAAATATTTTTTTTGTTACGAACGATTTTAATGTTTAAATAAAAACCTTAGTAGACCTAGTAGACTTTTGGACATTTATTAGTGAGAAGAAAAATTTGTTGGGTGTACCTGCTTCCACGATCTGCAGACGGAGGGTACCATTCACCGAGATTATAAATGCGTTCGGTGAATTCTTTTCAGAAGAAATTTTAGTTGTTAATATTAATAACTCAACTCATGTATAAAATTGTGCATTTGAAATGGCCGAGCTGGCTGCAAGCAGTAAAAATATTTCAAGTGGATAATAATTTATTTACCTTTACCATGACAACAGTCTTCATATTTGCAATTTCATTATACATCTAAGGCCAGTTAAATTGAGATAGTTCGTGGTGATTGTAAATAACTGTACGTTGAAATATAATTGAAAATCATTTCGGACAAGCTTCCGCGTAATTTATCTCTCACGATTGTCATCCCCTACTATGTACTATGTAAGTAAATATTGTTCTTTCATCTTTTGAAATTAAACAAGCACCGGCGAGAGCTGAAGGTGACTCGTGCATTTTCGCACTTAAAATTGCATTGCTTGTGAAAGAAAAGAAAAGACATAAAATAGGGGGCATTCCATTAAAAGAAATGTATTATACCGCTTTGAAATTTGCACAGTTTTACATTTTTTCTAAGCCACCAGTATTACTTAATTCGAATTGCTCTTCACCAAAACGTTGCTTATTAACCACATTGAGATTTTTGGCAAAACTTATTATTACTTTCAAAAATCGAGGTCGCTACGATTTTTTAAAATTGAGCTTGCTTATGCAACGGGTGTGAAGTTAGCAATAGATTTCAGCAATAGATTTTAAAATTCATTTTTTGCCACAAAAATGTACATTTTCAAAAAACCTTCTATAAGCAGGGTGGGTTTACTACTAAAGAATACACATAAACCTCCCCCATCCCAAAATTTCAACCCCCTACAATTTTTCACACTATATAAAAAAAAATCTCCTTTTTCGCTAACTTCGATGACAGATAAGAAAATGCTGAAAACATGTAATTTTTGTACATACTTAGACCTACTAATACAAAAAATAAAAAAAACGTGCCGGACCCTAGATCACTTAAAAAAAATTAAAAACTTGTCCGCCCCATCCACCGTGAAGAGGTGCGCGGGCACACTTACTAACGTTTTTTACGATATTCGATGTCCGTCTCGAAAAAGTAAAAAATTCAAAAACAATCTAGATATACAGGCCTAACAAATGGAGAAATAAAAAAAACGTGCCGGCCCCTTAATCACTTTGAAAAAAAAATAAACAATCCGACACATTCTCCAAATATGAATGCGCCGTCACATTAACTGAAGTTTTTTTCAAAGTTCGATGACCGCCATAAAAAAGTTAAATTTTTTTAAACAATCTGGACATACAGGCCTAACAAATGGAGAAATAAAAAAAACGTGCCGGCCCCTCGATCACTTTGAAAAAAAATAAACAATCCGACACATTCTCCAAATATGAATGCGCCGTCACATTAACTGAAGTTTTTCTCAAAGTTCGATGACCGCCATAAAAAAGTTAAAATTTTATAAAAAATCTGGACATACAGGCCTAACAAATGGAGAAATAAAAAAAACGTGCCGGCCCCTCGATCACTTTGAAAAAAAATAAACAATCCGACACATTCTCCGAAAATGTATGCGCCGTTACATTGACTAAAGTTTTTTTCAAAGTTCGATGACCGCCATAAAAAAGTTAAAAATTTATAAACAATCTGGACATACAGGCCTAACAAATGGAGAAATAAAAAAAACGTGCCGGCCCCTCGATCACTTTGAAAAAAAATAACAATCCGACACATTCTCCGAGAATGAATGCGCCGTCACATTAACTGAAGTTTTTTTCAAAGTTCGATGACCGCCATAAAAAAATTAAAAATTTATAAACAATATATACATACAGGCCTAACAAATGGAGAAATAAAAAAAACGTGCCGGCCGCTCGATCACTTTGAAAAAAAATAAACAATCCGACACATTCTCCAAATATGAATGCGCCATTACATTAACTGAAGTTTTTTTCAAAGTTCGATGACCGCCATAAAAAAGTTAAAATTTTTTAAACAATCTGGACATACAGGCCTAACAAATGGAGAAATAAAAAAAAACGTGCCGGCCCCTCGATCACTTTGAAAAAAAATAAACAATCCGAAATTTTAGGAAAAAATGACAACATGCGAAGATCAATCAAAAATTATTTTTTTTCCATAAATTACCCGAAAAAAAATTATATGAAGGTATACGAGGTCTTAACCTGTACCTCAATTCAAAATTTAGGCGCCGGCGTCAATTAGTTTCTCTACAAAAAAATCTCAAAAATGGGGCGCAATTTTGAAAGAAGGGGTTATAACAGCGAAACCGCTAAAGTGAAAGGTATAACATGTTGGGTAAAAAAATAAGTACTCGTCGAGCACTTTCCAAATCTGCAATAAAAAATAGGGCATTCCATTTAAAAAAACATAAGTTTGGTACGCCACTGGAGTACGGCACGCCACTGATGATTAGAAATATTTTTGAAACATAGCGACGGTAACTATGCACCATTTTGTTCTTAGATTTTTTTCGATAGCTTTTATCGTAAAGGAGCTATGATCCGAGGCGTCTTAAGTGCCACACCCTGTATACATACAGGCCCAACAAATGGAGAAATACAAAAAAAACGTGCCGGCCCCTCGATCACTTTGAAAAAAAATAAACAATCCGACACATTCTCCAAATATGAATGCGCCATTACATTAACTGAAGTTTTTTTCGCAGTTCGATGACCGCCATAAAAAAGTTACAAATTTATAAACAATCTATACATCCAGGCCTAACAAATGGAGAAATAAAAAAAAACGTGCCGGCCCCTCGATCACTTTGAAAAAAAATAAACAATCCGACACATTCTCCAAATATGAATGCGCCATTACATTAACTGAAGTTTTTTTCGCAGTTCGATGACCGCCATAAAAAAGTTACAAATTTATAAACAATCTATACATACAGGCCTAACAAATGGAGAAATAAAAAAAACGTGCCGGCCCCTCGATCACTTTGAAAAAAAATAAACAATCCGACACATTCTCCGAAAATGTATGCGCCATTACATTAACTGAAGTTTTTTTCGCAGTTCGATGACCGCCATAAACAACTGTTATTAACAGCGATGTTATCATCTGTGTAGTTCAAAAATATATCTTTGTTCTTTATTTTTATTGTTTCTTTCTCGTATGGCTGTGCCAACTTTAACTTAAGGTAGCACAGCCATTGTTTTTTCGAAAACGGCTGGAGCAACAAAATCGGGAATACGGCAACTAATTAGCAACAAAATAGCACTAAATTTTTAGGCTAGTCCCATGTGATTGTGCTAAAGTGGCTGTGCCCGCTTAATAGACGTTATGTTTCTTGTCACTGACAGATAGTATCCATGTGAAACATTAACATTGCTTTTCAATTATGGTTGAACTAACTAAACGTGAAAAAATTACGTAGTTAATGATGGTTAGTTTTGGAGATTGGCAAACATCTCTAAATATTGCATGTATATTGACTTGTGTAACACGACTGTGATGAGCACCAATAAATTATTATTATTATTATTAAGATGCACGCAATTTTTTTAATGCAAAAATGTCTGATAGGAATTCTAATATTTCTAAATGAACAGTTTCATCAAGGTTTGTGCAAAACTTTAACGAAATTTAAAAAAATCATTTTTCATTATTTTATTTAATATTTAACTCTATATCATTGTAATTGTTGAAAAGGTGTCTATTTCAAAAATTATATTATTCAGAGTGATCCATTTAAAAAACTGCAGATGTCGTCCAATCTCGAAAAATACGGTACCTGGCTGTTAACAATCAAAGTACGTCACTAAATGGAATAAATAAAACCATAAACATTTATTTTAAAAGTAATAAGAAAAAAACAGCCGCTTAACCAGAAATCAGGTGTTCCGACACATTTGCCCAACCCTGTATGTGTTTGTGTGTGCAATCGAGCTTCTTCCTTCATATTATTGCAGCTAACCAATCACTTATCCGACCACGCACCTCGGGGCGGGGTAGATTTTTTTTTTCGTCCGGGGACTGGCTCTTTCCTCCTTTCTTGTGTTCTTAGGCTTGTATTTCAAGATTGTTTAAATATTTTTAACTTTTTTATGGCGGTCACCGAACTTTGAAAAAAACTTCAGTTAATATGACGGCGCATTCATTATTGGAGAATGTGTCGGATTGTTTATTTTTTTTCAAAGTGATCGAGGGGCCAGCACGTTTTTTTTATTTCTCCATTTGTTAGGCCTGTATGTCCAGATTGTTTATAAATTTTTAACTTTTTTATGGCGGTCATAGAACTTTAAAAAAAACTTTAGTTAATGTAATGGCGCATTCATTTTCGGAGAATGTGTCGGATTGTTTATTTTTTTTCAAAGTGATCAAGGGGCCGGCACGTTTTTTTTATTTCTCCATTTGTTAGGCCTGTATGTACATATTGTTTATAAATTTTTAACTTTTTTATAGCGGTCACCGAACTTTGAAAAAAACTTTAGTTAATGTAACGGCGCATACATTTTCGGAGAATGTGTCGGATTGTTTATTTTTTTTCAAAGTGATCGAGGGGCCGGCACGTTTCTTTTATTTCTCCATTTGTTAGGTCTGTATATATAGATTGTTTATAAATTTTTAACTTTTTTATGGCGGTCATCGAACTTTGAAAAAAACTTCAGTTAATGTGACGGCGAACTCATATTTGGAGAATGTGTCGGATTGTTTATTTTTTTTTCAAAGTGATCAAGGGTCTGGCACGTTTTTTTATTTCTCTATTTGTTAGGCCTGTATGTATAGATTGTTTATAAATTTTTAACTTTTTTATGGCGGTCATCGAACTTTGAAAAAAACTTCAGTTAATGTGACGGCGCATTCATATTTGGAGAATGTGTCGGATTGTTTATTTTTTTTTCAAAGTGATCGAGGGGCCGGCACGTTTTTTTTATTTCTCCATTTGTTAGGCCTGTATGTCTAGATTGTTTATAAATTTTTAACTTTTTTATGGAGGTCATCGAACTTTGAAAAAAACTTCAGTTAATGTGACGGCGCATTCATATTTGGAGAATGTGTCGGATTGTTTATTTTTTTTCAAAGTGATCAAGGGGCCGGCACGTTTTTTTTATTTCTCCATTTGTTAGGCCTGTATATCTAGATTGTTTTTGAATTTTTTACTTTTTCGAGACGGACATCGAATATCGTAAAAAACGTTAGTAAGTGTGCCCGCGCACCTCCTCATGGTGGATGGGGCGGCCAAGTTTTTAATTTTTTTTTAAGTGATCTAGCGGCCGGAACGTTTTTTTTATTTTTTGTGTTAGTAGGTCTAAGTATGTAGAAAAATTACATGTTTTCAGCATTTTCTTATCTTTCATCGATGCTAGCGAAAAAGGAGATTTTATTTTAATATAGTGTGAAAAATTGTAGGGGGTTGAAATTTTGGGGTGGGGGAGGTTTATGTGTATTCTTTAGTAGTAAACCCATCCTGCTTATAGAAGGTTTTTGGAAAATGTACATTTTTGTGGCAAAAAATGAATTTTAAAATCTATTGCTGAAATCTATTGCTAACTTCACACCCGTCAATATAGAAGTTGACAAATGTCATTTAAAAAAATGGTTTTTATTGTACCACAAAATTGGGACACCCTGTATGTTTGAAAATAATTTTAGGGCATAAATATCCAATAACTTTTTGTACGAATCATTTTTTTTTCTTTTTTTGACAAGAAAAGCGCTAGGAAAGCCCGACGCACTGTTGCAGGACCCTGTATAAATTTCTGCCTTATTCGTTACATTTTCTCAACAAATACCACTTGAGGTTATAATTTGTGCAGGATATTATTATTTAAAGCTCTCGTTATTTCATCGCAGACTCAAATGAATTGCGATAATGCAAAATTTCCATCTCAATTCATTTTCGAAATTTGCATCGATTGAATGGCACAAATAAAATTTATCCGGCCAAATTCTAACCTCTTGTGGTATTACAATTTTAACTTTTAACATTGAATTTGATTTACTCGCTTTTTCCTCACAAATTGAGCATGATCTGCAGAAAATGTATTGAAAGAAATCCCAGCCTTTATTAATCAGAAAAAGATAAAGACATTCAAGGAATTGGTGGCATTCTAAAGCTACGCGCACACTTATCGGAATCGGACGGACGGCACGCAACGGATAAAATTGCTTAACACAGTTGTAAACGAGTCAACGCACATTTATCGGTACGGCATGGAACGGATAAATGTGCGTTGACTCGTTTACAACTGTGTTAAGCAATTTTTACCGATGCGTGCCGTCCGTCCAATTCCAATAAGTGTACGCGTAGCTTAACACTGCAGCGCTGTGTTGATTTTATTCGCTAAATATGCGTATTTTGGTACTACTTTACTATCGTTTTAAATGTTAAACTCTTTAAAGTAATGTCGCTTGTATTGTAACAACTTTATTATTATTTAAAACTAGAGTATTTATCTAACGATACGAACATTTATTACCCAACGCCTTGCAGCACTCGTTTCTCTAAAGCTACAACGCTTTTACAGCGCTGAAATAGAATAATAATACGCTGTAACGCTTTAGTGAAATTGAACACCCTCAATTGTTGCACAAAGATTAAATAAATTAAATATAGACGAAAGTAGCCTGAAAATATAAATATTCAACAAGTTCGTAACTGAAAATTTAGGCTATTTTTCGTTTTTATTTAATGTACTTTGGTAAAGCGCTACAGCGATCGGCACGAATCCTTTTAATAAAGCGTAACATCGCTACAGTTATTTGAATGCTGCCATTATCGGTATTTATTTATTTATTTATTTAAAATATATACGGGAAACCCCTTTTTACAAAGAAAATACAATTTGTAAGTGCGAAAAAAAGAAAAACTACAAAATTCTAGCGCTATTAATCTAAGGTTATTAAATATTAAAAGTGTATATAATATGTGCGTGAATATAACAGTAATACAATTTATATTAGTGATATAAACACAGTAATATATAGCATATAACTAATTGAAAGCATTGCGTTTAATGGTATATTTAAAACTTTCGAATGTGCAGTGGAATAGATTAAACCATTTGTAATTGTTATATTTATTCGCGTACCTCATAATACGGGCCATGGGGTTATTATGACTAAAATTGGTGGTAAAAACTTGCTCACGGAATAACGGCCGAGATCGTAGTAAACGATAATTGCCGGTAATATAAAAATCTAATTGTTCTAAAATATATGAACAATCTATAGAGCCGTTAATTAGCTTGTGTAGGAGACATAAGTCAGAAAGAATTCTACGATCATCCAGAGAGTGCATATGTAATATAGTTTTTATATTAGTGTAGTTACCAGAGGAATGCGTAATACCCAATTTATATTCCATTAAGCGGAAAAATTTGTTTTTGACACAATCAAGAGATTTGATATTAGATAGTGTATAAGGTGACCATATTACAGATGCATACTCCAGATGACAACGAACTAAAGCGCAGTACAATGTTTTTAAACATTCAACATTAAAATATTTTCCATATAACATGCCATACAAACCCCCACATTCTTAAAGCTTTGTTTCTAATATGTGTTATGTGTGAATTGAAGGATAATCTTTCGTCAAATAGTACTCCCAAGTCATTAACTTCAATCGCAATAGGAATTGAATCAATCGTATAAATGAAGTTAGTTATATTTGACCTTCTCTTAAAAGATATTGAGTAACATTTATTTGTATTTATTGAAAGTCTATTTAAATAAAATAGAAACAACCTTACTTATTGCAGAGAGTATTAAATAAATTCAAAAAAAAACGAAATATAGCCTGAATATATATATATATATATACCTAAATTCAGGTATAAAATCAGTCCAACCCTTCTATAATTTGTTTACGACTCCTTCACGGTCACGGTCACCTTCACGTAAGTGTATTTTATTCTTTAACATTCAATTTAAATGCGAAGCTGCACTGATGAGAGATAAATCTCGAAACGCGTCTGCAGATGGCTATTTACTTAATTTTTACATAGTTTTGGGTTCAGTTTTATAATTTAAAGTTTTCAAATCCAATTTAGTTTCATTTTTCAAGTTAGTCCTGTGGGTAGAAATAAGGGATCTTAAACCAATGTTATTTCACTAGTAGTACTAGTAATAACATGCAAATTTCTTTTGTATCATTCAATATCCGGCGTGGCATCAGCCAGGGAAGTAGTTGTTTCAATAAGTTATTTGTTTATAGTCTTAGTAAGACTTAATTTTGCTTGCAGAGTTACGAACAGGTTGAATATTTATATATTCAGGCTATATTTCGTTTTTTTTGAATTTATGAAAGTCTATTTAATATACACCATTCATTTATACGATTGATGTCTTGAATTAACCTACAGTCCTCAATACAGTTTACACATCTAAATATTTTCAAGTCATCTGCGTACAAAAGAAAATTACAATTTTTTATTACATGATGAATGTCACTGATGAACAATAAAAACAAAATTGGCCCACAGTGAGAGCCATGCGCTACACCCGACGTGACCTCAATGTCATCCGAAATAAAATTTTTGATACATACCCTTTGGCTTCTATTTTCTAAAAAGGATTGAATCCATGAAAGTGTTAAATTATTAAAACCTAAACCACATAATTTAGTTAATAAGGCACGATGACTGACTATCGAACGCTTTTTGGAAATCTGTGTATATTGAATCGACTTGATTGTTCTGTTCCAAAGCATTAGACAAGTACTGCTTATAACAAAGAAGGTTAGTTACAGTGGATCTTTTTGCAAGAAATCCGTGTTGTTGCGAAGGAATTATATGAAGACATATGAGCTAAATCTTTGGCAACAAATTTATCGAGCATTTTTGGTATTGTTGATTGAATGCAAACTCCTCTGTAATTCACAACTTGGTTACGTTCACCAGATTTAAATATCGGTATTACATAGCTAAGCTTCCATTTATTTGGGAATATGCCTAACTGTAATGATTTAGACATTAGATCATAAATAGGACCAGATAAAGAATAAATACAGTTTAACAAAATGTAATTCGATAATCCATCAGGCCCTTCACGTTTGCTAGGTTTAAGGTGTAAAATGAGATCAAATACCTCTTCTTTAGTCACACTAAGTTTATAATTATTGACAGAATTTTCAATGAGAGCAGTGCACGAGGACTGGTTATTATCAGTGGTATAAACCGAAGAGAAAAATTGTGAAAACTGATTGACTATATCCTCACCTTTGGATGCTATGGAATTATCATACTCCATTAAGGAAGGAATTGCATTATCTTTTTTTTTGATTTCTGACATATTTCCAGAAACCTGATGGATCGACAGTAAGATTTGATTCAATACCTGCTAAATAATTTTTATAACAAGCTGCAGATAGCGATTTGCATTTAATGCGTAAATTGGAAAACAGTGCATAATCAAACGACGAATTTGTCTCTTTGAAACGTTTATGAGCCTGTTTTTTGAGACGTAGCGTTTCTTTAAGTTCATTTGTCATCCATGCAGGGTAATTCGTCTCAGAGGGTGTTACACGCATAATAGATGGAACAAAAGTATTTAGACCATAATAAATGATTTCGTAAAATTTGTCAACAATTCTATCTATGTTCATACAATCTAGTAAATTTAACCATTCATCCGAATAGAAAAATGAATTATAATATAAATTTAAGGCCTCAAAATTGGCGAGATACAAATATATTTGTTGGGTAGTTTGCAATCTCTGGTAATTTGTATGAGAAAATGAAATTTCATATGCCGAATGATGTTCACTTAAATTTAATAAAGCATCATCAGACAGTCTGGATGTAGCATTAGGAATATTTGAAAAGAATAAGTCTAAGAATACACCCCTTGAATTTGAGATGGTATTTATTTGAGGTATATTTAAAAAATTATAACTATTGATAATGCAATTAACTTTTAAATCTAAGGAATTAATAGTATGGACAATCGCCCCGTCCTTGTTCCATTTGACGGAAGGCAAGTTATAATCACCGCAAATGACTACTTTAGGACTGGTATAATTATCTAACATCTTTTCAAGGAGTACAGTATGGTTGGTGTACTTATCAATAGACGACTCGGGCGCGATATAAACACCTCCAATAATTATATTGAAACTTGGTAAAGTAAACGAAACAAAAATGTGCTCAATTTCTGAATTGCTTGCAATGAGAGATGATTGGAAACATTGTTTAATAGCGATAAGAATACCTCCGCCTCTAACGTTACCGGATTTGGTACGATTTGTCCTATATACATTGTAGTTATTTAGCTGCAATTGAACATTTGATATGTCGCTGTACAACCAAGTTTCAGTTATAATAATTACATCATAATCACTATTATGAACGGAAAGCATTCGAGAACTAAAAGTGTGAGCGCAAATAAATTGAACGCTGCTTTATCGTAATCAATGAAAAATACGTGCTTTAAAAAACGGTATCCTATGGAGGGTAAGCATCATAATCATGCAATATTCAAACCCCTGACCGAGAAAATGAAAATGGTAATTTATTATTTCTCTCCGGAAACTCATGGAATATTCTCAGAAATGTGCATACGCAGTTAAAATTTATAGTTTGTTGAATTTGGTTCTCGTTTATCACGTGGTGAAACATTTTTAATATTACTGGTTGTTGAAATTAGGCACTTGGTAGGTTTCACAAATTTTATACTTTTTATTCCGACTAGTTTCGATTGTTACATCATTATCTAGGAATTCCTAGATAATGATGTAACAATCGAAACTAGTCGGAATAAAAAGTATAAAATTTGTGAAACCTACCAAGTGCCTAATTTCAACAACCAGTAATAAAATGTATAGTATTAGATTGTCTCGGGGTGGGACTTAAATTGAATTCTTCATTGCATTGTGGCGAAGCGAGATGCATGCCTGCTAATTCAAATGAATGTCTTGAGGTACACAGCTGCAGAATAATAATAGTAACCAGTCGGAAAATCGAGTTAAGCATTTAGTTAAGCATTTTTATTAAACTATCATTGCACAAATTTGTAAAAAAAGAAAGTTGACGAGTTATAACTCTTATAACTCTTATAACTCTTATAACTTTTTTATAAAAAGGAAGTGAATAACAGATTTTAAATGAAACGTCGAAGTGTTGTTTCCAAATTCCAAAAGGGTGGTCATTTTCTAAACGATACATGCTGTGTCATGGTTTGTGCTCTTAAATTTATACCGTGTGTTTAAAATAAAGAGCGAACATAGAAATTTAACATGTAAAACCACATGCATTTTGTTTCTTCCTTAATTGTTCCAGACTTCCAGAGAAAAAGTGGAAGAGTAAAAATATCTTCAGAATTTGAAAAAGCTACCAAATATTTTTACATTTACTATGGATGTACAGAAATTGAATGTTGTTAAATACATGTTAAAATAGCCATAGCCATAACTGAAACTTGTCATTTTACTGTCAGTTTTGATGTTTTATTAAACAATGCGTGTTGAAAAAACAGTTTGTTCACGAATATGTTATAATGTGCGCATTATTTAATTGTATGGGCATCATTAATGGGGTACATTTAACACTCAATTTCATTAAACACGCATTTGCGTGTTCAATATGGTTATTAAACACGCTAATTCGCGCTTTAATTCACAGAACGCGATTTATGATAATATTTTGTTTACCCTGTTTAATACTGATTTGAACTTTGGTTGAATTTTTTTTTCAATTGTAATTGTAATTACAACTTTAATTTTGATTTTAATTTTGATTGTAATTGTAATTTTAAATTTAATTTTGATTTTAATTTTCGTGAACAAAGTATAGTGTACAACTCGCATATAATGGCTATTAATCACGAGAACGATGTTTGCGAAACGAGCCGTTGGCGAGTGGAGCAAACATCGTTCTCGTGATTAATAGCCATCATTATATGCTCGTTGTACAATATACTATTGTTCACGAAAATCTTTTAATATGCACATTATTTAATTTTATGGGCGGCATAAATAAAGTACATTTAGCACTCAATTTCATTTAACACACATTAACAAAAAGCAAGCAATAACCAAAATTTATACGGATCTGTTTTCAAACCATGTCGGTCCTGCTTGAGGAAAATGTGATTTTTCATTAAGTAAAACATGAACATAATTCAGCGAATGAAACATACGTTGTGGCTACGTCTAAGAATAACCCCAATATTAGTACAAGGTTAATTGGCGATGAAGCTTCAGGTACATCACAACACAGCCTATAAAATTCTAAAGAAAAACAAGTCAAAATCGTATTAATATAAATATTACAATATAATAACGTATGTTCATTCAAAAAATCTCTAGTGCGATGATTTTTTATTTAAAAAACTTTAAGTTGACACGCATCTTAGGAATTGACATACAAAATGTCAGATCTTTCTAAAAGATACAATTATTCCGCAGTCATAATGGTTTAGAGCAACCAGCAAAAAACGTTTTTAGTTTTTAACGGGACTAAAATGAACGAAAATTGGGTATATTCATTCGACGCGCCTTTAGCAGAGTTTCAGGAAGAATTTTCTAACATTCTCATTATTTATGAAGAATTTAGAAATACCTTATCACGATCTTTTGTATTATTTCATGAAACGGATAGTTTTCTCCGTAAATCAGGAAGCGGTAGACCAGTCAAACGTACTTAGGATGCTATTAACACAGCCCAAGAAATTTTGGAAAATGAAGGGTCATTCCATACTGTTGCAACCAAAGGTTGTGCTGCACCATTTTTATTTTTTTTATATTTTGGACGGATATTTATACATGTTTCTAGAGTTCAAAACTAATTTTAGAAAATATAATCTTGCCTTGTGGTCCCCAAATGGAGCATGAAACTTGTACATTTTTGTGATTGCAATCATTTGCGCAAAGTGGTATAACTTTCTTTCCAATTGAGCAAATTTAAAAATTTATTGATCTCGTAACTCAGATTAAAGTGTTGAATATTTTGGTTCAACTTTATTTCATCAATTCATTTATTTTTTCAAATTTAGTGGCCGTTAAAGTTTACCATTGAGATTTACATTTTTTTTTTAATTTACAACCCTATTTTTATCTAGGAAGGGTTAAACAAATTACACCTATAATTACATCCGCAAGTTCTACCACTGTAACGCCTGAATATCTTTAGAATAAAAATGTTAGTAATTACAATTTTGAACCTAAAAAATAGGGTATGTTCGATTGCATAAAGAAAATGTGTTTACCTCAGCACTAAAGTGCCCTTTTATTAATATTTTAATTTAAATTAAATCCAAAAGTAATAAAAGGATTGACACAATTGTAATAAAGGGATTAACACAGAAATTCTAGAACGTAATCAGTAGCTTGACAACCAACAGCCGCAAATTTAAGACAATTGTCTAATGACTTTTATTCACAATCACTATAATAATATGCATATTTTTAACCCCGAAAAAGTTGGGATATTAGCGATTCCCTCTTCGAGATGGGTAATATTCTATTACTAACGTCTATTTCGAGGTACAGAAACATTTTGCGAACCTCTATTTCGAAATACAGAAACAGTCAATTGTCAGTTTATATAAACGTCAAATTGACATCAATCATGCGCTCGGTTCTCCAACGAATCTACTCTGAAGTGAATTTTACAATTCTGTTTAATTATGGATTACCACGTCATAACGGTCGCAACCATCCTCTTCATTAAGTACTTCTTATTTATAAGTGGATATTAATGATTTGTGCTCTTACACGAAACGGATTTATGCATATCTCAGGTTGGCAACATCCCAACAACCCATCAAGTGTCAAAACCGTAACCTCATAATAAATGCGCCTTCACAACAACCCGCGGACAGTAACGAGGACGGGAACGGAGGCGAAAATATAGCAAGCTTCTCGTTCCCGTTACCCGAAATTAGTTATTAGTTATGTCAACATGCGAATCATTTAACTTTTGGTTCCCGGAAGTTGTTGCGTTTACTTTTGTCCGTTACGTGAAATGCACGTTTACCCCATTTTATGTCAATTGCCGTAAGTCGTATTGAATTACATCATTATCTGCTGGTGGCTCGGGTTCTCCACGTAATCTAGCTGTATTATGTAATACACTACTTACCACAATTATAAAAAGTGTGGTACTGAGGTTTAAGTGACACCCATACGTCAATTTTTTTACGAATTAAATATGTCCGACATTGAAATAAATATGTGTACCAAAATCAAACAATTTTACTTTTATCATTACATTTCGTGATTGTGAATAAAATAGTATACATACCTCGCGGGAACACAATTCCAGCCTCGCGCAATTGCAAACCTTGGCGCTTCGCGCCTCGGTTTGCAATCTAAGCCCTCGGCTGTAATGATGTTTATCCCGACTCGGTACGTAAAATACTATTACCTACTTCCACTTTGTAATTGATGAATTACCGAACTGTTATCACCAATCGTAAGCGACCCATTACGAATATATCGAGTTTGTATAAATTGGCGGATAATCTACACGTGACGATATTCTTCTAAAACTTCTAAGCAGCTTATCTTACCGACGAGAAGTTAGCCATAAAAATTCCAGCCATATATTTCCCGGCGCATTCACCATTTTTGTGAGATTTTTATTTTTATTTGTGTAGTGCCTTTCTGTGGGTGTATTTATCAACTACAAACTGTCAAAAGGCCATGAAAATTGAAACGAAAAAACAAAAATTATCTAACAGCTCATTAATTCACGGGTGGCGTTTAAATAAATCGTAACTCAAAAAGGGCATTGCAAAAAAAAATATTTTATTTTCGCAATGCCTTTCTGCAAGTACAGTTAACAATTAAAATCGTCAAAAAACCGTGATGAATTTTTCTTATATTTTTTTATTTAACATTAACAGAAAATCGTGGCTGGCCCATAAAACAACAAGGGCATTGCAAAAAAAATATTTTGGCAATGACTTTCTGCAAGTATAGTTAACAATAGCAAATCGTCAAAAAACCGTGATGAATTTTTCTTATATTTCTTATTTAACATTAACAGAAAATCGTGGCCGGCCCATAAAACATATAAAAATATGAGAAAAATTCATCACGGTTTTTTAACGATTTGTAATTGTTAACTGTACTTGCAGAAAGTCATTGCGAAAATATTTTTTTTTTGCAATGCCCTTTTTGAGTTACGATTTTTTTAAACGCCACCCGTGAATTAATGAGATGTTAGATCATTTTTGTTTTTTCGTTTTAATTTTCATGGCCTTTTGACAGTTTGTAGTTGATAAATACACCCACAGAAAGGCACTACACAAATAAAAATTAAAAATCGCATCGAAATAGTGGTTGCGCCGGGAAATCTATGGCTGGAATTTGTATGGCTAACTTCTCGTCGGTGCTTATCTTTATTCTAAAATGCTGTACCATGCTTCCTGGGCCTTCACAAGGTCCTCAAAGTTTGAACATCCAGTCGTTAAATATGCGTTATTATTCGATATTAATTTACAGAAAACTGTAATTACGGTAGTATGGCTAGTTTGAAAATTATTTGTCAATGTGTGCTATCTTTCTATCTCAAATGTGTATTTTTAACACTTCTTAATTAGCTTATTTTTATCAAAAATACGCCCCACAACGTCACACCCGCTTATGTCACTTTTGACACAACGAATTCACTCAAACTTGCTTGTTCCAGGTTGTGCCAATTCTGCTTTTCTCAATATCATCAGTTTATATCAGTGCCCCCGTTTCAGTGTATTTGTGTTGTTTTGTTCAATTACAATGCATTTTACTATTTGCTCATAATCTGTTTTACCTTGTATATGTTACGGTTAATATGATAAATTAGAAATTATGCATAATTACTGGCGACTATGTATAATTCCCAATAATATTGGAGAATATGCTTAATAAATTAAACATATGATATTATAAATAATAATAATACTTACTGGTATTTTTGTTTAATTAAAATTTTATGACAAAAAAATATAAATCAAATCAAAGTTTATTTGTTAATATGTGTAAATACAGAAGTGCATTAGAGGCGAAATTATTTGTTGTTACAAGATGTAACTGTAATGACATTTTCAATTGCAAAGTTTGTTATTATACTTACAACTACATTTATTACTGTTACATTTGCCTTTACAATTACACTTTTTGAAACCTTGGCCACCAAATAAGGATGACTTCTTGACACATTCACGCAAAGATAGTTTCGAGTCTGGAACTTCCGCGACATCTATAAATTTTTCATTGCATATGTAAAACTGATTTCTGGTGTAAAAATTCGATGATTTCCCTTATTTGTACCTAATTTATATAGTCCATTTTTGTCAATGTTAATTATGACTGCCAAGCAATTTCCTGGATCGCTTCTAGCTCTGTATACTTCAGGTACTCTTATACGGACTGAATCACCTATTTTTTCAACAGGAAACTTTCTCACTTTTCATTTTTTAGCTTGTATTTTAAGGTTTTCCTTTGCAATATTGTATTTTCTTTGTATTTGCGCCTTTCTATTCGGTACAATATTACTTTCTGATATATTCTTATTCACTACATATCCTCTTTACTATTTTCCAAAATCTCTTCAGTATTTTTCATTATATTGTCATTTTTAATTTCAACATTACCTACATCAGTGTCTATTATATCTACTGAATCATCGATATGTGATTCTCTCTTATCATGTTTAAATCGCTCCATTATGTTTTCTAGTTCTTCGCTATTTAAATTTACAACTTCCTTGGGAAGCTATGAGGATTTTAAGCCAATCTTAATGGGAGAGCCAAACATAGCTTCATAGGGACTGCATTTTATTCCTTCATGATATGCTCTATTTTTCATTAATTGAACAAAGCGCAATCCTTAACTCCAGTTGCGGGTTTTATATGTTTCTAACCAGGTACTCAGCATATTTTCTATGTCCTGGTTAGCATGTACTGCTGATCCTTGACTTTGACTGTGCCAAGGTTTTCAGTTCTTCTCAGGTAGAACATAAATCTTCAATAATTGTATTCGCGAACTCGCGACCGTTATTGCTTTGAAGAATAGAAGGAGCTCCAAAAATGGTAAATATATCCAATAAAACACATAAATGTAATGTAATATCACAAATTTTTAACTCCCCTTCCGCTCAATTGAAAAATGTACAGTTTTTTTAACAAAAAATAGTATGCAATGTGAGAATATCAAAGTTATATGAATCTTTTCAAAAAATGACGATTAGTTTCGATGTCTTTCCGTTATTATCAAGTTAACCGCAAACAGTATTTTAACTTAGATAAAAAAAAATGATGCACAGTTTTATGAATTTAACTCACAATTTATTCCAAAATACTGTTTGGATTTCTGAAAATTTATACCATACGGATACGTTGGTGAATTTCGCTATAGCAAAAGCATTATTTTGTAATTCCTTTTAAGACATTATAAAAGTCCTGTGAGATCAGTGGAAAACGTTAAGAATTAGAATTTTTGCACCAGAGTGGGTTATGATACTTGCTGGATATTAAGACCTATTCGCATACTTCCTATCTCTACCGTGTTGTACTGATGAAGACTTAATATAGACCTATTCACGAATAAGGGCGGTTTGCGAATTAAGTTCGGAACATTTAAATAATATTGGTATCCTTTTCTACTACCTAATAACCGAGCGGATATTCCCAAGACGTACGATTTCGTCGGCCGTATCTAGAAAACACACACGCGGCCTGCGTAGCTCGGTCTTAGACCGATCGATAGAAGGACAAAGAAATATTTTACGGCGTCTCTTACTTACCGGTTATTTCATAGGCGAGCGCGATTTAGCCTATGGTGGAAAATTGCAACGAGCATTACTTGATTCGGACGGACAAGACACCCCGACCGCCATCTCTGCTGAATAGCTCTATAGTTCCAAACGGTTTTGTTAATGATGGGCAACAACGAATTTATATTTATTATATTTCTCCGAAACGAATTGGAACGAATATGTCTGCACAAAGTTCCGTATAAAAAAAAAACTCGACGAATTAAACATTCTGCATAGTTTTATATCGATTTTGAATCTGGGTTAATTGCTTTTGTAATTGTTTCTCTCTGTTCGGGATTAAATTGTGTGCCCGTTTAAATACATTATACCGAAACGGATGCAACGGGACTAACACCGATTACAACACCTACTAATGCGATCGTTTATAGACCATAGGTGTTAGTTTCCAAGAAAATACGTTGCACAATATCTAATATGCGATGCAAAATCAATATTGATATTCATATTCAGCTTATTAATTTTTCACACGTTATTAATACATGAATAATAATAAGGATTGTAGAGAAACAAGAACATAAAAAGATATAGTGTGTAGTAAAAATATATCATATTCTACATTCATTAGAAACATATTGCAGATCCATATTTTATTAATAAACGTTAAATTTATTCAATAATAACTTAAAAATATTAAACTTGAAATTCGCAAAAGTTGCTCAAATTTGTTCAGATATTAAAATGTTAGCCTGGCAATAATTTATGGTAGTGGATACTGGTCCGCAAATTGCGGTACTCTAGTACCATGATACTAAAACTAATAAATAGGCTCACTTCGTGTACGCGTTTAGGATCAGTTCGCGCATGACGTCACGCCGTGACAAGCCGATGTTAAAGCGAAACGGTTATTACAGTAATTTCATATATAGTCTGTTTTATTTTACTCAGAACTTTCAATGTTGCAAAAATAGGTGCACATGGCCTTTTTAACCATAACTTAGATATTGTTTCGTTGTTATTTTACAATATCAACAATAAAAATTAATCCATGCGATTCAATTTTAGGCATTTATTATCTGTGTAAAAATAAATTAACACTTAATTTTAGCAGTCCTAATACAGTTTAAATTCAAATAAATAAAATAAAAGCTTCCTAGGCAAAATAACAGAGTAATCGTTTCCAATTACAAGACAAACCACGAGACATCACGACTTGAACATATTTTGATGGAGTTGTGTCTTTTTTTATCATTTACATTTTTTTTTTCAAGCATTTCAATTTTTAGAGAATCGTCTTGTAAGCTAAAATGCAACTATTGTATGATTGTAGATAAATTAAAATTACTTACTTTTCAGTTTGAGTAGCAATATTAATGTTTTTTGTCCTATTTTCCGTTGAATATGATTCTAAAACGTTGACATTTTCAACTATTTCTATAGCTTCTGTGGTGCACACCAAACTGGTGCACTAAAAAAAAATTGGCTAGAAAACACATGAAATATGTTCCATCAAGACTCCTGAGTATTTCAGAATATTTTGGAGCCATATTGACGGAGCTGTGGCTCCTAAAAGAAATCAAAATTTTGCAAAAATTGCATTTTTTGCACTCGTGATTCTGTTAAAACGATACACACAATCAAAAAATTGATAGAGACATTTTTTTAATGAAATTTTACGAGCTTTCAGTTGATGTAGTGCATTTTCTTTTATTCGCCCTTTTCAGCCCTTATTTTGCCCTCTAAAGGGCAAAAATAGCCCTCTTAGGGCGAGGGACACTTTTTATCGTTCTGAAAGTGTGATTAGTCGATTCCTCATCAAAAATTACATAACAGACCCAAATTTCAGAATGGGCCGACCATTTTAAGGGGTGCTACAGAGATATTATTAAAAAAGCACTGTTTCCTCAAAAAACATTTTTCTCAAAAGTATTGTCTTTTTGAATTCATTATTACCATTTTAGCGTTCTTGCATGAGGTGGAATTGGTGGCACTGCCAAACGAGCTGCTGCCTCCGCTAGTCTGCAACTTCCGCCAGAAAAACAAATTTTAACACCACTACAACTCCATGACTGGTTCAAAACAGTGGTAGATTCAAGGATATCATTTTTGAATTTTCTTCAGTTACAGATTATTTAAAAATATGAGGAAGCTGAGTAACCGTTTTCCGTTTTGCCCAATGGGGCAGTCCATACCAACCTGGTGCACTAAAAAATTTTTTGGCGAGAATACACATGAAATATGTTCTATCAAGACTCCTGAGTAATTCAGAAGTTTTTCAGAGTTTTTGGAGCCATATTGACGGAACTGTGGCTTTTAAAAGACACGTAAAAATCAAAATTTTGCAAAAATTGCATTTTTTGCACTCGTGATTCTGTTAAAACGATACACAGAATCAAAAAATTGATGGAGACCTTTTTTTAATGAAATTTTACGAACTTTCAGTTAATGTAGTGCATTTTCCCTTATTTGCCCTTTTCCGCCCTTATTTTGCCCTTGAAAGGGCAAAAATAGCCCTTTTAGGTCGGGGACAATTTTTATCGTTCTGAAAGTGTGATTAGTCGATTCCTCGTCAAAAATTACATAAAAGACCCAAATTTCAGAATGGGCAGACCATTTTAAGGGGCGTTACAGAGATATTCTTAAAAAGCATTGTTTCCTCAAAAAAATGTTTTTCTCAAAACTTGTCTTTGAATTAATTATTAAAACAATCAAAAAAATAATTCCACAGCATTTAACACGGGATAAGTAATTTTTATATAATACAATTAGTATAAAATTCTTGCGCAATACCTCTGTATACACTCGGCGAAAAAACATTTGAGGCAATTTTCTGTACAAAATTGTAGAGTATAATATAAAAAAATTCTTATATTGTGCTGTATCATTATTTTAATTTGATTTTTTTTGGTTTTCATTTTATTTATGAAGAATTACGAGATTTAAAGAAAAATAGTCAAATTATGTGCAGCAGCTACGTTTAAGAAATTAACAGAAATAAATTTTTCTTATCTGGATGCACGATCGCAGCAAGAACGCTAAAATAGTAATAATCAATTCAAATAGACAATAATTTAAAAAAAAATGTTTTTTGAGAAAACAGTGCTTTTTTAATAATATCTCTGTAACGCCCCTTAAAATGGTCGACCCATTCTGAAATTTGAGACGTTTATGTAATTTTTGACGAGGAATCGACTAATCACACTTTCAGAACGATAAACAGTGTCCCCGCCCTAAGAGGGCTATTTTTGCCCTTTCAAGGGCAAAATAAGGGCTGAAAAGGGCAAATAAGGGAAAATGCACTACATCAACTGAAAGCTCGTAACATTTCATTAAAAAATATCTCTATCAATTTTTTGATTCTGTGTATCGTTTTAACAGAATCACGAGTGCAAAAAATGCAATTTTTGCAAAATGTTGATTTTTACATGTCTTTTAGGAGCCACAGCTCCGTCTATATGGCTCCAAAAAATCTGAAACAATTCTGAAATACTCAGGAGTCTTGATGGAACATATTTCATGTGTTTTCTCGCCAATTTTTTTTTAAGTGCAGGGTGTCCCAATATACATAACAGAGCAAAGTTATGTTTTTTTTAATGGAACACCCTATATTTTATACTTCACTTTCTACCCTCTTGAGAAGCTGATAAAAATACCATAAGATAGTATGGGTCTATTATGGACGGTTGGTTAGTTATGGGCAAATTTGTGGCAAAAACAAAGACACATTGAAAAAATTTCAGAAGCACTCCTAGCAAAGCTAGCGTCATTTTTTATACACTAAAGAATTTTCCACATCATGAAGAATAATACAAATCGGGTTTGGTTCTTTTTTGTTCATGCTGCTCTACAGGGTGTCAACATACGCAAAATATTGGATAACTATTTTTTTTAAATGGAACACCCTATATATCTTGCCACCAATGTATGGGATTTTTATTAAGCTTTCCAATGATATACAGTTTGTATAACAAAATATTAAGGATTCTTGAGATTTATCCATAAAAAACATTTTTCTTTTGTCATCTCCTGCTTATTTTTGGATTTTCAGCCAAAACTGTGCATTTTCTGAAAAAATAATAAGAGACCAAAGTTGTAGAGCAGAAAATTTTCGATCGATATAGGTCTTTCGACTTTTCCAATAATGCGTGCATTGCCCGCCAGAGTGCGCAAAATTGTGACCGTACATGCATTTTAGCGTTTCTCTCAATTTTTTTGTTAATTAACATTGCACTATATTTTATTTTCCACGTCCTCTAGCAGAAGAATGGGTAATTATAGAATTATTCAAATGACCTACATCGATTGAAAATATTCCGCTCAACAACTCTTAAAAGAAGCAATTTTTGGCCAAAATGCATAGTTTTCGCTAAAAATACAAAAAACCATTGAAAAACGCAAAAATAGATACATAGATTTTCAATTTGCATTTATAGGGAAAACTATGCATTTTTGGCAAAAATTTCCTTTGTTAAGAGTTGTAGAGCGGAACATTTTCAATCGATATGGGCCATTTTAATTTCCCTATAATTTTCCGTTTTTCCGCTAGAGGGTGCGAAAAATAAAGTAGAGTGCAATTTATTAATAAAAAATTTGAAAAGAAAACGCCAAAATGCTTATACGGACTCCATTTTACGCGCTCTTGCGGGCAATGCACGCATTATCTTAAAAGTTGAAAGAACCATATCGATCGGAAATTTTTCGCTCTACAACTTTGGTCTCTTATAATTTTTCCTGAAAATGCATAGTTTTGGCTGAAAATCCAAAAATCAGCAGAAGGTGACAAAAGAAATATGTTTTTATTGATAAATCTCAAGAAGCCTTAATATTTTGTTGTACAAACTGTATATCATTGGAAAGCTTATTAAAAATGCCATAGATTGATGTCAACTTATATAGGGTGTTCCATTTGAAAAAAAATAGTTATCCAATATTTTGCGTATGTTGACACCCTGTATAGCATTTTGAATAAAAGAGAACCAAAACCGATGTGTATTATTCTCTATGATGTGGGGAATTTTCTAGTGTATAAATAATGTTGCTCTCTTTGCTAGGAACGCTTCTGCAATGTTTTCAATGTGTACATGTTTTTGCCACAAATTTGCCCATAACTAACCAACCGTCCATAATAGACCCATACTATCTTATACTACTTTTATCAGCTTCTCAAGAGGGTTGAAAATAAAGTATAAAATATAGGGTGTTCCATTTAAAAAAACATAACTTTGTTCTGTTATGTATATTGGGACACCCTGTACAAAAACATACATATTTTTAAAATACGTAGAATAAGTGTGGGTACCAGTTCAAGAAAACTAGAAGTCGATATCTCAAATAACAAATAAGTTATGGGGCTTTTACAGATCCCTGGGTCACCCGGTATATACCGGGTGACCTAGCGATCTGTAAAAGCCCCATAACTGATTTGCTATTTGAGATATCGACTTCTAGTTTTCTTGAACTGGTACTCACACTTCTTCTACATATTTTAAAAATATGTATGTTTTTGTACAGGGTGTGTCAATATACATAACAGACCAAAGTTATGTTTTTTTTAAATGGAACACCCTATATTTTATACTTTATTTTCAACCCTCTTAAGAAGCTGATAAAAATAGTATAAGATAGTATGGGTCTATTATGGACCGTTGGTTAGTTATGGGCAAATTTGTGGCAAAAACATGTGCACATTGAAAACATTGCAGAAGCGTTCCTGGCAAAGATAGCATCATTATTTATACACTAGAAAATTTCCCACATCATAAAGAATAATTCACATCGGCTTTGGTTCTCTTTTATTCATAGTGCTATACAGGGTGTCAACATACGCAAAACAATGGATAACTATTTTTTTTTAATGGAACACCCTATATAAGTTGCCATCAATCTATGGCATTTTTAATAAGCTTTATAATGATATACAGTTTGTATAACAAAATATTAAGGATTCTTGAGATCTATCAATAAAAACATATTTCTTTTGTCACCTTCTGCTCATTTTTGGATTTTCAGCCAAAACTATGCATTTTCAGGAAAAATTATAAGAGACCAAAGTTGTAGAGCGACAAATTTTCGATGGATATAGGTCTTTTAACTTTTAATATAATGCGTGCATTGCCAGCCAGAGCGCGCAAAATCGTGACCATATATGCATTTTAGCGTTTTCTTTTCAAATTTTTTATTAATAAATTGCATTATACTTTATTTTCCGCACCCTCTAGCGGAAAACGGGAAATT
Source organism: Ocypus olens (assembly GCA_910593695.2). Classification (NCBI taxonomy): domain Eukaryota; kingdom Metazoa; phylum Arthropoda; class Insecta; order Coleoptera; family Staphylinidae; genus Ocypus; species Ocypus olens. The sequence continues at coordinate 42,034,583 of OU343060.1, forward strand.
ATAGGGAAATTAAAATGGCCCATATCGATTGAAAATGTTCCTCTCTACAACTCTTAATAGAAGCAATTTTTGCCAAAAATGCATAGTTTTCCCTAAAAACGCAAATTGAAAATGTATATATCAATTTTTGCGTTTTTCAATGGTTTTTTGCATTTTTAGCGAAAACTATGCATTTTGGGCAAAAATTGCTTCTTCTAAGAGTTGTAGAGCGGAATATTTTCAATCGATGTAGGTCATTTAAATAATTCTATAATTACCCGTTTTTCTGCTAGAGGACGTGGAAAATAAGGTATAGTGCAATTAATTAACAAACAATTTGAGAAAAACTTTAAAATGCATATACGGTCACGATTTTCCGCACTCTGGCGGGCAATGCACGCATTATTGGAAAAGTCGAAAGACCTATATCGATCGCAAATTTTCCACTCTACAACTTTGGTCTCAAATTATTTTTTCAGAAAATGGATAGTTTTGGCTGAAAATCCAAAAATGAGCAGGAGGTGACAAAAGAAAAATGTTTTTATGGATAAATCTTAAGAATCCTCAATATTTCATTATACAAATTGTACATCATTAAAAAGCTTATTAAAAATTCCATGCATTGGTGGCAAGATATATAGGGTGTTCCATTTGAAAAAAAATAGTTATCCATTATTTTGCGCATGTTGACACCCTGTATAACATTATGAACAAAAAAGAACCAAAGCCGATTTGTATTATTCTTCATGATGTGGAAAATTCTTTAGTGTATAAAAAACGACGCTAGCATTGCTAGGAGCGCTTCTGCAACTTTTTCAATGTGTCCTTGTTTTTGCCACAAATTTGCCCATAACTAACCAACCGTCCATAACAGACCCATACAATCCTATACTATTTTTATCAGCTTCTCAAGAGGGTTGAAAATAAAGTATAAAATATAGGGTGTTCCATTTAAAAAAACATAACTTTGGTCTGTTATGTATATTGGGACACCCTGTACAAAAACATACATATTTTTAAAATATGCAGAATAAGTGTGGGTACCAGTTCAAGAAAACTAGAAGTCGATATCTCAAATAGCAAATAAATTATGGGGCTTTTACAGATCGCTGGGTCACCCGGTATATATATATATATATATATATATATATATATATATATATATATATATATGTATATATATAATTTGAAACAATACATCTTAAAGTAGATTATCATGCATTTAATATTTTGTTTAATTTTTTTCATTTAAGGTGCATTTTTTACAATGCACACATTTAATATAAATAGATACATTTTAAATTACTTACTTAAAATACTTTTCAATAGTATTCGCCTTTACAGATCCCTGGGTCACCCGGTATGTATATATATATATATATATATATATATATATATATATCCAGAAGGGGAGTAACGCCGTTGAATTTAAAATATGTAGAAATTGAATAACGGGTATTACGGCGGAGGGCTTTGTGGAGAAAGTAGAAACTCTTTTTTCACGTGTAATATTTCGCAATTGGTTTTATTGCTTCATCAGACACAACTAAAAATTAAGAGTAGAATAAACAATTTGACAGTGATTGTGAAGTTAACATTCTATGAGTTAAGTGAATTTACCAATTTTGGTTTGAAATTTACATTCTATAAAAATAATATAAAATAGTATATAAAAAAAAAAAAAAAAAAACTTACGAATTGAGTGATAAGGGTGTAACTAGCTAGATATGCCTTACAGATTAACATGGTAACATCAACGGTGGTGGACAATTACCAACATGGTACATGGTGCAGCAACACACGGCGAAAACATGTTAAAATCGGGGAACATGAGGACTATCGTCCATCTCCCGAGCGGTTAAAAATATATTACTTGTAATGATCAATTTATAAAACTGTTTGTAATAAACATTTTTGAAAACTTGTGTATGTAATAAAATTAAAAAATTAACGTTAAGTTGTTCGTTAATTGCGTGTTGAAAACAAAATGGAAACGATGAGAAAGGTAAAATTGCAAAAAACATTGATTAGGAAAACGAAAAACGGGAACGACGAATCGGTGTTATCACGTGGGTTTTGGTCGGGAAAGAAACGGCGGTAAGTCACGAGCGTGGCTGTCAACATTTAAAAACTGGCGCGATGTTAGGTTACCGAGTGAGCCGGGGAGAATTGTATGTGAGGTTGCCTAGATGTACGAGCGTGAGGTATATGTTATAGACGTTCGTAATTTCCAAGATGGTTAAGATTGAGTAACCACTTTATTAACTCTTCCGGACAGGCAACAGGGATGATGAAAGCCACGTAAGTAACATTTGGTTTATATGGGGTTTTGTTTTGTTTAGCGTAGAAATTGATATCTCAACGGGTAATATTTACAGTTAAATTTAGGGAATGTCTGAAGTGATAAACTTCATTTATATAGATATCAATTTCTACGCTAAACAAAACAAAACCCCATATAAACCAAATGTTACTTACGTGGCTTTCATCATCCATGTTGCCTGTCCGGAAGAGTTAATAAAGTGGTTACTCAATCTTAACCATCTTGGAAATTACGAACGTCTATAACATATACCTCACGCTCGTACATCTAGGCAACCTCACATACAATTCTCCCCGGCTCACTCGGTAACCTAACATCGCGCCAGTTTTTAAATGTTGACAGCCACGCTCGTGACTTACCGCCGTTTCTTTCCCGACCAAAACCCACGTGATAACACCGATTCGTCGTTCCCGTTTTTCGTTTTCCTAATCAATGTTTTTTGCAATTTTACCTTTCTCATCGTTTCCATTTTGTTTTCAACACGCAATTAACGAACAACTTAACGTTAATTTTTTAATTTTATTACATACACAAGTTTTCAAAAATGTTTATTACAAACAGTTTTATAAATTGATCATTACAAGTAATATATTTTTAACCGCTCGGGAGATGGACGATAGTCCTCATGTTCCCCGATTTTAACATGTTTTCGCCGTGTGTTGCTGCACCATGTACCATGTTGGTAATTGTCCACCACCGTTGATGTTACCATGTTAATCTGTAAGGCATATCTAGCTAGTTACACCCTTATCACTCAATTCGTAAGTTTTTTTTTTTTTTTATATACTATTTTATATTATTTTTATAGAATGTAAATTTCAAACCAAAATTGGTAAATTCACTTAACTCATAGAATGTTAACTTCACAATCACTGTCAAATTGTTTATTCTACTCTTAATTTTTAGTTGTGTCTGATGAAGCAATAAAACCAATTGCGAAATATTACACGTGAAAAAAGAGTTTCTACTTTCTCCACAAAGCCCTCCGCCGTAATACCCGTTATTCAATTTCTACATATATATATATATATATATATATATATATGTAGGAGTTTATTGGGTGTTGCGGTCGGAAAGCAATTATCAACACTGAATACTCTTTATTCCATACTTCCAATATTTCGGGAGACTATTCTCCCTTCTTCAGGGCGCTACAACATTATGACGTCAGTACAGGTAAAATTAACGATAAAATTTAAATAAACAGAATACATTTTAAAATTTTACTTACAGGAATTCGAGGTTAGTGTATTCTAATTTTGTCGGTGATGTTATTATACATCCGACAACTGGGCATCGATGTAAGTACACAAAACAGGAACATAAAACACTTTAAAATTTGTTACTATTGTTAAAATTCACTAATCTAAGTGGATGGTTGTAATGCTGTTAAAATATTGTCAATTAATAAAATTCGATTAAAAGATTATAAAAATTATAAAAAATATATAAAAAAAAAAAAAAAATATTTTTTTTGATTGGAAAAAACTCTTAAAATTATTGTAACTTGGTAAGCCTAAATATACATAATTATGAACTAGTGTGCGTTTTCATTTTTTGGGGAATTAATAAATAATACAAAACAAACTATAAACCTAAGTATTGACAATTTCTTGTATGGAAAATTTCTATTTTTTATAGGGGACTGAAAGGTGGCTTTATTCCAAGTCCAGGGGTATATTATGGGCCCTCCCCATGTCGTGTATAGTTTAGGAGGTTCGTGTAAATTGTGCTCAACCCTTTTATGTCCATTTTTGCATTCATGGGTTGCTGCTCGTTATTGATGTGGCACATTTCCAGGAATAATCTCTTTTTTAGATTCTTCTCAGTGTCCAGGATTTCAACTGACCCATAATCAACGGTATGTTTCGTTGTTTGAACATGTGTTGCCAATGCACAGGAGCCTTTTTTCAATTTTGCGTCACTTTTGTGTTGTACTAATCTTGATTTTAATGGTTGTGACGTTTGCCCAATATATGTGAGATTACAAACGTCACAACCATTAAAATCAAGATTAGTACAACACAAAAGTGACGCAAAATTGAAAAAAGGCTCCTGTGCATTGGCAACACATGTTCAAACAACGAAACATACCGTTGATTATGGGTCAGTTGAAATCCTGGACACTGAGAAGAATCTAAAAAAGAGATTATTCCTGGAAATGTGCCACATCAATAACGAGCAGCAACCCATGAATGCAAAAATGGACATAAAAGGGTTGAGCACAATTTACACGAACCTCCTAAACTATACACGACATGGGGAGGGCCCATAATATACCCCTGGACTTGGAATAAAGCCACCTTTCAGTCCCCTATAAAAAATAGAAATTTTCCATACAAGAAATTGTCAATACTTAGGTTTATAGTTTGTTTTGTATTATTTATTAATTCCCCAAAAAATGAAAACGCACACTAGTTCATAATTATGTATATTTAGGCTTACCAAGTTACAATAATTTTAAGAGTTTTTTCCAATCAAAAAAAATATTTTTTTTTTTTATATATTTTTTATAATTTTTATAATCTTTTAATCGAATTTTATTAATTGACAATATTTTAACAGCATTACAACCATCCACTTAGATTAGTGAATTTTAACAATAGTAACAAATTTTAAAGTGTTTTATGTTCCTGTTTTGTGTACTTACATCGATGCCCAGTTGTCGGATGTATAATAACATCACCGACAAAATTAGAATACACTAACCTCGAATTCCTGTAAGTAAAATTTTAAAATGTATTCTGTTTATTTAAATTTTATCGTTAATTTTACCTGTACTGACGTCATAATGTTGTAGCGCCCTGAAGAAGGGAGAATAGTCTCCCGAAATATTGGAAGTATGGAATAAAGAGTATTCAGTGTTGATAATTGCTTTCCGACCGCAACACCCAATAAACTCCTACAAATATTAATCACGGTCACTAAATTCAGAACCATACTATATATATATATATATATATATATATATATATATATATATATATATATATATATATATAATTTGAAACAATACATCTTAAAGTAGATTATCATGCATTTAATATTTTGTTTAATTTTTTTCATTTAAGGTGCATTTTTTACAATGCACACATTTAATATAAATAGATACATTTTAAATTACTTACTTAAAATACTTTTCAATAGTATTCGCCTTTTTTTTTTCTTTCGTTGCGTTTTTGTGGAGAGCCTGCAATTATTTTTAGATTGACCGTGGGTATGACGTCAGATTTAAGTCTCCATTTATGACGTGCTATATTCAAAAGCCGATCTTTCAGGCAATAATCATCATCTGTAAAATGCTTTGAGCATGTTCATGCCGTTTTAATGTGAAATTTATGCTTTTGATAGCAGCTATGCACCCAAATTTCACAAATTGATTTTTCTTTCGGGAATGAAAAATAACGGTTTTCTGGCATATAACTCTTGCTGTTTTTGTTATTATTACTAAAACAGCCGAAAACTGCACAACACACCATTTTTAATCGAAATCAATCTGTACGAAACAGAGAAAGTAATGCGACATAAGTTTTATTATCAACCCCTGCATTTGGTTTGTCACCGGCTGACGTCACATGCAAGACAGAGACGGAAAACAACATGCGCGTGAGCATATCTTATAGTTATAGTATCATGCTCTAGTACTTGTACAGCGGATCCACAGGTTTACGCATGCGCATTCGTCGGCTATTGGACATATTCGTGAACTGCCTTTGAAATGATCAAATACCAAATTGTGTAAGGAACGCGGTGGTCTAGCAGGTAGGAGACCGGTCTTAGAGCGCGTTGGTATTGGTTCGAGTATCGTCCAGGTCATCACTTTTTTTTAACATAAATAAAATTTACCATTTTTGTATAATAAATGATTTATATATTTTTAGGATATTCATAAAACCGTTATAATAATAATACATACTATTGTTCCACGAGTTTTGCGAGTGCTCCTTAGCCGTCCATGTTTTATAATTGTATGTCCATACCTAACTTCTAATTTTTACTGTGGTCGTGTGTGCATGTTTTGGCGTGCAATTCGTTTATTTTAAAAATTATATAGGTATTTACAAGATATTTGTAAAACCGTGATGATAATAGTAAAATAATTAATAATATTTTAATATACTATTTGATATTTTAGAATAAAAAATTTAATTTTATATTAAAAGTCCTAATTTGGGATCGTCATTACTCATCAGTAGGTTAGGGTTAAGATAAGGTGGTCCCCCCACCGGACCGGCTAGTAGTTTTATGAGATAAGGGCAATGAGAGAAAGTGAAGGTGGTATTGCTTGCACTAGTTTTCCATAAACTAAAAGACCTTTTGTTTTGGCACAAAACAGGATTAATAGACTGCTACAATCCGGTCAAAACAGATTAAAATCTCTAATAGATAGTCGGGTCGCGATCAGAAAATTTAAACTTGCTGTTATGCTTTTACAGACACACCATTATAACAGTTGCGCTATTATTAAAAATTGATCGCTATTCGACACAACAACGCGTTATTAGTGTTAAATATTATTTTTAGAAATTGTGAGAGTTTGACTGCCACGATTCGCAAATTGTGTCCAATTTTTAATAAGCAAAATCTTCCAGGTATAATCATTGAACATTTTTTTTATCGAACATGCTGCTAGGAATGCACAAACCGTTAATGGCAAACGGTGTCGGATAAAGCTTTTGTCCTCAAATAAATGGTATGGATCTTGAAGACATGTGGCTCAAATAGGAAGGTGCCATTTACCACATATCACGTGAAATAATGACATTATTGCACTAAACATTCATTGGTCGTGTGATCTCCTGACCAGAATTGGCCAACTAGGTTGTACGTCTTGATCCCTTTGGACTTCTATGGGGTTTTTATGATGTCCAGAAGCCCATGGCCACCCAAGCCTTAAGAAAGAAGATAAGACGCTGTGTCACTCAAATCCACCCACAGTTGTGCCAAATCATGGTTGATAATTTCGTCTAAAGGAACCCAAATGTATTGTTAGGCCAAAAGGCATTTATTAGAGGTGAGTCGTATAGTTCCAAACCCGGCCATCTCCAAAAACATGAAAAAATAGTTTTATCATTGAAATCTATTTTAAAATATGTTCCGAGTATAATAGCTCACGACCAGTTTCAGAAGCGGTCCTATAAATGTAATATTAACTTACAAAAATTCGAGTTATTTCCAAAGAGGGCCATCTCCTTTCAGTTGCTGGTTCCAAAACCGGCCATATCCAAAATCCGTTAACTTACAAGTAGTTCCGATTTTAGCCACAAGTGCATCTAGTGACACATGTGACAATACAACATAACCCATAACAGTGTGTAAACATAATTCCCAAAAATGATTTGTTGTTTACGATAGTTATTGTTGCTCCATAACAGCACTAGTTTTAAATACTTAATGCTCTCAGTATGGATGCTTATAAAAGCACCTAACAGTCTAAAAGAGATTTAAATTGTATTTCCTGTGGTGGGCCATTCGTTTTTATATGCCGATCGAGTGTTCGCCCGAATAGAGAAAGTTATTCAATCCATTGATGTTATAATATTAGCAATCCAAAAATGTATGAAGACATCTTTTCAAATTAATTTTTGCTTTCTCCGTTACGAAGTACGAGAAAGTATTGTGAACGTGATTTTTTTTACGGAAATATCCGTTTTGGGGTCCCTAGATGCCATTTCAACAATTTCTGGAAAAAAAAAATTGTGTCTGTGTGTGTGTGTGTGTGTCTGCATGTGTGCGCTGTATCTTAAAAACTAATAAAGCGATTGATATGAAACTTTGATATGAATATTTGATAATCCAAAGAACTGAAAAGCTTTTGGTAAAATTTCGTACACCGGAAGTGGGTGTTTACCTTAACTGTTTTTTGTTTTTGCCAATATTTTCTTAAATATGAAAAATATCACAAAAATATTTAAACGAACATTGAAGACAACAAAGAAATGGACATCTTTTGCTTGAAAATATTTTTCATAAAATTATTGCTATTTGAGAAAAAAAATTAATTTTGGAATTTTTGTTTATAATTATGAAACGATAATAGTTAGAGCAAATTTATGTGAATAATACTTCTAGAGAATGCCAAAATGAACAACTTCTTAAGAACAAGTTTTTTTTGAAATCTGGCTTGTTTTTGAATAAACCGCGTTTTTAAATTTGAAACATAATTTTTCTCATTCTTTTGACGTTTTAAACGTCAGTTTCATCCGAGTTTGCGCAACGCTCGATGTACATTTAAAATACGATTTCAATTGAAAATAAACCATGAAAACGTAAATATAAATGGCTATGATACCATCAAGTCGGAGAAAGTAACATGATGGCCACATCACCATTTTTTTAAAGAGAAATAAGCTAAAGAATTCTTTATTATTTAGAGGAGAACCATGTTCCATTTAGAAGTTACGAAGGTGTTACATGGCACTGAAAGTAGCAAATATAGAAGTCATTGAAGAAGGCGTTAATATAAATCCTCTAAAATTAATAGATGTTGATAAGCTTCTAGCGAAACATTTTGGCAATGACTGGAATGTATTAGAGGACCCTAACTACTTCAAAAACATTTTGCTGCGATCAGCGAATATTGGGGAACAAAATAAAACTATTACTGATTGTTGCCAAGAAGCCGCTAGAATGGAAGAAATCACCAAACTCATAAAAAATACAAAATATATGTACTAATAAAAATTATGAAGAAATTACATATTATTTTCTGAATAAATCTTTTTTTTTAAACCAGCCATATCAGATATGCAGATCAGAGCCCTGCAGAAGCGGGTTTTTGAAAGCCCGGCCCGGCCCGGCCCGACAGTGAAAATTTAAAACCCGGCCCGGCCCGGCCCGTTGCAACGAAAATGTGTTGCGGGCCCGGCCCGGCCCGGCCCGGAGCTGAATATTCAAAGCCCGGCCCGGCCCGGCCCGTCTCCGAAAAATGTTGAATTAAATAAATAAAATTACTGGACCTATGTACTCCTTAAAATTCCAAAAATACATTGAATTCATGTTAATAACATTTTTTTTCAATCACTTAGTTGTTGCTTTCCAAATTATAATAAAATTAAATTCATCCAAGCCCGGCCCGGCCCGGCCCGGGTTAAATTATCCATCGGAAAGCCCGGCCCGGCCCGGTCCGGAGTTTGAAAAATACGGTACGGCCCGGCCCGGCCCGGCCCATGCAGGCCTCTGATGCAGATATGCAACACCTGGTGTTGCTTCATATACATAAATTAATAATGGCTATATTAAATGTTTTTAAAAAATCGCTCGGGATGGTCGGTTGGTGTTCAGTATTACGCACTTGCTGGTGATCTCAAAAATATTGTTAAGTCACTAGTTTGTTACGTCATCGACATTTTTTTTTGTATGGAGTTTGATTTATTTCATTTGGCAACTTTTGCAGACCCCTTAATTTTCTTTACAGTCACATTATTTTTTTTAAATACTTTTCATTTGATTCAGAAACAAGGGACTTTAAGGCCAGTGACAATAGGTAACCTAGGTAATTTCGGGCACTTACCTAACTAGCTTCAAGGGGAGGTTATTGAATAAAAAAAACTATTTAAACTTCAGAGTATACCGGGTGACCCACGGATCTGTAAAAGCCCCATAACTTGTTTGCTATTTGAGATATGGACTTCTAGTTTTCTTGAACTGGTACCCACACTTATTCTACATATTTTAAAAATATGTATGTTTTTGTACAGGGTGTCCCAATATACATAATAGAACAAAGTTATGTTTTTTTAAATGGAACACCCTATATTTTATACTTTATTTTCAACCCTCTTGAGAAGCTGATAAAACTAGTATAAGATGGTATGGGTCTTTTATGGACGGTTGGTTAGTTATGGGCAAATTTGTGGCAAAAACATGTACACATCGAAAACATTGCTGAAGCGTTCCTAGCAAAGATATCATCATTATTTATACACTATAAAATTTCCCATATCATAAAGAATAATACACATGGGCTTTGGTTTTCTTTTATTCATAGTGATATACAGGGTGTCAACATACGCAAAACAATGGATAACTATTTTTTTTTCAAATGGACTACCCTATATAAGTTGCCACCAATCTATGGAATTTTTAATAAGCTTTCTAATGATGTACAGTTTGTATAACAAAATATTAAGGATTCTTGAGATTTATCAATAACAACATAATTCTTTTGCCACCTTCCGCTGATTTTTGGATTTTCATCCAAAACTACGCATTTTCAGGAATAATAATAAGAGACCAAAGTTGTAGACCGAAAAATTTCCGATCGATGTGGTATTTTCAACTTGTAAGATAATGCGTGCATTGCCCGCCAGAGCGCGCAAAATCGTGACCGTATATGCATTTTAGCGTTTTCTTTTCAAATTTTTTATTAATAAATTGCACTATACTTTATTTTCCGCACCGTCTAGCGGAAAAACGGGAAATTATAGGGAAATTAAAATGGCCCATATCGATTGAAAATGTAACCCTCTACAACTCTTAATGGAAGCATTTTTTCCCTAAAAATGCAAATTGAAAATATATGTATCAATTTTTGCGTTTTTCTATGTTTTTTTGTATTTTCAGCGAAAACTATGCATTTTGGACAAAAAATGCTTCTTTTAAGAGCTGTAGAGCGGAATTTTTTCAATCGATGTAGGTCGTTTGAATAATTCTATAATTACCCATTTTTCTGCTAGAGGACGTGGAAAATAAAGTATAGTGCAATTAATTACAAAAAAATGTAAGAAAAACGCTAAAATGCATATACGGTCACGATTTTGCGAGCTCTGGCGGGCAATGCACGCATTATCTTACAAGTTGAAAGACCTATATCGATCAGAAATTTTCGGCTCTACAACTTTGGTCTCTTATTATTTTTTCAGAAAATGCATAGTTTTGGCAGAACATCCAAAAATGAGCAGGAGGTGACAAAAGAAAAATGTTTTTTATGGATAAATCTCAAGAATCCTTAATATTTCATTATACAAATTGTACATCATTGGAAAGCCTATTACAAATTCCATGAATTGATGGCAAGATATATAGGGTGTTCCATTTGAAAAAAAAAATAGTTATCCAATATTTTGCGTATGTTGACACCCTGTATAGCAGTATGAACAAAAACGAACCAAAGCCGATTTGTATTATTCTTCATGATGTGGAAAATTCTTTAGTGTATAAAAAATGACGCTAGCTTTGGAGCGCTTCTGCAATTTTTTCAATGAGTCCTTGTTTTTGCCACAAATTTGCCCATAACTAACCGTACATCCATAATAGATCCATACTATCTTATACTAGTTTTATCAGCTTCTCAAGAGGGTTGAAAATAAAGTATAAAATATAGGGTGTTCTATTTAAAAAAACATAACTTTGTTCTGTTATGTATATTAGGACACCCTGTACAAAAACATACATATTTTTAAAATATGTAGAATAAGTGTGGGTACCAGTTCAAGAAAACTAGAAGTCGATATCTCAAATAGCAAATAAGTGATGGGGCTTTTACAGATCCCTGGGTCACCCGGTATATTTCGCGGTGGCACACTGACTGACTGCCCAGCGGTATTTCCTGACACCCTTTCCTTAAATCAGCACCAAACTTATTGACTAGCAACTATTGAGGAAGTCCTTGAAACCCGCTGAATACTCGGCTTGAATTTTTTTACTAAATCAGACCGAACGCGGGAATGTTTTACATTACAGCGAAATGCGTTTTAACAAAATTGGAATATTTTCGCGGGCAGAAAGAGTTAAGTGGACGATCAAAACGTTATCACCCCGGATTCACACGAAGTACCGTAAATAACTTTTAATATTCGGATATCAACCCGTCGAAGGTTTTTTTTTGTATGGAAAGATGGATAGTAAGAAGTAATAATTTTGATTAAGCAATCGTTGTTAATATGAGAAAGTGGCTTGGCAAAATAGTCACATTAAATTATATACCACGTGTTTGAGTTAAAGGGCGAACATAGTAATTTAACATGAAAACAGCATTTTTCATTTTGCTTCCTCTTATATTTACAATTATTGATGTGCTACCGGAGAGAAAAAACAATAAAAATTAAATGTTCTTGAATATACCGGGTGACCCAGGGATCTGTAAAAGCCCCATAACTTATTTCCTATTTGAGATATCGACTTCTAGTTTTCCTGAACTGTTACCCACACTTATTCTACATATTTTAAAAATATGTATGTTTTTGTACAGGGTGTCCCAATATACATAACAGACCAAAGTTATGTTTTTTTAAATAGAACACCCTATATTTTATACTTTATTTTCAACCCTCTTGAGAAGCTGATAAAACTAATATAAAATAGTATGGGTCTCTAATGGACGATTGGTTACTTATGGCCAATTTTGTGGAAAAAACAAGGACACATTGAAAAAATTGCAGAAGCGCTCCTAGCAAAGCTATCGTCATTTTTTATACACTGAAGAATTTTCCACATCATGAAGAATAATACAAATTGGCATTGGTTCTTTTTTGTTCATACTGCTATACAGGGTGTCAACATACGCAAAATATTGGATAACTATTTTTTTTTCAAATGGAACACCCTTGCCACTAGTGCATGGAATTTTTAATAAGCTTTCCAATGATGTACAATTTGTGTAATGAAATATTAAGGATTCTTGAGATTTATCTATAAAAACATTTTTCTTTTGTCACCTCCTGCTCATTTTTGGATTTTCAGCCAAAACTATGCATTTTCTGAAAAAATAATAAGAGACCAAAGTTGTAGAATGGAAAATTTTCGATCGATATAGGTCTTTCGACTTTGCAATAATGCGTGCATTGCCCGCCAGAGTGCGCAAAATCGTGACCGTATATGCATTTTAGCGTTTTTCTCAATTTTTTTGTTAATTAATTGCACTATACTTTATTTTCCACGTCCTCTAGCAGAAAACCGGGTAATTATAAAATTATTCAAATGACCTACATCGATTGAAAAAATTCCGCCCTACAACTCTTAAAAGAAGCAATTTTTGCCCAAAATGCATAGTTTTCGCTAAAAATACAAAAAACCATTGAAAAACGCAAAAATTGATTCATACATTTTCAATTTGCATTTTAGGGAAAACTATGCATTTTTGGCAAAAATTGCTTCTATTAAGAGTTGTAGAGCAGAACATTTTCAATCGATATGGGCCATTTTAATTTCCCTATAATTTCTCGTTTTTCTGCTAGAGGGTGCGGAAAAAAAGTATAATGCAATTTATTAATAAAAAACGCTAAAATGCATATACGGTCACGATTTTGCGCGCTCTGACCGGTAATGCACGCATTATCTTAAAAGTTAAAAGACCCACATCGATCGGAAATTTTTCGCTCTACAACTTTGGTATCTTATAATTTTTCATGAAAATGTATAGTTTTGGCTGAAAATCCAAAAATCTGCGGAAGGTGGCAAAAGAAATATGTTTTTATTGATAAATCTCAAGAATCCTTAATATTTTGTTATACAAACTGTATATCATTAGAAAACTTATTAAAAATGCCATAGATTGGTGGCAACTTATATAGGGTGTTCCATTTGAAAAAAAATAGTTATCCATTGTTTTGCGTATGTTGACACCCTGTATATCACTATGATTAAAAGAGAACCAAAGCCGATGTGTATTATTCTTTATGATGTGGGAAATTTTCTAGTGTATAAATAATGATGCTTTCTTTGCTAGGAATGCTTCTGTAATGTTTTTAATGTGTACATGTTTTTGCCACAAATTTGTCCATAACTAGCCAACCATCCATAATAGACCCATACTATCTTATACTATTTTTATCAGCTTCTCAAGAGGGTTGAAAATAAAGTATAAAATATAGGGTGTTCCATTTAAAAAAACATAACTTTGTACTGTTATGTATATTGGGACACCCTGTACAAAAACATACATATTTTTAAAATATGTAGAATAAGTGTGGGTATGAGTTCAAGAAAATTATAAGTCCATATCTCAAATAGCAAACAAGTTACGGAGCTTTTACAGATCCCTGGGTCACCCGGTATATGATCATATAATGATAATAATAATAATAATAATCTTTATTACCCAACAGGCAAAAGCCCAATTGCAGAGTAATTACAGTGAGAAAAAAAAAAACAAAATGATTACAAATTAAATAAAACTAAGGAATTCAACTAGAAATAATAAGTATGCTTGCATATATGTACAAATGCATACACGCACACATATATACATATATAGACAAGTTCATATACACACACAACAAATACACAAAGCTACAGTGATCATATACATCAGAAATTAGATATTGTTAAAAAAAAAATTTAAATTGGCTCAAGCTACAATTGAATATATCGCACTCAGATGCAATCCCGTTATGAAATTTGCATATTCTATAAACAGGGAATTTTTCAATAATATTAGAATTTGCATGGGAAGAATAAAAACAATTAAAATTTTTAATAGACAACCCAGGAGTGTGAAAGTTGACATTAATTAACAGTTCTGGACAATCAATTAAGTTGTGAATGATTTTAAAGAGAAATATTTGCCCCTGTATTTGTCTGCGTTTAGCAAGTGGAACTCCATTAAATTCCTCCAAACGTGCATCATGGTTAAAACCCTGAGGTGGATATACTCCAAATTTCCTGAACCAGACTGTTTTGTAAAATTTACGCTGAATGTTTTCCACTGATTTGATATGATTTTTGTAAAACGGATCCCAAACAATTGCCCCGTATTCCAGAATAGGACGCACAAATGCATCGTACAGGGAAATCAACGCCCTTTGATTTGTGAATAATTTACTATTGCGAATGATAAAGCCAAGTGCTCGGCCAGCTTTCGAAGTGATAGAGACGATATGTTCCTTAAAAGTGAATTGTGAATCAAAAACTATTCCTAAATCTTTTGATATAGAACATCTCTTTAAAGTTTGAGCATTAATGTGGTAATCAAATAGAAGCGGATTATTTTTCCTTGAACATTAGAAATATTAAGATATAATTTATTGATACGACACCAATCAGATACGGTATTAAGTGCACTCTGTAGAGACAGACAAGACGATATATCTAAAATCGGTGAAAATATTTTGAGATCGTCTGCGAGAAACAGGTGGGGATGATGTAAGGAGGTACTTAAATCATTAACGAGAAGGAAAAGTAATGGTCCCAGATTTGATCCTTGGGTACACCAGAATAGGCAAGAAATGTAGTTGAAGAGTGCCCATTTACAGATACTTGAAGGCGACGCTGACGGTCGGATAAATATTTATTTATTTATTTATTTATTTATTTATTTATTTATTTATTTATTTATTTATTTTTTATTTATTTATTTATTTATTTATTTATTTATTTATTTATTTACTTACTCCCAACAGAAATTAATCCAGTTACAGGGAATTACAAAACATAATACTATAACTATGCTATAAACTAAAATAAAGGATGTAGTATAACCAAAAAGAAAATAATAATACTACTAATACTAAAAAAAAAAACAATAATATTACAAAGAACATATCAGTGAAATACATAACAATTACAGTGAGTTATAACAGATCCAGAATCTCGGCCTTAAACACACCAGGAAGGTCGCCAAATATATCAACCGCATAGTGTATTTGGTTATATGTCCTGAGGATCGTATTCACAGGCGAATAATGATGAGATGTGGTCCTGCATATGTTACAACGAAACAATACAGCATGCCGTGATGACATTCTTGGCACATTTAAGGGTATACTGGAGATAAAAGTAGAGTTGTCAATCTCATTATGAAAGGCACGTCGCAGGAACATAACCATTGCAATATTTCGGCGGCTCTGTAGGGACTTCATGTTAAACAAGTTTAATAAGTCAATGTATGAAACGGTATGGTCTGGATATGAGCCGCGAGTTTTGAAATATAACAATTTTAAAAATTTCTTTTGCACCGATTGAATGCGCTTAGTATGTAATATAAAATGTGGCGATCATATAATTGCGGCGAATTCCAGTTTAGATCTCACATAGGTAAAGTACAACTTAATTAGAACATTGACATTGGTGAAATTTCTACATGTGCGATAGATGAAACCTAGCATCTTCATAGCTTCATTACAAACTTTCTCTATATGAAAGTTAAACGTTAATTTGCTATCAAAAGTCACACCTAAGTCTCTTATCAATTGGCATCTGTCAAAATTTACATTATTTAACCCGTAGTTATACACTATTGGCACTCGTTTACGTGTAAAGGTAACAGCCTTACATTTCTCAGGGTTGAGTTGAAGCGCGTTTATATCACACCAGTGCTGCACCAATTCTATATCCCTCTGAAGTAATTGGCAATCATTTTCACTTTCAATGACTCTAAATATTTTCATATCATCTGCATACAGCAAAACATGCAATGAAATATGATCTGAAATATCATTAAGGAAGATGATAAATAGCAGGGGACCAAGATTCGAACCTTGCGGTACACCACTAGTCGCAACATATTTATGAGAAGAGTAATCCATATATTTAACAAATTGGCTTCTACCAGCAAGATAAGAGTTAATTAAATGTACTATATTATCAGAGAATCCAGCTTCGTGTAATTTAGTGAGTATAACATCATGACGTATGCTGTCAAATGCCTTTTGAAAGTCTGTGTAAAGTACATCTATCAAGGCTTTCCGAAGCGAATTGTGTGAAATTAATCAAGTTTGTTACAATTGATCTTTTTTTTACAAAACCGTGTTGATTTGATGATATTGGCAAGAAAATTGACTGTATAATATATTGAATATAGTGGCCCCGAAGATCTTTGAAAAGTTATTAATAATGGCAATTGGCCGATAATTTTTAATGTTATTCTTATCGTTTCCTTTGTGAACAGGGGTAACTCTAGAGATTTTCCAAATTTCTGGAAATGTTGCAGTGTGTATAATTAGGTTATAGATATATACCAGAGGAATCAGAAATGTTTCTAAACAGTCTTTTATTAAAAATGCAGGAAGGCCGTCAGGTCTAGCAGTGTTATTTGGGCGCATATTTCTAGCAGCTGATCTAATGCAGTCATGGGATAATTCATTTAAAGTGTGAATATTAGTTTTTGTGAGCTGTTTGTTAGTGCGGTGTTGATTGCCTGTATGTGTTTTGGTATATACGCTTTCAAAATAAAGGGCAAACGCATCAACAATGGTTTTTGGATCAGATAATTCTCGAGTATCAACATTCAATTTGCAGGGTATTCTGGTTTCATTCTTGCGCGAGTTCATATAAGACCAGATTTGCTTAGGATCTCTAGTAATATTTTCTTCAGCACGCTGTATGTAATTGTCATGATCCACCTTAATTTTAATTTTTAGGTCAGTGCGTAATCTTGATAGCTTCATTCTTAAATATTTAAACCTGTGAAGTAGGTATAATTTACGAGTGCGATTCTTGCATTGTATTAGATGTATAGCTTCCTTGCTAAACCATGGAGGGTACTTTTTTTTCCTCTTACCATTTATACATTTACTTTTAGGCACACAACGTTTCAGCACTTCATTTATAGTTGAGTACAAAGCATCACAGGCATCATTCACATTACTAGAATTCAGAACAGTGTCCCAGTTACAAAGTGAAAGTTCCAAATATAGTGACCTTAGATCAGCTTTACGAAAATTAAATTGTGAAATATCACTATTTGGAGAAAAACTTGGAATAGTTTGTGCTATCAGACTAACTGAGAAATTTAAAACTGGGTGATGTAAGTCGGGTTCAATTAAAATTTCCGGATCGTTATACATTGTTAATGCAATATCAGGCGACGCAATAATTACATCAAGAATACGATTGTTGATATTACAAATGTTGTTGTATTGAGACATATTGTTGAAGCCAATAAAGTTTGAGAATAATGACGTTAATGACGTTACAGTATTTTGTCCGCCGTTCGTATGATGGTATGCATGTAATGATGGAATATTGAAATCCCCGCATATTAAAATATTAGCTGTAAAATTAAGTTTTGTATCTAAAAAATTAAATAGTTGTTCATAATCAACAGCATTCAGCGCGGGTGGAATGTAGATGCATGCACAATAACAAATTTTAAAATTAATTATTAACTTAATAATAACAATATCGATACTAAGAAAAGATGAGCTGTAAATTAATTCAGCTTTAAATTGATCAAGCACTGCTATCATAGCTCCTCCACCGCGTTTATTTTGGCGATCGCACCTAAACACATTATAATTATTGGGTAATATTTCACTATTGCAAATTCCATCATGCAACCACGTTTCAGTAAAAAAATATATATCAAAATTATTAGCGCATACATTGTTATATAATATATTTGTTTTTGATGAAAGACCTCGTACATTTTGGTAGTATATATTTAAATCCATTCGTTGGGAGGTGTTTAGTTTTCCGACACTATTTTGGGGATGTCCTTAACGTATTTGATCCTGAGATTCGCCTCACCATCATCCCGTCTCCTTTTCAGTTCCCCTCGTATTCGCTTTTCATATTCCATTTGGCGTGGCGTTTTGTCACTCCTTATATTGATATGTTTATAAATTGCCTTACTCCTTAAATGTTTAGACTGGTAGAGTACCGCTTTGGCATCAGACACATTGTTAAATGTAATTTTTAATGGTCTAGTTTTGTTCCTGATGGGTACACCAAGTCGTATTACCTTAATGGGTGCCTGTATGTTAGTACATATACTGTTTATTATACTATTCACAGTGTTTACATCCGTATCAGTTCCAAGTGATTCATCAACATTAAATAACATAATTGAGCAGGCTCTATTTTGTCGATCGACTATTTCTTCAAACATGTCTTCACTGTTGCGATAGTCAGATTGTGCAACTTTAGACTCCAGGGCTTCTAATTTATTTGAGAGTTCACAATTGGCTACTCTCAAGGTGTCCTAATCCTTTCTAATTAGTAACATCTCGTTTATCAGTCTTCTTATATCAGTATTCTCATTTCTTAGATGTTCACACTCAGTAGTCAGTTTATTCACTGAAGTTTGCAGTTCACTAATAGATTTTAGCAGCCCATTAACATTTAAATCAGTCAATGCGCATTGATGCCGTGGCAGGCAGCCAGGATGGCACACTTTTCCGCATTTGTTACATTTATTGCCACCAACTACTAACTTGCCGCATAGGCCTGAACAAAGCCCTTGCTCTTGATTATTGGGCATTATTTGAGTACAAGTGTTAAGGATATCAAATATGATTTAATTAAAGTAATTATAAGTGGTCATGATTTAGTGAGACGTAATGTTACTGTTAGTTTTAATATTGGATTAACCACTGTATTAATTGTTACATACATTATACAATCAGTACATCAGTCTCTAAATTTTTATTATGGTAACATTATAACCTATGTTCATTAAAACAAATCTCGGGTGTGCCATGATTTATTATTTTTATAGTATTTAACAATACTAGTAAGGTTAAAAGGGGTTTTACTGGCGGACTGAAGGATATGACTGGTGAGTCTCCAGACGAGCCAGTCACCTCTGAAGGCAGTAAAACCCGTTAACCTGCGTGTATTGTTATATATTTTACCTACTCCCACTTTGTAATTGATGAATTGCCAAACTGTTTTCACCAATCGTAAGCGATCCATTGCGAATATATAGAGCATATATAAATGTTAAATGATGTACATAAATGTGTAACATGTACTATTACCACTTATGTACCTCGCTATATTATATACTTATTAGCCAATTACAACTAACGTCCGCCGAGTCCCTCTGCATTCGTCTGTTCGTTTTTAAACATCAAAAGTGACAGTGACATTTAAACGTCAGATTACAACTTATTGGTTAAAACAATAATGGACACAATAAACTTCACGCTATGCCTTATTGGTACTTCCATCGCAATGGTATCTAAGTAGATTAACACTTCAGAGTGAGTACAACGATCCGTATCCTTAAATTTGTTCAATAAATGTATTGGACAATATATTAATCGAAGGAAAATTGTTGGAACGGTAATTCGTTTGTTGGTTGGTAGTCGTCCTACGTTGCCATTACCGGCTAATTTTAATACAAATTTAAACATCACCCTGACAAGATTCAGTTTCAATACGTCTTTAGTTTAAGCGAATAAATGTAAGGTCGAAGGTAAAGTATAGTACATAACGCGAGTTGTAACGCAATTACGCGCTCGTGAAATTACCTTACTCGCTCGTACGCAATATCTTTCACTTGCGCGTAAATTGCTACTTACAAATCTAGTTATGTAATATACTATAATTTGTTAATCATTTGTAAATAATTATTAGGTAGATACATTTCAATTTCAATTACTTATAATCCTCAATTATTTGTAGTAAGTTATAAAAGAATTACCTTGACTATGCGTGTTGTTTACCATATCATCAATTTCGTAAAAATGAGCGTGTCTCCAAAAGTGCCCGAGGCAATCATTATGGAAGCCTCCAAGTGGCTTTAAGTTTATTGCCTGCAAAATCGACCCCAAGATACGAAACAGTATACAGGGTGTTTCAGAGCTCTGGGAACGGTCAATCACGTGCTTATTTGTCAAAATTTTGAAAAATGTTTTATACAAAAGTTGTGTATAAAAATATTTAAATTTACACAGGGTGTCTCATAACAAAGTTACAGACCAAACTTATGTTTTTTTAAATGGAACACCCTGTATTTTTTGTCATGTTTGAATTATATGGAGCAAATAAAGGTGAGCTACTTCAATACTCCCTATACCTATTGTTTGCCGTTTTCGAAATATTTGAAGATTTGTTGAAATACATGGTCTGGGTGAAATTTTATTTTTGCCTCAGTGATTGACGTTGAACGATTAAAATCATTACTATTATTTGGTTGAAGGTTCGAAGTATAGAGCCAACCATGATTTCATACAAAAATTGTACAGGGTGATAAAAAAATTGCGGTAGAAAAACCGAACTTATAAAGTTAAATAACTTCGTTTTTTCAAATGGCTCACCCTGTATTTAGTAACGTATTCTTAAGTAGAATCCAATTATCTTTCAGATTGTATAAGGGTTCCCTATTCCTAATCTCAATAGTTTTCTTGTATTCGGCGATTATCATATCAGGAATAAATATTATAATCTGAAAGATTATTGGATTCTACTTGAGAATACGTTTCTAAATACAGGGTGTGCCATTTGAAAAAACGAAGTTATTCAACTTTATAATTTGGGGTTTTCTACCGCATTTTTTTATCACCTAGTATAATTTTTTGTATGAAATCATGGTTGGCTCTATATTTCAAACCTTCAAGCAAATAATTAAAATGATTTTAATCTTTCAACGACAATCACTGGGGCAAAAATAAAATTTCACCCAGACCATGTATTTCAACAAATCATCAAATATTTCGAAAACATCAAACAATAGGTGTAGGGAGTATTGAAGTAACTCACCTTTATTTGCTCCATATAATTCAAAAATAACAAAAAATACAGGGTGTTCCATTTAAAAAAACATAAGTTTGGTCTGTAACTTTTTTATGAGACCCCTGTATAAATTTAAATATTTTTAGGGAGTGCAGCTCACTATTATACACAACTTTTGTATGAAACATTTTTCGAAATTTTGAAAAATAAGCACGTGATTGACCGTTCCCAGAGCTTTGAAATACCCTGTATAATGATTTAAAAAGTGGCAAAACATAAATGATGTAATTGGACTGACAAGATTTAGACTTAAAAGAACCAGAGTTATACACAGGTCATTCTTTTCTCGAACTGGGGCAACTGTGATTGCGGATGCAGGTGGAGACGTTTTTACGTGGATGATTATACTAAATCAAAAGTTGAAATGTCAAGAAAACTATTTTTCTAGTCAAGCAGAAATACAGACAACCAGAACTAACTAGAAACGCTAGGAAAGGTGGGTTTCAATTTTTGACGATATTTTATAGAACGGATTCTTTTAATGTAAATACATAATTTAGGGCAAATCTATCAGGGAATTTGATGTAACTATTGCCAATGTGAGATTTTATTTTTTTAGTTACGCACCGACAACTCGATAAATGCTTGAAAACTTGAAAAGCCGTTTTTTCCGTTTTGACGGTTTCTTACAGAATACCAAAGTTTTTAATTTGACTTTCAATTTCCCGGGAATCCCAAATGAAAAATAGTAAATGGTTACACATGCGCAGAAGCACACTTCCGCCAAAAAAGCACAGAACGGTATTTTAAGTACCTGTTTATAGAGAATTTTGGTAAAAATGAGAATTTTTATCTAAACTTTAACCTCTGGTCATTCATAACTGGTTGGGTTAATAATCGTGATTTTTTTTTGTAGAAATATCCGTTTTGGGGTCCCTAGATGCCATTGCAACAATTTCTAGAATTTTTTTTTTGTGACCGGGTGTGCGTTTGTGTGCGCATGTGTCTCTGTGCACGCTGTATCTCAAAAACTAATAGAGCAATTGATATGAAAGTTTGAACATAAGTCTTATTTGATAATCCGAAGAACTGAAAAGCTTTCGGTAAAATTTCGAACACCGGAAGTGGGTGTTTACCTTAACTGTTTTTTGTTTTTTTCTAATATTTTTTTTAATATGAAAAATATCACAAAAATATTTAAACAAATATTAAAGACATCAAAGAAATGAACATCTTTTGCTTGAAAATATTTTTTTATAAAATTATTGTTATTCGAGAATTTTTACTTACTCCGTTACGAAGTACGAGAAAGTATTGTGATCATGATTTTTTTCCAAAAATTTTTTTTACGGAAATATCCGTTTTGGGGTCCCTAGATGCCATTTCAACAATTTCTGGAAAAAAAAAATTTGTGTCTGTGTGTGTGTGTGTGTGTCTGTCTGTGTGTGTGTGTGTGTGTGTGTGTGTCTGTCTGGCTGTGTGCGCTGTATCTCAAAAACTAATAAACCAATTGGTATGAAACTTTTAACATACGTCTTATTTGATAATCCGAAGAACTGAAAAGCTTTTGGTAAAATTTCGTACACCGAAAGTGGGTGTTTACCTTAACTGTTTTTTGTTTTTTGCCAATATTTTCTTAAATATAAAAAATATAACAAAAACATATAAACTAATATTGAATACAACAAAGAAATGAACATCTTTTCCTTGAAAATATTTTTCATAAAATCATTGCTATTCGAGAAAAAAAATTATTAATGTTTCTTTAATTTTTGGTTTATAATTATGAAACGATAATAGTAACAGCAAATTTATGTGAATAGTAATTGTAGAGAATGCCAAAATGAACAACTTCTAAAGAATAGGTTTTTTTCGAAATCTCGTTAGTTTTTATGTAAACCGAGTTTTTGAATTTGAAGTATAATCTTTCATAATTTTGACGTTTTAAACGTCAGTTTCATCTGAGTGTACGCAACGCTCGATGTACATTTAAAATATGATTTCAATTGAAAATAAACCATGAAAGCGTAAATATAAATGATATTATCTTGTCGGAGAAAGTAACATGATGGCCACATCACCATTTTTTTCTTTTTTTAATAATTATGAAACGATAATAGTTACAGCAAATTTATGCTAATAATAATTGTAGAGAATTTCAAAATGAACAACTTATAAAGAATAAGTTTTTTTCGAAATCTCTTTCGTTTTTTAGTAAACTGGCTATTAAGATTTGAAGTATAATTTGCTGTTTTCTTCTTTCATAATTTTGACGTTTTAAACGTTAGTTTCATCCGAGTCTACAAACCGCCCGATGTACATTTAAAATATGATTTAGATTTAAAATAAACGATGAAAGTGTAAATGTATGTAAATAACGATACCATCAAATCGGAGAAAGTAACTTCATGGCCACATCACCATTTTTTATTTAAATCTTTCAAACAACATTTAACTTGACATACCTTTCATGTGAAATTTTCGAGTTGACTCCCGGCCACAACCCCCTAGAGGTCACACACCAAACATGTTTCAATCAAAAAGTTTGCCACCTTAAATATTGGGATACGTTCGCCAATTTTTCCATTTACCCCACCGTTTTCGAAAAAAATACCCGGAGTCAGACTTTGTAGACGCCCTATAGTAGTTTAGCGCTAATCCACCAAGGTAGTTTGTCGTAGTTGTTTTTTAACTGAAATTTGATTTTTTAGTGAACCGAAATCGCAAATTATTAATAACTCAAAAACATGTGTTTGTTGTTTAGCATTTTATATTACAGAATGACTTCTTTTAAATAATTTTGAGCAAATTTGACGTATTCGTCATCGATGTGAAATTTTATTTTTCCAGTCAAGCAATATTACAGACAACTCGAAATAACTCCATAAATAGAAAACAAAAGTTTTTAATTTTTTATATTGTTTGAATGATAAAATGCATAGTTTATCTTAAATACGCCGAGATAATTATCGAAATTTTGATTTTCTTGCCAATAACTCAGACATTCCAATTGAATTTAAACAATTTTAAAGCAACCAAGTATCCGCAGGAATAGAGATACTGTCGGTATTTATTGTCTAAAACAGAGGTTTACAAACTTACTATACCCATGGAACCCTTTTCATAACAGAAACTTGATCATGAACCCCAGACTAAAAGAACACTCTGGAATGGTAAATGGTGTCGTAAAGATATAAATTGAATGTAGAGAAGAACTCCAGCGTACGAACGAAAATGTATTTGAAGCACATGAACACATGTGTACTAACAAATAGTTCCTATAATATTTATTTACTATTTTGATGTATTTATTGTAGTTCATATTATTTTTTGCCCTTCCAAATAGTATAGTTACTTGAAATGTGCAAGCCACTGGGAAGCGACTGTTACGATTTCACGCAGCCTGGGGTTCTTCTCTATTCAAAAGTACTTTACCCATCTATACTTATATTTTAAAGATGACTACCAATTTACATATTATAATTTATTTTAAACTGTTATAAGGGTCACACTGATTTTACTGTTTATTACGCTCCCTGTCATTTTTCAGGAATCCTTATTGCGTTATTAAATTTGTCACGGACCCCCAGAAGTAGTTTCAATGGACCCTTAACCGGAAACACTGGTCTATAACTTTTCATACATTACCTTTATTAAGTGTAGTTATCCATGGATAATTTAGAGTTACAGCCAAGCGATAATTATAACAATAATGGTCATAAAACCGTTTACTTTAAGTTAAATCTGTACCAAAAATTTATTTCCTACAAGTATGTCTTTTGACTAATTGATGAAGTATCGTTACAACGTTGAATGGCATTCAGTGTGAAATTCTATACACGAAATGAAAGGTGCACGTTGCAACATGAATTGAAACTATCGCGAAGCTGTTTACAATTTCACATCCGTAATAGTGAAATAAAACTACTGACAGGAGTCTTGCAGCTAAATAGTTCACACATACTTGTTCAGTTCAAAGACGCCGAGTTGCATTGCCGCCACAGGGTATATTAAATTTGTTAAACGTCGCATGTTTAACAGTCTCTTTACAAATACTTTATGTTGTAATTAATTGTAGCTCGAGCAGGTATATTTGTTTCAGAAGTTTTCAAATACTTAATGTAGGGGCCCAATTACTCGTAATAAACTATTAGAAGTTCCCTGCTCATGGGCGACGGCGGCGAAGGTCAAAGTGCACCACTTATTAGCTATCAGGAATAATGCACTATGTAATATTTTCTTTTACTTATTAAAAATATTGACTCTATAACATAAAACAAAAAGTAAACATAATATTTTACAAATCAACACAATCTATATGAACAAAATACATGCAACTGCATTCTTGCACAACAGAATTATTAAAAATATTAGTAACTTTATTTGTTATTAGTGAATAGTTTCGACTTAAGCTTGTTACTGTTAAATTAACAGTTAGTTTGAGAATGACAATTTTTAATTATGTTAAAACTGTAGTCATTAATAATAAATAAAGTGTCTGAAATTAACAAAGTTACTTGTGTTGTTATTTATAAAAATGTATTAAATTGAAAGCAAAGAAGTTATTGAAAAAATGAAATATGCTTTATATTAGTAGGTCATATCTGAAATGTACTAAAATGAAACAGATACTTACCCCCAGAACAAAAAAACTGTTAAGAGTCCGAATGTAGACTCTACACCAGGCATGGAGCCCACGTGATATATGCAGTTACTACGTTATTTGTCTCCAATTTATTAAAGGTTTTTGTACAAGAAGAATTAGCGTGTGTTCACAAGTAATATTTTTCTCGTCTAGTTGTTTATTTTCCTCTCTATAGTAACCGAACGTCACGGCTACCCGTGATCCTCATTTTCGTTTTCCTATTCCGGTCCAGGCAGTCACCACATTACTGTAAAGAAATACTCGTAACCAGGATGCAATATACTCAGAAACTGTTTAATAAATTGAAATTAATTTTGTTTGCGGATTCAATTAATTTCAAGATAACAGGCATATAAATGAATCCTAAATGTGGTATTAATGGGGATGATCAGTTCTATAAATAACAGCTAATGTTTGAAATAGGCAAAATCGTCGGATAAAAAACTATTTTTTAAACAAGTAACCTTAAAAAAATCACAAGATGTCAAAATTAACAAAATGTACACTGCACTGCATTAGAGAATTCCAGACAGCCAATATAATTTAACTTGAATTATTATAGGGATTTTCAGAAAATGTTGCCAACTATTTTCGACTTTCAGATCTCACTGTATGCATTTACAGTGCGCGTCTAAATTATGGAATAAATTTAATTAAACCGAAATAAAATATCTTTGAAAAAAATCCTCGAGTGGGTCGATTTTCTTTGATAAAAATACAGTGTTTTGCATAAAAGTGGATTTTCAGTTGTCATTTTTTTTTAAGTAATAATGTCACCTTTTTATTTTTAATTGAGAAGCCCCTATTTTTGTTCTTGATTTTGAGAGATCTGTTCATTGTCGAACTGGAAGTATAACAATGTTGACATCTTACATAAGACAATTTTAGAGTAAATGACAATTGAAGATGAGAACCCGATAATTAGAATTTTTGTAAAATGACCTTGTTCCAGCTCTTGTAGCATTAAAGAAAAAACAATGATCTTGACCTTCTATATAATACAATATGGTTTCAGCAAGAACATGTTGAAATTCTTCTTGAAGATCTTGAATATTTTTCAGGCCAGCGCATTAATCTCTCTCACGGGCTATTATGTCAGTCCTAGCCTGCCAATCGCAATGGTCAAAAACCAGCGCATAATGCGGGGAGTGACGTCTTGCTGAAACCATTATTATTATATGATTATCTGGAAGGTCAAGGTCATTTTTGTTTGGAAAATTGCTTCAAGCGCCGGAACATGGTAATTAAAAAAAACTGTAAATGTCGGGTTCTCACCTTCAATACTCGAAAAATTTTTGATGTAAGAAGGCAATACCTTTACACTGCCAGTTCGACAATTTCATTTTTTTGAGTCCTGCACAGATAATTGAACACTTTTCAATGCCCTTTTGGTGGATCGAGTCGACACATTTTTTCCAACTCGGTACACGTTGCTAAAGTTTCTTTTGTCCAAAAACGTGTTTTTTTTCGTTCGGTGGTTGAAGAGTTCGTAAAGGGATCATTCCAATCTGAGTTTACCCCCTTAAAGTAGAGCCAAATTGGGATCTTTTCCCGAAATAATCATCAAATTTGGTTAAAAAGTCGCTGAGGTATGTACGAAAAACCTCAAAATGCACTTTTTTTTAAACATCCATAGCTTGGTGCCAAATCGTCGTAGGTACTTCGTTCTTTGAGTCCTGCATAGGAAATTGATCAAATTTTAATGCCTTTATTGTGGATCGAGTCGACAAAAATTTTCCAACTCCGTAGACATCATCAAAGTTGGATATGGTTTCCTGAAAAAAACATTTTTTTTCACAGAGGTGCTAGAGGGGGGCGGAAGCGGTTACGTTTAAGTTCGCATGCGTGACTTTAAAGAATACACTTCAAAGTTTTTTGCCCTCAAAGATTCATCAAAATCTATTGAAAATACGCCCAGTTATGGCGTTTTGAAAGTGGTCGAAATTTCACGAATTTCAAGTGTTTCATTTTTTTCTACCAGGGTAATAGCTATATTTCATATGTGATGATGTTTAAATATTATTTGCCAGCTTTTATTTTAATCAGAACATCCAATAAATAGGTACAATACAAATTATAATAAAATAGAGACATGCTCAACTATGGTTGTTTAACCATTTGCGTCCTAGCTACTCTGATTGGGCTATAACACAGTTATGTTTTTGTTGACAGAGTAATTTTGAAGATTAAATTCAACTAAACTTTGCCACCAAATTAGAATAAATTATCTTTATTAGTTTCAGGGGAGTACTTTAACAATTTTGTTCAAATTTTTGTATAAACAACTGAATAACACAAACACAGTATGGTTTCAACCCTCACAACCCAGGTCATTTTAATCTACAAGTAGCGAGGAATCCAAAAAAGCTAAAATATACAGGGTGTTCCATTAAAAAAAAAACGTAAGTTTGGCCTGTACCTTTTTTATGAGACACCCTGTATAAATTTAAATATTTTTAGGGCATGCAGCTCACTATTCTGTACAACTTTTGTATAAAACATTTTTCAAAATTTTGAGAAATAAGCCCGTGATTGACCGTTCCCAGATCTCTGAAACACCCTGTATACTACAGACTCTACTAAAATTTAAACAAAACGTACATAAATATGAGTGAGGTTCACCATCACATGGCGAGAGCAACATATAACCTTAATGTTCCATTCTACAGACTAAAACGAACCTAATCCGATGTAAACTACCAGGGAATCAAATTTAACAATTGCCTTCCAATTCACATAAAAATATTAAGTTATATAAAATAATAAAGTTATATAACACAGCTACTATTGTCCAATTGCCTAATGAGCATAAATAGATAGATATATAGATATACAGGGTGCGTAGAAAGTAGCGCACCAGATGGGATTATATGGAAACGGTTTGACATTTAGATTTGAAATTTAGTAGGTTTAAATTAGATATAAATACCCATATTTTAAGATGAGTGTCATTTGTTTTGCAAGACTTCCTTGTCAGAGGCCGCCATGTTGAATTTTTCTAATAGCATCCTGGTTTTTTTTTTGGTATTATTTGAAAGGTTTTTAATTAGAAGTACAACGTGGTATAATATTAGCATGTTTATTCTGAACTAACGTCGAAAATAAATGATTGAAAACAAAAATGAAGTCAACAAGAAACCTAATAAAATCACAATAGGTGCTCAAATTGTTGTCCATTCACTTCTCGACAATAGGAAAGTCTATCAAGAAAAGCGCCCAGTGTATTATGCAGATGTGCCGGAGGAATGTTTGTTATTGCAACTTTAATTCGAGCTTCTAATTTACTAATGTTGTTGGCCTATTTCGATACACAATACTTTTTAAATATCCCCAGAAGGAAAAGTCCATAGGTGTCAGGTCTGGATACCTAGCTGGCCATTCAATTGCACCCCTCCGTCCGATCCATTGCCCTGCGAAATTATGATTTAGGAATTCTCGAACTTGATGACCGAAATGAGGTGGAGCACCATCTTGTTGAAACCATACATTCGGGTGCAAGATTTGCGGATTTATTGAATTTGGTTTAATCTCCTTTATTTTTGGTACAATTTGGTTTTGCAATAGTTCCAAGTAATCAACAGATCGTAATGTATCACGTAAAAAGAACGGGCCGATGACGTTTCCATCCAATATTCCACACCAAACGTTAAGTTTTTGTGGATATTGGGTGTGAGTTTTCAAGTTGACATAGGGGTTAGTAGGGTGCTAGTATCTACAGTTATGCCTATTTACAGAACTATTTAACATAAATGTAGCTTTACTAAACTTTACCACAAAAACTATGTTTTTGACAAAATTTTGATCAGCTCCTGTTCTTTCCATCATTATTTCTGCAAATTGTATCCTCCGATTAAAATCCTCTGGTAACAGTTCATGAAGTAAATGTGGTTTGTAAGGACGATACTTAGACCGCTTTAATATTGTTCTAATTGATCCTTCAGACACATCATGATCTGCTGCAAGTTGCCTGGTTGAGGTTTGTGGTGATTCACGAGATCCAGTAAAACTTGTAATGAAGTGTCATCATTTGTGGCTGTTTTCGGTCTTCCTGGTGTAGGACAATTCTTTACACTTTTTAGTTCTTCAGATCGTTGCACTGTTCGCATTACTGTAGATCTGCTGGTTGGATTCCTATTTGGATGACTATCATTAAACACATGACAAGCTTCAGCATGGGTTCTTCTGCGATCACCAAATCCAACAATTATTAATATTTCAATGCGCTCAATTTCGGACAAATTCATTTTAACTTAAGTTTGACACACAAATGTCAAATCTAAATGTCAAAACGTTTCCACATAAACTAATTTGGCGCAATACTTAAGTTTCTTGTTAATTTAAGTTTTTGTTTAAATTATTTATTTTTGTCGTTATTTCAGAAGAAACATGCTAATAGTATACCACGTTGTACTTCTAATCAAATAACCTTTCAAACAATAACAAAAAAAAACCTAGGATGCTATTACCAAAATTCAACATGGCGGCCTCTGACAAAAAGCAAGTAATGCGAAACAAATGAAACTCATCTTAAAATATGGGTATTTATATCTAATTTAAACGTACTAAATGTCAAATCTGAATGTCAAATCGTTTCCATATAATTCCATTTGGTGCTATACTTTTTACGCACCCTGTATAGATAGATAGATTAAAAAAGCGTTCAATTTGAGGTTAGAAAATTTTGAACAAATTTTAACTGAAGAAAAATCTATGATTAACTTATGTACCGATTTAATCAATGAATAGTGATATTTGACGTTGGTGAAACGAAAATTGTCAATATTATTTGATGAAACAACATGAGCGAAGCGTTCATGACACACATTTTATAGTTGTGTTAAAAAAATGAACCGTTACGGCGCGAAAAAATGAATTGTTATGGCATTTTTTTTTACGATTTTTATGGGTTTTAGGAATCACATATTTTATGAACGCATATTAATGAAAAAACTGTGACTTTTATAACGGGCGTAGAAAAAATAATTCATCGCATCACGGTCGCAGACGTGTAAGGAACTAGCGCCTCTAATGTCAAGCTTCGAATTTTAAAATCATATCAAATAAAAAATACGAGTAGCTTTAAAAGTTAATTTCATTAACAACTGATTTCAAAATATTTTTCCTTGGCTTAATAGTAGTAAACTTTTTCAATTCTGCCTGGCATTAATTTCATAGCCAACAGTGATGACACTTGATTAAATTTCCCACCCCTTAGGGTCATCGCAATCCAATTTAGCGGTGACACTTCTTTTAAAGCGAAGAGAATTCGATTGGACAAACGAGAATTTAATCGCGAGGGCAGAAAAAGCACTCGGGGTCTATTTATAAATTTTCGCGCACCCCCCGGGCACGTACGATTTTCGTCAAACGTGATTTTTACATTTCAGATCGGTCCTCATTATGGCGGGATTGTGTCGGTGAGGGGAATTTTAATTTTGATTATAAGGGTCAAAAGACCCACTCATTTCAGTGTCTTGACCTCTGCCTTCTAGGCACCCTTATCTTGCAAGGGATACCAAAAGGGAATTGTCGTGGGGGTACGGAAGCGGCGACATTGTTTATTTACACTAAGAATACACAGGGCCGATCCTGTACCCTTGGCCGCCCGCGTGCAAATGATGAGTTGCCCGCCCTCTCAAGTGCATATCTTGGGAGTTGCGTGTTTACTATTTTAGTAATAAGACACCAAAAAGTAACTTATTATCAAGAATATGTATAATTTCAATTACATATAATGCGTAACTTTTTGCTAAAAAACGAAATATTCGCGATTTTTTGCATTTACGATTTTTTTAAATATTGTTTCAATTAAATAATTTGTGCAACGTTACGACAATAGAAGTCGCCCTAATGGTGCATCTATTTATTACGAATACTTGGGATTACAACTCCATAGTGAAAAAGCGTTTCTCTGTCAGCGTCTATATTGACCTGATGAGATCCAATAAGATTGAAACTGGTGCTCGGTTGTCGCACGGGGAAACAATATTTCAATGTTTATCAATGATATTGTTATAATTGTCGCTAGTTTATGGTTTCTTATTGTCTGTGGATTTCTCCACTCAGTCAAGGAAATTGTCCAATGTTAAGATAATAGATGTTGCCCTGATGGTGTATCTAGCTATTACGGTTTGAAATTTTAATTATTTACATTCAAGTTGACACAGTGCCACCGGAAAATGTTGATGGTAGAGCCACTTATGTAATCCCTCCCTCCACCATCATTTTTTTAAGAAAGAAAGAACGATTTATCTTCCTAGACCAAAATAACTGGCGAAAAAGTGTTAAGAGTTAAAATAAAAATCTTGCTAAGCTTGAAACTGCAGGTTCTTCTTGACTCTATATAACGAGCCGCCCCTGTCCTCAGCACTAAACTTATTGATAATTGAATAGTTTTGTGGCTGATAATTGTTCATAAATTCATTATATTTAAGGATGGGTGATATTTCACGTACCTGTGATTTTTCACTCAGTAAAAAATCACAGGTCGTTACTGAATTTCACCGTGACTGTGATTGCGACTGTTAGCCAAACTGTGACTGCTAATTAAACAGTGATTGCTACTTCAAACGTGATTGCTACGTAAAATTGCAATTGATACCCAAACTGTGATTGTTAGCGAA
Source organism: Ocypus olens (assembly GCA_910593695.2). Taxonomy (NCBI): domain Eukaryota; kingdom Metazoa; phylum Arthropoda; class Insecta; order Coleoptera; family Staphylinidae; genus Ocypus; species Ocypus olens. The sequence goes on from OU343060.1 coordinate 42,067,491, forward strand.
AATCCTAATTTTTTTACATTTTTCACCAATTTTGTAGAAAATTTTCTTAACCATTTTTCAAAGCTCGTAATATTTGGCACATTTTGGTTTTCAAATAATCGAGATCACCTGACACGTTTGGGTATTATAAATCATTAAAAAGTTACTTAATATACGTTTCTAAACTTCTGGACTCAGAAACCTTGTTTTTGAACATTTTTTTACACATTTTACAAACAAGTTTCTTAACAATTTTTTGTAGATATTTTAGTTTTCAATCAATGGAGATCATCCAACGCGTTTGCAAGTTATAAACTTCGAAAAAATAACCGGCAAAAACTATCTAATAACAAAAAAAATTATATAAAAATCATTTATATTTTTCTTGAATGATTTTTTTCAAATTTTAAAGCTTGCATTATTTAAATTGTCCAACATATTTGGAAGTGCTATCAAAAATCGACAAATACCTTTTGCAAAAATTTAACATACAAATGTCTCGATTTTGACGTTTCAATGTTAAAAACAAATTCTCTAAAACGAGAAAAAAGGGTTAAAACAAGATTTGCAGTGTTTAAAACGTTTGGTCGTTATACGTTTTAAAGAACCAAACATTGAGGATTCGATTTTTAATACGTATAACGATGAGACTTGAAAATCTTGATTTTCTAATCTTTTCTTTGAAGAGAAATTTTTTGAAAATCGTAAATTTTGCACTATTCTGCTTATGAATGATCATAATCAAGATTTTATAGGTATTTTATTAACCTTTTCTCATTTTTTTTTATTTCGACTTTAAATCGAATGATCAAAATCAACATTTTATTATCTTTTGATTAATTTATTCATTGGTAAAAAACTAGGCGCGTGGGCAACAAGATATGGCCCACTCACCACTTAAAATAGCACCTACCCACCATTCACTCTACCAACTTTATTGTAACCTAAAATTTTGTATGGTTGAAGAAATGTGAAGAAATTAAAGTTTAAAAATAATGCGAAACGTATTTTGTAAATCTAAGACGCTTTATTAATTACTTTATACTTCATTTTTCTCTGCTCTCATGTTCAAATTACTATTTTCATAAACTGAAAAAATAAAAATAAAAACAAATGCTGAACTTCCCAAACGTACTCAAAATTCATTTAACTTTAATATTCAGTGTGAACAACTAGAATATTTAATAGCACTATAACAATTTTCAAATTACGAATTTCACGAACTAAAAAAAAAATATAAAAATTCTCTCAAATTTCGAAATATACTGGACGATTCGACGTTAATTATATAATTTAAAAATAATCCCTCGAGAACAGAGCAAATCACCATTCTAAATATGCGCTTTCTCAGAAGCAAAACACAAATTTAAAAAAAAAAAACGATAATCAAGTATAATAATTGTAACTTTACAAAATGACTAAAAATTAATTCCATTTTACGATTCTGCAAAAATCTTTAAATGCTTCTCGTCTAGATTTTAAAACAACTCCCCGAGAACAGAGCAAATCGTTATTTTGAAGACGAGCGTTTTCAGAGACATAGAAAAACATTTGCAACATACTTTACTCAAAATACATTCCACTTTACGTTTCCGCAACAGTCTAGAAATTCTTCTTCACTAATTTTGAAATAATCACAATTTCAAAATGTGTTACAATGTTTACTAACCGTGATCACGGTTTAAAATCACTGATATTAAAAAGTAGCAATCACAGGTAGCAACGTGATTCAAAAGTATCAGTTTTGCCTATCTCTAATTATATTTAAAAGTGTTCTATACATAATCATTTGTTTAATTTCGATTATATTTCACCGTCGAAAATAACTGAGGACCGATTTGGACCTACATTAGTCTCCACATCAGCACACTGCGATCGTCGCTGATGGAGAAACAGAATTCGACTATGCCCTTATAAACCAATCAAGTAACCGTTAAAATAGAAAAACAATTATGGCGACATCTATCGCCGAAAATGTTACAACGTTCTGAAATTATAATATATTGGCGATAGATGTCGCCCTAAATGTTTTTCTATCCTGACGGTTACTTGATTGATTTATAAGGGGCCAAAATTCAGAAAATTTGGTGTTTTTTAAATTGATTAATGGTGTATTAAAAAAAAATATATATATATATATATATATATATATATATATATATATAAAGAAATATTTATATACAGGTAGTGCAGTGGCTCCTTAGCTCTATATAACGCGCCTATATATATATATATATATATATATATATATATATAAAGAAATATTTATATACAGGTAGTGCAGTGGCTCCTTAGCTCTATATAACGCGCCTTCCCTGCACACAGTGCAGGATTTCTTCTTCGACTTCTCTTTAGATTTTTCAATTTTATTTAAGGGGTCAAATTTAGCTAGCATTTCTGCTGCCTAAAAAAATTGTTATTTCTCCTATTGAGATTGGAATTACTTCGTCTAAAAGCAAGACATTGACTTGTTAAAAAGTGCAAAATGGCAATTATTCTTTCTACAATAGCCCTTCATCGTTTTTTTTCTCGAATTCAAATTGTGTTGTTGCTCTTTGTCTATGATTTTTATTTATTTAAACGGATTTTTAACTCCTGCTGTTTTTGGAGACACTTAATATACTTTGCACTGTTCTCATGTTTTACAAATTGGTCAGCACAATGGCGTAAGTCTTTAAAACCCGTAGTTATAATTTTAATATTTATTTTTTTAAATAACTTACATAGGAAACAAAATCCGCAGCTTTGTCTTTCGCCGCCCACGTGCCATGCACGCTCTAGCCCTCCGGTAGATAAATGATATAGATATATGATAAATCGTAGTGATTGTGGTGATATATAACGTTGATATACAACAGCGATAGTTTATCATTATTTTGTATTTAAATATTAAAATTCTTTTTTTGCTGTAAAATACAGTTTTTATCCATCATTAAAAAATAGATGATGACTAGTTTAGAGTCGCTTTTTATAGATTTTAAGCTTTCTACGCTGATTTATGGATTGATAATGTTTTACAATTTTTCGAATTGATTGATTGATATAACTTGAGTCCCAAAACTCTTGTAATCCACTCCTGCCATAAATTTGAAGAGGCAGGTCATTTCTTAATTCACACGCATAAAATTAAACAAATGATCAAATGTCATTTTTAAGTAGCTGTCAGTAGTTAATATAAATTCCTACCGGTCTTACTTAATTTATTTAATTTAAAAATGTTTACAAAAGAGCAGAAAACTTTTATTGTCGAAAGTTATTTTCGTAATGGTAGACGCCTGGAAAATGGTGAATGTGAATACAGTATTGACCCGTGCATTGAAGAATTTAGGCAACGTTTTCCTATGGCTGTATTTAATAGGAATCAGTTTAGAAGGCGGGTATTACGATCAGTTGATTGCTTTCGAAGTACTGGTAACATTAACAACAAATCAAGAAGTGTAAGGCCTCGTATTAATAATGAGAATATTATAAACAACATCAGAAATGCAGTCCAAGACGAACCTAACACTTCAATTAGGAGACTTGCTCAACAGTTGAATTTAAGTCGTACTACCACTCACGGGATTATTCGTCAAGATCTTTACATGAAACCATATAAGTTGCAAATGTACCAAGAACTTTTACCACTCGATTATAATAAAAGACTGGCCTACTGTCGGTGGTTCAAAGAAAATATGAACGACGAAGTATTAAGTTTAACATTTTTCACTGATGAAGCCTGGTTTCATCTAAACGGATACATTAATTCCCAAAACATGCGCATGTGGAGTGTTGACAACTCACATTTTTTTAGAGAGACCCCACTGCATCCAATCAAAGTTGGTGTGTGGTTAGCAATGTCAAGACGCAGAATTATCGGTCCAATATTTTTCGATGGTAATTTAAACGCTGCCACTTATAGAGCCACTATTTTGCAACAATTTATTAACGAACTTCATGATGAAGAACTCCAAAATGGCTTTTTCTAACAAGATTCTGCTAGACCGCACATTGCCCGTGAAACATTAAATTATCTTCACGAATTCTTTGACGACACAGTAATGAGCAAAGACCGATTTCCACCACGTTCTTGTGATCTAACTCCTCTGGACTTTTTTCTTTTTCCATATTTAAAAAATTCAGTATTCAGCAGTCCAGTGCATACAGTAGAAGATTTGCGAAACAATGTAATAATAAAATGTAAAGAGATAGACAACACCGTATTACAAGATGTGTTCGATAACATAAAACGGCGAATTAATTTGTGTATTCGTGAAAATGGACAGCACATTCAACATCTGTTGTAATATTTGTTCTTCTTTGTTAATTTTATAATTCACAACACTTTAAAATAAATCAGTGTTAAATTTATGACAAGGCGTTTTATTTATAACTAATGAAATTGTTGAACCTAACACTAAAAACAATGCGACATAACCTCAAGACCACTCAAATAATTCATGGTTATGAATTTACATTAACAACAACTGACAGCCACTTAAAAATGACATTTGATAATTTGTTTAATTTTATGTGTGTGAATTAAGAAATGACCTGCCTCTTCAAATTCATGGCAGGAGTGGTTTCCATGAGTTTTGGGACTCACGTTATAACCCTTATGAGCTATAAATTAAACAGTTTCTTTGTTAATATCACACTTTATTTTTAAGTGACTCGAGTTTCGATCATAAGCTGATCATTTTCAAACTTAAAGTAATTTAAAATACAATAAACACACGTATTTATACGGAATGAAAGCTCGAGTCACCATAAAGTAAGACGAAGTTAACTACTCAACCATCAATTCCTTATGAGCTAGTTTATAATAGTCGCAACTATCGCATTACAGACAACTAAAATAAACTCCTTTATGAATTAATTTTGCGGTGTGTGCGCTGGGATCTTAAAATTTACATTTACAAGCGATCTTACAAAAATATTTTTATTTTCGCGAATACGGCGAATATAATTTGTTGGCGCCAAGTAAGGGTTAACACATGTTTATTTCACAGATATACTGTTTATAATTCTATGTTTCGGTCTCACGATCATTATCGAAGAATTAAATTGAATAAACAATTTATCTGAGAAACAACCAAGTGTTACGTGTTTGAATTTTTAATAGTCATTATGTTATATCAAATATTTAACGGGAATTCAAATATCGTTTCATATAATTTTCGTTTTTGCAGTCTAAGTTTGGATTGTTGCGCTTTTATTTCCTCTCATAATACGGCAATTATTTTTCATGGAAAATCGGAAACGGATTGCAATTTTATGTATCTTGAACTTTCGAAGCTAATTTCTTAATTGATTGATTTTTTTACAATGTTTTAAATCGTTATATGCAATTTTCATTTCACCACTTTAAGTGTGGAGCATCATTGTTTCGTTCATATCCTGAATATGGCAATTATATTAAGAAAAAAAAAATTACGTATTAAAATTGTACAATGGTTTGTTGCGCCATCAGGTTGTGCCTAGTTCCAAATACATATGGCATACTAGATCCTAGAAACCATTCTACTATTTAAAACCACTTAATACCATAGTAAAGCATGTTCCCATCAACGAAAGTACAGTGCGAATGACAGCCAGTAGTCAGAAACCGGTTTGGCGTTGTCATTGATGCAAAACAATCATTTATGCTCATTAACGTATTGTTTTTTATGGACCTTGAACTTAAAAAAATCTAGATTTGTTGTTCTTTACAATTTTTAAATGACTGAATGCAACTTTAGTTTACATTTAATATTTAGATTTTTGTCTTTTTTATTTACACCTAGAATATGACAATTATGGAAAGTTAGAAATGAATTTTTCGATTAATTATTTTTTTGCACAGTTTTAAATTGCTGGATCCCCTTTTAATTTTTCCAGTTCAAGCTTGGATTACCATTGTTCTTATTCAACCTATAAAAACCGGGTGTCCCTAAAGTTCCGGAAGGGTTGAATATCTCGAAAACTAAGCGACGGATCACAAAGTTACAAAACACGTGTTTCTTTATTTGTTGGGAGGTATTTAACCGTGGCACTTAGAAACCACACGGGTGGTATAACTTGGTAAACTTAAATGGGACCCCCCCATTTTTTTGCAGTTTTGGATTCTCGACCAAAAACTGTTTGTAAAAAAACTCAAAACCCCAACCCCACCGCTCACCCCCACCCCTTACCGGAGGGTAGAAGAAGAATTATCGTTTAAAAATTCAATCCACGAGTCCAATTTTGCTTATTTTTTTTATTATTATTCATAAAATATTTACTGTAATCCTACACTCAATACTTCACCCCCATCCCAACCCCTCACGGGTGTGGGAAAAGAGTTACAGTTGAACAATTCTAAAGCGCCCAATTTTTGCCTAATTTTATGATTTTTAAACAGAAATTATTCAAGAAACTCTTGAAATCCAAACTAAATGACAGCCCCTACCCCAACCCCCAGCAGGGGTGGGAAAGGAGTTACACTGCATTAATTCATGTCAATGTCCAATTTTTGTGTAAGTTGTGGATTTTGAAACAGAAAATATTCGAGAAAATCTTGAAAATGTTATTGTATTTACTGCTACTTACTTTAAGGCAAAAATTTTAAGAATGTTATGCACAAAAATGTAGTTTTGTAGTGGAATAGGGATTTTCCACCATTTTCAACAGTAACCATATGATAAAATAAATCATGTATTTTATGCCATTTTTTATTGAAAATTTATTTTTACAATATTTGTCAGTGAAGAATAATATGTAGTGCTGTAGATGTTTTTCTGAACCCATATTAAACCAAAAGTGAGGCATAGAAAACATAGTACATGTCTGGTATGTATTGTAACATGTCTCCTATGTCTTTCTTCTTTTCCGGTTTCAAAGACAAGGGTGCTTCATACACTTGGGGCAATTCAGCTGGGATGTGGAGCGCATGGGTTGGCCGTTGTGTCTTTTTGTTAACCGGTACAATACGAAATGAGCTCCACGCAACTGGTATGCTGACGCATGTGGATACTGCTTGGGTCATCAGCCACGAAGCACTTATGATCTTCAGCTTAGCGTCCTTCTTTAACTTTGACTCAACTGCATCCAACTGTTTGAAGTCAACTTGCTTCATTATGCGGACTTCAAATGGATTAGACGGTCTCGCAGCCTTGATAACTTCCTCCAGTTGGTCTGGAACATATAGTACTTCACTCGATTTCACACACCTTTCAATCAATGCAAAATCTCTGTCACATGGAAGAAACGAATGCCCACTGACTAGAAATATTTTTGTTCTGTGCTGAAGAAGTAGCGTTGGCGGATGAAATATAAGAGGGTTGAGATTATCTTCCAATTATTATTTTGCCCTACGCACCTGTCTGACCACAAGATGAGTTTCCGCTCACCAAGCAGGGGAAGTATATTAAAATGTTCTTTAACATAGGCAAGTAGACAAGATGCGATGTCTGTAGAACCACGGTTTACTACAGATTCATCTCACACACGCATTTGTTCATGGGTTATGGACAGCAAAGTTGTAACAGCTGTCTTTGGTAAAATATTGTGCTGTGGGCCAGGGTTGGCAAGAAGATGACTTGCTGCAAGTCCACACATAAAACTACAGCATTCGGAGACAGTTTAGCAGTTTCTGTGTCACTTCCAAGAGTATTGTATCCTTTCTCAGCTTTTTGGTGATGTAGGTCAGTTTGTGCCTTAAGAGCCTCTTGCTTCTCGGGTGTGTCAGCTGCAATAAGCTGTATGTACAACCGATCACATACTCTGCAAGTATCCGAACGGGGTTGGCCGAACTTGAGGTTGAAGTCTTTTCTAAAAACTTCTCGATACAGCCAAACATTTGCTGCGGTGTTTGGAAATTTATTTTTGAACAGACGATACATCTCTGTGAGGTCAAGAGAGGGACTCAGGTATCGACGTTCTTCATTCACCTTTTTGCGAGAGTAATGATTTTCATGGGTTGGGAACGACGCAATATGCTCTTTGATTTGTTGGTGTGTTTCATCAGGGACTGCATGTCGTCTGTTTTTGTGCTTTCCCCTTGCACCAACGGGTGTCGTAATGCCAATCTTCATCTTGGTCTGCAAGTTTTGTATACGTTTATGACTAATGGCAAATATGTTGCATAAAAGTTTTTGACACACTTGCATTCTTTTACCCTCCGCTAGAACTGAATACGAGAAGCTTGCCTGGCGTCTTGATTGTTCAGCTGGTACCCCGTGTCTTCTATGTGAAATAGCAACGTTAGTGATGGAGGCAAACAGCGTGGCCGACAGTTGATCATAATTATGTTGATAGAAATCCTCAAATAACGCGTCCTTCTGATCCTTGGTTAGTTTGAAACATCCATCATACGATTTGCATTTACAAACTCGATCCTGAAAGTATGTAATATATTGTTAACTTTCAGTGTATGTAGTGTAAAACTAGGATATGGGAATTTATATACGTTTCTATTATATAGAGATTCACAATATCGAACCTATATTGTAAACATTACTTCGCTTTATAAACAGTCAATCATTAAGGGTGCTTATCACAAAAGACGGGATATAGACTCTTATTCCACATAACAACACCCTTTCGAGATACATGCTCTTTTCCACTCTCACTCAGCTTCTTACGTTTAATATCTTTCCACTCAGGCACATTCCTTTTCCTTTTTTTACACTTATTATCGCGATTTAAATCTGCTTCTGTCAACACGATGTTGCTGTGGGCTGCCATGTTGGGTTATCTTCAACAAAGCGCTGTATACAAACTAATTGCAATACATTACGCTATATGTCAGCACACGAAAGAGAATAATATACAGATCCCTTTTCCACCATAATCTTCCATTTACAAAAATTGGCACTTAGACCTCTATTCGGGGCAACGATTCAATTGCAGATTAACAATTCACCCAAAGAGCCCAATTTTTGTCTAATTTATAATTCAATTTGTACCGTTGGCATTAGCGTTACCCGATGTGCACCACTGAGAGGTTGCCTGATCGGATTTTGCACATCATGTAGCCCTGAAAAGGGCTGATTGAGGTTACTTCATTACTCGTTGACTCTCCTCATCATCATCGGAAATGCTCAAACTGACGGCCGTTTTGTCCTTGGCACTGAACCAAGCGAGTGTTGAAATCGTTCATAACGTTATTGATCATTTCCGGTGTGATTAAGTTCACCTCATCTATGATGCGGTTCTGCAAATCAGACAAACTTGCTGGTTTCGTTGTATTAATATTATTTTCCTCAGAAGAAATAATCAAGTGGTGTAAGGTCCGACGATCTTGGGGGACATTCAATAGAGCCGCAACGTCCAATCCGGTGGTTGGGAAATGATTGATTCAAAAATTATCTCACTCTCACAAAGTAATGAAGAGCAGCTCCGTCATATTAGGACCAAACATTTACGAAATTTTAAGGGTACAGACCGGAAATGGCGGGCACTACCTCATTTCGCATCAAGATTCGCCGTTCAAATTGCCCTGGATGATAAATGGTCCCACGACGCCGCGTTTTGACAATCCCGCCCAAACATTCAACTTCTGGGGATATTGACTGTGAATGTCGGTCATCCAGTGCGGATTAACATCACTCCAATACCGGCAATTCTGTTTAATAACCTGCACATAGCTGAAAGTTCGCTTCATCCGAGAATACCACACTATCTAGAAAATTGAGATCGTCGGCCAAACGACGCAACGTCTCTTGCGAAAATCCTCCTCCGAAAGTTCCTGAGCAAGATGTATTTTGTAGGGATGCCATCTTACCGCTCGTATAATCCGTTGGACCGACGATTTACTGACGCTTGCGCGACTCTCCTAATTGACACATAAGGATCTTCAACATAGTGCTGCAGAACTTCCAGCTTCTGCTCCTCACTTGTCGCAGTTGATGGTCCGCCACTGCGTTGACGATCTTTAACTCCTCCCGTGTTCTCAAAACGTCTCACATTTCTTTGGAGAGTCGACTTTGAGATCGGTTCGCGATCCGGGTGAGCAGCGTCAAACAGCCTGGCTACTTCTGTATACAATCGAACGTTCTCCCCGATTCCTCGCAACATCAACAAAATTGTACGGTCTGACAATCTCATCTTAAACAGAAAAAAAAATGTCGAACGTGCCCGCTCGTGAGGTGTTAATATTGTGATCCGTCTTCAATAAGCTATTTATTCGTGGTTTTTAAGTGAACTTTGTGACAAGTGATATCAGCAGATGCACCTTGATATACGCAACGTGTTGTGTGGATTCGATAAGTATAGCCTCAGTAATTTTGTAAATATCAGAAATTCTAGTGGTTGCTGCCTTATATACTCTTGATATAAAGTCGAAATTCATTTCATTCACAGGCACGTGTGCGCCGTCGTGTTATCGTTTAATCATTTGGTTCGTTTTTACCAAGCCATTTCTTTCGGTTCTTTTGGCGACACTACTGTTTATATTTGCAATCATTCCTTTCTTTTATTTTGTTTTCCTGTACCGAGGCCTACCTGTATTTGTTTGTGTCAAGCACTCTGATCGGCCCCTGGGTGTGTGTGTCCGTGTTTTTCCCTACTTTGCATCATTATTTGAACTTTTTTTTTTCTTAATAATGGTTAACAAATGCGGCATTTGTGATCAAGGGGTTACACCTAATACTCCATATATTAAATGTTATGCCAACTGCAATCGTTCGTTGCATATTAAATGTGTCGGTTTAAAAAATCTCTGCACTAAATGCGCTAAAAATGACACAGAATCATTATCATCGCCTGTCGATTTAATTAATCAACTAATTAAGGAACAGTTCGTGATGTTTAAGAAAGAAATCATGGCGACCTTTTCGAATAAATTGATTGAACTTGAAAACAGAATTGAAAAACTGGAAAATATTTTATCGGATACTAATAACTTAAATGACGGTGGTCAATCTCATAATATAATTGAAGAGATGGAAGATAGACGTAAACGTAAATGTAATGTCATTTTATTTAATCTACCTGAATCGACTTCTAACGAGTAAAAGGATAAAATTTCTGACGATACAAAGCGTATTCATAATATACTACATCCTTTAAATGTTGATGTGAATCCTGTTAAAGTTGTTCGATTGGGCAGACTCCCATCTACAAAACCTCGACCCGTTAAAGTAATATTTGGAGACGAACAATCAGCCAGAGAAGTGCTTAGATCTAATGCTTACAACGACGATCGTAATTTCCATTTTAGATCAGACAAAACACCAGTTCAAATCCAGTACTTTAAAACTATAAAATCCAATTTAGAAAATCGAAGAGCAAATGGGGAAAATGATATTATAATCAAATATCGCAATGATATACCATATATCACTAAAATTAATGCTAGGACATCTCATTCGGTAAATCCAAAAAACTAAATGTATACTATCAGAATGCTGGTGGTATTCGTGCCAAAATTAATAATTTTACTACTGGTGTGAATTGTAATTCTTATGACATATTAATTATAACTGAAACCTGGCTTTATAGTGATATCTTAAACAGTCAATTGCAACTCCCTAATTATCAAATATATCGAATAGATAGAACTATTTCTGGTATAGTGCGCGGTGGAGGAATATTAATATGTATCAAAAAGCAATTTCAATCTCGTCTGATTACCAGCAGCAATCTTATAGAGCATATTTTTGTTTCAGTTTCAATTAATAAACACAATTTAATTATTGGTGGTGTATATATAAAGCCAGGGTCAATGTTTAATATTTATGAGGAGCATTGTAATGCTGTTGAACAATTGCATCAAAATTTTAGAAATCACACTTTCTTAATTTGGGGAGATTATAATCTTCCATCTTTATTATGGAATGACGGTGGTATTGTTCCACAGTCAATAAAACCAGCTGACAAGTGTGCTCTTTCTATTATTGAATCCTATAACTTTATTAATACTCGCCAATTAAATTACATACCTAATTCGAGGGATGTTTTTCTAGACTTATGTTTTTCTCATACATATGATGCTATTGTTACATTAGCAGACGACTGTATTTTTGATGCTTCTGTACATCATCCAGCATATTATATGTCTTTGCCGATACCAGATAAAATAAATAATATTCAATCCACTGATGAAATCTATATGTTTGAAAACGCAAATTATATTGCTCTTAACCACTTTTTTTCGTTTAGAAATTGGTCAAATATATTATCTAATAAGGATATCAATATAGCAGTTGAAAACTTTTATTTAACAGTAAAAAGTGCAATCAACATGTACGTGCCTAAAAAGGTTGTAAAAACATATCAAGATAACTACCCAATTTTTTTTAATCGTGAATTGATTAGGCTTGTGCGAGCTTAGAAAGCTGCCCATTTAAGATATAAGACGACTAACTCTCTAGATGATTACAGAACATTTAGTGACTTACGTGATATATGTAAGAATTTATATCAGTCACTATATGATGAGCATATTAGAAAAGTTCAGCAGAATTTGAAAGAGAACCCACGAAACTTTTGGCGATATGCGAAACAAATAAGAAAGGAAGATGGCATTCCTAATATTATGCATTACGGAGAGAAACATGCTAGTGAAGCAGATGGGGTTGCAAGTTTATTTGCCGACTTCTTCGCATCAACTTATGTTCAAGATAATTCATCAGGTCCAAAAGATACATCTCAAGAACACGGGGAATCGATTAGTTATGGTGATATATACATTTCGGTGGAAGAGGTTTTTGAATTAATACTACAACTTGACAAGAAGGCGTCGCCTCGACCAGACGGAATTCCATCTATATTTTATAAAAATTGTATTTACTCATTATGTAATCCGATTCATGCGCTTTTTAGCTTATCTCTTTTGTTAGGTGTATTTCCGGATGCATGGAAGACCAGCTATATTGTGCCAATTTTTAAATCAGGAGACCGTAGCAACATTCAACATTACAGGGGTGTTAGTATACAATCTGTTCTTCCAAAAATGTTAGACAAACATATTGCAAATTCTATGATTTGGGTTTGTAAGAACTTTTTATCTGATTCACAACATGGTTTTGTTAGAGGAAGGTCTACAACAACAAATTTATTGTTATATTGCCAACACATATCAAGTGCCTTAGAAGAAAGAAAACAGATTGATGTTGTTTATACAGACTTCTCTAAGGCATTTGATAGAGTTAATCATTCGGTACTGATTTCAAAATTGAGACAAGTAGGGTTTCTAGAAAGAGCATTATCCTGGTTATCTTCTTTTTTGATAGGCAGATCACAATATGTGAAAATCTTAAATAAACAATCTGGAAAAATTGACGTATTTTCTGGGGTGCCTCAAGGCTCGCATAGTGGACCAATTATTTTTATCCTTTTTGTCAATGATATAGTGAACTTTATTAAAAATTGTAAAATTTTAATGTATGCTGACGACATAAAAATATTCAGAATTATTACCTCTTTAGATGATTGTATTGCCATTCAACAAGACATAAACAATTTAATGGAGTGATGCACGCAGAATAAATTATTTTTGAATCCATCTAAATGTAGTGTTATTTCGTTCTGTCGCAATAAAAACAAAATAAATTGTAATTATTATCTAGATGAAGTCGAACTGAATCAAGTATATAGTATTAAGGATCTTGGGGTGACTTTTGATACGCACTTTACATTTAGGGATCATATGGTTACCATAACATCTAAGGCAACTAAAATATGGGGATTTGTGTGGCACTTGGCTAAAGACTGGAATGTTGACTGTTAAAAACATTATTTTGTAGTCTTGTTAGATCTAATTTCGAGTATGCGTCTACACTCTGGTCTCCGTATTTACAATATGATACTCAAATGATTGAATCGGTACAAAATAAGTTTCTAAGATCAGTTGAGTATAAATTAGGTCAATGTCATATACGCGGCGAATACAATAGAATAAGATCTGAGCTCCGCTTACCAACATTATTTGATAGGAGGTGTGTTGGGGATTTGTGCTTTCTGCATAAGTTAATTAATGGCCAGTTAGATTGTAGTGAACTGTTGGAACAAATATCATTTGCAATACCTGTTAATGATAGAAGAACTAGAAACGCTAATGTATTCAAGTTAAAAACACATACAACTAATTTTTCACAAAATAACCCGATCAGTAGAATGACGGGTAAAGCAAATTATATGTGTAAGTTCCTGTGGTTTGAATTATTTGACTCTTCTTTTGCCAAATTTAAGAGGAATTTAAATAATAAATTGTAGCAGGTACCCTTTTGTTTGCTACTAAGTAGATGTTTCATTAGTATGTATTTTTGTTTTATTATTACAACTAGTAATTAAGTAATTAAGTGATTTATATTTATGTTTGTATGTATGTATATACATATATATATATATATATATATATATATATATATATATATATATATATATATTTACTTATTTTTTTTTGTATATAACTTTTTATAGAAATGGTTTTCCGTGAATAAACGTATTATTATTATTATTATTATTATTATTATTACTAATTAGCACTATAACGTCAGAGGTTACGTTGAATAAAAACTTTAACTATTAACTATGCTTATTTGAATGTATTGAACACAACGTTTCATTTTTTAAATAAAAATTCTAATATCAATAAATATTTCCATGACGACCCGTAGATCGTCGATCGTTACTACTTCGATCCGCATATCCACATTTCCGTGTCTCAAGTGCTCCCCCACAGCACTGTTCTAAATGACTTCAGGAAACATACGACAATAATCATGTTATTACTTCTAATTTCTAAGCTGATCCGTATTTTTCGAGATACATTTTAAATGGGTGGGGATTAGGGGTGGAGTTTGGATATCAAGAGTTTCTTGAATAATTTCTGTTCAAAAATCATAAAATTAGGCAAAAGTTGGGCGCTTTAGACGAACTGTTCAACTGTAACTCTTTTCCCATCCCCGTTAGAAAGTTGAGAAGGGCATGAAGGATTGCGTATAGGATTGCTGTGAATATTTTCTGAACAATAATAAAAAAATTAAGCAAAAGTGGACTCGTGGAATGAATTTTTAAACGATCATTCTTCTTCTACTCTCCGGTAAGCGGTGGGGTTGGGGTTTTGAGTTTTTTATAAACAGTTTTCGGTCGAGAATCTAAAACTGCAAAAAAATAGGGGGTCCTATTTAAGTTTACGAAGTTACAACCCCCCCCCCCCACCCTCCTGGGGGTGGGGGTGGTTTCTAAGTGCCACGGTTAAATACCTCCCAACAAATAAAGAAACACGTGTTTTGTAACTTTGCGTCGCTTAGTTTTCGAGATATTCAACCGTTCCGGAACTTTTGGGACACCCTGTATATAGCAATTATAGCTATTCGTTTATCCTCTAGAAGGACATGAAATTATTATTTGAATAGACTAATTTTACCAATTTGTTTTGATAAATTTTGAACACTGCATATTTTTCTGAGTTGATTTGATGTTTTGATTTTTTTTACTGTTGCATAGGGTACTTAATCGGCTTTTTGTCAGCACTGGATTCTTATAATTTTCTTAACAAACATTTAAAATGATCATTTTTACACCTGGATAAAGGTGGAATCTCGTATCCATTGCATTATTCTCCATTGTTTTACTTGCAAAACTACATTTCACATTATAAACAGGTGACAGTTGTCATTGTTTGCAACACTATCCTTTGAAACTTTCATATCAAACTCTGTTCACCGAACTATTGCAGAAAATCTTAAATTCTCTAATACTGATAATATAAACAATTTGTTTTATTGTTAAATTTATTTTATGATTCTGCAGCAAGTGAGGTTGTCTCAAAGTTAAATATTTTTTTTTATGTTTTATGATTAAAATAGACTTTAATTATATCATCTTAGTTTCATTATTTTTAAATAATTAATAACAAAGATACACCCAGTTAAACAAGACCTTCAAAATAAATCATTTATGCATATAAAATTGTAAAACAAGTTTAACATAAATTGGAATGATATATTTTTATTTGGTTTAAATTAGAAAAAAAACCTAAACTGGTTTCAAACTATTTAGTTTTAAAGTAACAAGCCTCTCTCCTTGAATCGCTTAGAGATGTACGCAGTTTTTGCAAGCAGGAAAGATTTCAAAATATGTATATCATAATTAGAGAGAGGATTTAATGCAAAATGAATATTTTTACATAATGCATATTTCGCCTATTAATGCATATTTTAACATATAATGGTAACATTTTGTTCCACAGTACATTGAACATGTGCAATTTTCGATTTCGGGCATGAACCAACATCTAGTCATTCAAAGATATAACGGCCAAATGTCATCAAAATAATTGCCAATTCGTCCTGTGATAAACGAGTTACATATTTTAAAATTTTTGGTTTTCGAACAACTAATACTTTGGACGTTGGAAAATGAAAATAATAAAAAAAATAGGAAACGTATAGAAAAAAAAAATTGCAAAAATTAAACTTAATTGACTTCTAAAATAACTTTGGTTTTTAAAAATCCATTAATTTTTAAACGAGTTATAAATTTTTGAAATGTTTGTTCTATGAACAACTAATACTTGGACGTTGAAAAAGAAGAAAATAAAAACATAAGGAAACGTTTAGAAGAAATATTACATAAATTAAACCTAGTTAAGAAAAAAACATCATTAATCTAAAAAACTTTAGTTTTTAAAAATCCATTTATTCTTAAACGAGTTACAAATTTTTGAAATTTTTGATTTTCGAACAACTGGTACTTGGACGTTGGAAAAGAAAAAAAAAAGAAAAAAATAGGAAATATTTTACAGAAACCAAGCCCAATTAAAAACGTATATTCTTCTAAAATGAGTTTGGGTTTCGAAAATCCACCTCTTTTCAAGTTAGTTACAGATTTTTGAAGATTTTGATTTTTGAAACGTCCAAAAATTCTCGATCTTTTAAAATAACGTTGGTTTCTGAAAATTCGACAATTTTCAAGTGAGTTGTTGTGTTGTTTCAAATATTTGATTTTCGAGTTGTCTAACATTTGGACATTGAAAGAGAAAAAATGAAAACGTGTTGAAACAAATTCACAAAAATAATTAAACCTAATTAACAAAACTTTATTCTTCTAACAACTAATACTTGCACGTTGGAAAATAAAGCAAAATTAAAATATAGGAAACATGTGGAACAAATTTTACAAAAATTAGGTATAATTAACAAAACTTCAATCTTCTAAAATAAGTTGGGGTTTTGAAAAATCGTCTCTTTTCAAGAGTGTTACAGATTTTTGAAACTTTTGATTTTAGACATTCGGCCAAAAAATTGGAAACGTGTAAAAATGTTTTTTTTTTTAAATCTCGCTCTTCTAAAATACCTTTGTTGTTTGAAAATTCATCAATTTTCAAGCGAGTTGCAGATGTTTCAAATGTTTGATTTCTGAGACGGCGAACATTTGGACATCGAAAGAGAAAAGGTAGCAAACGTGTAGAAAAAATTTGACAAAATTATACCTAATGAAAATATCACTCTTCTAAAATAACTTTGGTTTTTAAAAATCCACTTATTTTTAACGAGTTATGAATTTAAAAAAAAATTGATTTTCAAACTTCTTATAATTGGACTTAAAAGAAAAAGAAAATAGGAAACATGTAGAAAGTTCACATATTTTTGTCAGTTTAAAATATGCGTAAAGCGGCAAAGGTAGAACGAGAAAGAAATAGTTTAGGGCGCGGGCGTCCAGGAAATTCTCATATTTATCGGGTCTCTCCATAAAAAGAAATTTGAAGAATAACATTGAAGAAAACTAAGTTTTCGCAAAATATGATTTGCGATTTTTGAATAATTCAATATTCGTCGTGGTATTGGCCAAGAAAGTAGTTGTTTCAAAAAGTGATCTGTTAACTGTAGTCTTATTAATTAATAAGACTACTAATTACAACAAGTATGGCATATTATTAACATTAATAAAAGAAGGTTTTTCTTAAAAATGTATATAAATAAACTTGATTTTTTTTAATGACATATTTCAATTTATTACTTGCATATTTGCATATAATAATGCATATTTTCGAGGTTTTAATTACATATACATATATGCACATATTTCAGCATTTTATAATGCATAAAATCCTCTCTCTAATCATAATGTACAAGCTAGATAGAAGAATATTTTTATACTGATTATGTAAAGCTAGTTAGATTAATGTCAAACATAGAAATTGGCAGGGTGGAATCGTGTAAATCGTAGGATATAATCTCTAAACTGTCGCTGGTGGGTATCAGCGAGGCTTTGAGGATTATTACTACATCATCTAATCGAAAGCCAACTTGTAATGGGGATGTCATCTATTTTGTAGAAAAGACAATTCAAATTGATAAAGCAGGGTTTAGAAATTTACAAATAAAAATTAATCCCGGCTTTTCCTTCTTTATTGACCAGAGGAAAATTTTGTACTTTCCACTGTTAACAGTTTACATTATTTCTTCATACCACAACTTCCACTAATCACCTACCCCAGGTATAAAACAGGTTCAAACATTCCATAATCTCGTCAGTTCTTTACGAGTTGTTTACGCTTACGTAAGTTTATTTTTTTCTTTAATATTTGACAATTCAAAGACGCAGCTGCACTGATGAGAGATAAATCTCGGAACGCGTCTGCAGATGGCTATTTCTTTAATTTTTACATATATTATGGTTTAGTTTTATAGTTTAAAGTTTTCAAATTCAGTTGGATCGATAATAGCGAAAAGAGGCCACGTTTTCTTTCCGAAAGTCGGTTAAATATAAGTACCATTACAAGCAATATTAAGATCTGTATACCGGGTGTTGACTTGGCGGACGCAACACAGGAAATCGCATGTTAATTTTGAAGTGTTCAAATATTGGCTCCCCTATTTATTTTAGAGACAAAATGTATGTAACTTTTTTGTAAAGGGAAAAATTCTGATTTTATTAATGTTCACACTTAACACTTTACGTTTCTCTAAGTTGAAATAATTAAGAAAAAATAATGTGATGTTATAAAAAATAATGACATTATTCAATGATTAAGTGTTAAGTGTGAACATTAATGAATTCAGAATTTTGCCCTCGACAAAAAAGTTAAATACATTTTGTCTTTAAAATAAATAGGGGAGCCAATATTTGAACACTTCAAAATTAACATGCGATTTCCTATGTTGCGTCCGCCAAGTCAACACCCTGTATGTATGTGTTGTATTTGTGATGGTGAACTTCATACTGTTTGTGCAAAATCTGAGGATAGATTCTGCATTACTGCACGTTCCAAGTGTGAGAAAAATGGCATCGAAAAATGTTCTCTTCAAGTGATGATAGCCATGAAAAGGGAAATTGTGAACCTCAGAAAACAAGTTTTCAAAAGCACTACTTAATGAATCAAGAAGAGAAAATTAAAAATTTAATACATACGGTAAATAACATTAAAAACAATAACATCAGTCAAGTCGTAAACCAACAACAAAAGTTTCGCTCGGACTTAATAGGAAAAATTTTCCAAAGGATAATTTGCCAATAGATGGATCCACAAGTAACACATTAATTGACTCAAATGTGATATATCGCATCGAGGCCGAAGACAGCCCTGCCAGAAACAAAAACTAACATAAGAAGAACGAGAACCAAAATAAAGAACACACAATGCAGCAGGAGAACGTTGAACCCAAAAAAACAATGTAAACAATGACTGCACCACAACAAGTTCAAGGAGAAGGAACACTCAACAGAAATTCTATAGGCTTAATGCCAACAGCACTAACGAGGATCTTCCGGTAGCTGATGTCCCAACGTGGAAGTGGATTTTTGTTTCTCGCCTACATAAGGAAGTCGATTGTGCACAAATTAAATCACATCTGTTAGAAGCTGGCGATTTTTAATTTGTTATTGAAAAACTCAACTCAAAGTACGAAGACGCGGACTATTCATCCTTCAAGATTGGAATTCCCGCGGCTGCCGAATCCCTCGTCATTAATGAAAACTTTTGGTCTAAAAATACTTTCATTAGTAGATTATTTTTTCAAATGAAGAAGAAACCCGACTAGTGAAAATTTTCAAGTACTTTCGCAAACCCAACAACGAGGATAACATCTTTCAGCAATAAGGTTTTCCGATTGATACATCAGAACATACAGTGCCTCTAAACATCATTCCTTAATTTGAGGGTCCTACGTGAGGACAGGGATTGACAAGTGATGTGTTTATCTGAATATTGGCATGGTAATATACAATTAAAGGCCTACACATTTGAAAAATGTACCCTAATTTCCAGTTTCAGTAGACCAGCACAAGAACACGGCTGTGTTTACTTATAAGCACAAAACTTATTGACGAGCAAATATCGAGGAAGTCCTTGAAACTCGCTGAGTACTCGGCTGCAGTATTCGCGTCCGATTTGCGACAATAACACCGGTTCGCGACAATATATTGCCATCAAAAAATTAGTGCTAAGGCAATATAATGCGGAGCAATGTCTGTTGCTCGTGTGATTGAGTGCGCGGGTGCGGAGATCAATTTAAGCGGTTTGATTTTGAACATTATTATTATATACAGACCTCCAACCGGAGATTTATATGTATTTTTTGAACAATTCGAATATTTACTCAATAATCTAGTAACTCGAAATAAACTCATCTTTCTAGTAGGTGATTTTAATATAGACATACTAAAAATAAATCATTCCACTAACTATTTTAAGGAACTTTTAAACGCCTACAATGCCCGATATCTTATCAACCAACGAGAATTTGAAACACTTCAACGACTTGTATCGATAATATAAACACAAATGTAACGACGGATGTTACAGCGCAGAATTTTAATACGGCATGTCCGATAACAAAGCACAAAGTCTCGAATATGATCTAAGGGGCAAAATAAAGCTGCCATTTACCAGGAAAAGGATATTCTCTAGTGAAAGCATTACACGATTTTGTTTGAATCTAGGACATGAAACCTTTGAAAATGTCTACAGTAATGCACTAGTGGATGGAAAATATGGTATATTTTTAAACACATTTATAAAGCATTTTAATGAACATTTCTTGCTGAAATAAGTATCCAATTTAATCGCTTAATTCTCAGTCAGGTGTGCAAAAATAACTAATCAACATAAACTTACACTGAAATCACATTATGGGAGCTTATCGCCGCCATTATGACGTTGCTAAGCAAAATAAACATTTCAACATAATAATTCAATATGGTTTGAAGTTTGAAATTTTGTTAGTAATTAATGTCATGTTCACGGTTCGGCAATGTAGATGTTCGAGAACCAACGACGCCTCCCACGGAAAGCGGGTGACAACCCCCTCGGCCACGGAGCGACCCTAACTGGTAATAATTTAGATTTATATTTTTGTAAGCACTTGAATGAAACTAATAAATACAAATACAAATACAAAATAATCGTATTGTTAATAAATAATGTTGAATAATTTACTTGCAAGAAATGTTCGAACAGAATATTCCTCAGACATTGACAAATACTCATAATTATTAAAGTTTCCTCAAGCACGTTGCTTTTAAGTAACAATCCTTCGCCTACGGCGTCGGGTTGTTATTAAGCAACGTCCTTTCGAAAACTTATTAAATTATTTCGTATTATTAATGTCCTTGGGATATTACAACTGATAATTTTCCATTTAAAATCCTTGGACCACGAAAAACAAGAACATTTACTAAACGGATGTGCTTGAAACCGCAAAAGAATCTCTGTTATTATATCAGACACTATCAATATATCTGCCGGACTATAAGAACCAGCAGAGAACCTATAACAAATTGTTAACTGCTGAACATATTAAACAAATTGAACTAAAAATCGCACAATCACAAAACAAATCAAAAGCATCGTGGGAAGTAAAAGGGGTCACTGGTAAACAAAAAACTTGCAATTTTAATGAAATGGCATCAAAAATGACTTCCAGCCTAAACAATTCAAGCGGAACTGACATTCCCTTCCACGAACATACTATTTTTTTACAACCAGTAACTCCTGCGGAAATAGTAACCATAGTAAACTCTTTGCCTAATAAGACCAGTTCTGGATATGATGAAATATCAATCTCGATTATAAAGAAAGGCAAACCACGTATTGCACAACCATTGTGTGACATGATCAACACCATCTTAAAGTCAGGTATTTATCCCGAACATTTTAAATGTGCAAAAATAATCCCAATTTATAAGAAAGGTGATCCCGATGATTTAGACAACTACCTTTTAGTAAGTATACTACCCGCATTATTGCATTTCTTTATGAAATTTAAATTATTCTCGGAAACACAGCATGGGTTTCTAAAACAGCGCGGCATAGAAACGGCAATGTTTGATTATACAAACCGGATTTTGTCGACTTTAGAAAACCGTCATATTGCCTTCGGTATTTTTCTCGATTTTTGTTACGCGAGTTATGATCGGGTGACCGATTAATTTGTTTTTAAAAATATTTTATCTGTTAGAAACAATACAATTTACTACTTGGTTGTTCATTAATGTTTGATTATTTACGCCCGGTTTCTCCAACGAATCTTAAAATACGTCTCACTTAAGTACGTCTTATTTTTAAGTAGTTCTTAACTAGGCAGTTGCCTAGGGCCCCGCAAAGATTCGGAGGCCTCATTTACGCGAATGATATGGTGTTAATGGCGAGAGCCTGGGAAGGGATGAGGGATATGTTAAAGAGAGCGGGGAGGTATATGGATAAGAGAGGACTGTATGTGGACGTAGGGAAAAAGAAGTGGATGAGATTTAGGAATAAATAAAGAAAGGGAGGGAAGAGTGAAAGAAATAGAGTGGAAGGCTGAGAGAGTCGAGAGGGTTAATGTGTTCAGATACCTGTGTTTCGTATTTAAAAGTACGGGAGGGTACGTGAAAAGAGACTGTATGAGAGGGTAGGGTTGTCGGAAGCTAAAGCGAAGGAATGGATAGAGAGTGGAGTGAATCCGGCAGCGTGTGTGAAAGAGAAGGAGAAGGAAGCGGAAATTCAGGAGAGACAGGGATGTATCGAGAAGAGTGAATATAATTATAAGTATGAGAGGTGGCAGGTGCATGGGAGGCTGCCGAGGTATTTGAGTGAGAGGGAGTTGAGCAGGGAGGAAATGGTAGCGCTGACAAGAGCCAGGTGTGGATCAGGAGGGAAAGGGCGGAAAACTAGATGGGTGTAAAGTATGGGAAATGTGTAATGTGTTAATGGGGGATGGACACATGGAGACATTTCGCAGAGATGTGCGAGGGAATGTGTGAAGAATGGGTGGGAGGGGGAAAAAGAGTGAATGAATATATGAGAGAGGACGGAACGGGGGTGAAGACTCTGGCGAGATTGGGGTGGGAAAAAGAGAAGAGAAGGGAGAGGAAGTGATGAAATAGAGAATGTAGTATGTGCCAATAAAGGTTCTTTTTTTATATAAAGATAGAGATTCTGGAAAAAGAATAATTAATTAATAGTTTGAAAGGAGTTTAAATGTAATAAGTACTGTAAGATTTTATGATGGGTTTTGGTAAAATACAACTATTCTATGACAAATATTATACACAAAATTGCAATAAATGTAAAGAGCATTTCACCCTCATCGTCCCCAACTCTTTCACATTCGTAGTCCTCTCTGCACCCAAGTACATCGCGAGTCGCAAGTCGCTGCAGTCACCGGAATTAGTTTTTGTTTTTTAACTGCGTGCTGCAGTGTTGTGTTTAGTAGTGTTTTTCCAAGTGCCATTTACACCGCAAGCAAGTAAATACATCATTCGTTTGCATTTCTCGTGTAAGCATAGAAAACATCGATTCCAACTATCAAACGTATGTATAATTAAACAAATTGGGAATAACCTTACTTGTTGCAGAAAGCATTAGATAAATACAATAAAACGAAATGTAGCCTTACATTTCGTTTTATTGTATGTATAATTTTTACAGCTTTTTTTTTTAATTTGCCTTGAAATTTAAGCGAGAATGACTCGGAGAAAGAAATCCAAATGTGGCTATAAAAAGCGACAAGAAAAAATAAGACGAATCACAGAAGCCAAGTATTATTCTTTAATAGTAGATACGACCAGACATTTCGTACATTGATCAATTAACGATTGTGTTCAGATACGTAGTGAAAGACAAAATAATAAAGCGATTAATTGGATTCGTGCCTATTTATTCAGACACATCAGAAAATCTATAGGACGTTATACTTTCGGATTTGGAAAATATGAAAATTGAAGTTACTAACTGACGCAGACAATGCTACAACAATGCCGCAAACATGGCTGGCATATAAAGGGTTTTTCAATAAGAACTTGACAACTTTTTTTTTAAATATCTCGCAAACCATTTGGGATATATCAAAACTTGTATTATTGGCTTAAAGTACAATCAATGCAATTATGAATGGAACTCAACTTCAGTCATATGTCCACCAAGGGCACGATTGCAGCGGTCGATTCGTTGAAGCCAATTTTCGATGACTCGGCCACACAATTAATCGGAAATGGCCGCTATTTCTCGTTCTATGTTGGCTCTTGGCTCCTCTAACGCCGCCGGCTTGTTGGCGTAGACCTTCGATTTAACGTAGCCCCACAGAAAAAAAGTCTAGAGGTGTTAAATCACAACATCTCGGCGGCCAATCGACAGGACCTCTTCTCGATATAACACGTTCACCGAACTTCGACTTCAATAACTCGATTGTTTCTCCAGCTGTGTGGGATATGGCATCGTCTTGCTAAAACCACATATCACTAATATCCATCCCATGCGACTGATTGAAGAAATAACGCTGCAACATGTCTCTGTAGCGTTCACCATTGACTGTAACGTGACGGTCATTCTCATCAACGAAGAAAAATGGCCCAATGACGCCACCGGCATGGAAACCGCACCATACAGTCACTTTTTGTGGATGAAGTGATGTTTTATGAAGCACATGAGGGTTTTCAGCACTCCGATAACGCATGTTTTGTTTGTTGACGAAGCCATTTCACCAAAAATGCGCTTCATCTCTGAAGATGATTTTGCGATGAAAGTCGTCATTTTCGGCTAACATCTCTAGATTCCATTCTGTGAACGTGCGTCGCTTCATATGGTCAAGTGGCTTTAGTTCTTGAGTTAACTTGATCTTGTAAGGGTGCAGGTCAAGATTATTTTGCAAAATACGCCATAGTGTGGTCTGACTGATGCCCAATTCCTGAGAACGTGGAATCGACTGATTTGGATGGTTTGCGATTGACGCTTCAGCGGCAGCAATATTCTCAGCGCTGCGACCGCAGCGTTGTCTCACTGACACGGGAACATTCAACAGTAAATATGTTGACTTAAATTTTCTCACCAAATTGTGAACTGCTTGTCTACTCGGGAGAGAATGACGACCCAAAATTGGCGTAAGCGCTCTTAAAGTTGCAATCACTCACCCGGAATTTCCGTAGTAATTTTTAATTACTTGTAAACGTTCTTCGTTCGTAAGTCTTTGCATAATGAAAATGTTAATTGGTTTAAGGGTGCGTTCACAATAAGAAAACAAAAGTATCAAGTTGCTATTGAAAAACCCATTACAATAGACTACAAAGTGGGATTAAAGCGCGGGTAGAGAGCGCCCATTTAATACCATGTACAAACCATTCCTTAAATTTCATTGGCTATATGCAGCAGTTGCTTGGAAGGTACCAATTTTTTCAATATTGTCAATCAAATTTCTTTTTTTTCTTCGTCGGCGCATAGATGGGATGTTCTGCAAAAAATTATTTAAGGTGTTATCCTTAAACGTTTATCAGAGGTGGTCGTTCGTGGTAGATGCAGTCAAATCACTGTATGCAAATTTCAAAGACGTGAAAAAAGCTTTGAGTTCAATTTCTTCAAATTCTATGGAGAAATCTTCTACACGATCTAAAGCCATTGGTTTGTTCACCAACATCGAGAAGTTTAAATTCGTTCATTTACTCATCATTTGGAAGAAATTATTTAACCGAATCTACGCCTGTAATTTGAACCTTCAAGAGAAAGATTGCACTTTATATACTGCTGTGTTGATCTACGATTCAGACTTTAATGTTTATTTGTGTTGGTACCAGTAAGTTTATACATGTCAGCATACATGATTAAAAATAAACATAGATATAAAATAAAACAGTAATAAAATGAAAAAATAGAGAAATAAAAACATTTAGTACAGATAAAAATTAAAAAATAGTAATGGATATAAATTAATAAGTTAGTTAAAATTTACTATTTACTGTACATAATAATTCTAAACATTTAAAAATGCAATAATAAAAGATCATTATAAATATGACTAGTGCTGTTAAAAAAGGTGATTAATAATATAGTATATATTAATAAATCAGAAACAATTAGAATAAATTTTGCTTGCAGAGGTTCGAACAGGTTGAATATTCATATATTTAGGCTACATTTCGTTGTATTGAATTTATTTAGTATATATTACATAGAATTTGAAGCTTTATTTTTAATCTTTTCTGGATAAATACATACGACTTACGATTTATTTTATTTTTCACATAAATTCACAAGAAAAAGTCTAAAGCGGTCATGTCAGGTGATCTAAGTGGCCACGGCATTGGTGCATTTGTGCCAACTCGTGAGCTAAGGAAAGTTTTGTTAGAAATGGTTTCTAAGAGCGAATATATTATGTTAAAACCAGCAATCGAGCCCGTGATGATAAAATTCCTCGAGCATGTCTTTAAACATATCTTGAAGAAAATGAAGATAATCATTGGCATTAAAATTTTCTTGATTCGAATACATACTACATGTTTTTATACCAAAGACAGAATGTCTTAAAAATACTCTTATTGTTATCATCAAGATGACTAATGTACTGTTTATAATATTGAGATTTTATACCGATGGAATTTATGCTATTTTTGAAACTTTTATTTCCACCGTCCAAGTAAATGATACATTACATGCATTTTTGGTTACAGTGTAAATTCGTCTTTATAAGTATAAGACCTGTAATAAATTAAAGACTTTTAAGTCAACGATCTCTCTCTTTCTTGTTTATTCACATTGGTTGCAGACCTGTTAAACCGCTATCTCTCTCATTAATGTTTATTTTTCAATCTTGTAAATATGGCTGCCAACATGTCATCGGAATTTGTTGGTTATTTTGACATATTGACAAACTTCACATTACTGTGATTACTGCCGCTAGAGGTCGTGACTCGTGAAGTCGAATTATAGGATTATTAAAATTTTCAAATACACAAGCTTACTTTTAATATTTTATTATTAACGCTTGCTACTGATTAAACTGAAGCGTCGTCCGGTTTATAATTATAAATATTTATTATACATTTTGAGTCTTGGTGAAAGTTCATTTGCAAGTTTCCAGCCACTGCTTTTTGATTATTATCAATCGACATATTAATATTTTCGTTGGAAACTGATGCAACTGAAACTGAAGACGGTTCATTGACATTATTGTCGTTACTTTGAATCATTTTCGCAATTTTTATTTTATTGCACATTGATTCGGCTACATAATTTTCGGCAACTGTGGATGATTTCCAACAGCCATGACGCTTTAATATTAATACATCAGCGCCAGCATTTGCCAACAATGTAGCTGATGTACGACGGTAGCAATGCCCTGTGT
Organism: Ocypus olens; assembly: GCA_910593695.2. Classification (NCBI taxonomy): domain Eukaryota; kingdom Metazoa; phylum Arthropoda; class Insecta; order Coleoptera; family Staphylinidae; genus Ocypus; species Ocypus olens. The sequence continues at coordinate 42,094,952 of OU343060.1, forward strand.
AGGATTTTGGATTTTGCAATCCCAAATATTCCGCTATTGTACATGGAAATTTTCCCAATGTTTTGATACCCACTGGCTGCACAGTGCACTTTCCGTTGCAATATGATAAAAAATATCGATCAGTATTGACATGACAATTTCATATATTGTCGAAGTATATCGACAGGATTGAACCCATCGTCATCGGGAAGAATTGTAAATGTTCTGTCAACGTGTGTTTTCGTGTCAAGAATTTTGACAACTGTCACAGCTCCTTCATCTTTTACATTTAGCACTTTCAAATCACACAATTCCTTCCGCCGACACCCTCCATATACTCCAAAAATTGTTATGACCTGCAATCTTTTCACATTAAAACAAACGACAGAGTGGCTATAATTAATATTTATTACTTTTACCAACAAAAACTCTTTGTTTGGAGCCTCTTTTAGAAATCTATCTACCTCTGCTCTACTTAAATCAGACGATTTCTTTGATACGTATCCCAACGATTTCGATTTTAAAAAAGACGATACTTTAGGAAACCCTCCAATATTAACGTTTTCGTAAGATATTAATGTATTCTTTAACATCGAACACCCATAGGGAAGAAGGTTTATATTTGTTAGACTAAAAACAAACAAATGTGAGATAGCAAAAAACAACTTAAACCAACTTAGTTGTTCATAAATAAATGCCAGAATCATATCTTGATTCCAGTAAAAATGAATTTGCAAAGCTGGTCCCGTAAATATCTGTTACCTACTCCCACTTTGTAATCGATGAATTACCGAACTGTTTTCACCAATCGTAAACAACCCTTTACGAATATATTGGAGCATATATAAATGTTAAATGTTGTACATAAATGTGTAACATGTACTTATATACCTCGTTATATTATATATTTATTAGCCAATTACAATTAACGTCCGCCGAGTCCCTCTGCATTCGTCTGTTTGTCTTTAAATATCAAAAGTTACAGTGACATTTAAACGTCAGATTACCACTTGTTGGTTAAAACAATAACCGACAGAATACACTTCACGCTATGCCTTATTGGTACTTCCACCGCAATGTTATCTTAGTAGATTAACACTTCAGGGTGAGTACAACGATCCGTATCCTTAAATTTGTTCAATCAATATATTGGACAATATATTATTCGACAGAAAATTGTTCGAACGGTAATTCGTTTAATACAAATTTAAACGTCACGCTGGCAAGTTTCAGTTTCAATATGTCTTTAGTTTAAGCGAATAAATGTAAGGTCGAAGGTATAGTATAATACATAACGCGAGTTGTAACGGGCTCGTTACTCGCCGTTACACGGCTCGTACGCAATATCTTTCACTTGCGCGTAATTTGCTACTTACAACTCTAGTTATGTAATATACTATTACATCCGTGGGAAGAGTTACGCCCATTGACTATTCTCTTGTTGATGAAGGTGGTCCAAACCCTCGTCCATTTTGTTTTATTGGGGTTTCGGCTTTTTAAAGAATACGTAATCACCAAAAATTTGACGAAGTCTTCTAAATGTTGGTGATGATCGAAATATTTAATAACATATTTTTCTGTGGCACGTGTGGCATTCTTATTAGAATAAATATATCAAATAAGGCCGTTTAGAAAAATCAATTATAACTTTCAGAAACACTTACATACAACACTAATACAATGAAATACTCGTACACTTATAACAAAAATGATAGATCAGTGCGTTACAAACAATCGCCATGGTTTTTTATTGCTATTTTTCTCATTATATATTCCTATTATATGTCTCACTTTTATTTTTTAAGTAAAATATAAAATTTATATTAATTCAGTCATTTTTATAAATAAGAGTGTTAAGTGCGATAATAGCTATTTATGTAACAAGTCCACTAGCACTTTCTTGGACGAGACGTTGGGGTCGAGTCCATGAAGTGCTATTGTGGGCGAGTTACATACAAAGCTTTATGTTCGACTGCTTTTACCATTTTTAGAATACTTTTTAAAAACAAACTGAAGCAATTTCAGTTTGTGTGGCAGCATTTGCTGCCACACTAATGTCATTCATAGAAAATGGATGATCAGGTTAAACAATCTAACTCGCACAATAAACGTCCAAACCTTGCAAACTTCTTCAGGAGTAAATATAATGAATACACTCGTACTATCGCTATAAAACACTACCATAGTTGATCTCTCTCTTTAGTAATTTATATTGTATTTATTAGGTGTTCTAACCAAAATTAAAATCGGTCATTTCTGACACTGATATAAGAGTCCAATTTACTTTATCAATTATGGGACTAGTACGAAATGTACGCCATTTTGGCCTTAAAATAAGTCACCAACGTTACTATTTTCGTACAGTCGAACATAAAATAATGTAATGCAATTTTATTATATTGTGTAAAAGGACCCCGGTCACCGCTTATGGAAATGTGGCCCCGGTTAAATTAGCTGAAATTTTGGGAACAAGGAGATTTCTGGGAGTATAAAAAAAAGTCTCCATGACACCGGGGTCCGGGAATGGCCAGATTTTGAGATATCGGGGTCTGAAAACTCAAAATAGAACTCTGGAATGATAGCCATATCAGTAGTTTTTTACTGAAAACTTTGTCGTAATCGGTCCAATCAGGCTGATTTTTTGTGCAAAATGTTCATTGAGATCTCTGGAACAAAGCTGGGTCCAATGTGGATACGGATCCCGCCCCTGACGCCCCCAAATTCATCCCAAATCGGGGGGAATTATCGCCGGGGTTAAGTGTGGTATATCGTCTCAGAATCTACCTTTATAACCCATCCGAATGTTCTATTTGGGGAGTTTCATGAGATCTCGATCAATTTTTGGGGTAAATTGGACCTCATGGCCTGCCAGCGGGGCGCGAAATGGGGCTCAGTGACCAAAAAATGGTAAACACGCCGAATTGAATTCTAGGCTCTAGGGCTTTTCAAGAGCTGCCAGCGGTGCGCAAAATGGGTTCCAGGGGTCAAAAAATGATAAATACACCCAATTGAATTCGGCTAGTAAAACTAGGCTCTCGAGCTTTTCAAGGATATAGATTTTTTTTAAACCAATCTAGCCTTGGCCTCTTGAGTGCACATAATTTTCTCGTTTCCATATTCGCTTATAATGAGTAGCTTGACAGGGCTCCTCACAATTGAGCCCTTGTGACCACATTAGGGGTGTTGAAAGGGGAGTCCTTGGCCTAAACTATTGCTACGAAACCTGAAAATGGGTATAATGTCATGTGAATTTCGACTCCGTGGATGTCTTTTTACGTCAGGTATTGTCTGCTATGTATATGTCTATAAGCCTTTACAGATGCGCGGCTACATCTGTTCGTACGTCCCTAGTTGACTACTGCCCGCATGTATGTAGGCGTGTCACCGTTATTATTCCATTCTTTTTCCCAAGATTGGAATTTTTTATGAGTGAATTTTTTTTAATGAAGGTTAGAAAATCAGTAGGAAATCAACATTAACAGTTTATTAATTTATATAATGAACGTGTGTACGTAAATAATGATCATACAATAATCAATGCATTGATTGGTGTTGAGAGGCTGTTGAGATATCAGAGCCCAAAATGGTTATTCTAAGCGAATACTCATGTGCAAGGCTAACCAAGTGACTGCTACAAGGTGGGATCACTTTTCCCAAAAATCTAATGGGTTAGGGCAACGGAATAACCGAACCTCTGGTTGCTTGTAGACTTTCGACCACAGATAACCACTCGAGTCTTCTTTATATCTCTACCTTCACAACACTTTACTAGTTGAATTAACGAACGTGGATAGAGTCTACTCTTCTTCTTCCACGATTTCCATCTGTTGCACATTTCTCTGGCGTGGTCTGTGTCCTGCATCCACAACATTATCGAGTAACGCAGTAGTTTTGTACCTGATGTGTGGTTGATGTCGCGCAAAGCCCAGAAACCATAATAACCTAGCAATATGCGCACAGCATCCCAACGTCCTAGCTCCACTTCTGCATGTACAATAGTACCCAAAGACAGGCCCTCGTGCTCCTCTGCCCCCTCTCTTAGATTATCCTCAGTCCTATAGGCAATAAAGAGTTGATATTTTACCGCATTCCGGAAACGTGAGTAAAGGCGAACTCGAATCAACCCAGGTTCATCAAAGAGCTCATTAAGTTCAAACGTCTACGTTCCCTCTCTGTCTGCAATTTATCCTGGATGTAGGAATGGGATAAATGGATTTGGTAGATCCCTATTAGGGGTGTTCGATTATGGAAATGAATAATCGATTTTTGATTATTTTTAATTATCGATTATATCGATTAATCGAATTGATCGATTATTCGATAATCGAAATTATCGATTAGTCGATAATCGAAATTATCTATTAATCGATTAATCGAAATTATCGATTAATCGAAATGATCGATTAATCGATTAATCGATTAATCAAAATAAAATTATCGATTAATCGATTGATGAAAAATCAAATTATCGATTAATCGATTAATTGAATATTTCTCGAGTAATAATCAAAACATCCAAGTTTTGCACAGCCTTGTGAATACTGTTTTTCAATCTAATTAATGTAAATTGGAAGCTGTAATCAATTCGACTGAATAAGGACATTATCACATATAACATCCGTAGTGCTTCAAATATTACGCATCATTTTTTGCGAGTGCTTTGCGTTCATAATCACGAGGCACGAGAGGAAGACAAGAACCGATTACAATGGTAAAAATGCACGAGCAAAAAATTATCCAGCACGCGGGATATTCGGAAGACTATCGCACAATTTTAAATTAATGTAACAGACGTAATATAATAATGTCGCAATGCTTTTTGATTATTGCTTTGGAATCAGTTTAAAATAGTCTTGGCTTTGACAGAAGTTAAAATTAGGGCTTATGCGTATACTCAGCAATGTTCATATTGTGTTCATCAGCAACTTATGATACTGTTGAAAGCGAATTTAAGGGATACAAAATTCAAGCTTTTCCCAAGCATTGAAAAATATATCCAGACAAACAAACAAAGATTTGCTTTAACCCAAGCAAAATTCTTGAAATTAATGTTGCTGAGAAGAGAAAAATTCAATAGAAAATTTGAAGATTTTGGTAAGATTAAAAATATTGCACAATCTTTTTCAAATGTGTTTCAATAACATATCAACATAGAAGGAATTGTAAGTCAAATCTCTACAATAGTTGATGTAAATTAGAATTGATAGAAATGGAAATAATCAAACTTCAAATTTATTTGTATTTGAATTACGAAAATTGTTTTAGGAAATACACTTAAGAAAAATACCCAATCTTGACAAATATCTTGCTTTGGCTGGATTTATTTGGCGGAATCCTCATTTTCTGACGAGTATTCCAGAATTAAAAATAAGAAATTCTTTAACTAATAACTATTTAACTATGCGACCAGTGTCTATAAATATCTCTTTTATTGGATGTTCCCGCCTTTGAAAATATTGCCAAAATGAAAGGCCAACGATCTCATTAGTATTAGTCTTATGTAAATATTTATAATGTTCCCAATTTTCTTTGTTTTTCTTATTATAAGTTCGTTTATTCCGATAATTCAAATACATCTATTATTCAAAGGATCTAAAAAATAAATAATCGATTGATAGATTATTAAAATAATCATTAACAATAATGAATCAATTTATTATTCTCTGGACACTGGAGTCAAAATTCTGTAATTTTGATAATAATAATCTTTATTCCAATAAAAATAGACAATATTTAGAAACACGCACTTAATATGGAGATATTAATTCATATTAATAAATTATTATAAATAATGGTCACAGTATGTTAATATAAGCTCGGCATCATAAAAATGAGATTTAACCGATATACTACAATTGTTTTTCATTGATATGCATTGCTGGTGCAGACTTTTCTTCGCAGAAAGTATAAACACCGGTGTATTTATTTATATTCACATGATTTATAACTCTATTGACATACCAAAGTGTACATTTCACACATGGTTCTTATTACTTTTTTGTCGATTAAGCAACATTAAAGTCTACGGCGGCGGCGGCCGAATCATGGGTTTCTTTATAAACGGACGTTTTTATCTCGGATGAAACTCGAAAACTTGTAATACGCTTCCATTAGTATTTATACCCACATATTTACAGCTTACCAATTTAATAAATGTAATGAATAAAGTGGATATGATGGCTTAATGTTAATATAACAGATTGGGCGGTTATTAAAATAATCACATAATCAAATGATCGATTAATCAAATAATCGATTAATCGATTAATCAATTTATCGATCAATCTATTAATCAATTTATCGATTAATCGATTATTTTGCACAGCCCTAATCCCTATCGTGATCTCTTTTAGATAATCCATTTCCAGTCTTGGGAAATCCAGTGCATGATCCTGATTCAAGCGAACCTATTCTCCGTTCCACCGTTCAAAGTGTTCAGTTTCAACCCTAGCTTGAACAACGTTGGGTTCTCGTGATCTTCGCAGCATTTCTTGAGCTAACTCAGCGTTCGCCCCCTCCATGTGTATTGGTTCCCTATATTTATTGATAACAGCACCAGCAATGCGATAAAAATCCCCGAGATTGGATACGTGATCCATTCGAATGAATAACACCATAAAAAAACTTAAACATAGATTTAATATGCCCGTTACGGGCTTCCACCAACCATCTCGTTTTTGTAATTAGCCGACAATCATCTGCCTCTTCTGTTTCGAATTGCCGCTGACCACGTGGCAGAAGTGTGGGCATTTTACATCGAGTGCCCAAGTTGTCGAGGTATGGAAGGATATCTCTATAACCTAGATCCAGAATAAATATGTCACCGTCACGAAACCAGTCGCGGATCTCGTTTATATTGTTTGAATATTCATTATGTAACATGGCGGCGGCGTCGTTGTTAGAGAAATCGGAAAAATAAGGCCCCTGAATATCTAAGATATACCCGTCTGGCGCTACAATGAGGGCCGGTTTCACCAAGTGTCTGCCTTTATGGAGACAGAATGATTGTCTTAGAGCTCTAAAATTGCTACTTTTCTGGATGTAGGAATATGTTCCATCTAGATATGCAAAGGCAATCGGTGTTTCTGGATTATCATTGTACAATTGGTTGGCGAGGTTCGTCAAATGCCGTTCTATGTACTTCTGTCTAGTAATTGCATTCAGCCCTATATTTTCTGGAACACACCGTATCATCAAGGATTTTCTGACCATGGCGATGGCAAGAGAAACACATCGCCGACTTGCGTATCTAAAAATCACTTTGAGGAATTCATCAGATAGACCTTGTCGAAGCTTGCATAACAATGTTAATAGATCCCTTTTATGTACAAGACGGCGATGATTCCCATCCTCAGGTACAGCATCGCAATAAGTGTACATATCCTGGAATTGTACCTTATTTATGGAAGTTATATATCGAAGTTCTTCCTCTGTAAAACTATTTTCATCGCTGAAGTTTGGCTCATCTATTCTCGCCTCATGGCGCATTGCTTGTACAAAATTATTCAACTCTGGGCCAGGTAAACGGTATGGTATATTTACAAATTGCAAGCCATTCAGAAGTAATCTTGGAATAAAACCGTTTGCATCCAAGTGACGGGGACATGATTGGGCAGATAAGGGAGTATAAATGTTTCGTATGATAAATATTCTAACCCGATATTGGACCGATAGAAGTGTGACATTGCCTTCCTCGTTGCAAAACATACTGTCCCCATTTCGCGTGTGCCTAAAAACATTCAATCTTATACATGCAGGATCCGCTTCCAAATCTTGTATCTCCCTATTAATACTCTGATTACAGTTAAAGCATATTCGAGTATTCGCATATATTTCTTGCACTGGGTGATTTGAGGTTAATACGCCGGCCAACGGTTAATTCACGTTTATGAGCATGTGGGTCGCCAAAAATATTTACCATCACACGTGGCTGAAAATGGGCATCACAGACGTAACAATTCATTCTATTGCGATCAGCCATGATTTACCTACGATTAACAAGGGAGCCAATGATTAACCTCAAACTTTCAGCTATAAGTGACGTGAAAAATATACTTACTCGAAGAAAACAATCGTAGATTGACCACACGATGAGCACCAAATCAATAACAGTAAATCACAAAAGTTTCACAAAATCTTCGAGGTTAACTTGATGTTTACGATAGCAAAATCGCTTGGATACAATAAACAAACATAGAATTTTCGGGAGGTGCGAACGTTGTCTTTATTTTATCTCCAGAGGTCGCAACGTTTTGCCATTCTAACACTTTGCATTAAAATGCATAGTTGATTGTCATTAAGACTGTTTTTTAGTGCAAAATATTCAATGTGACCTCTCGGGAAAAGTAAAATTGAAATATTATAATAATATTTGGATTTTTAATTCAACGAGAAAATCTGTTGGTACCCCTGGAACACTCTCTTATACGCTCCTAATCGGTACCAAGGCCAGATTGATTCCAAAAATGAATTCCTTATCCTTGGAAAGCCCTAGTTTTACTAACGCGAAATCAATTCGGCGTGTTTACCATTTTTTGGTCACTGAGCCCCATTTCGCGCCGCGCTGGCAGGCCATGAGGTCCAATTTACCCCAAAAATGGATCGAGATCTCATGAAACTCCCCAAATAGAATATTCAGATGGGTTATAAAGGTAGATTCTGAGACGATATTCCACACTTAACTCCGGTGATAATTCCCCCCGATTTGGGATGAATTTGGGGGCGTCAGGGGCGGGATCTCAATGAACATTTTGCACAAAAAATCAGCCCGATTGGACCGACTACGACAAAGTTTTTAGTAAGAAACTACTGATATGGCTTTCATTCCAGTGCTCTATTCTGAGTGTTCAGACCCCGATATCTCAAAATCTGGCCATTACCGGACCCCGGTGCCATAGAGACTTTTTATACTCCCCGAAATCTCCTTATTCCCAAAATTTCAGCAAATTTTACCGGGTCACATTTCCATAAGCGGTGACCGGTGTCCTTCCTAAAATTCTACTCTTTTTTATGAATTCAGAATATCACTTTTCCATTTCTCAGTGTTTAATAAGTACAATCAATGATTCGATATCTTGAGATACAGCTTTCCAACATCGATATATTTAACGTATTTTTACTTTCTCCGTTACGTACGGAGTACGAGAAAGTATTGTGATCGTGATTTTTTTTTCAAAAATTTTTTTTACGGAAATTTCCGTTTTGGGGTCCCTAGATGCCATTTCAACAATTTCTGGAAAAAAAAAATTGTGTCTGTGTGTGTGTGTGTGTGTGTGTGTCTGTGCGCGCTGTATCTCAAAAGCTAATAGAGCAGTTGATATGAAACTTTGAACATCCGTCTTATTTGATAATCTGAAGAACTTAAAAGCTTTTGGTAAAATTTCGTACACCGGAAGTGGGCGTTTACCTTAACTATTTTTTATTTTTTGCCAATATTTTCTTAAATATGAAAAATATCACAAAAACATTTAAACAAACTTTGAAGACAACAAAGAAATGAACATCTTTTGCTTGAAAACATTTTTCATAAATTTTTCATAAAATCATTTTTATTCGAGAAAAAAATTTATTTATTTTTTTTAATTTTTGGTTTATAATTATAAAACGATAATAGTTACAGCAAATTTATCTTAAAAATAATTGTAGAAAATACTAAAATGAACAATTTATAAAGAATAAGTTTTTTCGAAATCCCTTTGGTTTTTGAGTAAACTGAGTTTTTTTAATTTGAAGTATAATTTTCCCATCTTTAATTATTTTGACGTTTTAAACGTCAGTTTCATCCGAGTTTACGCAACGCTCGATGTAACTTTAAAATATGATTTAAATTGAAAATAAACCATGAAAGCGTATATATAAATGATACCATCAAGTCGGAGAAAGTAACATGATGGCCACATCACCATTTTTAACTATAATTGAATGTATATTTTTTCGCAAACGGGAGAGAAAGTTGATTTCTCAGCTGTCGAAATCGTGACAGAAACAGGGAGAGAAGTAATAATTTCTCACCCTACGAGGTTCCATTATTTATTTTTTCCGCTACCGACAACGTAAATACGCATTGCATGCATGGTTACAGGTACCGTAAGTGGCTTATAACATTCGTGGTGTTTGTTGTCCTTGACGACGGAACTTAATTTTTACTTACGGACCTAGGAAAATAATAAACAGAAACGTAACGCTCCAACATATAGGCGAGCAACACATTTTCGTCTATACCTACAGAATCGGCATCCTTTTTACATAACCACTGCTTAAAAAGAGTCGTAACAGGACACATACCTTTTTTAGATTTTGTCGGTAACACATTCTAACACGCAATATTCGCAGCTTCGGATGCAAATCCGTGCCCGCAAAAACTGTCACTGGATTGACACAAACAAACAAAACTCGACATTGTTTTCTCCGTTGCTGGGTTGCCATAGGACGCATAGAACGCATAGGTGACTATAAACATTTGAATCCCAAATGTTACAAGCCGTATTTTAGAATATTTTCTGATCATTTTTAAGTATTATATTTCCGGTAGCGGAAAAAAAATAATAAGCAACATGGAACGTAATGACAATTAACATTTTCGGCAGGCGACGAGCCTCGGCTCCGCCTCGGTTCGTATTCGCCTACCTCAAATGTTAATACGTCCTTACGTTCCTTGTTGCTTAAATAACTATTAATTGTCACTTCTAACAGCGTTTTTTTTCTAGGTAAGGTTTTAGAAACGAAGGTTTTACACCGGTCTGTAGGTGTTCTGATGGGGGAACAATATTTAATGTTCACAATAATATTGTTATATTTGCCGCCGCTGGCAATGTCCATATCTTGTCGGTGTTAAAGCCACCCGGATTTGGTTCAGTACAGCATTCAGGCAATAGATTCCGCCACTTTGGCGTTTCTACCTTGAACGTTTTACTCTTAAAATATCCCGTTTGTGAAAGAAAAGTATATATATATATATTTATATATATATATATATATATATATATATATATATACAGAGAGGATTTTTTATCAGTAAACATTTCCCCTATGTATACCGATAGAATACGCGAGTCAAAAGCATTGAACCGATTGTTTTATATTGTGTTATAGGCAAACAAACACACACATGTCAAATCAGTCAATTGTGTTAAATGTCAAATTGTGTGAAATATTTAAAAATGTATACAAACGCATTGATTATTATTAACAGATTTTAATAACATTATTTAAAACAAAAAGAGTGAACAATAATAATAAACAAGAAATAAATAATTACAACAAATGTTCGAAATGACCACCACACACTGCAAGACAATAACTCAAACGATCGCGAAAACCATAAACCGCGTTTCGAATAAAATCAGGGTTCAGTTCGTTGCATTTATTGGTTATGCGATTTTTTAACTCTTCCACATTGCCCATTTGAATATTGTCATACACACAAGATTTTAAATGCCCCCAAAGGAAAAAATCATTCGGTGACAAATCTGGAGACCGTGGTGCCCAAGGTATAGGTCCGTACCTTCCTATCCAACGACCTGGAAACTTTTCATTCAAAAAGTTTCTAACAGCCATTGTGGAATGCGGAGGGGCTCCATCCAATTGAATCCACGGTAGTGGAATATTTAACCGTTCGAGGTCTGGAACAATTCTATTCCTTAGCATTTCCAAGAATGTGTTCGATGTAAGGTTCCCATCAATAAAATACGGACCGATAATTTTTGTCCCAATCAGTCCAATCCACACATTAACTTTTTGCTTGTACTGTGTACGCGTTAAAGTTTGTACATAGTGGTTAGAATGGGACCAATATGTAAGGAGCGATGAGGAAGAAAGTTAGTAGGATAAAATATTGAAAAAATAAGAACAATACCTGAAATTTTGGGAATCTACTTCACCATTTAAAGTGAAAGTTGATTCATCCGTAAAAAGTATTTTTTTGTAAAATGGATTCTTGACTATTGATGAGATTAAATAATGTTTCACACATCTCCGTTCTTTTCTCCTTATCTTCTTCAAATAATTGTTGATGGTTCCCAAATTTATAAGGTTTGTATTTAAATTCTTTCAATGTTTTCAGTACCGAGCTTTTCGATATTTAAAAAAAATGGCAATTACTTGTGACGAGGCTGTAGGATTTTCCTCGACAAAACACAAAATATTTAATTTAACATCCTCAGTTAACACATGACTTATTCTGTTGCGTCTTTTATGAGAACGCGTGATGCACCCTTCCGAAGAAAATCTTCTAATTGTTTTTTGAATAGTCCTAATGGAAGGAATCGGCCATTCGGGATACTTCGTTGAAAAAAGGTCTCGTACTCCTCTAATACTGTTCGAATTGTAATACATTGTTACGAATTCGATTATTTCTTCATTTGTATACATTTTTTAAATATTTCACACAATTTGACATTTAACACAATTGACTGATTTGACATGTGTGTGTTTGTTTGCCTATAACACAATATAAAACAATCGGTTCAATGCTTTTGACTCGCGTATTTTATCGGTATACATAGGGGAAATGTTTACTGATAAAAAATCCTCTCTGTATATATATATCTGGCCAGAATGCTATTAAATCACGCACGAAATAATACTTCCACAGAAACTTGGTTTTATTTTCTCACTGTATAATACAACTCTATATATTACACAAAGGCAGCAAAGTAGAGTTTCATGCTTGGTACTCGAGAAGTTCGAAGTACATCCGTATTCAGAAGGCGTGAAATACGATATCGTCTGCGTATAACAGTTTAGAGCGTATGCATTATTATCCTTTAATTGGGTCAATTAAATGCATTAGTCGTATCATGAATGGATGCTAATATACGGTTAATTATTTACCACGGTTTCGATTTTCACGATAATGGATCACTTCAGCAATGTTGAATGTTAAACGTAACACGGTATACGTATTGGCGCCGTTTAATGGTTAATAATCCTCTAGACAGTGTTATATCGACTAGCAATAGTTTAATTGTATACATTATTCGTGAAATACAACGCATTTATTTAATTGTTGTTGCAATTTCATAAATAAAGAGCATAATTACTTAATCTGTTAATATGTTAAGAAAATGGTGGCCATCATGTTACTTTCTCCGACTTGATGGTATAGTTATTTATATTTACACTTTCATGTTTTATTTTTCATTTAAATCATATTTTATATGTTATCGAGAGTTTTGCAGGATCGGATAAAACTGACGTTTAAAACGTCAAAATTATGTAAAGATGAAGATGACAAATTATACTTCAAATCCTAATAGTCAGTTTACTCAAAAACAAAGAGATTTCGAGAAAAACTTATTCTTTAAAAGTTGTTCATTTTGGCATTCTCTCCAATTAATTATTATCGTTTCATAATTATAAACCAAAGATGAAAAAAAAAACAATATTTTTTTTCTCGAATAACACTGATTTTATGAAAAATATTTTCAAACAAAAGATGTTCATTTCTTTGTTGTCTTTAATATATGTTTAAATGTTTTTGTGATATTTTTCATATAAAGAAAAAATTTGAAAACACCCACTTCCGACGTACGAATTTTTACCAAAAGCTTTTCAGTTCTTTAGATTATCAAATAAGACGTATGTACAAATCTTTTCATATCAATTGCTCTATTAGTTTTTGAGATACAGCCCGCACAGACACACAGCAACACACAGTCTCACACACATACAGGCACAATTTAATTTTCCAAAGATTGGTGAAATGGCATATAGGGACGTCAAAACGGATATTTCCGCAAAAAAAAAAAATGAAAAAATGTTCACGATCACAATACTTTCTTTTACTTCGTAATGGAGAAAGTAAAAAGAAAAGAGAAAAAATGATGATGTGGCTATCATGCTACTTACTCCGACTTGATAGTATTATTTGTATTTACGTTTTCATGTTTTATTTTCAATTTAAATCATATTTTAAATGTACATCGAGCGTTTTGGAGACTCGGATGAAACTGACGTTTAAAACGTCAAAATTATGAAAGATTATACATCAAACTCAAAAACTCAGTTTACTCGAAAACCAAAGATATTTCGAAAAAAACTTATTCCTTATAAGTTGTTTATTTTGGCATTTTCTACAATTGCTATAGATAAATTCGCTGTAACTATTATCGTTTCAGATTTATAAACCAAAAATGAAAAAAAAAAAAATTCTCGAACAACAATAATTTTATGATAAATATTTTTAAATAAAATATGTTCATTTCTTTGTTGTATTCAATATTTGTTTAAATATTTTTTGTGATATTTTTCATATTTAAAAAAATATTGGAAAAAAACTAAAAACATTTAAAGTAAACACCCACTTCCGGTGTACGGAATTTTTTCAGTTCTTCGGATTATGAAATAAGGCTTATGTTCAAAATTTCATATCAATTGCTTTATTGGTTTTTGAGATACAGAAACCCGTAAATTCCAAACATACAGTTTTATTGGCATTTACAATTAGCCTGTTTCTTTCACACCAGTTTTGGAATTCAGAGATAGTTCCATTTACTTTATTCAGTAATTCGTTTTTATTCTCTGAATGACATCATCTCTATTCTGTTTTTGCTCTATACAATTCCATATTATAAAATCATACATTCTCGTACGCCTTCGTGTCATTACAACAAGATATTGTTCCGATTTTTGATATGCGCAATATTAATGTGTGATCCCTAAATGGACTGCGGCTTCTATTTCCCTCCTAGTAGAAAATGTCATGTTAACTTTTGAACAAAATTGTCGAATTTAAAGGAAGTTGGGGATGATCTTTTAGAAAATAAAAATGATTTCCTAATCTGGTTTCCGTGCCAAACCTTATCGTATACCTTGGCCACATTGAAAATACTACAGCTGTTTGTTTTTTTTAAGACTAACCTACTATGCTATATCTGATTAGCAAATGATAAGGATGCTGAGCCTGTGTTATAATAGCTATTATTACAACTAGGGAAATATGAATAGTATATTTCCCGAGGTTGGCTAGTTACATCCCGAGGGCGGAGCCCTAGGGATGTATAGACAACCAAGGGAAATGTATTCATATTTCCCGTGTTGTAATCAATAGTTTTTTTCTGATTGAAAGAATATTGTTATGTAAATGGGAAAATTTTGAATTGTAAATTTTTGAATTTATCGGAGTGGTAACGTTGCTAAGAGCCTTGTTTGTAAATATCATAGTTGACTGGTTTGATTTTTGCGTTGTTTCATAAATTGGTGAAATGTCAAACTATGTGTTAACGCAAGCGGCGAAAGACCGTGAATATTTGGTTCCGGTAAAATCCAAAGCTGTAAAATCCATAAAGGATACCTTCCTAAGAAATCGGAGGTATTGTCCCGAGAGCAATTAAAACAATTCTTGCGAGAAGCTCCTAATGACATTTTTTTGATGTTTATATTTTCCTAGGGAAATATGAGCACTTCATATTTCCCTAGGGAAATATAAGTGTGTTATTACATATCGTAACTAAGGCAATATCACTCAATATTGTTTCAATCAGAAAAAAATGTAATAATTTTCAGATTTATTGTAAAATCGCGAAAACGCTTGAGGAAGATTTTCTCTATAGTTTTATCCAAAGCGCTGAGTAGGCTGATAGAGTAATGGTTCTAGGGAAAAGTAGGTCATTTCCGTTACTTCAGAATGTTGAATGCAGCAGTAAACCCAGAGCACGGCGGCATTTTCATTAAACTTGTCAGAAATAATGGCCACAAGGGCAGAGTTGCAAGAGTTAAAAATACAATTAGCAATTAAGCTGGGTTGTTTACCAAACAATTGGAAACTGTGCTTGGTAAACAGCCTAGCTTAATTGCTGCCTTTTAATTGTTAGCACCTCTTGCAACTATGCCACTGGGGCTGTGATTTCTGTCAGTTACAAAAGAAACGTCGTCGTGTTCTGGGTTTGAATGATCTAATACTGACCCAAAACAAATGTTTATTAGCACCAATAAATTATACTCCTGATAATTAATGACTTCGTTGAATTCTTTTTTGATGGCCGGACTGATCATAGTTGCAATAAAATATAACATTTAATCTGAAGAGATATATTATCATCACACTTCCTTGGGACACCCTGTATAATCAAAAATATTTTCCTGAAATACGTACTATAGTCGGGGGTAATATAACAAGTGCTATGATTATTATCGGTGATAGGACCGAGTTAAAGCCGATGAAAATTGAACGAGCGCGCAGCGCAAGTACAATGTTCTGATAGCTTTAACGAGTGGTATCATCGTGGATTAATCATATTCTATTGGGGAGAGAATACAACGAACGTTACGATACCTATAAAGAAATGCCTCGCTCTCGGCTTAAAGATCATAAATGTCAGCTTTGACGTCTATATTTTTCACAACATTTTTATAACGATTTTGATCAAATATACAGGGTGTTTCAGAGCTCTGGGATCGGTCAATCACGTGCTTATTTGTCAAAATTTTGAAAAATGTTTTATATAAAAGTTGTGCAGAATAGTGAGCTGCACGCCCTAAAAATATTTAAATTTATACAGGGTGTCTCATAACAAAGTTACAGACCAAACTTATGTTTTTTTTTTAAATGGAACACCCTGTATATTTTAACATTTTTGGATTCCTTGTTACTTGGAGATTAACATGACCTAGGTTGTGGGGATTGAAACTGGGCCGTTTTTGTGTTATTCAGTTGTTTATACAAAAATTTGAACAAAATTGTTAACGTGCTTCCCTAAAACTAATAAGGATAATTCATTCTAATTTAGTGGTAAAGTTTAGTTGAACTTTAGTCTTCAAAATTACTCTATCAACCAAAACGTAACTCAGCGTATTATACAGGGTAATAGCCATTCGCAAACTGCACAATTTCTTCATTTTTTTAAATGGAACACCCTATATATTTTTTCATAATTTGAAAGTCTATTGAGTAAGCTTTCGTTTCATATTAGGTTTTGTATGTCTGAAGTTGATAGTGACTCGTGTATTTCAGAATTCGTTCGTAAGTTGCATGTTTCGGTTGAGAAGGATCCGTTTATAAGCGTTGTGTTTGCCTACAAAATCGTATTTTATGTTTTTGAGACATGTATTCAAATCTTGTATCCTACCATATTTCAACAAAATCTGGATGAATTATTCCCAATAAGTTATACAAACAATTATGTTTCAATACAGATAGAGAACTATAGTAAAAACTTATAAATCAACTTAAATAACAAAACAATTTAATAACATAAGTATATAAAATGAAAAATAACAAAACAATTCAATAACATAAGTATATAAAATGAAAAATAACAATTTAAAGAAGTTTACAACATGTTTTCAAAATTTCGACCATTCTGATTTAAACAAATTCTGAGACGTTCAACGAACGATTTGTGAACTGCAACTAAAACTTATGGCGTTATTGCAGAAAAAGCATTCCTAATTCGTATTCGCATATCTTCAGCTGTAGTCGGTGGTATACGGAACACCATGTCCTTGTTATAGCCCCATAGAAAAAAATCTAATTTCGTGAGGTCCGGCGACCTAGGTGGCCATAGTACAGGTCCGCCGCGACCTGTCCACTTATTAGGGTAACGGTCATTCAAAAATTGTCGTACACTGCGAGCAAAATGTGGTGGTGCACCATCCAACTGGATCCACATATCTCTTACTACGTTGCGTGGTACGTCAAGTAGGTACTCATCTAAATGATTCCTAAGAAATTCTTCAAATATTTCTCATTCAGGCTGCCTTCAAAGAAGTGTGGTCCTATGACGCGAGCTCCTAGAATACCACCCCAAAGGCTCCATCGATTTTGATTATTTACTGTCCTTGTGAAATGAGGATTGTGGTCCGAATAATAATGAAGGTTGTGTCTGTTTACCTTGCCATTATTGTGAAATGAAGCCTCATCAGTAAACAACACAAAATCAAAAAAATGTTCATTGTTTCCCAGAATATTAAGGGCCCAGTTACAGAATGCAGTTCTAGCGGGAAAATCTGCTTCTCCAAGCTGTTGTTCTAAGTGGATGTGGTAAGGGTGAAATTTGTGTTTCTTCAAAATTCTATGCGCTGAGGGCCGACTAATATCCAACTGATTATTTAATTCGGATAAACTTAATTTAGGGTTTTCAACTATCGATGCCAATACCAGGAATTCGCTATCTTCGTTAATTACAGGTTTTGAATAATTAACGTTACCTGTAGTCTCAAATCGCTCTTGCACTCTTCTAAATGCTCCTTGTCGTGGACACCGCCTCTCGGGATACCGTTGTCCATACACTCGTGAAGCCAAAAGACAATTTTTGTGACATTCGCCAAGAATGAAAATCATGTCAACCAATTCTTCTTGTGAAAAATTCATAATTATAAACTAAGATCACAACTTAAATCTATTTTTGAGACTAATATAATAATTACTGTCACCTGTATTTTTTTGTTTGTTTATTTGAAATGATTGGTAACTAGATTTTAAAACTAATAATAAAAAACATGCAAATTACCAATGGATTTTGAAATATTAAAGTAACCATCAACTTCAGATATACGAAACCTTATATGAAACGAAAGCTTACTCAATGGACTTTTAAATTATGAAAAAATATATAGGGTGTTCCATTTGAAAAAATTAAGAAATTGTGCAGTTTGCGAATAACTATCACCCTGTATAATACGCTGAGTTATGTTTTGGATGATATAGTAATTTTGAAGACTAAAGTTCAACTAAACTTTACCACTAAATTAGAATGAATTATCTTTATTAGTTTCAGGGCAGTGCTTTAACAATTTTGTTTAAATTTTTGTATAAACAACTGAATAACACAAAAACGGCTCGGTTTCAATCGCCGAAACCTAAGTCATTTTAATCTCCAAGTAACGAGGAATCCAAAAATGCTAAAATATACAGGGTGTTCCATTTAAAAAAACATAAGTTTGGTCTGTAACTTTGTTATGAGACAGCCTGTATAAATTTAAATATTTTTAGGGCATGCAGATCACTATTCTACACAACTTTTATATAAAACATTTTTCAAAATTTTTACAAATAAGCACGTGATTGACCGCTCCCAGAGCTCTGAAACACCCTGTATAAGTACTCTTAATTCATGTCGTACTTCATGGTTCGTAGCCTGTCCCCATCGACTGCAATCATTTTAATAAACATTTTTAATAAACAAATTCTTATTAAATTTTTGATATGTATCGGCGAGAACATTATAAAACTCGCACTGATGTTTCAACTAAATTTGATTACTTGATTACTAAATTTAGGAGTAACATGCGGTGATATACTTTCTATCATCGATTTGATAGCCTCTTGTACGTTTTTGTTTTGCCATTGCACCCAATCCAATTAGTCGAAAATATACCATGTGAGTTGCATTCTCGTGGAAATACACCAGATGATTTTTTTCTCTTTCTACCTTATTCATGTTGTATCAGACAAAAAAACACTAAATTTTCGGATAAAAATTATTATGTCGTATATAAAAATTACATCAAATTTGAGTTTTGTAAAACAATGAATTTGCACCTACCTTTAATAAGATATTTCATTATTTATTTCATTATTTATTTTTAGATTTATAATACGTTTGTTTTAGTAAACCTTTTCTGATATAACAATTTAATAATCTGTCAGAATAGCTGACACTTACGAATTAAGTTTCCACAGTAACACATTAAGTATAAAATGAAAGAATACACGTACGGATAGTTCACATTCTAAGTGTTTTTAACAGGGGTATTTCCACGAGTATAAGATACAAGTGAAGTCTGCAAAATATCAAAATCCTACCTTAACCCGTTATGTACCAGTGTCCTATTTATAGGACAGTACAAGTAATATTTTTTTTCAAACATTAAATGTTTTTCAAATTAAATATAACTTTAGAAATACATTTTTTGTACATTAATAAACTATTCTATATTTTTTTCTTCAAATATTTTATAATAACAAATGAATAAAAAAATATAGAATGTATCACTTTTTTACTTGATATGTTTTTATAAGAAATCAATATCTGTGTACGTTGCAAAATAATCGTGTGATTTCTGTGTTTATATTTTTCCTATTGGGAAAGGTATATGTGTTAACATGTAATAAGGTGTTTGTATCAAAAATATTTAAAATACGTGCGTAATTGCCGGGCTGTCCTATAAATATGACGCTGGTACTTACCGATATCAAAACGTGTGAGTTTTTCTGTCCATTTGCTTAAAACTTTTAGATCAGTTTATACACTTTATACGTGTATTTCTTGTGCACATAACCGTTTTTCATCATTTTTTTCTTGTTTATATTCGAAACATTTTATTCACGGTAAGTAATAGTACTTACTTATTTATTTTTGCTGTGATATTTTCAGTTCAGAGATTTATTTGCTCACTTTTTTTGTCAAGCAGATGTATTGAAAAGCATTGTCATTACAAGAGATAGAAAATATTATAATTTATCCCAACTTTATGAGAGCCGAAGACGTCGATATAGTAGTTCTTCCGCCAGATCCTGATTCATTGACTGATGAAGACGAAGCAGATGATAATATTTTAGGAACAGTGGAAGTACATGATGTACCTGGCGAACTTGTAGTGCAATATAATTTACTTGATAATTCTGAACCTGCGAAAGTAACGATTTCGTACACCGGAAGTGGGTGTTAACTGCTTTTTGACAATATTTTCTTAAATATGAAAAATATCACAAAAACCATTGAATAAACTTTGAAGACAACAAAAAAGTGAACATCTTTTGCTTGAAAACATTTTTCATAAAATCATTTTGATTTGAGAAAAAAATTTGTTATTATTTTTTTAATTTTTGGTTTATAATTATAAAACGATAATAGTTAGAGCCAATTTAGGTTAATAATAGTTGTAGAGAATGCTAAAATGAACAACTTATAAAGAATAATAATAAAATTCCTTCAGTTTTTGAGTAAACTAAGTTTTTGAATTTTTTTTTGTATAATTTTTCTATATTCTATAATTTTGACGTTTTAAACGTCAGTTTCATCCGAGTTTACACAACGCTTGATCTACATTTCAAATATGATTTCAATTGAAAATAAACCATGAAAACGTAAATATAAATGGCTATGATACCATCAAGTCGGCGAAAGTAACATGATGACCACATCACCATTTTTTTAGTATAACTACCGATTAAATCTCGTTTCCGCGTATTTGAATTCGACGAATTCTAGCTTTAAGCTGATAACACAGTCTTTATTTCGATAATCAAATTAGGCAGGAGTCTATCTAACTGCTTAATTTGCACTTTTTCCTCGATAGTAATGTGCAAAAAGGCTTATTCCGTAATGATATAATTTGATTAATTGTATAATGCGCGTAACGGAAACTGTGATAGTTTAGCTTGACGAAATATGATCAACAAGTGCACGTTCAAAATAAATTTGAGGTTATGTTTTCCACATGGTTGCCAAGTGCTTAATTACCCTATCATAAGGATTAATTAAATATTGGATATTACTTTAGACCTTTGACTATATACTAATGGACTGCTAGTCCCCCTCCATTTTCCATATGATCACTGCTCCAAAAGTTGTCCGCGAGCTGGAGCCCGATACAAGTCCCGCCCCGGTGCATCAATCCATAATTTGCGATGTTCCGAATTTGATACGTTTAAAATAAGGAATAAACAGCATTTTAAGTTATAAATCAACTGACGTGTACATCGGCTGACGAGTATTATAACCGCGTTGGCATATATACGTGGACGTATTGCAGCCTTTCGCATAGCAATATTTTGGCATTGTGTGAATATTTGACAATATAAATGTTTATATATTCAAAGGTGTGAATAAATTGCAGGGTATCACAATATGCAATGCGAGCTCATAGAGTCGTATGCATAGACACAAAAAGCTACCAATTTAACATAACGCAACCACTTATGGTCGGCCGCGCCCCGCCACTGTTGCTTGGAGACACACATGAAGTTGGCGTTAGGAGGCCATATGTATAGGTATAGTCAAAGCTTTCGACCTTTGACTATATAAATATGGACGGCTAATGCCAACTTCATGTGTGTCTCTAAGCTACGGTGGCGTGACGCTGCGAGACTGTAAGTGGTTGAAGTATTAGTTGATAGCCATTTTGTGTCTATGACATATGACTCGATGAGCTCGTGACTTGGCAGTGTAGTTTGTTGTGTTTTAATCGCTTCATTAACACCATGGCGATATATTGCTCTGTTAAAGGTGATTGTGTATGCCACTAACACGAGAATAATACTCACTGACCGATGTACGGGTAAACTAATTTTTAACCAAAAATGCTGCCAACCTAACGAAAACCAAATTGTTTAAGGGCAGGGAATTCGTACGCTTCTTGAAACTTCATATTGTTCTCCTAAAGTTAATCTTGTAAACAGTTAAGAAACCAAAAATTATAAATAAAATTAAATTGTTTATGTCTTGAACTATGTGATATTGTAAAAAAAAAATTCTTATTTTTTTTGTCATTAATTAGCCTAAAATTGTTTTATAGTAACTTATTTTGAGTTTGATGCATAGATAATTCAATTTAAAGTGACCATACTAAAACTCATCATTATTGATTGCCAATTACTCAACTTCAATAAGAAGTTAGATTTCTTAAAATTGCTTAAAAATTGTATGCGCGCGACGAAATTTAGTTCAACGCATTCCTCGCGAGTAGCGCTCATCCCCTTCTCTCCAATCAGGTGGATGCTGATAACGATAATATATTCAAGGGGGCGTGATTATAGTTCTCGCCTTTGTGTGAGCCACGCATCGTATATAGCAAAAAATGGAAAGGGTAGATACGTGATGTTTCCGAGCCCGCCTCCAGTTTTGTTCTCTCTTTAATATGACTTCTCATTGCAGCTCGTCACATCTGAATACTGTGATCTTAAAGGACAACAAATAAAACTATTTTTATATTACTCGATTTCTTTACACCCCGATATATAACCTTAAAATCAGTGACGGTTCGCGGGGTTTTTTTCTGGTACGGCCGAGGAACAAGAGGTGGTAATACAGATAGGTGCGGTTACGCAACCTGCCGTCTCTGCAACTGACTATCTGTATTACCACCCCTTGTTCCTCGGCCGTACCAGAAAAAAACCCGCGAACCGTTACTGCTTAAAATAATTTCACTGTATTTTCAGGATTGTAAGATCATTTGTTTTATAAATTGTAAGGATAAGTTCTTTCATAAGTAAACAACCAATCAGATTCGTCCATTTTTGTCGAACGCCGCACGCTACAGAAACTTAGAACGTCAATGTCACTGAGAAACGGTAAGACCCCGCGCGTCAGGGCGATTTGTTAAACTTAGGCTGATAAGACCCCCGCTGTCGGTGTCGATGTTCAGATTTATATCATATTCATAGATACCCTTGAATAAAAAATTACGATCGATCTGTCAACGTATAAACATGTCTGAATCACGCTTCGGGACAGAATGCGATGAAGCAATTAATAATTTATTTACAACACCAAAAAACACGGTCAAAAGTAAAAAATACGTATGGAAACTGTTCCAGCATTTTTGTGAGGTAAGAAAATACGAATTGAAAATTGTACTTTTAATAAATAGCTTTTCAAGTTTTGTACATAATTCAAGAACTTATCTTACCGAATGTACCTCGGGCAATGATAAATTCGAGATAATTTTGACTAGTTCCCTCAAGTGTGTTGCTTTAAGTAATTGCCCTCCGCCTGACGGCGTCGGGCAATTACTAAGCAACACACTTTCGGGGTTTAGTCAAAATTATCGCGAAATTATCAGTGCCCTTGGGACATTATAGCTGATAAGCTCGCGGACATATATTTTAGCAGTGATCATATGGGAAATGTAGGGGAAATAGTCCATGTTTATATGTACATATAGTCAAAGCTTTCGGCATTTTATTATCACTTTTCTGTTAAATAATTAATCAATTGCAACATGGCGTTCATATAATCATCAATGTCATTACATGAAAAACAATAGAGACGCCCAAATAATCAAATCAAATATAATCAAAATATAAATTTCAAATCTGGTTGGCCAATAAAAAAAAACTAGTATATTTCCTAACGAAATGCCGTGTCAGATGGATGATGGCACCGATAACGTTGCGGCGTTGCGTTGGGAAACAAATGCATTGTGATTTTTCTCTATTCATTAGTTATGCAGGCGATGCTTAACATTTAAATTGGCGAGAAAGTATCAATTAAAAAATCTTGCTGAGCTTGAAACTACATGGCTCCTTGGATTTATGTAACGAGCCGCCCCTGCATAGTACGGATACGTCAATCTTAAAAATGGACACAATATATAACAATTTGCACATAGTTAATATAATATTCTTCGCAAATATTGATTTGGCGGTGCCCCCGACTATGTTTGAAAAATGCCGGTCTATGGGCGCTGTCTCTCGAAAGATAATCCAGGTTTTGAAATGTACATTCTAGAATGTTATTTGATAATTGTGCTGTGCACAAACCGCAATTTATTATATGCTGATCAATACAAACTCGCTCTGAAGTACATCATTCGTTTATAATTTACGGTAATTTGATTAATTATGAGCTTTAACAAAGTTAAAACATAAATTAGGCTGATATCAGAGTTTGTAATACCATAATTTAGACTGAACAAAATGTTTATACAATTTTTTTTTATTTGAATTTGCAATTTCCATTTCACGAGGGCGTTGAAATATAACTTGAACTTACCGACGGGGTGGTCCTGACAGTTTGCCCGACGCTTAAACGTTTAATAGCGTTTTTAAAATAATAGCAGTTTGAGATTGTCCAAAGTAATTCAATTACCGAGTTCTATAAAAAATGCAAAATACCACGACGGAAGAACCTGATCGATATCCAATTCTGCAAAGCTAAACGAATACAATTGCTACGGGTTTCATAATTAGTTTTAGCTTACCCGCACTCCATTGCCGAATATTAATGAAGGTAATATGTTAAAATATCAGCACTGGGCTAGAAAATTAAATTCGAATGATATTTTATTCAATGCATAAGGGGCCTTAACAAACGAATTCAATGAGCAAAATGTTTTTCAAATTACGCTAAGTGCACCGCATACAATAATTATAACAATTTCGTAATGAAAATAATTTTTTTATGCATGAAAAGCGCCACAATGCAAATATTGTCTGGGTGTGTCGCGAAAGTAATTAAAACCCCCTGCAAACATGTTAAATTAAAACATATTTTATAAACGGGAGCAAACAAATCCCAGAGCTTCCCGTAATTTCCGTGAAAACAAACTAATTATCCACACCGATATTTTAACAATTTATTTGTTTTTCAGAGGGAAAATCGATGGCGACTTCTTATGACTGCAAGTACATAGAGACCTCTGTCGGCATCAACCACAACGTCGACGAACTCTTGGTAGGCATCCTCACGCAAATCCGACTGAAACTGGAGAATCCCGAGAGATCGCGCGACCTGTTTAGAAAGCGCAGCTCCTCGAAGAGAAACAGAAACAAATCGGCGACGTCGGGCGCCGCGACGCCCACCGGAAGCGCGCAAAATTCGCCGAAAAAGTACAGGGGCTCGAGAACATCGGCTAGCTTGAAGGTGAAGAGCCTGCTGGGTAAAGTATGGGCGAGGGACAGCAAATCAAAATCCTGCGAGAATTTGCACGTCCTGTAAATCCTATGCGGGGGGTTTAACAACTCTCAGTTCGCCATTCCGATTTTTGTATGTTTGTATACTCTATTATTTTATAAAAATTAGTTTAGGGCGATTTCGTGCGGAGCTATCAAGTACAAGTTATTGTGATTTCTCGTTTTCTTTTTTATATGTTAACCATTTATGTGTGATATCTATGTAGGTCCTGTAATCGTTTTGTAGTGTATATTTTGTATATCTTACGTAATTACCACTTTGAATTCAACCCGTTCAGTGTACTTATTTTAACAATTAGAGCTTACTAACACACGTGTTAATAATGGGCCATGTCTACATATAAATTTTGATATAAACGCAAGGCAAACGTATCTTGTCTCAAGTGCTTTTTATTCGTTCAATTTAAGATAATTATTTCTCATAAAAAAAAATAATCAACTCTTCGTAACTTAATTTTGAATTCAAAAATTCCAAAAACCAGTCGCTTGATTTGATTTTCACTCAAAGTGCCCAATCCTCTACCAAATAATAAAATGGAGATGAGGACATGATTTATATGGTTTTGGTTTGTTTATTCAGGCGTGAGCAATTTTCCAATAATATTTACATAAGTAAATCGCTTAGCAACACGATATGCAGTATTGGTGTATATTGTGCTGCATAATTTTCTTATGAAAATTCAAAGCGCGGACATAGTTATAAACATGCGAATGCCTATTAATGGAAAATTATAAAGACATGTTTTGTGTTAATTTCAACAACGATAGGAATCGATTTGCCTGGCTTGATCAGGGTTGTAAAATCTTCAAGATTCCAAAAATTGGAAAAAATGATATACGATATAAACAGGTAAGATACATGATTTTTTAAAAGTCATTCTACACATACAAATCATCTATCTTAAGAGTTTTAAGTTAAATGGTATAAATTATTTATTTATGCTGTGAAATAATCAATAATTATTAACAGCGATGTTTTGTAAAGCATTTTAATCATCTGGCAAGACCGATAAAACAAACGGGCCTGGTATCTCGTGTGACAATAAAATTATGAAAAATATTCGCGAATGAATAGTGTTCTTTAAAAGCAATTTCGAGGCAAGCTGAGGATTTCGTGAAAGAAAGGTGAGCTTAACTCGTATAAAAATATAGACTAGATTTTAGCTGATTATAATCGAATTTATGAAATTGTTGTAAATATCAGCATAGTGTTGATGCCATAATTTTGAAGAGAAAACTAAAAACATCAATTAATACCAGTGACGGTTCGCAGGTTTTTTTCTGGTACGGCCGAGGAACAAGAGGTGGTAATACAGATATGTAGGGTCAGTTGCAGAGACGGCTGGCTGCGTGACCGCACCTATCTGTATTACCACCTCTTGCTCCTCGGCCGTACCAGAAAAAGCCCCGCGAACCGTCACTTATTTTTTAATTGGAAAAAGAAAACTTTTTATGCTACATACAATAAGCTACACGTAATCATTTGAGTCATTAACAACGAATTACGCGTTCTGGCAGATCTGAAAATTCTAATAATCAAAAACACACGTTTTTGAGCTCATTTTCCAAGAATATTTCGAAATACGTTTCTTAATTAAACGAAATGAGTCATACTTTGATCTTCGACTAATAAAATTTAACAAGCTCGGCGATAAAATTTTTTGGCCATCACTTGAAATGAGCTGTTTTGACAAAGTAGTAGTGTGGTATTTGCTAGACGTTTTGCCTAGTTGCTCATCCATAAATCACTAGTTCCTTCAGTCGTGTTATTGTATGTGAAATATATCTTGCCACTTGGCAGTTATCTTGAAGTTGTAGTGACATTATTTCTTAGCTATTTTGCCTAACTCGCCCTCGATTACAAGATCCTTTAATCACAGTAACTTGTGTAAGTGAGCTTGCTACTTTAAATGATTGCCCCTAACACTATGAAGCACAAGTAATTATACCACAATCTCGATTGGTACCGATTCTAAAATTGTTCACCAATTACATTAGGGTTCCATAATTGATGTTCCAGGTTTTTTTCTTTTGAGATGAGATATCGCACCATTCATCTTTGAAATAATTTAGTTTTGTAAAAACAGACTGTCACAATTCCGCTGACCCCTATCTATCAAATTGGCTATGTTTCGACATTTCTATTATCATAATCGAAAAACCAATTCTACAGTTGCTGGTTCCAAAAGTCAAAATTAGGAGTTTAATAACCATAGATTTTGTCACTTTGCACTGATTTCAAACGAATACCTTTCAATCCGTTCCAAAATTACACTAGTGTCTTCAAATTTTGACTTGTTCTTAACATGGATTCGAGTTTATGAATCTATAAAAAACGTTATCAAAATCTTTAAACTTGATCGGCTGTAGACAAGATTCTTATGCCAGGCTCAAATGGGCCAAAAAAAAAATCTTTAAATTATATCAGTCACAGCTTCCAATTTCGAAGTCGTCAAAAAATTAGAAAATCAATTGCTAAAAATTATAAACTTTCAAAATTTCGCCAAAATATATTCTGTTTTATGAATATATTAAAATCTACAAACACCCATTGCCTGTTTTCTTTAAACAGTCGCACTTGGTGACATCATGCTTAACCCGTAAATAGCCCATATTTGTAGTTGACGCAAAAATTAAAAAAAAACAAACGCTTCAAACTTAAAATTTACCTAAAATAGATTTTTTATCAAGAATTTGCAAAGATTTCTTCCTAAAATCTTTAAATTATAACATTTCGGCATACTGTCTCAATTTTAGGGTTGCATAACTTCAAGGTCCACCAATCAAAATTAACATAAAAAAAACAAGTTATTTTGTATTTTATATTATTTAGAAATGTGAGATTTAAAACAGAATTTATTTTGAGTCATTTTAAAAAAATTAACCTTTGTGGCAATGATTTTTCTACCATTAGAAAATCATTTGCCACAACTTAAAATTTTCAAAATTTACTTAAAATAGATTCTGATTCATTAATCTACCAAAATATATAAACATCCATCGCCCGGTTTTTTCAAACAATGTCACTTGAATACGGTGTGTCTTAATTCTCGGTTTGTGCATCCTCGAGGTCAGACAAAATGTAGAATAACAATCGCTATAAACCTCGACTTTTTAAATTCACTTAAAATAGATCCTGCCCCACGAATCTGTGCAAATTTAGAAACATTTCTTATCAAAATCTAAATATTAAGACAGTTCAACACATTGTACTTCAACGCCCAGGTTGCACATTTTCGAAGTCTTATAGAAAAATAGGAAATCAATTCCGACTCAAAATGGATTATTTTTTATAAATCTTGAAAAAACTGCAAAGTGACCAAATTATGGGTGGAAATTTTTTTAAATCAAAAAAACATATGGAAAAATTTTCAACATTACTCAAAATAGACTATAATCCATGAATCTACAAAAATCAGCAAACATGCATTGCTTAGTTTTTTCTTTAAGAATCGCACTTACACCACGTTTTATTTTTCAGGTTGTTCATTTTCGTTAGCCTATAAAATTAAAAAATAATCGCTACAAACGTTAATCTTTAAAAATTTACCTAAAATAGATCGTGACACATAAATCTGTACAAATTTAGAAACATTTCCTACCAAAGTCTTGAAATTACACATATTTTGTTTCAAAGGTTGCACATTTTCGAAGTCGTCTAAGAAAACTGAAGCAACAATTGCCACAAACGCTACATTTTTTAAGGCCACTCAAAATAAATGATAGGAAAACATTTGTCAAAGATTTCACACTATCAAAATGTATTCAAAATATTTTGTAATCCATGAATTTACAAAATTCTACAAACATCCATTGCCTAGTTTTTTTTTTTTAATCGACTTATATTATGTTTTATTTCTGAGGTTGCTCATTCTCGTCAGCCAAAAATGAAAAACAATCTTTAAAAATACACTTAAAATAGATCCTGGCCGATAAATCTGTACAAATATAAAAACACTTCTTACCAAAATTTTAAGATTATGGCAGTTTAACATATCATCGACAAAGCAGCAATACCGCCTAACCGCCATTTTTACCAAAATTGACATTTTAGTACATAATCTTTTCCCAGAAAGCTACAAATCAGTTTTCTGTCTCCTCTGTCATATTTGGTAAATGTGGGATAGGCGGTATTGCCGCTCCACTGACAATATTCTGTTGAATAGAAAAATTATGGATTATATTTTATAAATCTAAAAACATTCATACATCCCTCGCCTACATTGTTAAATAATCACACCTGACCACCTTGCATTTGAATTCGTAGGTTACAAATCTTTAAAATCAGTTAATAATAGAAAAACATTTGCCAAAAATTTTAAACTTTTAAAATTTTGTCAAAATAGACTGATTCACGAATTAATTATAAACCACAAACGTTAATTGCCAAAATTTTAAAACAATTGCAATAATTCTCAGGTTGCGTATATTAGAGTCAAATTTAAAAAAAAATAG
The DNA here is from genome assembly GCA_910593695.2 of Ocypus olens. Lineage (NCBI taxonomy): Eukaryota > Metazoa > Arthropoda > Insecta > Coleoptera > Staphylinidae > Ocypus > Ocypus olens. The sequence continues at coordinate 42,124,962 of OU343060.1, forward strand.
AAAAAACAATTGCCACAAATTTGAATCTTTCACAATTAATTAAAAATTAATTTTAATTTATAAATGTAAAAAAATATCTATAACCAAAATCTTTAAATTATAACAGTTCAACGCGCTATGTTTCAATTTTCAAGTGGAACTTTTTAGATGTCGGTCAAAATATAGAAAAACACTTGCCGCAAACAGTAAACTTTAAACATGGACTCAAAACAAATTCTGGAGCATGGCCTTGAGAAAATCAGCAAACATCTCCTGCCTTAATTTATAAATAATTACATCTGGCCACATTAAGTTCCTACTCTAAGGTTGGAATGTTTTTAATCAGCTAATAATAATAATAATAATACTTTATTTCCCAACAGATTATTATTTTTATTATCTAATAGATGGCGGAAGAATTTTCTTTGTAAGATGTTTCGTTTCTTTTCAACCATCATCAAATTTCTTATTTCTTATGGACGCCAAATTTATTTTTTATTACATCTGAATGCTCATTTTTTTGTGATGACAACAATATAACACAACATACATTTAATTTAATAAATCGACATATCGTTTAGAACACTTTTATTGGAAATCTCTGTAGCGCTTACTAAAAATCATCCGTGCCATGGAATTAAAAACTATTCAAAATCTAAATACCTCTTTGTTTGTCAAACATTATTATTTTGTATGAATAAAAATGTCGTTCGATAATTCAGAAAAGCGAGATGTTACATATTTTTTATTCAGTAAACAGAAATACAGAATTTGCTAGTCAAAAATATTTACAAATGTATACAGAAATAAGGCAACTGCATCGAACATTTTTTTATGCAAATGAACAATTATTTTGGACAATATAGACTATACAAAATTAAAAGTTCTTAATAAATAAAATAATATACAATACTAATAACTATAAGACAAATGTGGAAATAATTAATTATAATATATGTTCAAATAAAAAAACGTTTTCAGTAATACACAATTGAGCGCGTTTCTTAACATTATTTATTGCCCTATAAACACTTCTTCTGGGTGTCGTATTAAAGGCATTCATAATACCATCTCTGAGTTGTTCAACATTCTCGTAAGTATGACGGTAAACTGTGTTTTTAATAAAACCCCAGAAAAAAATAATCCAAGACACTCAAATCGGGCGATCTAGCTGGCCAAGCTACAATTCCGCCGTTCCCAATCCACTGATTTGGAAACATTTGATTTAAATACTTGGGAACATTTCTGGCATTGTGCGCTGGTGCACAATCTTGCTGCCACCAGAACTTCTGAAGTTGAATTAGAGGAACATTATCCAATTAATGTTTGTTTGAAGATGTAAATATCGTTCACTGGTTAGAGACCGTTCGTACATAATTGGCCCTATTATATTTTCATCATAAATACCTGCCCAAACATTTACTCCAAAACGATGATGTGGCCTAAGACTTCGGACTTGTCTGGGATTTTTTGTTGTCCAATAATGTTCATTTTTGCGATTAAATACGCCACTATTTGTGAATTTTCATTCATCGGTCCAAATAATGTTTTTTAAAAAATCATCATCTTCACTGCACTTTTGAAGCAACCAATTACAAAATCCAAGACGTCTTAAATTATCACCAGGCACAAGTGTGTAGCCCAAATGAATTTTATATGGCTTATAATTGAATTTATTCAAAATTCTCCATAATTACGTTGGTGGCAAATTTAATTCAGTTGCTACTACGCGGCAAGAGGTTGATGGATTTTGATTTACCTAATATATGTTTTGTAAGTAAACGTAAAATTAAAAGAATTAAGATCCATTTAGTATTACCATTTCCAAAATATGATTTGCGATGTTGAATCAATGATCCAGACTCTCCTAAATTTCTGTCCATCCGTAGAAAAAATGTTCGATGAAGTTGCCTTCTTTCTGGATACATTTATAAATATTTTTCACTGGCTAATTCCGTATTTCTATTTACTGAATAAAAAATACGTAACATATCACGCTTTTCTGAATTATCGAACGGCATTTTTATTCATAAAGGATAATAATGTTTGACAAACAAAGATGTTTCCTTTGTTTTTGGTTCTAAGGCACCGTTGATTTTTAGTAAGCGCTACAGAGATTGCCAATAAAAGTGTTTTAGACGATTTTATGTTCATTTATGAAATTAAATGCATGTTGTGTTATATTGTTGTCATCACAAAAAATAAAGCATTCAAATGTGACAAAAAATAAATATGGCGTCCATAAGAAATAAGAAAGTTGATGATGGTTGAAAAGAAACGAAACATGTTACAACTAAAAATCTTATGCGATCTATTAGATAATAAAAAAGTGCTATAAGAATGTCTTTACCATTTTTAAATATCCCCTCAAATAACAGAGATATAAAGAAAAAACGAAATTCAGTTTTTTCAGTTTTTTAGACTTAACTCGAATACAAAAGAATGTAAGTAATTTTTTTCAGTGGATTATTAATCAGCATAAAATTCTGCAAAAGTGTGAAATTTAAACTTGCCCTCTATCTCTTCTAATGAGCCTCGAATTTGAAAAACACCCTGTATATCACAAATGACAAGTTTTCAAAATTTAATTGAAATTAAATATGTTGTATAAATTAAAAAAAAAATCCTTTAGCTACTATCAAAAATATTCAAACTTCAACGCAACCCATTTCAAGTCTCAGATCGCACATTTTTGAAAACAGTTAAATGAACAGAAAAAACAACTGCTACTAAAATAGATTGTGCTCTATCAATTTAAGAATATTTGTTAACAACCCCAACCTATAGATTCAAAAATAATCAAACTTAAACCCGATGCATTTCAAGTCTCAGGTTACACATTTTTTAAGCCAGTTACAAAAATTGCTAGACCATGGTAACAAACACATGTTTCTAAAATCACTCAAAATAGATTGTTCCTATTTTGAATTTGTGAAAATTTGTAAACATCCCTGACCTAGATTTAAAAGTAATTAAATTCAAATGCGACTTATTTCAAATCTTGGTGTTCACATTTTTTAAGTCAGATTTAAAAAATGAAAAACAATCACCACAAACCAATTTTTTAAATTTACTCAAAACGAGTTCTGCTTCTTGAGTTTAAAAAAAAAGGTAAACCTAAATCCCTTGCCTAGGTAAAAAAAAAACAAATTTGAAATTGAAACGTTTTAAGACTTAGATTGCACATTTTTCAAGTTAGTTAAAGAAATTAAGAAACATAAGACACTAGCCAAAAGTTTTGAAATATTTCTCACCTAGATTAAGAAAAAATAATCAAACTTGAACGCGATGCATGCAAGAACCAGGTTCCATATTTTGGATATCACTTAAAAAAAATTAAAAAAAACACTCCCCACGAGCTTAAAGTGCACTTGAAATAAATTTTGCCCAACTAATTTATAGAAATTTGAAAACATATTTCATCTGGATTCAAAAATAAACAAACTTGAACCAGATTCATTTCAAGTCTCATATTTTTAGTCAGCCAAAAAAAAAATTAGAAAGGCAATCACCCCAAACTTATTTTTTTTATAATTATATTTAATGATTTGTATTCAATCAATCTATAAATATTTTTGGTGAATTAAAACACTAGGTGTTGTTTCACTGTTTTTATTTGTCTCTCCGGCTAGTTTCGACTTTCAGTCATTCTCAAGGAGATATGTACATAAAATTAATAGGGATTGGTATTTATACAAGAATTATTACATATAAATTTATACACATCTTATTTTCCAGAATTAGAAAACTTGAATTAGACTCATTTTAAGTCTCAGATTGTACATTTTTGAAATAGCCTCGAGAAGTATAAAAATTATTCTTAAAAATTTTTTTTTTTAAATTGACTTATGAATTTATACAAAATTGTATAACACCCTTAACTAAATCAAAAATAATCAAAATTACACCCGATACATTTCAAGTTCCTGGTTTCACATGTTTTTAAGTTAGTTACTAAAAAATATGAAAATAATTGCCACAAACCTCAAATTTTCGCACTGACTCAAAATAAAATATACTCAAGGAATTTATAAAAATTTGCACACATCCATTGCCTAGATACCAAAATAATCAAACTTGAACAAGACGCATTTCAAGTCTCAGGTCGCATATTTTTTTAATTCAGTAGAAAAATATAAAAAGATTCGCCACAATCTTTAAAATTTAGTAGAAAATAGATTTTGTTTAATAACTTTATGAAAGCTTGCTAACATCCCTAATCAAGAATGAATAATAATCGAACTTGAACTAGACCCATTTCAAGTCTCTAAAATACACTCGGCGTCAAAAAAAGCACCACTCGAAAAATCACGAAAAAACTCGATTTTTCTGTCGTAACTTGGTTATATTTTGTCAAAAATCGATGAATCTTTCAGTTTGGGAAAGATTCAAGTTTTATCATTAAGAATGTGTAGCTGATTTTAGCCCACCCCCCCGTAACAACGTGATGGAAAAAAATGTTTTTACTTTCTCCGTTACGAAGTACGAGAAAGTATTGTGATCGTGATTTTTTTTTCAAAAATTTTTTTTACGGAAATATCCGTTTTGGGGTCCCTAGATGCTATTTCGACAATTTCTGGAAAAAAAAATTTTGTGTCTGTGTGTGTGTGTGTGTGTGTGTCTGTGTGTGTGTGTGTGTGTGTGTGTCTGTCTGTGCGCGCTGTATCTCAAAAACTAAACTAATATAAACTAATATAATTTGATAATCTGAAGAACTGAAAAGCTTTTGGTAAAATTTCGTACACCGGAAGTGGGCGTTTACCTTAACTGTTTTTTGTTTTTTGCCAATATTTTCTTAAATATGAAAAATATCATAAAATCATTTGAACAAATTTTAAAGACAACAAAGAAATGAACCTCTTTTGCTTGAAGACATTTTTCATAAAATCATTTTTATTCGAGAAAAAAATATATTATTATTTTTTTAATTTTTGGTTTATAATTATGAAACGATAATAGTTACAGCAAATTTATGTTAATAATAATTGTAGAGAATGTTAAAATGAACAACTTATAAAGAATAAGTTTTTTTCGAAATCCCTTTAGTTTTTGAGTAAACTGAGTTTTTGAATCTGAAGTATATTCTTTTATATTTTTGACGTTTTAAACGTCAGTTTTATGCGAGTCTACAAACCGCTCGATGTACATTTAAAATATGATATCAATGGAAAATAAACCATGAAAGTGTAAATATAAATGATGATACCATCGGAGAAAGTAACATGATGGCCACATCACCATTTTTTATGTAAAAAATTGTCCAACTTTGACAAGCTGTACCGTGCGCAAAAAAATCGGCCGGAAATTTTACCACAATGCCAGAAAAACTTAATCAATTTCCTTCAAATGCCCTAAAAATTCGAGTCGTTTCGATGATTTGGAGGAAAGTTATGAATTTTTGAACATTTCTCACTTTTTTGGCCATAACTTGAGTAATTTTGCACCAAAATCGATGAACTTTTGCAGTCTGAACAGTTTCAAATTTTCTCTTCAACGTCATGTGAATTGTTTTATTGCTAAACCGATTCCACCCCCTGCCACCCCCTAAAAGAAAAAAAAATGTTTTTGAAGTTTAAATGTGCAAATTTGGCTTCTTGTACCGTGTGCAAAAAAATCGGTCAGCATGGTAATAAAGTTCAATAATTTTTCTCCAATTTCCTCCAAAATTCAAGTCGATGCGATGATTTGGCGCGAAGTTATGCAGTTTTGAAAAAAAATTACATTTTGCGCCTTTTTGGCCTTAAATAGGCAAATTTCGCACGAAACTCGATGGAATTTTGCGATCTAAGAAGTTTTCGACTTTCGTGACCCCCTGAAAATCCCTACAAAAAGGATTTTGGATTGACAAAAAATGTTAAATGTTTACAACTTGTAAAAAATTCAATTTCGGTCATAACTCGGTCAATTTTGCTCAGAAGCCGATGATTCTTTGCGATCTGAAAAGCATAAGTTTCATTCCACCTTCTGTCACCCCTAGTACAAAAAAAGGTTTTCGACAGGGTGATAAAATTTGTTCATTTTAATTGAAATTTCAAACAAAAGTCAAACAAGTGTCAAATGCCATTTTTTTTCAAAAATTCATAACTTTGCTCCAAATCATCGAAACGACTCGAATTTTTAAGGCATTTGAAGGAAATTGATTAGATTTTTCTGCCATTGTGGTGAAATTTCCTGCCGATTTTTTTTGCGCACGGTACAGCTTGTCAATGTTGGACAATTTTTTACATAAAAAACATTTTTTCTCTATCGCGTTGGTACGGGGGGTGGGTTGGACTTGGGGTCAAAATCAACTACACATTCTTAAAGATAAAACTTGAATCTTTCACAAACTGAAAGATTAATCGATTTTCGAACAAATTGAACCAAGTTACGACGGTTTGAAAAATCGAGATTTTTCGCGATTTTTCAAGTGGCGCTTTTTTTGACGCCGAGTGTAGATGGGCGATTGCCACAAATGTAGAATTCTTGAAATTCATGTTAAAAGGATTACGTTTAATTAATTTATTTTAATTTGTAACCATCCTTGACCTCTATTCATAAATAATCAAACTTGAATGCACCGCATTTCAAGTCTTGGGTCGTACATTTTTAAAGTAAGCTTAAAAAATAAAATACAATTGCCGCAATCAAATTTTCAACATTTACCTTAAATATAATATGCTTCATGAATTTATGAAGAATGGTCGCAATTGAATTAATTTTAAGTCTCAGATTGCAAATTTTTAAGTCAGAAAAGCAGGGGCGGCTCGTCAGGTAGAGCCAAGGAGGCATGGTACTACCTTTAGTTTCGATCTTAGCAAGAATTTTTAATTAAATAGTATTTTACAGGCAACGTGCATTTGGAGCCAAATAAATTCTGTTTCATCTCATGAGCGCGACGACGACGGCGACACTTGTAGTATTTTCCGCGCCATACATGATGAATAAGCATTTTTGCTCATGTACTATAGAGCAGCGGCGGCTCGTGGATTTTCGTCGGGAGGGCGACAAAGATGTTGCTCGTTCTGCACTACTTGCTCTTATAGAGGAACCAAATATTTCGTTGGTGTTTCGGTCAAATTTTCTTTCGTTGCCCCGCCGCCAAACATCAACGAGCCGCCACTGCTATCGAGTACATAAATGAAATAATTAGGTAGGCCTTTGTCTGGTTTGATTACCGTAAAAAGTACTGTGGGATATATCGAGTATTTTCCAGAATGTCAAAAATACAATATTTCTGGACGGATTTGAGAAGTTTGAAGCTAATTCTGGCAGTCACTATTTTTTGAATTTTTTAAATCAAAAAATGTAAATTCTGTTTTTTCTAAAAATTAAATTTCGATGGCTGACATTTTTTCGAGCGGGGGTATGTCGATCATTTCCCAGTTTATCAAAAATACAATATTTCTGGATGAATTTGAGAAGTTGGAGGCTAATTCTGGCAATCACTATTCTTTTTAGAATTTTTAAATCACAAAATGCAAATTATATTTTTCTAAAAATCAAGTTACGAGTGCTGACATTTTGTTTCCAGTCGGGTTATATCGATTATTTTCCAGTACTATATTTCTGGATGGATTTACGAAATTTTGAAGCTAATTATGGCAGTCACTATTTTTTGGATTTTCTTTAAATCACAAGATGAAAATTCTGTTTTTTCTAAAAATCAAGTTTCGGTGGCTGACATTTTGTCATTTTCCAATTTGTCAAAAATACAATATTTCTAATGGATTTGAGAAGTTTGAAGCTAATTCTGGCAATCACTATTTTTTCAGAATTTTTTAAATCGCAAAATGCAAATTATATTTTTCTAAAAATCAAGTTTCGCGTGCTGACATTTTGTTTCCAGTTGGGGTATGTCGATTATTTTCCAGTATGTAAAACATACTATATTTCTGGATAGATCTGAGAAGTTTTGAAGCTAATTATAGGAGTCACTATTTTTTCAGAATTTTTTAAATCACAAGATGCAAATTCTGTTTTTTCTAAAACTCAAGTTTTGAGTGCTGACATTTTTTTCCAGTGGGGGTATATTGATCATTTTCCAGAATGTTAGAAATACTATATTTATGGATGGATTTGAGAAGTTTCAAGCTAATTCTAGCAGTCACTATTTTTTTAGATTTTTTTAAATCACAAGATGCAAATTTCGTTTTTCTAAAAATCAAGTTTTGGGTGATCACATTTTGTTTCCAGTGGGGGTACGTCGATCATTTTCCAGTATGTTAAAAATACAATATCTCTGGATGCATTTGGGAAATTTGAAAGCTAATTCTGCCAGTCACTATTTTTTTTTTTTGAAATTTTTATATCACAGGTTGCAAATTCTGTTTTTTCTAAAAATTAAATTTCGACGGCTGACTTTTTTTTCCAGCGGGGGCATGTCAATCATTTTCCAGTTTGTCAAAAATTCAATATTTCTGGACGAATTTAAGAAGTTTGAGGCTAATTCTGGCAATCACTATTCTTTTTAGAATTTTTAAATCACAAAATGCAAATTATATTTTTCTAAAAATCAAGTTTCGAGTGCTGACATTTTGTTTCCAGTCGGGGTATATCGATTATTTTCCAGTATGTAAAACATACTATATTTCTGGATGGATCTGAGAAGTTTTGAAGCTAATTATAGCGGTCACTATTTTTTTCGAATTCTTTAAATCACAAGATGCAAATTCTGTTTTTCTAAAACTCAAGTTTCGAGTGTTGACATTTTGTTTTCAGTGGGGGTATATTGATCATTTTCCAGAATGTTAGAAATACTATATTTCTGGATGGATTTGAGAAGTTTCAAGCTATTTCTAGCAGTCACTATTTTTTTAGATTTTTTTTAAATGACAAGATGCAAATTTCGTTTTTCTAAAAATCAAGTTTCGAGTGTTCACATTTTGTTTCCAGTGGGGGTGCGTCGATCATTTTTCTGTAGGTTAAAAATACAATATTTCTGGATGCATTTGGGAAATTTGAAGCTAATTCTGGCAGTCACTATTTTTTGGAATTTTTTAAATCATAACAATCAAATTTCGTTTTTCTAAAAATCAAGTTTCAAGCGCTGACATTTTGTTTCCAGTGGTGTATGTCGATCATTTTTCAGTATGATAAAAATGCAATATTTCTGGATGGATTTGAGAAGTTTTGAAGCTAATTATGACAGTCACTATTTTTTTAGAATTCTTTAAATGGCAAAATGCAAATTCTGTTTTTATAAAAATCAAGTTTCGAGTGCTGACATTTTCTTTCCAGTGGGGGTATGTCGATCATCTTCCAGTATATCAAACATACAATATTTCTGGATGAATTTGAGAAGCTACTTCAGGCAGTCACTCTTTGTTGCAATACCTTCTAACTTTAGTGCGTCGATTTTGAAAATTCATAAATACGAATGAGAAAGTTTAATCGAGATATATACTTAAAAAAATAATTGGCTTCAAGGGTGTAAGGAAGAAAACGTATTTTTTGTTTTCCATGTGTTTTGTTTGGGGTGGGGTTGCGTGGACGAAGAACGGTATTACAGATTTAGTGCACATCTGGGACAAAATTAAAATACACGACAAATCGTTCATTAATTATTCAAAAATGAGAGAGTATGTTAAGTGGCTCCACCAATAAAATGTATCACGAGCCACCACTGCTATTAACGAATCAAATATGGGAAACGGTTTATTGCTTCGCAGCAAAGGCAGCAAAGAAGCGAAAGATTGTAAATCGGACACAAAATTTGTATCCATTTTCTCGACTTTGTGATTCCTGCAGATGAAAAATTAGTAAAATTCATTCACGTACTTGTTAATTTGTTGATAATTTTGGAATGAAGGCGTAACATTGTGTGACCTGTTTCTGCCTACTAATTTACCGATCTGTTACTGCTACTATTTGCCCTTGCACTTGCGCAGAAGCGCTTTCTCGTACCTCTCCCGTCACCTAATTGGCAAACAAATAAGTGTGGCTGCACTCGCGGCCTCTTTTATGTCTGGGGCTCCGGGGGAGTACCAGTCCACTCCTCGTCGAAACGTCGCTGACGCGCCACTTATTCATGAATAACAACTTTATAATCAGTAAGAAATGTTAAACTGACGTGACATGACAAACAGACGATTCTAATGTTTCTCTATGCATTATTTGATAATGTTAATGGTATTAAAATTATTCCTCCTTAGAAAAGATAGTGTACCTACCTCTTTGGAAATGCATTTGCTGCCAGGGGCGGCTCGTTATATAGAGCCAAGGAGTTATGGCACTACCTGTAGTTTCAAGCTCAGTAAGAATTTTTAATTCTTTTTTGCAAGTTACTTTGGTCTAGGAAGATAAATCGTTATTTCTATCAAAAAAGAGTGGGGGGGGGGGGGGCATATTGTATATGTGGCTCTACCACCAACATGTTCTACGAGCCGCCACTGCAGAAAAGCAATCAACATTTTTGAAATTAACTAAAAAAAAATATGTTTCATAAAAATATTTTAAAACAGCTCTTAACCAGATTAAAAAATAATCAAACTTAAACGCAACGCATTTCAAGTCTGCAGTTGCACATGTTTCAATTAAACAAAAAAAAAACAACAATCGCCATAAAGTGGAAACTTTTAATATTATTTCAAAATAGATTATGCTTTGTATATAATAATCTGAAAACATTAAATTCAAATTAATCACCCTTAAAGATAGCATGTTGTATATTTTCGTAGTCATCAAAATAAAAATTGAAAAACAGCTGCCACACACTTGAACTAAAAATAAATCATGCTTAATAAATCTGTAATAATTTGCATATAGCCATTACAAAGATTTTAAAATAATCATACTTGAACATATTGCTCAGATTGTAGCTTTTTAGACGTAGGCAAAAAACATAGAGAAACAAACGCAAGAAACTTGGTAATCAGTAATAGAGAGAAAATATTATTTACGTAGATTTTAAATTCATTCTTAATGAATGGCGTCAAATGTCAAATGTCAATTGCCAATCATCCAAAACTTCCAAAATTTACTCAAAAATTTGTTCAATTTCACGATTGAATAATGTATGCACATCCAAAATAGTTATTTATGCAACAAGTGAGTGAAGTAGTACTTTTTTCACGAGTAAAAAAGATTGACACACGAGCCGAAGGCGAGTGCGGCAATTCCTACAAGTGAAAAAAAGTTGCTTTACTCTCGAGTTTCATACAAAATATTTTCTACGTCCGTAACTTTAAATAAATTCGATAAAACCTTAATCAATTTTTATAAGTAATAATACTTTTTTTAAATGAAGAAAATAATAATCATCAAGTTTTCTTGATCGGAAACGAATGTTTGACATTTATCGGCGGAACTCGCGACGTGTTGCGAAGCGTTCATGACACACTTTGCGCAAACAATTTTATAGTAGGGTTAAAAAATGAACCGCTACGGCACTTTTTGTCACGCAAAAGAGTGAAAAAATGAACCGTTATGGCACTTTTTTTTCACGCTGTTTGAAGGGTTCAGGAATCACATATTTTATGAACCCAAATTAATAAAAAAAACTGAACAGTTTATAACTGACGTAGAAAAAGTATTTTTGAAAATATTTACGACAGTTTCAATATTTATTTCTGAGCCCAAAACTTAAATTCAAAAACATTTCAAATATTTTGTTCTTAACGAATATCTAAAGACAATTTATGAAATTGTTAAAACTATTTGTACTCAATTATAATCAAGATTTAACGCCTCTAATATTGGAGAATTAATAAAGAGTATAAGGTAGTAATCCCTTATTGGAAAATGCATTTAGGAATTTTGCTCAGACATCTAAATTTTGTTATAATTTCAAACATTGAAAACGACTTGAGATAATTAAATGCCGCCAATCATATCAATCCCTTGAAATTTTGTAAACTATTATCGATGTAGACATGGGCCAAATTAGTAATTGACATATCGTTGAAGGTAGGTAAATTACGAAACGTCGAAGTGTAGATTTTTGAAAAATACGAGTGAAGTTCGATACATTAGGAATTAATAACAAACACCAAAGAATTGATAGAATGAGTAGTATTAAATAAGAGCTTTAAACTGTTCGGTGTCGATTCTCATAATTTACAAAAAACACAATGGCGTAACTAACGCCAATTTTTCAGCTTTCATTAGTTGGGCATGTAAATAGCTTATTGCCTGCTGGACTTGAAATATATACCACTTAAGGCCTGTATATACATATAAATAACTAGGACGAGTTGAGATGTAAATATATTTTCGAGTCAGCAGGAAATTGATTGATTGCCGAATTCATCTAAGTGATTTAAATTACAAAAAAAATTAGTTACGCCATTGTGATAAAAGGTGGGTCCACAGTAACTTTCGTTCTCGATAGGATAATGTTGACTTGAATAAAATTACGACTTATTACCAATCAAAAAGAGATTTGATGCAAAATTTAAGTGTTGAAACGTAGAGTTGCATCAAAGTTTTATGAAGTTAGGAAGCGATTTGACCAATTTTTGTTGTGCCTTGTATAGGCTTTTATAGGTAGGGTGATGTTAAAGAAATTTACATTTCCAGGACTGAAAGCGAGCATGTAATATTCTATATATCTATATGTTTCTTGTGTAGTATTTAAATTGAAAAAAAAAATGAGGAAAAAACATCAGTATTTATCTGTGCGTGTTTTAAATGAATTATAATATTTGTCTATGCTACGTACCTTCTCTCTTCCAATTACCACCTTTATGTTGTATGTGCCAAGCCGAATCTGATTTAAAAAAAAATATTACCTGGTATTAAATGTACTCAATCAACAAATTATTGCGTTTCTATTTGTAATACTAAATGTGGCTTTTTTGAGATTTTCAATGTATACACTATGCGCGCTGTTCATAATCGGGTTCAAACCCACTCCAAACCTTGTGATTGCGCATACACCTTTTATATAAAACAAATATTTTTCCAATGAAAAGAAAAAATAGAATCCGAAACGAACAGCGCGCATAGTCTTATCTGTAAAATTATTTATATTGAAGTTCGGGTAACCGGGTAATCATCTTAGATATTAACTATAATATTTGGCGTCTATATTATTATATATGATATACGTTATGCGTTCGAAAATCGAATGATTTTGTTTTCTGTGTAGGAGTGATTATCGCTATCATGTCGACCCCCCTATTTAAACAACATTACGGTACACTTATTTCACGTAATTTATGCACAATTTGGAATTTTAAAGTTTGTAAATTTATAAAGAAAATCCATACGAATGTAAGAATACATATTTATATTACTGTATTGAGTCAAGTTTATAAGTACGTAATAAATTTTGATGTCAATGCGTTATTTTATTACCCTAACTATGTTACTGAGGTGAAGGAATCAGCGAGATTTACTTTCAACTAACAACCGGGATCGCTACCATGACACACTTTTTTCGCATAAATTGAATGGAATGGACGTGGATAATATATGGTTTCAACAGGATGAGGCGAACTTCTACACACCACCAGATAGTTTGACAATAGTGCCGTCTCTAGTTTTGAAGAACAAAACCGGTCCCCGAGAAACTGCAATTTAATGCACTTGCACTTCTTACTTTGGACGTAAGGTCTATGTGCTGTGTACATATTATATACGTTATTATGTTTGTTTGGTTATTTTATTTGGTACGCTTTGTGATCATATCGTATTGTAGTGTAATTGTATGTATATACAGTTACTACTTTATTTGTCTCCAATTTATTAAAGGTTTTTGTACAAGAAGAATTAGCAAGGGTTCATAAGTAATATTTTTTGGGTCCGGTTGTTTATTTTCCTCTCTATAGTAACCGAACGTCAAGGCTACCCGTGATCCTCATTTTCGTTTTCCTATTCCTGTCCAGGCGGTCACCACACCACTCCCCGTCTAAAAGAGGCTACGGAGGGAAACAGTACAAGAGAAGGATACCTGTTTGTAAGAGGTGGAAGGTTCAGAAGAAGATTTGTTATGTTTTATAATTGAACGAGGAAAAACAGAAAGGTTGGTGGTGTTTTGGGTATTTTCTACTAAAGTGGCCGAAATAGTGGAAATATATCCAGGTTTTAATCTGTCAATGGAAACGTTGTTCTGTTTACCGTCAACTTCAATTGTATACAATTTTGAATTTCGACTTAAAATTTTGAACGGCCCGTCGTAGCATGGGTGCGTTACATTTTTGATAAAATCCCGACGAACGAACACATGTGTGCAATTTTTTAAGTCGGCAGGAACATAATTCCTGCGAGTGGATGACCGCGCCGCTGCAGGACCAAGTGTCGAGAAATTTGTAACCAAATTTTTTACGCGCGAAATTTGGAAATATAAAATCGCCCGGCAAGCGTAATGTCTTGGCGTAGACGAACTCTGCAGTTGTCGCAAATGACAATAATTTGTTTTTTTCCTCGATAATTTTATGAAAGTTTATCGAAAATATTCACTAACTCAAATTTACTGTTGAATTTGTTGAAAAATAATTAAATTGAATATGAGTTCATTGATTTTTCTGTTTGTGAATTGTAGTTAATGAAGCAAAGAAGACATTATTTTTTTAATATGCCTGTTTTTTTAGGATTATTGAAAAAAAAATTAACATACTAACCAATAGATAGCAACTAATGATAATTTATTTACAGGAATTACAATGTAAAACAAAAATTTGATTTTGGATTGGGGTTCATGTTAAAATTTATTATGTCCTTCTCAAACTCGTTTTTCAAAATTCCACAAATCATTTTAATTTTTTCGTATCCCGGATTTTGCATCAAATTTACGCAAAAGTTAGGGAACTAAATTTAAATTTTCATACAGTTCTTCAATAATTTTAGAAGCCTCAATTAAAGGCATTTGAGCTGTTTCTAAATTCTTGATTGCAGTTATTAAGATGCAAAAATGAGCAATAAAAGCCAATAACAACAAAATCAATTACAATTAATGGAAATATTGAATTTATATGTAGTTATATGCGGATATATTCTCAAATAAGTTTAATGTGACAAAACTTCGAAATATTAAGTTATATGCGAAATAAAATTTGGTACTTTGATTTATTTCCGAGAGTACAGGACGGCAAATTTAAGTTGGCCAGACGCGCAGAGAGCAAGCGAAAGCTCTCTCTCTCTACAGCCGGCCGAGTACAGTCTGTAATAAGCAAGCACATATTCTTCGCGTGCGCTATTAATTTACAATTCTATCGGGCGCTCTCCTCCACATAATTGAATGTACCAGGCGCGCGAACTCTTCACGAAATCTATCGAGAGCGCCCTTCGAAGGTTCCGCCCACAATTTTGCCACTGCGCAACGGCAAGTTACGTTTGCCGTCCTGTATAGATACAATTCGCCTGTTCCATACGAAAGAATAAATAATACATGTAAAAAAATATAAACATAAATAATTATTACACTCAAGCAAGTCATTTTCATGACTTGCAAATAAAACAATTTTTACTGTTTTTGCTGTAATTTTGCACTGAATGTTAATTCAATGTAACTGCAAAGACAAAAAGGAATAAGTACTTACCAAGTGGGTGGACCATTTCTTCGTCCATAATTATTTCGCAATGTGGGCAAAGAGTAGATGCACATTGATCTTTAATATTTTATTTTAATTTAATTTTTTCGATCTCACATGCATCTGCCAGATGGTTATGAATATTGAGCACCTCCACATTATTTTCCACAATACGCGCACTTCCTCTACATTGCCGATTTCTATACTTTAAATACTTTTTATTATTTTGTTCCATCCGTTTAACATATATAATATTAAAAAAAAAATTAATTCCAAATGTGTTCTTCAGTTGTTTTTTCTTACTTTCAGTTTGATTATTTCTTTCATTGCGCCATCTTATAGTTTGACCCAATAGTAGATCTCTATTCGGTCAAAATAAGCCAATGTTTAACAATTTTTTATATTTTTTATTCTGTGACTAGTTTCGATTTTTACAACCAATGTATTTTCGTTTTAAAATACCCATGAAAATGCCCTGATGAGGCAAAACTGTTTGTATACCTGCACACGCCCGGATATGCGACCGACCCCATCTGGAACCGAAGATTTTACTACCCTATAAATTTAAACCCCCTCTGAGTGTTGGGGTAAACAAGGCCATTGTACCATCTTCCTTTGTCGTACCGAAGAAGGCAAAAGTCTACGGTCCTAAACCATGTTGATATGACGTTATATGATGGTCAACATAAGTATGAATAAAGTCTGAGATAATGGTTTCCAGTGCCTTAGAGAAGTTTGAAATTATTGAAATCGGTCTACAATCCTTGATTTTACACCGATCGCCAGATTGAAAAACAGGATAAATACGTGTAACCTTCCAACAGTTTTGAAAAACGTCTTTCGATAGGACAATATTAAAAATATGTGCTAGAGGAATTGCTTATTGCGAAGCACAGTCTTTTAGAAAACAACTTGGAATTTGATCGGCACTCATTGTCAGATTCGGTTTTAGTTTTTTCAAACAAGAAGTAACAAGTTCTTCATTAACATTTAAATCGCTTATTACCTTAAAACCATTTTCAGAAGCACACACAGAAGTATATGTATCACTATATACACTATTAAAAGTATCCGCAAACGATGTAAGAATGTCATTTGGAGAAGTTAATACAATGTCATCATTTTTCATCATTCCCGGGATCCTGGTTTTATTCCTCTTCTTGTTGAAGTTCCAAAAATGTTTACCAGATGGTTTGTATTTATTTTTAGGAATATGTAAATCAAAGAGTTTATAAAGTATATAATAAAATGCAGTCTCTAATGGGCCCTATTCTGTTTTTATCACGGTGATAACTTTACGCCGTGAAAATTTATCACATCGTTTTCGATCGAACGGCAAATTGGTATTCCGTTTCTAACGTGATAAAGTAAGTGTGACAACACTGTAAAATCGAAGCAAGTGAACTAATAACGGCATGCTTTCGCCATTTTTCAAATTTGCGCGGGAAAATCAGTACCGAGTGCACTTGAAGCGAACTGTAATTAAGTTAATTTTGAAGAATTATGGAATTGAAAACTACTAATCACCATCTAATATTGGTGTGTTGATTCGAAACACTCACAAATTTGTTGTTTTTAAAACAAATATTCTAAATTCACATTTCGGCGTCTCAAATGGATTGCTAAATTCCGTAAATGTCGTTAAAATTGCAGCAAATAATAATTTTCAGCTGCTGCTTCTTGTTCCCGCAGCAATAATAAAGCGAAATAAAGACCATATTCACAATGTTATGGTTAACACACACTTATCACCTGCTCCGAACTCGGTGATAAAACTGAACCTTACTTTTCGACTGACGTCATTCGAAACTCGATCGGTGATAGAAACAGAATCGGAAACTTGCGTGAAGTGAAAAGTTTTCGATTGTCATCGAAAGTGATAAAAACAGAATAGGGCCCAATATGTCAGCATATAAATCTGAGATACGCCCAGTCTTAAAATTGTAGCAAGCAACAAACTCCCTATTAGCCGAAAAACTATGGTCAGATTCAAATGAAATTTGTAACATCCACCTGCGACGCTCACAGCCAATAGCAACCATCCTTGTCGCACAGGCACTCTCGCACTCTACCACCACCCTTGCGCGCATCAATGAGAAGGGAGCGTTATTCCTGGCCGAAAAATATTTTTACCCCTCTGCGGGGCAAGGAAAGTGAGCTTCAGGAGGACGAGTACGGGCTTCTTCTCCCACCATGTATAGGTGTCTCGAGGTTTAGATGATGTACGAACGTCGTGGCGAGCACGTCAGTGATTGTCAGAAGATAACCGAAGTCGCCGTCGAGTCGTCAGGAGAATTCTTTTAATTTCTGAGATTGTAATGTTTTCAAGTAATGTGTTTCAGATATTTATATTTTTTTCTATAATACTCAATAAATTTTGCAATAAAAAAACATGATTAACTGGGAGTAATTCATATTTGCAGTGAATTTAAAAATCGAACATGTTTTACCCACAAGTAAATATTGCAAAAATATAAAGTGATTATGCTTAGGTTAGGTTTAGTTTAAGCCCCCCCCCCCCCCCCCTGGACCGCCCAGTGGTTTTAATCACAAGTAATTATTGCAAAATATAAAGTTCTTATGCTTAGATTAGGGGCCAGGATGGGTCGTCCCCAATGAGACCTATCTTACCTACCGTGGCTACCCCGCGGACCACGGCCGGACACCTTTAAATACGCACCCCCGCCTGATGAATTCATTCTCTCGCTAGCGCCGAGAGAATGAATTCACGGCCTAATCCTGAGAACACTCCTAAGCACTGATTACGGTCTTACAAAAGCTATTTGTATACATATTTTGTTGTTGAAATATACGTTAAAATCACAGAAGTCTTTCCATCACAACCGAACCCCCTACAAACTGGCCTCCCAACGTGGGTCCAGATATTATACGAGGGCGAAAGTGCGAAACAATACGAAAGAAAATATGGCAATCACGCTCAACCCGGAACAGTTTCAAGAGTTCATAAGAGCCAATCGAGAAGACTACAAATCTGGATCCTTTGCAGATTGCACGGTACGTTTCTCAGGACTTAGCAGGAACCCCATCGAGGTGGAAGGCTTCATAAACACCGTCAAAGTTTACAAAAATATTGAGAGGATATCAGACGAAGACGCGTTAGAAGGTCTGCTACTCTTACTCACCAACGACGCTGCAGTATGGTGACAAGGGGTGAGAACAATAACGGCTACATGGGACGACGCCCTTAAGTTGTTGCAGGATACATACGCACCGCAGAAATCGGTATATGCAATATTACAAGAAATATTTGACGCCAAGAAAACGGTCAGAATACGGACACGTTCATCGCTGAAAAGAGGGCCCTCATCGCACAGATAACGGAGCACAATAAGTGAGGCGCTGCAGTTGGATATGATATTTTGCCTAATAGATGCGAATATCCGTGAGAAAATACCAAGGGAAGGTATTAAAACGTTCCAGAACCTAATCGCCAAGGCTCGGGAGATCGAACGCTCATGGCAGCAGAAAGCGGAACTGGAAAATCCTCAATCCAGTATGAATACTGAAATAAAGAAGAAGAAGGCAAGGATATCAGAGGAGATAACGCCCACTCCGACATTCGCGTGCTACGGTTGCGGTAAACCAGGAACCATTCGTGCCAAATGTACAACGTGCAATCCGAGTGTCAACGGAAACAGTAAACTGGCATTTTGTGCAGTGAATGTAGCTATCCTACAGCGACGCAGTCCGATAGTTCATATCAGCATCAAAAATTCCACGGGAAGTGCTTTCCTAGATTCGTGTGCCGAAAAGTCTATCGCCTCCGTATCATTATATAAACACCTGCTACAACACGGCACCAAATTCCACAACGTACAAGGACAGGTTACACTGGCGGACGGAAAACCGCAGGAGAAAAATATACTTAGCACCGAGGTTATGGTAAAAATACAAAAACGTTGGATAAGAACTCCCTTCCTCGTCTTTCCGGACAGAACAAACAACGTCACACTGCTGGGGGTTGATTTTATGGAAAATGCTGGTATCATTTTCAATATACCCCAAAGAACATGGTAGTTCGTCGATGCACCGCACGAACACCATTGCTACGAGCCGATAAGGGACACGGAAAACAAAACGGAAGCAGAAGAGGAACGACGAAGTCAGGATGTGACACTTGTACGGATTAGCAATACTTCTACCAATAAACGCGACTGAGAGAACTAATGATGAACCAATGGATATTGACTGCGAAGAATACTGACCACCATCGCCACTGATAGGCCCACTACCGGAAACCCCGGAAAAAGTAGAAACGGATGATACGTACTCACCGGAGTATATTGACGCATTGTTTGCCGACAACGTAGATGCCGATCATTCAATACGCCCAGAGTACTCCAGAAAGGTTTTTCCTCGAGGAGCAAGAATACCGATGCCATTAGCATTGTTTTATGTTAATGTGTGTCTCCGCAACGATGAAGACGCAGATCTTAATGACCAAGAGAAGGAAGAAATGAACCAATTGCTTTTAGACAACTCTCCGACCATAGAGACAGAGCAAGTCATCACTGTGACTCACGACTCCCCAATAGCCACCCGCCCGTATCGGATGTCCGCCATACGTCAAGCGGAATTGCAGAACGAAATCAAAGAAATGATGCGCCAGGACATCATTGAGGAAAGCCAGTCCCCTTAGGCTGTTCCTGTGGTAATGGTCCCCAAGAAGAATGGAGGAACCGGGTTATGTGTAGACTTCAGGAAACTTGACGCAATTACTGTACCCGACTTTTATCCACTTCCGCGCGTGGACGATTTATTACACGCCATGGGTAAGCCGTATAGTTTCCCCACCATCGATCCACGCATCGGATATTAGCAGATCCCTGTGAGACTTCAAGACCAAGCGAAAACCTCCTTCATCACCCCGTTTGGCTGCTACCAGTTCAAGAGATTGCCGTTTGGCTTGAGAAACGCCCCATCGACATTCCAAAGGTAAATGGATGAATTCCGAAGGAAACTACCGGAGGTATGCATGCTTGCATATCTGGACGACCTAATAATCTTATCAAATTCTACCAAGCAACACTTGGAAGACCTCAGGAAAGTTAATATGAAATTGGATAAGTGGAACCTCCACACTAATCGGAAGCAAAGTTCATTCTTCTGTCGATGAGTACGCTTCCTGGGCCATAGGATAATGAAGGACGGATTCTCGCCTAATCCAGAAAAAGTTGAAGCCATCAAAAACAGGAAAATACCAAACAATGGAAAACTATTGATAACATTCCTACAAATGTGCTCTTCGTACTGACGATTTATACCGAATTACGCGCGTATTTCAAAGCCACTAAGCAACCTGACCAAAAAGAATGCCCCTTGAAAATGGAGTGAAGCAGAAGACGCCGCATTCGAACAATTAAAAGAAGCATTAAACGAGCCTCCCGTACTTCGAACGGCCGATACGACAAAACCATTTGTTGTCAGGACAGATGCGAGCGCTTACGCTATTGGAGCAGTTTTATGCCAGGGGGAGGGTGTGGACGAACACCCCGTCGAATACACCAGCCGTTTGCTGACTCCCGCAGAAAAGAATTATGCCACCATTGAGAAGGAGGCACTTACCATCATATGGGCTATAAAGAAGTTCAGAGGGTATCTAGATGGGTCGCAAATCACGGTAGCCATGCATCATCAACCCCTCCGTTGGCTGATGAGTCTAGAGTCGCCGACAGGAAGATTGGCACGATGGGCACTTTAGTTGCAAGCCCATAATGTCTAAATCGATTACGTACCAGGAAGTGCGAACAGAGTAACCGACACTTTATCTCGCCCAGTGAACGACGAAGACGATGATCTACATCAGTAGGAAATAAAGAAAATTTCCATCGATATGACAACCCGAAGGGAGAACGGCATCAGAGACGCCCAACTCCGAGATACCGATTTAAAGAAAATAATCGATGACCTGGAAGCCACGCGAACTACCGAAAAAGCCGTCTACTGTACAAGAAAAGGGTACGTCATGGCTAAAGGTATTTTGTTCCGATACCACCCACAAAGAGAGCAAGAAGACGCACAACAAGTGGTCCCGAAGGAAGAGATCCCACGTATGTTGAAGGCGTTTCATGACAATGCCACATCTGGGCATTACGGATTCCAGAGAACCCTCGCTCGTATTCGAATGAACTATTATTGGAAAGGGATGCAGAACGGTGTAGAGCAATACGTTAAACAATGCGAAGCATGTCAACGATATAAGGTAACAAATTTGAAACCTGCACAACCAATCAAGTGCTTGCATTCGATTTGTTTGGACCACTGCCTGCCACTCCTGATGGGAAGATGACCATCCTTATCGTAGAGGACCTTTCTTCAAAATGGGTGGAGATATTCGCCTTGGAAACCGCCACCTCAGAGAAGTGTGCCACCATCTTAGTTGAAGAAATCGTTTTACATTACGGCTTCCCACGTCGCGTGATTAGCGACAACGGTACGCAATTCGTTAGTGCTGTAATACAGCACATCATGTTTGTTTTGGGAATTCAACATGCACTATTACCCAGCTACCACCCTCAAGCCAACCCAGTGGAAAGAAATAACCGGGATCTGAAAACGCAGTTGGGCATACTCAGTGGACAACACCATACTCGATGGGCAGAGATGTTACCGGCCATTAGGTTTGCCATCAACACGGTCACCTGTCAAACAACTGGATTCAGCGCCGCCTTCTTGACCTTTGGCAGAAAACTCCGTACTCCCTACGAAGCCATTCAAGATCCTAAAGCTATCCTCGAATCTGAGAACTTCATTGCCGAGGTAATCCTGTATCTCTCCCGCCTTACCGAATATTTATGCCAAGCCGGTGAAACGCAGGACAAACAACAAGACCTCCGGAAGAAACAAGCTGATCAGAACAGGAGAGTCACCCCTCCTTATGCCCCTGAAGACAAAGTTTGGGTAACCCCACACCCCTTAAGTAAGGCCAAGAAGGGATTCAGCTCCAAGTTAGAGCAACAGCGATTGGTGTATACCATTCCTCAGCACTCACTCCATGCGTTGGGCTAGGTGTCACCTCGCAACCCATCAAGCCCTTACGGAAACGAGGAAAGCCTAGGAAGAACTAATGGATGTTTAACAGCTGGATGGATCATCGGGACGACTTCACCTCCAGAGGGGGAGACTGTAACATCCACCCGCGACGCTCACAGCCACTAGCAACCATCCTTGTCGCACAGGCACTCTCGCACTCTACCGACACCCTTGCGCGCACCAATGAGACCGATCATCCCTACCGTGGCTACCCCGCGGACCACGGCCGGACACCTTTAAATACGCACCCCCGCCTGATGAATTCATTCTCGAGATCCAGCTGTCGAGCCGTCCAGACGTTTCAGCAGCATCCTGCTCCGATACGCTTCGCGCGCTTTACTACAACGAGGTCATCGTTTTGCCGAACGGACCCTTAAACGCCGTTTTCACGGCGCGAGTTCAGAACCATCCGCGTTCGGATTTTTCACCCGCGTTAACTCGCACTACGAACGAGTTTTTCCTTGCCCACCCCGACTTACAAGTCAAATTCGCTGCACCCTTACCTGCCGCACGTCTAGTCGTGTTCGGTGACAGGGGGAGTAATTAATAAACTCTCACTGCCCGCAATTCGGCGACAACCTGCTCAGTGTTAAGGCGCCTTCCTAACGTATTTAACGTTTGTTCATATACCTTTGTATATTTTTCAGTGAGGCAAACGTCTCCGTAGCTAGGGCGAGTTTTAACTGTTCTGGCCGCGAAAGGCGGAACGAGATACGTCTCTTGACTCGTTTAGGGGTACCTGTACGTGACTTGAGGCGTTAGCATGCTCGCTAGAACAGCTTGACTCCTGCTTTGCCATCTGCCCGGACATCCCCTCTAACTAAAGGGGGTTGCTGGGGAGATCAGGGGATATCGGCCAGGTGCCTTCCAGGTATGCGTGGTTCCGTTCAACGGCGAGCAGGCCCGGGGGCAGTAAACTCGGGCCTTCCCTTCCCCCCTTAAATTCTACATCGCGCCTATCATGGCCGGTGTAGAACTGCCCACCCCCCTGCCGAGCCTCCCGTCCGAAGACGAGGAGGACATGGAGGTAAACTCCAACGACGCAATCAGCGTCAGAAGCGACCTGTCCACCTCCCATGTGGACGAGAAATTGGCGTTGCATTTCGAGCTTTCTCGAGCCATGGAAAAGATAGAATTTATGCAAACAAAACTAGACAAATTCGAAGCTAATTTTCAAAGGCTATCGCACTACAACAAACAACTTGAAAGTCAACTTCTAGCTATCTTCCCCAATGCGACTTTTTCAAGCGACAACGACATGCCCATTCCCGCGCAATGCGAGAATAAAATGGAGCTGGCCATCTCGGTCGCAGACGACGACAAATTTATGGAAACACCTAGCAATTCATAGACTGCGCAGGGCACAGCGAGAGGCAGATATCGCCAACGCAAAAGAGCACGCCGCAAATATTACGCGCGAAAAAGAAGCAGCTAAGTTATCAGAACCACAGCGTTCTCGTCCGGAAAAGCGGCACGCAGCCTCCGAAATAACCGCCAATCCGGCCAAAAAATCAACCGTCAACCCCGGCGGCCCTCCTGCACCTAATTCCTCGAGCAGAGCAGGAAAAAGTCCGGCCACCCATCCAATTACCGACCCGACCCGGCGGTGCTTGACTCCGACGATCGACGACGCGGAGCAATCCACCTCGACCAGCAAGGCAAACAACAATGCCAAAGCACATCCAGGCTAAAAAAGGCCCCCACCGATTGTGCTACGCACAAAATCTCGCTGGGTAGCGCTGCACCAGCACCTCACGGTGGCGCTCAAAATAAAGATCATCCGCTCCTTGCCATGCAAGGACGGAATAATGGTTCAGGTCGAATCCCCGACCGACTTCCGAAACGCCACTCGTTACCTAGACGAGAGAGGTGTGCCTTACCACACCATTGGACCAGGATAAAAGCCTCAAGGTGGTGCTCCGCACCGTCCCGATCAAGATATCCACTCAGGATGTGGAAGACTCGCTGAAAGCGAAGGACATCCCGGTGATTTCGGTCACCAGGATGACCAACCGTCAGGGCCCAATCCCCTTGGTGTACGTTCAGGTCACCAAGAATGACGATGGGAAGAAAATCTTCCAAATTTGCAGTGTTGCTGGACTCTCTATTAAAGTAGAGTCCAAACACAAATCCGGGGGCAATCAATGCCACCGATGTCAGCGAGTCGGCCACTCTCAGGCCCTCTGCCGCGCCGCATTTGTCTGCGTCAAATGCGCCGGCAGTCACCCGTCCGCAGAGTGCCCTGCGGCGAACGACTCAGAGCCGAGGTGCTCCAACTGCGATGGCCCTCACGTGGCCAGCTTCCGAAGCTGCCCAGCCTTCACCAGGCTTCAAAGTCAAAGGCAAAGACCGCCCACTGGGCCCGCTCCCGCACCACTCAGGCAATCAATCAGAGACCCTGGCACCTCGTACGCGAGTGCCACACAGGGCCCGACTCCTCAAACCAGAGGGCGGCCCCCGCCCCTCAGGACCCCGCCCCTTAGGCACCCGCCCCTCAGGCACCCGCCCCTCAGCCTTCCGCACAAAACACCACCGTGCCGCCATACGACATGAGTTGTCTCCCAAAGAAACGACATGAGTTGTCTCCCAAAGAACAGGAATCCGAAGCTAGCCACCGAGCTTCGTGAGCTCCTAATCAACCAGGAAGAGCGCGACCTCTTCGTGGCGTCCTTCGCTAGGTTTTTCCACGTAGCGTAAGTCGCATTCCCAAGAATCCGCAAATCCCGTACAACCAAAACACTGACTCTCCCATCGATTTCGTTCGCATTGCTTATTGGAATGCGAATGGGTTACGTGACAAGATACTCGAATTAAAGCACTTCGTCCACCAGCATAAGATTCATGTTGTGCTCGTGAGCGAGACTCTTCTCAGTGCAAGTCAAGTCCCAAAAATTAATGGGTATCAGATACCTTTCCTTACCAGAAATGATACCGGGCGTCGCACCGCTATCTACATCAAAAGGGGACTCGACCACTCGCACCTCCCCACAGACGGCCTGACCAACCTTGAATCCACTGCCTTGGTCCTTAACACCACAGATGGTCCGCTAAAAATCGTTTCAGGGTACCAATCCTCTAGTAAGCCGCTTCTCAATGCTGATCTCGACATCATCTTCAACACTGTCATGCCCACCATCTTGGCAGGAGATCTCAATAGCAAAAGCGCTGCTTGGAAGAGTAGAGTTACCAACAGACGCGGCAGAGTCCTCGAAGCGTACATCGCAAACTCGCCTCGCGAGATAGTCGCAGCGGTTTCAGATAGCCCCACATACTTCGACCGGAATGGCTTCCGGCCTGATTTTCTTGATATTGCGCTGATAAGCAACATCAATGCAGAGTATGACATCTGGGTCGAGAACGAATTAGACTACCACTACAATCCAGTAATCATGCATGTCGCGTTGGGTGTCAACAACTCACCCCATTATATCAGGAATACGGACTGGAAGCTTTTCAGGCAAAAAGTTGACAAACTCCTCTCTCCTCTTCCAAGCATTAAGACAATAGCGGACCTAGATGCCGCAGTCGCCAGCCTCACTACTGCTATCACCACAGCCGCTGACGAATCCTCAACCACGAGAATCTCGACAAGTCCCGAGCCTCTCAACATCTCGCCGGAAGTTCTCGAAATGATCCGTAAGAGCAAAGCGGCCCGCCGGAGGTGGCATAACACGCACTTACCCGAGCACAGGATGGAGGCCTACTCCCTTGCTGCTCGGGTAAAAGAAAACCTCCTCGTCCTACGTAACCAGAGCTGGGAACGCAAAATCGATGAGGTCAATTCCTGCTCCAAAACCTTTTGGGGCGTGACCAAAGCTCTGAGACGCAAACCAGCAGGCCGGGCCGCCATCCACGGGGAGAGAGGTCTCGCATATACAGATGCTGATAAGGCTGAAGGTTTCGCCGACTCCCTCGAACATCAATTCATGTTAAACCCTGGCGAGGATTATGACTTCGAGGATGAAATAACATCCGCTGTTAGTTCATACCTAACAGCAGACAATGGCCAGTGGACCATAGTCCCCGCCACCAAAACCGAAGTCGATGACCTCATAAAAAGTCTCCAGCTCAACAAGGCCCCGGGCCCTGACAGAATCAGCACCGTAAATTTGGCAGAAAAGGTAGAGTCGCTATCTTAAACATCGCGAACGCGTCTATGAGGTTAGGATACTTTCCGAACTCCTGGAGGCTGGCTAACATAACCAGCATCCTGAAGCAACGGAAGTCTCCTACCTTGCCGGAGAACTATAGACCCATCAGTCTTCTCAGCACACTGTGCAAACTCGTCGAGAAAATAATTCTCAAACGCCTCCGTGACTTCATGGAGGACAACAAGATCATCCCGGACTATCAGTTTGGCTTCCGAAAAGGTTTTTCCACCACTCACCAACTGGTGAGAGTCACTGAGTACGTTGCAAACGGTCTGGCCCATAACAAGGACACGGCTGCGGTCTTCTTTGACGTCGCCAAGGCTTTTGACAAAGTCTGGCCAGATGGTCTAATCCACAAAATGATCCTCCTCGAGTACCCTGAGTACTTAGTACGACTAATCCACTCCTTTATGTCCCAGCGATGGTAGAGCTGTAAAGTAAACACTGCTCTCTCCACTGTGAGAAATGCTGAAGCCGGGGTTCCTCAGGGGTCATGCCTCTCCCCGACACTCTACAACATCTATGTGAGCGACATGCCGGATTTTCCCCCCTGCATGGTCGCCCAATACGCAGACGAAACGGCTCTCCTGTACCAAGGTCGCATGCGAAAAACCTTAAAATTCGGCCCAGTCAACCTTCGCGACTACATGGAGAACACGCTCCAAACATCTATCGATTCCTTCGAGTAATGGGCCGACAAGTGGCGCATCGCGATAAACCCAAATAAGAGCGTGGCCGTGCACTTCACACGGCGGCTACGCCCCAAATCCCCTGATCCCTCCCCTGAAATTTACAATCGGTGAGTCCCCGATAGCCCTCAAAGATCACGCCCGGTACCTGGGGTGTACTCTAGACCGGCAACTAAACTGGTCTAAACATATAAAGACTGGCATCGACAAAGCGAAAGCCACACTGCACGACCTGTTTTCAATAATAAATCATAAGTCCAGGTTATCCACCAAGAACCGGGTTAACTTTTATAAGCTAATCTTGAGACCTCAAATGCTTTACGCATCACCAGCCTTCGGTTACTGTTCTCCATCCACGCTCAACAGGATCCAAATCCGTCAAAACGTTATGCTAAGACTGGTGCTACGTGCACCCCTATACACGCGCAACTCACAGTTGCACAGAGACGCCCAGTGTCCTGGATCATATCAACGAGCTCTCCAGTAAATTCTTCGAAAGGCTGGACAACGACCCACCATCGGGAATTGAATTCCCACGATACGACAGGCCGTCCAGGCGTGCAGACTCAGAACACCTCACCCCCAGAGATATCCTAAGGTAAAAATTAGAAATACCAAAACTCTCATTAATTAAATTAATTGTCCCGCCACCATAGCGTTACACCACCTGTCCCCCCACTGCCCTCACAGTCCACGAGGGTGGCTGGGGTTTGGACCGCCGGTAGCACTCGCTTCTCAGAGACCAATCATCTCTACATGCTAGAATAGGCCTCCGGTCAGACTAGCCCTAGCACCGAGCATATGAGGAGAGGTTTTAGTTGGAAGGCGCGATCCCGGCGAATCCAATACTACCCCACTATATTAGAATTTTATTGGATCATGTCATCAGCATTATTCGATTTTATTGGTTAAAAAGTAAATGAGGGCAATTGTCAACAGTAATATAACGAGTGCCTATGATTTTGCCGGCAATTATTAGCGGCAGGATCACGATTGCTTGTTGCGACGAAAATCGGCACGACTGCGAAGCAGGAGTGCCGATTTTCTAGAAGCAACAAGCAAGAGTGATCCAGACGCTAATAATTGCCCAGGAAAAATCAGTCACGAGTTATATTCGAGAAGACAATTGGCCGAACAGAAAGTTCACATTCCATAATTTGAAAAGTTAAGTTTAGTGACACCAAGTGTCAGACGTGTATTAATCTGCGCCACAATAATTGTAGTAAAAATGAGCTTACCAAGATTTTGATAAATGCCCATGAACACCATCACTGATGAAAGCACTAACACTTCACCCGAAACTACAAACAGATCGAATTCAGGAACAAACTGCTTAAAAGTCGGGCAATAGCTGACGTTTAGATGTTATAGAACATGTACTAACGCGTTGCTAGGCAATACCAACATGAGAGATTATCTGATTAGATACCACCCAGGGTTAATTGCCATGCATAACATGGACCGTGGTCTGTTACGCATCGTAATTAGAATTTTATTGGATCATGTAAGCAACGTTATTTGATTTCATTGGTTAGTAAGTAAATGAGGGCAATTGTCACAGTAACCATATTTTTAGGAAATTTGAGCCAATTTTGCTGGTATTAAAAATGCATTCTCCCCCATAAAATAACCATCGCCCCCATGTATGGATTGTCAGATAACTGCCCAATTTAGACATCGATCGCCCACCAACGGGCGATATCGCCCACCAGGGGGCGATATCGCCCACGCTGAGAAACTAGAGCAAACCATTAAAGAAAAGTCGGTAATTTTGGTTTTCAATAAGGCTACTGTACAAAACAAGATATATTAGGGCGGCCACGGCCACCTATGTGCAGGATTTATTTTTGAAAAATAAACAATTGTCATTTTTTTTAAACAAACCATTGATTCGTATACTACGTCCTATATCCGAAAATAAAATTCAAAATTTAAAAATCTGTAATAATAAAAAAATTAGGCTGAAAGACCTCGAGTCGATAGCCTCGATAATAGAGGTATTTTTGAAAGTATCTTAAAATTGTGTAAACTACTATTAATACAGATATTTGTATATAAAAATCTTAAGGAGTGAGCCTGTTTTGTGGTTCACCCGGTATACCTACACCATCTCTAGTAATGCGATCATTTCTTACAAACACGTACCCGTCAAAATCTCAACAATCATCAGTAGTGATTGTATTAAGCCAAGTTTGGTAAAAGGTCAGTATGTCGATATTATTAGATTGTTTTATGTCATTTAAATTAATTAATAGAGATTTAACATTAACATGTGCCACAATAAGATTGATGTAGGGCATTATTTCTACAAACAAAAAGGATTTTAAAATAGTATAGCTTGTAAATTCCAATTTGTACAAAAAAAAATATTATGTGATAAATGAGCAAAAAGAAACAATACAGCAAATTTTTAGAAAAATACTAATGTATTCCGGTCGGTTGCCAACATGGTTTTATTAGACATTTGAACTCCAGAAAGCTTCGCTTGTAAATATTGTGTGTTATTATTATAACTAAAGAATTTAGAAAAAAATGTTGCGTCTTCTTTATGAAATGCTGCTACAATTTTTAAATATCAAAGAAAATGTACCTACAATTAGAAAAATACATTGACTCCCGGTCTACTATTTCAATTCATATTTAAAAGCATTTTTAAATTCGATGTTACTGTTTCATAATACATCTCTAACCGATATGTGGAATGCCGTGTTGCATTGTACATTTTGTAAATACCTACTTTTTGGATGGGTAATTAAGAATTCTGTTATATTTACCCTACCCACCCAATATTTACCCAAAACACACCGACGAGTAGTACTTCACATCAACGAAGAACTGTAATTATACCAACACGTAACATGAACACCATATAGAATATGCGCGAACATGCGTTACCATTATAATGATATACATTTTCTCTTGAGCAGAAGTTCAGAACAAAACCTAATCTATATTAATATTATACTTAACTGTACGCGCATACTTTTTGTTTGGTACGCCATGGATGATTTAATATATTCTTAAACGAATTAACCCAGATATGGGCGAGTACTGTTTCTTGCGAGATTATACATTTCAAGAATGACTTGCAGGTAAACACATTCAAGCATTCGGGTCTGTTTTCTTCTCCGGTTATTAAATCATGCACTCTCCGACTCTTCCTTTTTTTACACCAGAACCAATCAAGTTAAAAATACGGTCATTACACACAATTAAAGTCCACAATGCAGCCACATAACATAAACAGTTAAATTAATGAATATTTATCATCTAGATGTTGGTGGACGCAGGGCGTGATCTCGTGGTTAATTAAAAATGAAATTACATGGTGTTGCGATGGAAAGGATGCAAGTTTGTGCAATTACCTTCAATTTTGTAATATTAATCAGCATTAGATATTGTGCCACTTACGCTTGAGTTGTTATTAATCTTCTATATCTATATTTGGTTGTGGAAGAACAGCATTTCATGCCATTAGATGCAGGAAGTGGCATCGTTTGTGGTATCAATGGGGACGGCGCGTTTCAAATTCTATGGGCGGAAAAATTGCTGGTGTTTCGGGGGAAATACATAACTGGTTGTTGATTTAGCGGAATTCATATGTGCTCACGCCGAACGCTAAAGTAATAGTAAATATCGAGAGATGCTCTTTATTGGTTTGTCCGTTTCGCTGGGTTGTTCATTTATTAAAAATATTTCAAATTGAGATTTGGAATGTGCCTAATACAAATAGTAGTTTTACCTTTTTTAGTTGTAAACAAGTAATCCATGATTGCGCAGTGCTTAGAGCGACATACATTTATGTGGGCGGTCCGGGTTCACATTTGGAACTGCAATATTTGAATTTTTTTCACTCATTGATTTGCTTATTGCGAATTAACCAGAGTAGTAAGTAAATAAATAATAATAATAATAATGTTTATTTACGGTTTAACCATTTTAACATAAATGTACATTGATTAAAAATATTACAATAAGTTTAAATTTAGAACTACACTACAACTGACCCTAACCTAAAATAAAGCTAATGAGAACAATATCGTGTAAATTTAATTGAGCGCATAAACTGCTGGTGAGAACAAGAGAACATATTAAAATTAGGATTACGCGAATCACAGTAGAGTGAATAAAGTACTGTTGAATGTGAATAAACCTCAGTTGGGGTTGAATAGATAGATAGATAGATAGATAGATGTTTATTGGTGTATTAGATGTATTACATTAATTACACAAGTCGGCATTCGATATAAATAAATTTGAAATAAAATAATCAATCTTAAAATTAATGCTAAAATTACAAACTAATTGATTAAATTGACAGGAATAACATAAGCCAATTAGTATAGATAAAAAAATAATATACAATTCAACATATTAAAAACTTGTATAGATAAAAGTGATAAATAACATAAGCTAAGTAGTATAAATAATAATCAAATACAATACAACATATTAAAAACGCTTATAGATAAAAATGGTAAAATTGTAAAGTGACACAATGATTAAAACTATGTTTAACTAACAGATTGAACTCTGGGCAATATTTAAAAGATCTATAATAAAATATGTTTAAAAACTTAGTTTAAGGCATGCCGATTGCGAAATAGTCATCTATGTATATCATAGAGTTCTGCTTTAATCAATATCGCCTTGACTATTTGCTTGAATTTTAGTCTTGGTAGAATTCTTACTTTGTCCGGCAAATAATTATAGAATTTGACTGCTTGTACTATGGAGCTCTTGTTAGTTATACTTAGACGATGTGCTGGCAAACACGGGTCTGCTTTTGATCTTGTGTTGTGATTGTGAATGTCCTCATGGCGACGTCTTGATGATTTACGGTCATATATATATATATATATATATATATATATATATATATATATATATATATATATATATATATATATATATATATATATAGTAAACAAGATTGTATGTATAGTCCAGGTAATGTGCAAATGTTTTGTTCTTTAAAATAACCCCTGCAGCTTCTTGTATTATATAATTTTGCTAGAATTCTAACACACTTCTATTGCAGTATAAAGATTTTATTGGCTGCGCGAGTACCTCCCCATAGTATTAAATCATGATTAATTATGCTATGTATATAAGCAAAGTATGCCATGCGAACTATATGTGTATTCACATTTTCTGATATTTTGCGTAATAAGAATATATTCCTACATATCTTATTGCTTATTTGATTTATATGTTCATCCCAATTGAGTACTGCATCTAAGGTTATGCCTAGAAACTTAATATTATTTGCCCTATTTACATTTTTTGTTTTTGTTTTTTTTTTGTTTTTTTTTTTGTTTGGTTTTAACACATGTAGCAACAAGCACAAGCCTATCTGCATGTGTCTATCCCATTTTTTTTTTATAAGAAGTGTGCCTCCTTCAGAACTGAGATGAGATATCAATTCTGGTTTTGGAGACTTTTTCTAAAAAAGTAAAATAATTAAAAAAAACCTGTGTAGATGAATAACAACAAATGAAAAAAATTTAAAAAAATGAAAACCCCCTGGCTGCAGAAGCAACATAGGTGAAATTTGAGATTTAAATGCTAAGATCAATAATGAATGTCTAGATTAGAGTGCGTGAATTTTTGATGATTAAAGTAGTTAATTAGATTAATGGTTAATATAATTGTTATTCAAGGGGTAGAAACTTTTTTCTTTTTTTTTATGCTTGGTTATGTGTGAGAAAGTATTGTTTGGTGTAGTGTTTGAATTTGTCCATATCTGACACCTGTCGTATTGTTGTTGGTAAGTTGTTGTATATCTTTACTCCTGACACAAATATGCTATTTTTTAGTACATCAGTAGTATTTGGTTTGATCATGATATTGTCTTTTGTACGTGTGTTGTGTTCGTGTATTTCTTTATTTTTGATTAGGTTTATGTTGGTTTTCACATAATTGTTTATTATTCCATGTATGGCTTTACATCTGTCCAGATTGATTTTGTTAATGATTGTCAGTTCTGGTATAAGATCATATAGCTGTTTTGTAGAAGTGTATCTGTCAAGTTCGTAAATTATTTTAAGTATTTTATTTTGTTGTCTTTGAATTATATTAATGTTATGCGTGCTAGTACCTCCCCAAATACTACAAAGATAATTGATTTTTGATGTAAAAAGGGTGTTATATAAACTTTTCATTGACTTCAAGGGTACAGGACGACAAATATAAGTTGGCCAGACGCGCAGATAGCAAGCGAAAGCTCTCTCTCTCTCTACAGCCGGCCGAGTACAGTCTCTGTAATAAGCAAGATCATATTCTTCGCGGGCGCTATTCATTTACAACTCTATCGTGCGCTCTCCTCCACATAATTGAATGTACCAGGCGCGCGAACTCTTCACGAAATCTATCGAGAGCGCCCTTCGAAGGTTCCGCCCACAATTTTGCCACTGCGCAACGGCAAGTTATGTTTGCCGTGCTGTATTAGTTTTTTGGCTCTGTATATGACTCCAGTTACCGAACTGGTTTTTTTTGTTATGCTGCGTATATGTTTGTCCCATTTGAAATCTTCGCTTAGAATTAGTCCTAGATATTTAGTTTCGGCTGTTTTTTTTATGGTGGTATTTTGAATAGTTAAACTTAAGTTTCTTCTAACTTTATTTTTTTGTGCGAGTAGCATATACGTTGTTTTGTCTTCGTTCACTGTTAAGTGATTATCGGAAAACCACGTGGTTATTTTTCCTAATTCCTCGTTGACTGTCTGCTCGAGCTGATCTAAATCTTTTCCACTATATAAGATGCACGTGTCATCGGCGTATATATATATATATATATATATATATATATATATATATATATATGGTTCTGAATTTAGTGACCGTGATTAATATTTGTAGGAGTTTATTGGGTGTTGCGGTCGGAAAGCAATTATCAACACTGAATACTCTTTATTCCATACTTCCAATATTTCGGGAGACTATTCTCCCTTCTTCAGGGCGCTACAACATTATGACGTCAGTACAGGTAAAATTAACGATAAAATTTAAATAAACAGAATACATTTTAAAATTTTACTTACAGGAATTCGAGGTTAGTGTATTATAATTTTGTCGGTGATGTTATTATACATCCGACAACTGGGCATCGATGTAAGTACACAAAACAGGAACATAAACACTTTAAAATTTGTTACTATTGTTAAAATTCACTAATCTAAGTGGATGGTTGTAATGCTGTTAAAATATTGTCAATTAATAAAATTCGATTAAAAGATTATAAAAAATTATAAAAAATATATAAAAAAATATATTTTGTTGATTGGAAAAAACTCTTAAAATTATTGTAACTTGGTAAGCCTAAATATACATAATTATGAACTAGTGTGCGTTTTCATTTTTTGGGGAATTAATAAATAATACAAAACAAACTATAAACCTAAGTATTGACAATTTCTTGTATGGAAAATTTCTATTTTTTATAGGGGACTGAAAGGTGGCTTTATTCCAAGTCCAGGGGTATATTATGGGCCCTCCCCATGTCGTGTATCGTTTAGGAGGTTCGTGTAAATTGTGCTCAACCCTTTTATGTCCATTTTTGCATTCATGGGTTGCTGCTCGTTATTGATGTGGCACATTTCCAGGAATAATCTCTTTTTTAGATTCTTCTCAGTGTCCAGGATTTCAACTGACCCATAATCAACGGTATGTTTCGTTGTTTGAACATGTGTTGCCAATGCACAGGAGCCTTTTTTCAATTTTGCGTCACTTTTGTGTTGTACTAATCTTGATTTTAATGGTTGTGACGTTTGCCCAATATATGTGAGATTACACCCTTCGCATGGAATTTTATAAATTACGTCCGATCTCATGTTCATAGGGACCTTGTCTTTCGTATGGCTAAACAGTTTGTTTACCGTTAGTAGGGTTTGTTTTGCAATATTTACTCTATCATTTTTTAGGACTTTCGTGAGCTGTTGAGTAAGTCCATCGACAAAGGGTATGGAAACATAACTAGGAGCAGGAGGTGTTTCAACATTAGGGGTCGCTGTGGGTTGTGCTATTGGTGGTGCTCTATTTGTGGTCGACCAAATCAGGCTGTTGAGTAACTTGCTTGGGTAAGAATTTTGGATTAATATTGTAAACAATCGCTTAAGGCTATTGTTTACTAGGGTGGGGTGGCAGATTGAATTTATTCTATTTTTTAGTGCTAAAATTGTATTGATTTTTACGTGTGTTGGGTGGTATGATTTATAATTTATGTATCTGCCTGAACTCATGGGTTTTTGATACCAGTCTACCATTATTATATTGTCTGTGGTTCTAATTAGCCTTGTGTCTAGAAAGGGGACACTACTGTTCGTTTCTACCTCTACTGTAAACTGTATGTGGTTGTTGTAGTTATTGAACACGTCAACTGTAGTTTGAATATGTTCAGCAGGTACGGCGCAGATGATGTCGTCCACGTACTTTTTGATGAAGGGCAGTTCAAAGGGAAGCTGGGGTATTACTGTTTGTAGTAGTTCGTCCATGACAAGGTCCGCAAGAACCGGACTAAGTTTCGAGCCCATAGGACACCCAAATGTTTGTTGGTAAAATTTGCCATTGTATACGAAATAACTTGCATTGAATAAAAACCTAATAATTCTAATAAACATTTCTTGGTCCATATTGCACTGTTCGCTTATTTTCTCCCATTGTTTGACCACACAATTTTCTACTAAAATTAATGGAATATTTGTGAAAAGTGATATTACATCCAAACTAATGATAACGTAACCTACTGGTAGTTGGAAATTGTTCATTTCCGTTGCAAAGTCAAAAACATTTGTTACGTAACAGTTATTGTTATTTCTGCACGATAATGCTAGAATATTCGCTACAAAACCTGACAAATTTTCCATTGGTGCATCAATTGAAGCCGAGACTTGTCTAAGGGGGCACCCTTCCTTGTGTATCTTAGGTGTTCCATATAATTTTGGCGGGACTGATTTGTAAGTCGTCAGTCTTTTGGCCGTTGTTGCATCAATGTACTCCTTTGTTTTTA
The DNA here is from genome assembly GCA_910593695.2 of Ocypus olens. NCBI lineage: Eukaryota > Metazoa > Arthropoda > Insecta > Coleoptera > Staphylinidae > Ocypus > Ocypus olens. The sequence continues at coordinate 42,161,292 of OU343060.1, forward strand.
ATTCTTTTACCAAGTTGTTATGTTTTGTTTGTAAATTTGTTGTAGGATCTTTATTTAGTTTTTTGTAACATTGTTCATCGTTTAATAACTCTGTCATTACACAACGGTGGACTTTCCACCGGCTGTTCAAAAAATGTTAGCACTAGGACCGAAGTTCAGTATACCAGTGGCCATCACTGACATCTCCATTCCTCACTTATTAGCGGCAATAGAAAATGTAATTAATAATAGTACGTTTCCCGACAATAATATAATTAGAGCAAGAGTAACGAACATTATTACGAACTATGTACAAAAAGAGCACATTGTTTGCCCACACAGAATTACATTTAATCAATGTCAGCGGTTCCTCAAACTCAATGACCAAATCTTAATTTTAAAATCAGACAAGGGTAACGTAACGGTAGCGATGTACAAAGAAGAGTACGACAACAAGATGACAGAGTTATTAAACGATGAACAATGTTACAAAAAACTAAATAAAGATCCTACAACAAATTTACAAACAAAACATAACAACTTGGTAAAAGAATTAAAAACAAAGGAGTACATTGATGCAACAACGGCCAAAAGACTGACGACTTACAAATCAGTCCCGCCAAAATTATATGGAACACCTAAGATACACAAGGAAGGGTGCCCCCTTAGACAAGTCTCGGCTTCAATTGATGCACCAATGGAAAATTTGTCAGGTTTTGTAGCGAATATTCTAGCATTATCGTGCAGAAATAACAATAACTGTTACGTAACAAATGTTTTTGACTTTGCAACGGAAATGAACAATTTCCAACTACCAGTAGGTTACGTTATCATTAGTTTGGATGTAATATCACTTTTCACAAATATTCCATTAATTTTAGTAGAAAATTGTGTGGTCAAACAATGGGAGAAAATAAGCGAACAGTGCAATATGGACCAAGAAATGTTTATTAGAATTATTAGGTTTTTATTCAATGCAAGTTATTTCGTATACAATGGCAAATTTTACCAACAAACATTTGGGTGTCCTATGGGCTCGAAACTTAGTCCGGTTCTTGCGGACCTTGTCATGGACGAACTACTACAAACAGTAATACCCCAGCTTCCCTTTGAACTGCCCTTCATCAAAAAGTACGTGGACGACATCATCTGCGCCGTACCTGCTGAACATATTCAAACTACAGTTGACGTGTTCAATAACTACAACAACCACATACAGTTTACAGTAGAGGTAGAAACGAACAGTAGTGTCCCCTTTCTAGACACAAGGCTAATTAGAACCACAGACAATATAATAATGGTAGACTGGTATCAAAAACCCATGAGTTCAGGCAGATACATAAATTATAAATCATACCACCCAACACACGTAAAAATCAATACAATTTTAGCACTAAAAAATAGAATAAATTCAATCTGCCACCCCACCCTAGTAAACAATAGCCTTAAGCGATTGTTTACAATATTAATCCAAAATTCTTACCCAAGCAAGTTACTCAACAGCCTGATTTGGTCGACCACAAATAGAGCACCACCAATAGCACAACCCACAGCGACCCCTAATGTTGAAACACCTCCTGCTCCTAGTTATGTTTCCATACCCTTTGTCGATGGACTTACTCAACAGCTCACGAAAGTCCTAAAAAATGATAGAGTAAATATTGCAAAACAAACCCTACTAACGGTAAACAAACTGTTTAGCCATACGAAAGACAAGGTCCCTATGAACATGAGATCGGACGTAATTTATAAAATTCCATGCGAAGGGTGTAATCTCACATATATTGGGCAAACGTCACAACCATTAAAATCAAGATTAGTACAACACAAAAGTGACGCAAAATTGAAAAAAGGCTCCTGTGCATTGGCAACACATGTTCAAACAACGAAACATACCGTTGATTATGGGTCAGTTGAAATCCTGGACACTGAGAAGAATCTAAAAAAGAGATTATTCCTGGAAATGTGCCACATCAATAACGAGCAGCAACCCATGAATGCAAAAATGGACATAAAAGGGTTGAGCACAATTTACACGAACCTCCTAAACGATACACGACATGGGGAGGGCCCATAATATACCCCTGGACTTGGAATAAAGCCACCTTTCAGTCCCCTATAAAAAATAGAAATTTTCCATACAAGAAATTGTCAATACTTAGGTTTATAGTTTGTTTTGTATTATTTATTAATTCCCCAAAAAATGAAAACGCACACTAGTTCATAATTATGTATATTTAGGCTTACCAAGTTACAATAATTTTAAGAGTTTTTTCCAATCAACAAAATATATTTTTTTATATATTTTTTATAATTTTTTATAATCTTTTAATCGAATTTTATTAATTGACAATATTTTAACAGCATTACAACCATCCACTTAGATTAGTGAATTTTAACAATAGTAACAAATTTTAAAGTGTTTATGTTCCTGTTTTGTGTACTTACATCGATGCCCAGTTGTCGGATGTATAATAACATCACCGACAAAATTATAATACACTAACCTCGAATTCCTGTAAGTAAAATTTTAAAATGTATTCTGTTTATTTAAATTTTATCGTTAATTTTACCTGTACTGACGTCATAATGTTGTAGCGCCCTGAAGAAGGGAGAATAGTCTCCCGAAATATTGGAAGTATGGAATAAAGAGTATTCAGTGTTGATAATTGCTTTCCGACCGCAACACCCAATAAACTCCTACATATATATATATATATATATATATATATATATATATATATATATATATAGATACATCCACCTATCGTTGTGAAATCCCTTCATGAAATTTTTAATATCTCTTTGACATCCGCAAACTTTGTGACATCCAAAATCGGATGTCACAACGTTTTACGTGTTAAATCATCTACAAAAGGTGATTAGAAAGCGTATGTAAAATTTCGGGAGGATGTCAAAAAACTGAACTTTATGATTTAGTGTATATTTTTAGTTCCGTATCTTACTGCGTAGACGGCGCGCAGGAGACCTGGTTTTGTATATTTTGTATAAAAACATCCGAATATGCCCAGCGGTTGATGTAACATCCGAATGATGTCCGTGTATGTTTATTTTTATGTGGCATACTTTATAACCTCCAAAACGCGGCAACTATGTAACTGTGGCAATTGTGTGATTTTCAACAGTAATATAACGAATGCCCATGATTTGAGCGTCAGGATCACGAATGCTTGTTCCGGCAAAGATCGGAACGACTGCGAAGCAGGAATGCCGATTTTATAGACGCATCAAGCAAGAGTGATCCAGACGCTAATAATTGCCTGGGAAAAATCAGTCACGGGTTAGATTCGTGAAGACAATTTGCCGTACAGAAAGTTTGCACATCATAATTTGAGAAATTAAATTTAGTGACACCAAGTGTCAGATGTGTATTAATCTGCGGTACAATAATTATAGACAAAATGAGCTTGCCAAGATTTTGAGAAATGCCTATTAATAATATTACTGATAAAAGCACTAACACATTACCCGAAAATACGAACAGATCGAATTCAGTGAGGAAACAATTTTAAAAGTCCGACGATGACTGACGTTTTATACGTAAATTTAAAGAAATGAATGCACACTTAAAAGTACTCTTTTCGTTTACTGCACTGAGACCGAAGTATTACATATTAGCTGGGTCAAGTGATGTAACAACATCAAAGCGGTAATCACACAGATGATTTTGATGTTGCATGGAAATGGATCATGCGACGGCTTAGGAGGTATGATCAAAAGATTAGCTGCAAAATTCAGTTTGCAGAATATGAATGACCCTGTAAATAACCCTGTCAAATTTTTCATGTGGGTTAACAACAATATCAGAATGTTAGTACCGTTAGTACAAACCGAAAAATCTAGCTACAACGTCAACGATTACAAATGTGTGAAAAAAATTAAAATAAACATAGTTGTTTCATTAATTTATGTGTAAAGAGCCCGTTGGAGTTCCGTCTTAATTTTTTCACTGTTTCTTTGAAATTGGAGTTTTTTCCAAAATTTTAAGTAGGTGAGTTGACGATAAAAAATGCTAATGGATTTTATAAAAAAATTAATAATAGTATATTAACATTAAACGCAAATTTGAAATACTCGTACACCACAACATAGAATAACTCAAGATCTCCAAAATCCACCTGATGATTTTTTTATACGGCTAATGGGTTTGACGATACTATGAATGTTCGTACGACCGACGTTTTCAGTGATTTCTTGCAGCACAATCGTGCATATCTTCTTTAAAAAAAATTGCGAAACATGACTTCCATTATTTCATGTGTGGAATGCGTCTCAAAAAATAAAAAAAGTGGAATCATCATTATCAAAACTAAAGTCTTTAGTTTTGATAATGGCAAGCTGAATTGCCTAAACTGCATTCAAACAAATAAATCAGTTATACAAACAATGTAAAGGTGTTTTATTCTAGATAAGTACAAGTTTATCATTTTTGAGATAATTGCAGTTATGAGCGTAAAACTCACTATACCAAGTAATGACGAAACCATATATGTATGTCATAAACAGGAAACTCGAATCCGCATGTGTACAGAATAGATTAGAAGATTTTTGATGTAATATTAAACTTTACAACTTCGATATCTTAAAATGTGGAATTGTAACTTATTTGGTTTTGATTGTAAGCCGACGATATGTGAAATAAATAGATTGGGTACGATTCCGACCGCAGAAATTGATGAAAATATTGATGCAGTAAAATCTAAACATACTTCAAAATGCAATGAATCCGTTCGGAAACAATTTTATTTATTAGTTATGTTCTATAGATACCTTGCTATCAACCCATTAGCTTTCATATACCGAGTGTCTGGGATAAGGGGCAAACATAGGGATTTAACATGTAAAATTAAATATGTGTAATTATTAGCTCCCCTATTCATTTTAGAGAAAAATCGTAAAAATAATTTGTTTTTTAGAGAATTAAAAATTGTAAATGTATCATCCATCTAATTTACGTTTATACCAGAATACACCTCAGAAATAATAAAAATAAGTTTAACCATTTACCATTTAATAAAATCCCTTGCCATAACTTTGACAAATGTCATGTTATGGTGAGAATAATTTTGCTAGTCAAATAACAATTCACGTATTGTAATTACTATGAACAATAATCTGAGTTATTCCAATGAAGAGAACGTATTCATTATCAAAATATTTTGCAGTGGCGTCAGTTTACTCAGATTTCGTGACATTACATCCAAACGGAACTGAAGAAACAACGATGGATTGGAAGAAACAGTTTTGGGTTTTGATAAATGCTAAACCAACAACTAGCATACGATGCATTGTTCGTGAGTGCAACGTGTCTAAATTCTCTGTACAGAAAATTCCGAAGAAGCATGGTTATCATTCCTACAAGCATCAATGCCATGAGGAGAAACTGATAGTGGGTGATGAAACTAGGCGTGTATTCTGTGAAATAATGCAGGATCGATCAAATACAGACTGAAATTTTTTGCAGATGAATGTTCACATTTAATATGAACAACGAGCCCAACATTATTGTTCATAGTAAGTACAATGCGTGAATTGATATCTGACTAGCAAAATTATTTTCACTATGACATGACATTTGTCAAACACATGGCATGGGTTTTTATTAAATAGTACATTGTTCACCTTATTTTTATTATTTCTGAGGTGTATTCTGGTACGATACATTTACAATTTTTAATTCCCTAAAAAATATTTTTTTACGATTTTTCTCTAAAATGAATAGGGGAGCTAATAAATACACATATTTAATTTTACATGTTAAATCCCTATGTTCGCCCCTTATCCCAGACACTCGGTATAAATATATTGTGGTCAAAAAATAATCAAATCAAATACATCTTAAGGGTTCGATAAATTAGAAAATACTTTGACAGTTTTTTCGAAAGCTTGTTCTCAGGCAATAGACGCGAGAGCACAAGATGCTCGAGATTGCCATAAGACAACAAGACTGAGATAAGCGAACAAAGAAATTTGACCAAATATAGTTTCGGCATCAATTGGCATCTAATAAACCTCCTAGAAAACATAATTGTATGCTTAAATAACTAGAAAACATAATTGTATGCTTAAATAAAACACTTTTACTCATGTTAGTTAATATCACACTGTTAATTTATAAGTGACTGCAGTTTCGATCAAACAATAATCATTATCAAATCATAAGTAACCATACTTATTACTTATTGATAAAGATCATTGTTTGATCTAAACTACAGTCACTAATAAATAAACAGTGTGATATTAACTAACAATAAGTAAAAGTGTTTTATATAAGTAATAAGTATGGTTACTTGATAATGATCATTGTTTGGTCGAAACTGCAGTCACTAATAAATTAACAGTATGATATTAACTGACAATAAGTAAAAGTGTGTTTTATTTAATTAAAAATGTATCGCGAAGTAAGTGCCGCCAACTCCAATCAGTTAATAAATGTATAGATTTGATGAAAACCAACATTTTATAATAAACTTGGCCTTAAATTAAAATCTCCATTATTATCTAACACACCAAGCAGCAACAAAGCGCAATCGCTGTTTCATAACAAATGAGCCAGTATTTTGTAGAAAATTACATTTTACTATACCTAGTTGTGAGGATTTTACCATAAGTGTTACACAGATACTTCATTTAACTTCAAAATAGGAGCTAATACTCAATCTATATCGAAAATGTTAGTAGTATACGACTTATATGGAAACAAAGGTAGTAACTTAAATATAAAACTTTCTGTAAGACTTTTATTTTATATTGTATTACCTAAATGTGTTTTATTCGAAAAAATGTTAGCATTGTAAAACTGGCAACGCAGCAAGGATGTCATAAGATACGGATTTATTTAATGGATGTCATAAGATCCATGTGATAAGAATGTATACCGGATGTCAAACAGATAGTAAATTTTTAATTGAAATTATGTGTATGGTTTGAATTTTTTGCTTTCAATAGCATCCTTATGTCGATTTTACAAAGTCATATTTTTGTTTTATATGTATCTGTTTACTAAGCAGTGGATGCCGAAAGGTCAAAATTTTTGCCGGATGTCATAAAATACGTTGGTCGACTATATATATATATATATATATATATATATATATATATATATATATATATATATATATATATATATATATATATATATATATATATATATATATATATATAAGTTGCCCGTAAGTTTTAATTCAAATATGTCGTTGATGTATGTTATGTATAAAGTAGGTGGTAGAACTCCTCCCTGTGGTAGACCATATTCTGGAGATGGTGTGTCACTAATTGTTTGGTTGATTTTTGTTTGTTGTTTCCTGCCTCGAAGGTACGTGCTTATTAAATTCAGATGTGGACCTCTAATACCAAGTTGTTCTACTTTATTTACTAACATTGTTGTAGATATAGTCAAATGCTTTTTTCAAGTCTATGAAAATGATAATGACAAAGTTATGTTGGTCCAGTTCGGTTTGAATATTATATGTTAAATCGATGCACGCAGAAGTAGTTCCCGATTGTTTTTGATAAGCGTATTGTTGCGTGGCTATAATTTTATTTCGACTTATATGGTTTTGTAGTCGCTTGAGTATGACTTTTTCTGTTATTTTTGCAAGGATTGATGTTACAGCTATTGGGCGGTAATTCTCAGGATTGAGATGGTCTCCTTTTTTGTAAATCGGCGTGATGAGAACTTCTTTCAAGATTTCTGGATAAATACTTGATGGCATTATATTGTTGATCAGTAATTTTAAAATCGGAACTAAATCATCTGCGAGAAGTTTTATTATTTTGTTTGTGATACCGTCCTTTCCAGGAGCAGAGTAAGGTTTAAGCTCTTTAATAATAACATGAATTTCCTCCTCAGTAGCATTTTCAAATGAAGCATTTGATTTTATATTTTGTCGTAGAGTATTATTTTGTGTATGGAATGATTCCGCGAGATTTTTTCCAATTGTGGCGAAATAAGTATTAATTTCATTTGCTTTGTCCTTATCATTTGTGATGGTTTCCCCATTGGCGTTGGTTAGTTCTGGAATACTGTTATTTTTATTTTTATTTGATTTGTTTAAAATTTTATTAATTTCAAACCAGGTTTTTTTTTCATAACCTTCGGCAGCTTTTATTTTGTTTTCGTAATATGATTTCTTTCTCTGATTGATCAGTTTAATTGTTGCGTTCTTTTGTTGTATGTATAATTTCCGCAGGTTATCATTAAGCGGATTATTCTTATGTCTCTTGTGTAATTTCTCCCTTTCCCTAATGCTCGTTATAATGTCTTTATTCACCCATTCGTTATTTGATCTTCTTTTGAATGAAACTGTGGTTGTCTCACTTTTTATTAAGTGTGTTAAGGTGCTAATAAGATCTTCAAATGTTAAGATTGACGTTTTGTTTATATTTTTAAATTTGATTATTTGTTTGTAGTTGACTGTTGTCTTATTTACTTTTTCATATATGTATTTTGGTTTATTTGTTGTCCACTCACTGATAATAGCGCAATGATCTGATATGGATGTATCTTCTATGATACATTTTTTTAGTTGGTTGTTTTTTGTAGTTAGTACGTGATCTAGTATGGCATTTTCTCTAGTGGTGTTGTGTGCATTGATTGTATTAGCTATTACATATCCTTGTTCCTCTATTATTTGTTTATATGTTTGTGTAAGCCCATTTGTATGTTGAAATCTCCCATTATAATATGATTTTCCTTTTCTATTAGAATTTGTTCTTCTAGCAAATTCCATAGGATATTGCAATCTATATTGGGTGGCTTATACACAAGTGTGAAATGAGTTTTGTTTGATTTTAGAAAAAGTTTAATAATTTCTATACCAAATATTGTTTTGTTTATTATTGTTTTAAATTGTATGTGGTTTTTAACGTATATAGCCAAGCCACCGCCTCTTGATTGTCTACAATTAAAGACAGCGGTATAATCGTTTAAATGAAAGCAGTCTGTTTCTCTGTTATTGCAATAATATCTAGATTTTTGTATAAGGATGGTAGCATTTTTACATGATCAAATTTGTTTTTTAAACTTCTTATATTGAGTAAGTATTGGGTGTGGGCAGTCTCTTTTAGTTGCATGTTTCTTTATGATTTATACTCTTAGTTATTCTTATTTATTTATTTTGTGTAGATCTTCGTGATTTCTAATTTGTTAGATTTTAGTGCCTACGTGTTTCCTCATAAAGACTTTTCCATTCTTTATCCAAACGAACTTGTATCCCTCCTTTTTCAGGCATCTCGCATCATAGAATAGCTTGCTTATGTAGGTAGTTAGTAGTTCATTGAAGTATATTACGTTGTTATCACCTTTCAGATTACATTCTGTAACTTTAACAGATTTTATTTGTTTCCTTTTTTCTAAAACACTATCCCTTACTTGCTGTGATTTAAATTTTATAATTATTGGGCCTGCATCATTCCCCTTTCTATATGCTTCTTCAATATCACTGTTACTGATTTTGTAGTTTATTCCTTTTATTACTTTTTTGGTTATATCCTCGGCATCTTCATCTGTGACTTGCTTAGGGATGCCATTTAACGTAATACTTTTACTTAAATTGTCTTGTTCTAATTCTCCACATCTACCTTCGAGGTCAATAATTTTCTTTTTGAGCTGCTCGTTTTCGGATTTAAACTCTTTTAGTCATTTTTTTAATTCTTGATTCTGTTTTGTATTTTCGTCAAATTTATCTGACATATATTCTACACTTTCTTTTAATTTTTTGAATTCTTTAATTAAATCTTTTATATTTTTGATATCAGTCTCCGTTTCTCCATCGTTTGCGTCTTTATTTCTTCCTGATCCTCCCATATAGATTGATGATATATTTATTTACTATATAAGAATGTGGTAGTACGAGTATATAAGGAAGACGAGATAATAAGAAATGTAGAAAAAAAAAATATTAACGTGGATATTTGCTTCACACTACAGTGTCAGTTGTAGTGGCTAACTAAAAGACAAACAATATTTGGACAACGGTTGGGGTTACATAAGAGACGTAGATATTTATCACGATGATTATTATTAAAATTAAGGTAAAACTGAAATAATTTTTTAATTTAATATTGATATGTAGTTACAGATTGTAATAATTCGAAATTTTTATTATAGTTCGAAATCGTGAACTCAGCTGATCCGGTTTTTGTTGGATTGGTCGCGAGGCTCTTTATGCGAAAGTGCGAATGATATAACTTTGGTTTTGCTTTCGTTAATTGCGAGGTTGTTTTGCTTAAACCACTCTACATCAGCGTATTCAAATCCTGTTTTAATTGTGTCGGATTTGATAACGAGTGTTGTGTCATCCGCGTATTGGTAAGTGTCGGCTGTACTCACGTTATCTTTTAGATCATTCGTGTATACTAAAAACAACAAAGGACCTAAAATTGTACCTTGCGGAATGCCTTGTTTTAGCACTGTGGTATATGACATTGTGTTTTGTTCTCTGCCATATAAAAACGATCTATTTAATTCCAGAGGGGCACCCCGCACACCGTAATACTCCAATTTGTAAAGAAGTATTTCCCAATTTACAGTGTCGAACGCTTTACTTAGGTCTAGAAAAGCGGCCGTAGTTATTTTTCCATCTTCGAATGCTTGGTGTATGTTTTCTGTTAAATCTAACACTGCATCCAGTGTAGATTTACCAGCTACATATCCATAGTGGCTACTACTGATATATTTTTTCATATATCGGTATAAACGTGTTTTGATGGCTACTTCATATAATTTGGAGAGTATTGGAGTTATGGTAATATGCCTGTAGTTACTAGCGTCGTCTATATTACCTTTCTTGTGGACAGGTACTACTTTGCCAATTTTTAATTCTTTGGGAAATACTCCCGTTGCAAATGAGAGATTGATTAGATGTTCTAATATTGGGCATATGTACTCAGTGATGTTTTTTAGAATATTTACATTTATACCATATATGTCTGTCGAGCCAGAATTTTTTAATGATTGAATGATATTTTTAATTTCTTGTTGTGTAACCGGTTCTAGGAAAAATGAGTTATATCTATTCGTTTTTAATTTTTTTAATGAGTTCTTGTAATCCTTATTATTACATGTTAGGGTTTGATTTATGTCCGCAACTGCATTTATAAAATAGTTTTGAATATCATCAGCATTTATTTTATATGTTTTGGGGATATAATTACTTTTACTTGACTTAATAATTTTTTTTGGGTTTATTTAAAGATTTGAGTATTTCATTCTCGTAGTAGCATTTTCTTGTGTCATTTATATTGACTTGATAAAGATATTCTAGGTTGTTTGTTTCCTCTTTTACGAATTTATGTCCTGTACTTTTGTATACAATTTTCAGAGCCTGTATTGTGTTTAGTTGTTTTTTTAGATCATTGGTATACCAGAGTCGTCTTGACGAGTCTTTACTGATCAAAATTTGTTTTGTCATCGGGAAGCACTCGTCAAAGATGTCTCTAAATTCATTGAAAAACTTACTAAACATTAGTGTTGCGTCTTGATTTAGTGATTTAAGAAAATCATGATTGGAAATTTTATTTTTAAACTGTATCATTTTCTTTGGTGTTATAAATTTACCTGTAATATAATTATTTGTTGGCTTGTTCACGGGTACGTATACCGTTGTAATAACGGAACTATGATCAGATATTACTGGATCATACACTCTTGAATCAAATCTAACCTGACCATTTATCAGCACATTGTCTAAGCAACTTCTTGTTATATGTGTTATTCTGGTATCAGAATAGTTTGTGATCTTAAAATTGAATGCATTGGTTAATGTAATAAAATCATATAAAATAGTATTTTTACAGTTGAAATTTATGTTAAAGTCACCACATATTATTGATGTTGTTTTGAAATTAATTAAAACATGTAATATTTTTTCAAATATATTGCAAAACGATTCATAATTTCAAAGTGGTGACCTATAAATTGATAAAAATATTAGGTCTGGATTGTTTACATGGATAGCACAGACCTCGCACGTTATTTCTTCAGATAAGTTATCTATAGAATCCACTTTCTTATAATTAAATATACTGTCTCGTAAAATCATGGTTCCTCCATGCTGCGATGTCTTCCTTGTGAATGTGTTTGCTAGGTTGTATCCATCTAATCTTAGGGCGACTTCTTCACCGGGTTTCAGCCAATGTTCGTTGATCGATGCTATATGAATCTTATTCTTTTTCAAAAAATCCTCAAGGGTTGTTAATTTCCGCCTAATAGACTGGATATTTAACTGCGCAATCTGTAGATACTCCTCTAAGTCGGTTTTTGTTCTTCTGAAATTTGGGGAAAATTTAAGCTTCTTCTCAAATTTTTGGGAAAGTTGTATCTCCTAACTTTAATTCTGGCCGGCCAAGTTTCCGGCGACATCAATGTATGTAGGTCGTCGTAATTAGCACCCAGCTGAAACGATTTGTTGATTCCTTTCGTTTCGAGTTCGCATATTTCTTTTATTTTGATTTCGGGGTGATGCTCGTTAATATAATTTTCGATGTTCTTTACGGTTATTGTATTCATACAGTTTCCTATATAAAGCCAGGCATATTTAGGTGGAGCCATAGAGACATTATTTTTTGAACCTACAATTGCATTTATAGTTTTTCTTTGTTTTCTGGATGTTATTTTCGTCCATTTATCGTTGTCATTTCTTGGAGTGATGTCCTCAGCGACGTTACATGTGTCTAAGAGTAGTGCATTCTTATTAAAATTTCGATTTGTGTTGTTTATATCGGCGCCTTTCCTGCCAACCACGCGCGGTGTTTTGGCAGCACTATCGTTTGTCGGTTTGGGGATTTTTACGTTTTGTTCCTTGTTAGCGCAGGTGTTACTCATCAACACCGTGTTCTTAGTTACATATAAGTTCAAAGGTTTCGTTTACGGATATGTGTAGTCCCGTGACCAGATATATCCGCACAGGAAGAATGCTCGCGTGAAAAATGCGCACAGCAAAAACTCTGCACATGAAAACTCCTAACACGGAATTATGCTCACATAGAAAACTCCACACACTGAAAATAAAGCACAGTTGCTCACAGTGAAAAATGCTTACACGGAAAATTACTTACTTTTATAAATCTTCACAGTGCCCACAATAAATACAGCTATTAAATTTCACATAAGTTTAAAAGCAACACTGTGAAATACACTCCGCGACAAAAGTCTGGGTTCACTAACAATTTTTCAGATTTTTCGTAGTGAATTTTTTTTCTCTTCCAAAAAACAAAAATCAAAAACCACTTTTGATGATAACTTAATAATTAATCTTTATTTACTTACATTTTAAGATACTAAAGAAATATAGTGTTTATAAAAAAAAATGTAAAAAACATTGGGTACGAACGAAACTTTCAATATTTGGTGTTTCCACCACGAGCCCTAATAACTTAGCCCAGACGTCTAGACATGCTGTTAATCAACGTTGCAACGTTTTTTTTACAGCAGTCTGTCCCACTCTTTAACCAAACATGCTGTAAGGTCTCTTAAGGTCCGAGGGCGATCAGGGCGAGCTAGAATGGCTCTTCGACCACATGTGGGCGAGCATTATCCTGCATTAATCGAAAGTTTTCTCCAATAGAGTGGCTGTATGGTACAACATGTTCCTCAACAATATCCCTAATGTACGTATCTGCGTTAAGGGTTGCTCTATCACAAATATGGAGTTCTGTACGAGCTTCCACAGAAATCCATCCTCATACCATTACAGAGCCTCCGAAAAAAATGGATCTAGGAGCCATGGTTTATGCAGCGTATCGTTCTCCTGGTCTCCTCCATACCCGAGCACGACCGTCTACAGCATCCAAGGTAAAACGGGATTCATCAATCCATAAGATATGTCGCCACTCGGCAGTCCCCGGTTCTGATAAGTTCTAGCAAAATTCAATCGATTTTGTTTGTGACAAACCGTAAGTTTTGGACCAGTGGCAGCCCGATATGACTTTAAGATTATTTTCTCGAAGTTGGCACTGAACTGTACTTGCCTATATTTGAACATTTCTGACAGCAGCAAGCTCATTAGATGTAATTGATGCAGTAACAGTGCGATTTCTCAAAGATTGTAACAACATAAATCGGTCATCTTGACCATTAGTTTTTCTTGGTCTTTCTGGCCGTGCTCTGGCTGTTAGTAGACCATCTTCCTCATACGTCTGCCAAATTCTTCGAACCCCGTTTTGAGAAACTCCATACCTACGGCCTGCTTCTCTCTGGCTCAATGTGGGCAATTATCCGTGAACATCTTACTGGAGATATCGGCATTTTGATCACAAAACTAAATTTCACCAAACACTGACACTTATCAGAAACAATTAAAGCATGATAAACAAATCCCTGACAACGCCAACTTAATTGTTAACCAAATCCCAAAAATCTAAATAAGTCACGTTGAAAGGAAAAAATGGAGTATATTAAAAATTGCACGGCTATAGATTATGCGACAACGGCATTAAATTGGTGTTTTGATAAATAAATATTAACATTTGGTGTTAATTGGCAGAAAAAAATTTCAGTGCGAAAAATCGGAAAAATTGTTAGTGAACCCAGACTTTTGTCGCGGAGTGTATATGAACTTAAATACAGTGTTTATTTTTCATAAAATTAAATGATTTGATTTTAAATAAGTTCAGAATAAGTAATTACCAGTTATTATAAAAAATATAATGAAGAGCTATTAAATATTTTCAGCTATAAGTTACTCTGTGTTAGAGGAGAAGATAAACAAACTAAACTTTTGTTTGTTCCTTTATTGCATGTAAAAAATAAATCTTAAAACCAGTGGTCAATAAAAGTTGACGAACATAAATAGTTGTTTACTTTACATGCTCCACCTCTACTTATACAAAATATTTACAAATATTTAATGTTTATTTGTGTTGGTACCAGTAAGTTTACACATGTCAGCATACATAATTAAAAATAAACAAAGATTTAAAATGAGGCAGTAATAAAATTAAAAAATAGAGACAAAAAACATTAGCAAGTACAGATAAGAATATAAAAATAGTAATGGATATAAAATAATAAGTTAGTTAAATTTAAAAATTGTATGAAAATTTATTAGACTAGATTCGTTAGGTGCTTTATACAAATATCCCATTGAATTTCTCATAAATCGTCAGCTATAAGCGCAATGATGTACAACTTCAGTTTCTTCAACCTATACCTTTTTCATCATTTTGAAATCTGCAAGTTTTTCCGCAAACCTTATACAGTGAATTATATCGTTAATACAAATTAAAATATTAATTGACCCAAATTTTCTCCCTGTGAGATACCACTAGTATCGAAATATTGATATAACTTTTTTTATTTCTATTTAACTGAAAAATGTTAGAAAAGGATAGAATTGCTATATACAAATAACACATTGAATTTCTTCTTCGTTACCACGTGAAAGCGCACTGATACTCAACTTCAGTTTTTACCTAAACTTTTTCTTAATTTTTGAAATCAACTTTAATTGTCAACTGTAGTGTTAATTAATAAATTGTAAATATTAGCAATATTTTTAATTTTATCCCTAACTTTTTATTGTAAAGTTTACCAAAAAATGTTCAAAAAAAACATTGTTTGGTTAGAAATAATTACATTTAATCATCATCACACATAAGCGCAATGATGTATATCTTCAGGTTTTTTAACGGTGACCTATATTTTTTGTTTCATTTTTAAAATTAGCAGGTATTTTCGAACAACTTATTCAGAATAAGCTTTTTCGAACTCCCACTGATTGTTGAGAAAAATCGATAAATTTGCAAAGTCTCCATCATAGCAGAGAAAGTTACATGATGGCTACATCAACATTTTTTACCTTGTCTGCCTTGCTATAATGATAACCGAACCGCTAGTCGAAGAACCTAAAAAAAATAATTGGGAGACGATTTCATCTATTGGTCGCAAGTTACATTTACTCCACCTGTTGAAAATATAAAATAAACAAATGATTTCAATTTTGACTAGCGCTATTTTGCTTTTAGTTAAATCGGACGTTAAATACATTTTATAGGCTAGAAAATATAAAACCAATTGCCAACGACTTGGAAGTTTCCAAATTTTTCCAAGCGCAGTCATATTTATTAATAAAATGAGTGCTAATGTAATGTCACAAATTATGCACGATCATGTTGAATTAATTTTAAAACTCAAAAATTTTACATGTGATCCAATAAAAATTGCGTCTGAGCTTCCTGCTTTCAGGATTAGTGCAGACTTTGAATATCACAGCGTACGTCATGATAATATTCTATCAAATCATCAAACCCTAGATTTCTTATTTTTGAATAGCCAATGTATTAGAAACAAATATAATCAATTTGCAGCATTTTTAATTGATCATAATGATATATTTAATATGCTATGCACTAGTGAGCACTGGCTCGAACAAAGAGAAGTAGATAATCTTTCTATTGGAATGTACAATGCAGTTTCATATCATGCGCGTGTTATATAACAACATGGAGAAGTGTTAAATTTAGCTAAAATTAATATAGCTGCAGCAAATCTATTTAAACCAACTTTCTGTAGAAAAACACTGTGAAATTGCAGCTACATACTTGCTTGTCCATAATGTAATCGTTATAACTTTGTATCGTCCACCTTCGGGTAATTTTACTGAATTTTTATCTAAATTCAATAAATTCAATAAAACGAAATGCAGCCTGAATATATGAATATTCAACCTGTTCGTTACTCTGCAAGCAAAATTAAGTCTTACTAAGACTATTAACAAATAACTTATTGAAACAACTACTTCCCTGGCTAGTGCCACGCCGGATTGAATGATACAATAGAAATTTGCATGTTATTACTAGTACTACTAGCGAAATAACATTGGTTTAAGATCGTTTATTTCTACCCACAGGACTAACTTGAAAATTAAACTAAATTGAATTTGAAAACTTTTAACTATAAAACTGAACCCTAAAATATGTAAAAATTAAGTAAAAAGCCATCTGCAGACGCGTTTCGAGATTTATCTCTCATCAGTGCAGCTTCGCATTTAAATTGAATGTTAAATAATAAAATAAACTTACGTGAAGGTGATCGTGAACGTAAAGAAGTCGTAAACGACTAAGGAGATTATGGAAGGTTTGAACGAGTTTTATACCTGAATTGGGGGTGATTAGTGAAAGTACAGATATGAAGAAATAAATGATCTTATTTTCAGTTGGAGAACCGAATGCACGATTAAATAATAAACAAATAAGAAACAACCTTACTTGTTGCAGAAAGCATTAAATAAATTCAATAAAACGAAATTCGTTTTATTGAATTTATTGAATGCTTTCTGCAACAAGTAAGGTTGTTTCTAATTTGTATATTTATATGTAGCCATTGCTTATTTCTACGTATGACATGTGTTAACTGTACTGTTCTAGCATGAAATAAATATTACTATTACTATTACATATTGTTTTTGCAAAAATCTGCAAACACCGGCAAATTTCGATATAGTCCCGGGAACAGAGCTTGAAGTTGAACCTTTTTAGAGAATTTTCAAAATGAGGCAACTGTCAAGTTTTTCTGTTAACAAATTTTCGGTGTTTAAAAATTATTGGTATTTTTTTACCCCTTTCCAAGTGCCACTGACTAATGACCCACAAGCTATATTGAAGAAAATAATAAACAAAATTTTATCCGCTTTTCAAAAAGGTTCACCATCACTGGTCTAGGGCAGCGGTTCTCACCGTGAGCCATATTTTAGTATTCCCCAGAGGGCCTTAAAGAAAACATAATATTGGAGGGGCCATAGAAAATGCGTTTCAACGATATATTAAAAATATAAGAAATTACATTATGGTACTGGATGGTACCATCAAAAGTTTTCTTATATATATCAAGTAGTTTTGCTGAAAAAAATGATCAAACACGATTTCATGAATATTTTAAAACCAGCTTAAGTAATTAAATGAAATTTTTATAGAAATCTATAAATCCCACATCCCTAGATTTCTAAATAAGCCCTTGCGAATAAAGAATAAGATTGTAATGATTTTGATATTTTATGGCTTGAAAATCATTGTCGCCGACTTGGAACTTTTCAAATTTCTTTAAAACGCAGTCATAATTATTTTTTGGCAAAAATCTAGACCCCACACCAGCAAATTTATTTTCCCGGGAACAGATTAAATACATTTTTTTGGCTAAAAAAAATATAGAAACAATTGCAATCGACTTAAAATTTCTTCAAAGCACAGTCAATTTTTTTTTGCAAAAATCTTTAAACCCACCGACATATCTCGAAATAGTCTCGGGAACCGAGCTTAACGGTAGGGTATCCATCAAAAGTACGGTAAACGCCGGCGAGAGGGGGATTAAATCAAATTGGTATGACTATAGGCAACCCAGCTTACAGCGAGGGTAAATTAACTCAGTGCTATTTCCGTATATCTAATACATTCAAGGTTGCGCCTGCGATTCTAAAAGAGAGAGGCTATTATACGTCTGCACCTCGCTACAGCGCGAGCGTGAGAACCGTATTAGAATATGTATTGTGGTTATTTTTTTTTTCGCATCGGTGGTGGCGGGTGAGAAGTTATAAAAAAACACTACTGCTGTAGCGTTTACACCAAACCCCGCCCAACCCAACCATTTCACGGTCTAGCGAGCGTCGTCCAAACACAATTGAAGGGCGACATAATCGTAAGCAAGTAATTCCCAAGAAATAATCTCTTGGGGATTATAACTTGAAATTTTCATTATTGTCATAAAACAAATCTCCAAAAGCTACCAATAGATTTTATAATGTAGTTTGAAACCATATCTGTTGTATGGGCCCATTATATAAGTAATGCGCATTTTCTGGCAAAAATATATTTATTGATTGCACCGGTACAAATGCTTCCAATTCTTCAAAACATTTTTGAATTTACGAATCATTAAGTCAAATTATTTGCCAAAGTAATTTGCTTCAAGACTGGAAACGTAGGATTAATGAAAACTTAAGATAGCAAGTTTTACACCTTTTCGTTGTTGTTAAAAGGTTATTTTACTTTATGTCTTATAGTAATATTAGTTTCCAAATTAAATTCCTTTTCCAAATTGGTGTTCTACTATTCTAAAGAGTATAGACTTGTACATCATTTAAAATGTTAAACATATTTTAACTTTCGCCGTACAGTATTGTTTTCGAGATTGAAAATGTTCATGAAAATATTCATTTTGAGGCTCCCGAAAACAATTATTTTTTTTGAAAATGGTCTGTATGTCCGTGTGCTGTGTCGACCTATCTCTAAGTTTGTCATTTTATGGGCACTGTGTCTCAAAATCTAATAGACATTTTTAAATTGCCTGTTGAGGTCATTTGTAAAAGTGTCTCAATAAATGTATTGTCTCTCTCTATTACAAAAATGATTATTCATCTATTTAAGATAAAAATATTTTGTTGATGGATGAATTTCGTAAACTCTTCGATTTTCGAGAAAAAAATTTGAATGGAAAAATTTTGACTTTTTTGAGATAATGAATAATTTTTGTTCGAAATCAGACTTGAAAAAATCCACGAAAATGCAAAACATCCGAAAAACCCATTTTATACTCTCAAATAAAGAAAGTAACATGATGGCCACATGGACATTTTTAAAATTATATTACATACATGAACTTTATTCCAACATACATACAAAACATACATATGTTAGAAAGGGCCATCGATCGAGTCCTTCAGTCCTTTAAATTATATTATTTCGTTTTAGTCTTAAAAATATTGCCCTATATTATAGGTTGTAATGTTTGAAAAGTTTTTAAAACTGATGCCTTATTTCTTTTTACTTTCTACCTTTTAAAATTAATGTATGTAAAGGCTTCTGAACTCTGCGTAATCTTTCTCTGCTTCTATGTTGAATGTGGCGAATGTGGCGAATCTAGCCGGAAGTTTAAATACAATAGTGAAGAAAGTAGAGCATATTCTAACCCAAAGTTCTGTTGTCGGCTCTTTTATATTACTATGTCAAAATTCCAATCTTCTATTGAAATCAATGTAAAATTTGTAGAGCAATTTTGGAAAAAGTGTATTTTTGGTCAGATAGCCATTTTAGTTACTGCAAAGTTCAAATGATTTTGATTGGACATATTGCTTAAGATTAATTTGTTAAAATGTTAATGTAGAAGTCCTAAAGCAATTTCTGTAAGAACTGCAATTATGGTCATCATGCTTTGTCTTCATGTTGCTGCAAAGTCAAATTAATTTTCTTTAAGCAATTACAAAGACACGTTATTCACTCTATTATGTCCCTTTTATGACTCAAATTTCCAATTAGAGAACAGCATATTTACGACAATTATTATAGACGAGACTTAGCAATAAAATATCGTACCTGAGTTACAAGCCAATTAATAATCAATTAAAAAATACAAAATATGTGCAAAGTAAAACCTCGCCGACATAACATAACCTCATCTGCATTGAAATTCAATATATTATACCCCGAATCAGGCCAGGGTCTCATTACAGTTACGCCTCTGCACAGTGGTCCAGCTGCACTCAAAATCTGGCCAAAATCCTAAATTGCAAAGTCGAAAAGAAGCTTCAAAACTAAGCTAGTTTGAAAGATAAAAGTGGATAGCATTATAAAATATTAATAATTAAAATAAAGTCGTACCCCATAGTCCATGATGAGCCGTTAAAGTCGTAAGATGTAGTGAGTGCTTTGAATGCATAATAATACGGCTTGCGAATATAAATTTTTCATATTTGTGTACAAAGCATACAGAAGGCCTATATGGAAAATTATATTGCATTATGTTTCTTACAATATTAAGCTGTTCCAAAAAATAATTTTATTTCTAAAATACGACGTTTCATTATTAAGATACCCACAATAATCATCATTTTTTATTTCATTTTTGAATAGCTTTTCACCTCCCAAAATTAATGAAATATCACACTTAACACTAAATTGTTTGCTATAGGAGTTATTTGAAGTTAAAAAAAATGGAAAAACGCGTTGAATGAAGAATGGATCATCAATTTTGTTTAAATTCATTTTGACTTTAGATTCGTAATCTGCGACCTCGAAAACCCCCATATACTGATTTTCATCACTTTTTATATCATTTCTACATGTGTTGCCGCCATATTGGATCCATCCGCTATTTTGGTTAGAATAATTTTAACTTTAGATTTGTAATTTGCGACTTCGAAAACCCCCACATACTAATTTTCATCAATTTTTTATGTAATTTCCACATATTTTGCCGCCATATTGGATCCGCCGTTGTGTTTATAGTAATTTTGAATTAGGATTTGTAATCAGCGACGTCAAAAATCCCTATATACCAATTTCTGCACGAATGTAAGTTCATTTGGGATTTTGGCCAACTTTTTAGGGTAGCTGGACCACTGTGCTGGAGGTACCGGTATTTAATTGGCAATATAGTGGGATACCAGTGGGTAAATACTGTTTAAAAAGCAGACCTAAAAATGTTTTCTATAAAAAAAAATGTGGAATAGATAATAAACAGCCAAACGTTAAACAAAAACAAACAAAACAAAAAAACAATTTCCAATTAATACTCTATAAATTATCGGACCAGTGACGGCTCGTGGGGTGACTCTGGTACGGCCGAGGTAGCAGAGATGGTAATACCGATAGATCACGCCACCAGCCGTCTTTGCAACCGACCCTACCTATCTGTATTGCTACCTCGGCCGTACCATGAGTCACCCCGCGAGCCGTCACTGTATCGGTCTTAAATTATTTACTAATAAATATCTAGAATTCCCCGATTATGTGACTATTCTTATTAGCTTGTATACTTTTCAAGTTAGTTTTGTACTCTGCAATGATGAGGGGATCAACAACTTCTATTTATCAAAAATATACATGACGTAATTAATTTATAAATTTTATTGAACGCATTACTAGTATGTACATCTTATAAATCGTAATCGTCGCAGGTACCCTGCCCTCCGGGCCCTTGTTTATTTTTTTAGTGCAGTTGTAACTCGATAAACTAAGGGCCCCTTCACACGGGCCACTTTTAGAAGCGCTACAGACGCGCGTTAGTAGCGCCACAGACGCGCGTTAGAAGCGCCACAGACGCGCGTTAGTAGCGCGACAGACGCGCGTTAGTAGCGCGACAGACGCGCGTTGGAAGCACCACAGACTCGTATTTATTGGTTCATTCGAGACACATTGAGAGCTAGTAAAGGGCTATTTCACACCCTCTTTGAAGATTTATTACTACACGAAGATAAATTTTTTAAGTACTTTCGTATGTCTCGGAAGTCTTTTGATGAACTCCTAGGCGGAATAATCGATGATATTAAAAAAATGGACACACCGATGAGAGAATCCATTCCAGCAAATGAGAGACTTGCGTTAACTTTAAGGTAAGGACATGATTAAATTAAATTCGAAGTCTATATAATTAGTGAATATTTTATTCTAAGAATGCATATTCCCTAAACATATTTATTAAAACAATGTATTACACAAGAAAATATAAACAAACAAAATTTGAACGCACTTAAAAAACAGATTGATAAATAATGGTAGTGGAATATTGTTTACTCTAGTTGGTGAACATAGTATCATCGATAGGTGAAAAAGATTCAGAAAATGCACTCGAACTGTTAGAAGATGTGCTGTTTTCTTGTGTTGAAGATGTATCGGTCCGGTATTCTGCTGCTGCACTACGGGGCGTCTGAGAGTCATGTGATGAGAATGCAGCATGTGCATTATACTCATGACGTGCATATGATGGTCCTGGTTGATTGTAGTGCCACTGTGTATATTGGGGAATTGGTGGAACCGCTAAACTTGAATATCGCGCAGAAGATAGAATCCCCAAAATTTGGCTTTTGACTTGCGCTTTCATATGCACAGGAACAGCCTTTAAATCACTATGAAGTGATAAAAGAAATAATCTATCGTCATCATTTTCAGTATCCGCGTCTCGCTTATATTTTGCCCGTAATATGTCAAGAAATTCGTCATCTACATCTTTCATACTTTTCGTTCTTTTCTTTGTATCATTTTTTTCACGACCAACAGTTTCAGGCATAATTTCCTCCGGGTCATCTGCGTTATCTTCTGTTTCGCTATTAATTGTGTCACTAGTTGTTTTTGAACTCATACAGATATCGAGAAACTTTAACTGTTCAAAAAAGATGTATTGTTTACGAAATTTTGCTCCTGACCCTGATTTCATTTCTTTTTGTTGCGCTTTCTTCTCCCTTGCATACGAATCTCGTAAACTCTTCCATTTGCGTTGGTACGAAGCAGCTACAAAGAGAGTCGACATTAATAATGTAACATAGGAAGTAATAAAGTTAAATAATAATTAAATGTGATTTTCTCAATAAGTATTTTTTGCTTTAGGTATCTTGCATCTGGATGTACTATGAATGATCTTCACATCGATTACCGAATTGGATTATCAACTATTTCATACATCATTCGTGAAGTATGTGGTGCGATATGGCGATCTTGGAAAGATAAATTTCAAATTTGACCATATCCATTTCTCCTTCAGTATGTTTAGCAAAGATTTAATTAGTAATCTATAAAGCATCACATTTTAGTAATGATCTGTCTTAATTTAATTCAGTTGTCTTGTTGGGTATGTAAGTCAGAGCCCTGCAGAAGCGAGTTTTCGAAAGCCCGGCCCGGCCCGGCCCGACAGTGAAAATTTAAAACCCGGCCCGGCCCGGCCCGATGAAACGAAAATGTGCTGCGGGCCCGGCCCGGCCTGGCCCGGAGCTGAATATTCAAAGCCCGGCCCGGGCCGGCCCGTAACCGAAAAATGTTGAATAAAATAAATAAAATTACTGGACCCATGTATTCCTTAAAATTCTTAAAATACATTGAATTCGTGTTAATAACTTTTTTTTTTCAATTCACTTAGTTGTTGCTTTCCAAAATATAATAACATTAAATTTATCCAAGCCCGGCCCGGGTTAAATTATCCATCGAAAAGCCCGGCCCGGCCCGGCCCGGAGTTTGAAAAATAGGGCCCGGCCCGGCAAGGCCCGACGTCGGGCCGGGCCGGGCTTTCCGGGCCGGGCCAAAGCCCGGCCCATGCAGGCCTCTGATGTAAGTTATAAAAAATGTTTCTGCAATAAGTAAGTTTTTAATCGTCAAATTTGAGTTTTTACCAGCATTTTTTCTTTGGTAAAGTTTTATTTACTAATTTGTGACGAAACCTTTTTTTATAATTATTCTGTAATATGTTCACTAGTTTGCCGCATTGGATTTAAAATTAACAATTATGTTTCTGTAAAACGTCAGTTTCTGATCATCAAATTTGAGTTTTGACTTACGCCATTTTTAGTTCGGTAAAGTTAAAAAGTTTTGACTGGCGATTTGTAAACACATATTTTTTTGATTAATCTGTCATATTTGCATGTAATTATCGTATTGAAAATAGAATCTACAGTAAGGTTTCTGTTAAAATTCATTTTTATATCATGATATTTCAATTTTGACCAGCGCTATTTAGTTAAATCGGACATTAAATACATTCTATAGTCTAAAAAAATATAAAACCAATTGCCAACGACTTGAAAGTTTTCAAATTTTAACACCGGCATATTTCGATATAGTCCCGGGAAAAGAGCTTAAAGTAGAATATAAATTAAATGCATTCTATTGGCTTAAGAATATAAAAACAATTGCCATCGACTTGGAACTTTTAAAATTTCTTCAAACGCAGCCATAATTATTTTTTCTGAAAAAATCTACAAACACCCCAACGCCAGATTTCAAAATATTCCTAAAGCAAACATTCTTATTCATGAATTCAATTTTAAATATTGTTTTTCAGCTAAACTATTTGATATATAATGAAACTTTTGGTGGCACTATACAGTACCATCTAAATTCTACACAGCGGGTATTTTATTTTTCGAAAAAATGGATTATATTGAATTTTGTAAAGAGTGAAGGGGGCTAATGATGTAATCAATTTCTTTTTAGGGGCCATAAATGAAATAAAGGTCGAGAAACACTGGTCCAGGGCGATGATTCCTGACGCGTACATTTTGAGTTTGATTTACAATAACGCCATTTATTTTACTTATTTTTTTTCTTCATTTATTTACTTCAACCGATTTTTTATTGATGGTTAATAAATAAATCAATCTAAAATTCAACGCTTACAAATTAAATCTATCTACCATGGATTCTGAGAAATAATTTTCTGAAATTGTTCAATATTAAAAATTGGCTAAAATGTTATTATAATCTACGTCTTAAATGATAAAACATTAATGAAACCAAAAAGAAAACAAATTTAACATACCTGTGATGGTATTAACACAATTGTTTTTTCAAACGAATACATTACACGTTTCTACTTTAAGAAACACAGTGCATTGTTAAGTTTAAACTAATGTGAAATGTCATAACCATTTGTTGTGGGCATATTTGATGTGGGGATTTATAAAAGTGAGTAATTTTCCGTGTGAGCATTTTTCATTGTGAGCAATTTACGTGTGGGTAATTATCACTCTGCGTAATGTTCCACGTGCGGAGTTTTCTATGTGTGAGGAGTTTTCGTGTGCGCACTTTTCTGTGCTCATTTTTCACGTGCGCAGTCTTCCTGTGCGGATATATCACCGAACCGATTTTATGGTGAACGGTAACTTTAAATTTACGTCATGCGCTCGCCGTATTCAATCTTACGATAATATTTCTATTGTCGGCGCTATTCAATCTTACGGGAATATTATCTGTTGTCACGAATATGGCCGAATTTGTTAGATAAGGGTTAAAATTTTAGTTGCTCCTGCAGGTATGAATTTTGTACAATTTTTAAAATGGCAGAATGCAATCTTCTGTTCTTTAGTTCAATTTTTGAGTGGTTATTTTTTT
The DNA here is from genome assembly GCA_910593695.2 of Ocypus olens. Lineage (NCBI taxonomy): Eukaryota > Metazoa > Arthropoda > Insecta > Coleoptera > Staphylinidae > Ocypus > Ocypus olens. Next base: position 42,187,098 of record OU343060.1, read on the forward strand.
CCAGCTTTGAAATCTTTTAGTGGCATATCAAAAATCGGTTAACCCGTATAGATTTGGAAGTTTTGAATTCTAACTTTACTTTCTCCGGTTGGCAGGAAGAGCACGGCCGCGTATCGAATTGTCGATCGAGAGACAAACTTGACGCCATAGTTACAACAACAACCCCGCGTTCGCATATACACCGTGTAGTTAACATCTTGTAACAACAATCTAGTTAATATACGTATTTAGTAAATACCCGTCTTAATCCTCCACAAGAACCAGTACAACACGTGAGCAAAGCAAGCAAACACACAGAAACTAACAATAAGAATTGGTTGCGTCCTTCCGCCTGATGTACACGGGGATGTCGCTCCTACCTCCGCCATCATCAGGCACACGAAAAATATTTATCATCTACCTGATGAAGCCACTGCGTGCCGATACAATTGTCGTACAGAAATAAAAAACATTTTGAAACGTTGTTTTATTAAAGAATATTAATAAAATAGAAAATACAATATTATGCAAATTTAGTGTCTTTTAATCAAATTTTACTTATACGTATGTAACACATTCTAGATATGAAATATATCAACCAGAACGATCACAATGACCTTACGATTTTTACATTAAAAGAAGTAGCTTGCGCTTGTCCTGATTCACGAGATTAAACTCTATTGTTGTCAGTGGAAAAATGAACTGTCGGATCAATAAATCAAGCCGTATTAAATAAGAGATGTCAATCGGTCCAGATGAATCTAACATTTATGATTCCATAAACCGTTATTACACTCCCAGGTAATTCAAGCGTCTCATTGTGACTTTTGCAGGCGGGGACCCATCAAATTGCGAAGCCGGTAGCCAGACGTGTTTTTTCTCTTCGCTAAACCTCTTACGGGAAGTTATTAACGGAGGTAATAAATTGGTTTTCTCGATTTGCCCATTTCGGCCGATCTATGATTATGTGTTTATGTGAGTATATAATTAATCCATTAGCTTTCGGCGAAAAGTCTATTAGGGATGGTCTTATAAGGTGATGCTTTATGGTAATATAATTATGGAAAGGATGGACGCCGATTGGGAGCTTAGCCCACTTTATCGCAATTGACATCGATATGCTAATTGGTGGTTAATAAATGAAAACCGAATTAGTGATGGGAAAAGTGGCACGGCGAAATTAGATTTTCATCATTTGTATTGTTTTACGACTGTTTTCTAATTGCATTTTCTGCAATTAGATTTTTTCTTGTAATTGGGAACATTATCAACTTTCTAATGTAGAAAAAAATTAGTTTTATTACGATTGACAAGAATTATATAGAAGTATTAGCTGGTCAAATAAACAATTCATCTAGTCGAAAATGATGTTAAGTTTGCTTCTCTGTTTTTGGTCCATTCCAATTATTATACAATAAAATCAAGTAAACTGACGCAAATCTAGGTAAATCCGTAAAATTATATTCCATTTCCTATACAAACGTTCGCAATAATTTATAGCTTTGTTAAGGTACGTAAACTGGGTTAATACTATACACAGCAAATTATTTATTATCCGTCTTACAATATGTTCCATTAAACTTCGACTTTATCTCAGTGTGCATCAGATTTATATATATTTATGTGACCCCGCATGCATTGCACTGTAAAGGAAGTTGATCGGTTTTTTTTAAGCTAGAAGCGATTTATCATCGCAGTTGACCAGCACAGATTTCGTATTAACCTCATTTACTATTTTGACAGGCGTTTCCTGTGACTTTTTTATGCTTGTGAAATTTGAATAATTGACAGAAGTGTCTTAATTATTTTCGGGAATAAAAAAATAGTCACACGTAGGTGTATAGGTATAAACTATATAACTGGATTAATAAACTTGTTTGAAGAGGCGCGAAGTGTTCATGCGATATTAGTTCTACATCTCTCAACAGCCCGCTTGTTTGCATATCTATATGAGGCATTCTTTTACAAATCGAACGGAAATATGGGGTCTATTTTTCTGTTAGCCTCAATTTTTTTTACGCGTTGCCTATACAAAATAAGCCGACCAGTATTTTTTCGTTTTTCTTTCGTCAGTATTTTTGAAAATACAGTTAAGGGGATACCACCTTTTTTCGTAGGAGCCGATTTTTAATTTTCGGCTAAAATATTCTACACGTCATCATTTGTGTGGTAAAAATTATTGGAGCTAGAAATATCTTTGCCTGGTCCATTATAAAATAAATATGTCTATCCTTCAAATCCATCCATATGAAATTGTATAGGTCCCAACATGTGCATCACATCCATTCTTCATCTGTGCAATCGAGGAACCGACCGAACGCTTATCGCCAGCTTGTTTGGATTATTAAAATTTATGGCTCTCATACAGAGTCGGACTTTTTTCACGCTGAATAGTTAAAAGTTGTAAAATCCTGAATACTAGCGGAATTTTATTCCTTCCGATATTTCCGAAAATCGGAAAAGGAGAAACCGACATCCCTCATACAATGGTTAACCTTTTTAGATGTTATGCCCTCTTGAAAAATGTGCTTTCCCTTAGTCATGCCCCAAGTCGTAATACCGTTTTTGCTATTCCACGAAATTATATTACAACCTGTTTTTCGCGGTACTCGTTACACCCCTACCCTAGAAGTTCAGTAAATTTACTTACAAAATTTGGAATAGTCTGTTTTGAGTATTTGAGGTGCTAGTTTAGCCGAGATAAAGAAATTGTGTTTTAGTGTTATTTTTATTATTTACAATTATATTTCGTAAAATATTGTACAATATATTAAACTTTTTCAAGTGATAAGTTTTGGTGTTCGAACATTTTTTTATCAGAATGGATATTAGACGAGGAAATAAGACTGGGCTGCGCTTATCTGCAAAGCGCAAGAAATGTAAAAATCTCACAATTTGGCGAAAGTAAGTTAAAATTTGTACGATATACTGTTCAACATAATCACTTTATATATTTTTTCTAAAAGTATACTGCGTTATATCATTAAAAATGCAATTTAAAAGCGGGCAGAGTTGTCCCAAAATAACTAAAAGTCTTGGATGATAAGTTTGAGTTATAAAAAATTAGTCTAAGAATGTTTTTTTACAGATTTCAACGACGCATTTAATTAAATAAAAATTGTTACCGTTTTGAGGATAAATATATTTTTTTAGGAAATTGAAGTTACTTATCTTATACAATTGATTACTCAAAACAACCAATGCTTTTGAGGGTTGCGATAATGGTATAAATATTAAACAAAGTGTGTCAATCGTTATCCAATCTCTTCTACAAAATCCATTGCAGATTATGTAACATAATATTGCCGTTTTCGGTTGCATTGGTTTTAAAAGCGAAAAGGGGAATGAATCTAAATTTTCGATTCGCCCTGTTCTCAAAATGAATTTAAAATGATACACTGTGTAGGTAGATCATAAATGTTAATTTGTAATAAACACAATATTATTTCTACACAATCTCAAGTGGATTTTGGCAAAAATATACTGAGGGTCCCACCAGCTGTATGTCAAACGTTGACAAAAGAAAGAACATGAAATTTTAATACGAAAATGTCATATAAACGGTTTTTTTAGTTTTAATTTACGAGTCAGTTACTGCCAGTCCATTTGTTTAAAAAATGGTAATGTGGCCATCATGTTACTTTCTCCGACTTGATGGTATCATAGTTATTTACGCTTTCGTGGTTTACTTTCTATTTAAATCATATTTTAGGTGTGCATCGAACGTTTCGTAGACTCGGATGAAACGTCAAAATTATGAAAGATTATACTTCAAATTCAAAAACTCAGTTTACTCAAAAACTAAAGAGATTTCGAAAAAAAACGTATTCTTCATAAATTGTTCATTTTGGCATTCTCTACAATTATTATTAACATAAATTTGCTGTAACTATTAGCGTTTCATAATTATATAACAAAAATGAAAAAAAATGAAAAAAAAAAATTTCTCGAATAACAATGATTTTATGAAAAATATTTTCTTCAATATTTGCTTAAATATTTTTGTGGTATTTTTCATATTTAAGAAAATATTATAAAAAAAACAAAAAAACGGTTAAGGTAAACACCCACTTCCGGTGTAGGAAATTTTACTAAAAGCTTTTCATTTCTTCGGATTATCAAATAAGACTTATGTCCAACGTTTCATATCAATTGGTCTATTAGTGTTGGAGATACAGCGCGCACAGATACAAAAAAAAATTCCAGAAATTGTTGAAATGGCATCTAGGGACCCCAAAACGGATATTTCCGTAAAAAAAAATTTTGAAAAGAAAATCACGATCACAATACTTTCTCGTACTTCGTAACGGAGAAAGTAAAAATGAGTATTTAACCATTCAATCACTTCCATATGTCAAACTTTGTCATAAAGTTAGCGGGACACTCGGTATTGGATAGCTTACCGGTTATAACACTAATAAGAAATAACCATATTATGGCTAAAGCCCTTCCTCATTTAGAATTTTTAAAATGAGGCACTTGATTGGATTCACAATTTTTTATTCCGACTAGTTTTGATTTTTACATCATTATCTAGGAATAAAACTTGAAATGTGTTAATATTGGCTTCTCTAATTATTTGACAATATCGGTCTTCGTGTACTAAAATTGTACATTCAGGTAAATAGGTCGGTCATTATTGGGGAACTCCAAATGTCGTGGTTTTCGTTTACGATGTGCAATTTTCCCAATAGTAATTTTAATAGGAATTACACTTTTGAATGAAGTTCTCCACTTATCTCCAGAACCCGTAAAAGAAGTTTGTTATCTTTAGAATACCATAAGTCAAGTAACACGTCTCAAATCTCGAATGCAATCGGATACCAGGCTGAAGAGAGAGGAGCGCGCTCGAGCGGTAGAAAAGGAACAGAGAAATAGGCGGCTGCCGGATAATACGACGAAAATGAAAATTAGTGTTTTAAATTAATTAAATACGACGAAATGAACAAATATATTTTTATACTTCAATCGCTATATTAATCACAAAATTCTTCAATAGCCATTCTAATATTTAAAAATGTTAAAATGAATTTGAAATGCGGTTAAAATGTATAAGGAAACAGGCTTCATATTGAACATCTTTGTAATTATTTTACACCATTTCAAATACTATTTTCGAGAAAAATAAATAATAACAAGGCTAGTAACATTCTTTGGCTTTCTTGTGTTAAAATTTCAGCAATGTATTAAAAATATTGTAATTGTAAGATGTTATGAGCCGACGTACAAATTTCACTTCTTTTTTCAGCGAGTGATTCCCCCTTAAAGTTTTGAAAACTCGCTAATTATGCATGTCCTTAGATCGTGATAACTCCCTTTCTATTAGTCGTATGTAGCTCAATCAGGGCTCATTTTAAAGGTAATAGAATTGTCGTCATTCTGATGTTAATGACATGAATTACTTTTGTTGTTAATTTATAATTATTATAAACAATTAAAATATTTAAAGTCATTTTACTACTCAAGGCCATCACTTTAAAAATTTGAAAAAAATAACAGTCTGTTCCTCGTTTCATTTCATATAAAAATCATATTTTTTTGGAATGGTCATTTGGTTACATCAGTATTAAAATAATATTAATAGAATGATATGAAATGAAGAAAACGGATGATTGTGATAAAAATACGATACTAGTTAATGAAACTGTCACTAAGAAAAGAAATGTAGGTTGATCAAACTTTAAATAAGGAAATAAATAAATTCAAAAATAATTAATAATGTATATGTATTTATTAACCAAACGTCATTGATTGTATTATTACTCTTTTGAAATGTTTGCATATATAAATATGTCGTGTAATTAAAATTGCTTTGCTTGCAGTTTATTTTTGCGTATCGGTATTATGTAATGAAACCCTAAAGTACCTTTAAAAGTCAAAGCCTTCCTAAAGCGTATTTCTAGAATTTTCTCCTCGTCATACTCTTCATTAGTAACAAATCGACAAGCAATATTTGGCAACGATTCACTTGCCCAAGTAAACAAATCTTGCGGATTTTGAATCGGATTGTTAATCCGTTGAAGGCTAGTTCTAGATGCTAAACGTTTCACCCAAACCATCACACGGTCCTTTGCCACGTCGAAAAGAAGTGCCATTCTGCTGTTATACCAAAGACTTCTTCGTGGTGACATAAATTAATGAATTTTTTTTAAATTTTTATATTGAGCACTTGCCCCATAAGAAAAGTAAATGATTTTTTTAATGTTTATCAAATAAATTGTTATAAATTGAATTAAATATTTTTTAAAAACGTTCGTTTTCACTTCATTGTCTATATCTCGATAATATATTGCAAATGGATGCTTGATCGTTGTTCAAGTGTATGCCCTAAATGGAATTTTGGATTAGAAAAGCGTAATTTTCAGAAAAGTCGCAGATAACAATGCATTCATCACGTGGAAGACTCTGTTTTGTATTATTTAAAAATTCATTTTGCTTTTTAACAAGAAATGAATGCAGTAGTAATTTGGATAAACCATTTTCTAACTTTTCTAAATAATCTTCTACGGGAGATATTAAGGTCTGCAACGTAGTCCTGTCAACAGTATCCATTGCTTGTAAGTTATGCAATCAATTAAATTATCGTCACAAGACTTTTCTATTTGTTGTATAACATTTGTGATACCGAGACATGTCTCACATTTTCCTAAATAACTTTGTTGAAGACGGACTACAAATCATACGATTTAAGCGATCATTGTAATTGTTTAATGCCTGCGGAGAATCGCTTGTTAATCTTCCAATATTTGCACCATCAATTAATAATCTAACATTTTCATGTATGGCGCAAACGCAAACAGAATGGGTACCACTCGCTCCCGCTAATACACAATGTTTCGGTCGCAAAGACGCAAATTTTGAAAAACTGCATTTCACACCTGGATTCGCAGTTTTAAATTCTTGATGCAGTTCTTTTAAATTATTCAAAACCAATCTCTTTTGCATCTGTACTCTTAGTCCGTCTATTTTTAAGGAAACTGTATCCTTTTTTCCAGGCAATACTCGGCTCTGCGTGTCCGATTGATAAAATGTAATTATCGATTCTATTACGCATCTTTCCAAGCTTGGATGGGATTTAGGATTTGGAGTTGATAATATTCCCTTTTCTGCGGCGGTTTTTTTGCAACGATAATCATCTGATTTGTGGCTTCAAAATATTGTTTAATTTTTCGGAAAGACCAATGACTGAAAATTGTTAGTATTCGTATCTTCATAGTTTTATCTTCTGTGGTATTGTATCGTTCTTTAAGTTTTTGTGCAATTTTGACCTCATCTTCGTCCTCATCACTCTGTACATCATGTGAAATAGTACCAAAAACTTTCGTTTTTAGTGCTTCATTTATGTTCTGTAGTTTTTCTGAAGAATATCTCTTCTGGTGCATTTTGTCTTCTTTGATAGGAGAAGTTCCTGTCAAAACCAACCCTTTATTTAAATCTCGCACTGACATAATTGAAACTTGCGAGTCATCCGCTGAACATGTTGAACTCTCTCCACTTTCAACGACGTTTTGGGCATCTTCACTCATACTCGAGGACTCTGCAGCTCCAGCACTTTTCTGAAATATGCAATTGTATAATTTTTCATTTTAATAATATCATTTGCAGTTTCAAATTTACTGTTAGAATAATTTTAAAGTTAGTCCTGTACGTAGAAATAGACGATCTTTAAACCAATATTATTTCACTAATAGTACTAGTAACAACGTGCAAATATCTTTCGTATCATTCAATATCCGGCGTGGTACCAGCCAGGGAAGTAGTTGTTTCAATAAATTATTTGTTTATAGTTTTAGTAAGACTTAATTTTAAATCAGAACAGGTTGAATAGAATTAGAATTAGAATTAGAATTAGAATTAGAATTCTTTATTGCGTGCTATAATACAAGTATTTACACAAGTCAAGATAGGTATAATATATACAAGATACTATAATTAATTATGTACGTTATTATATGAGTTATTATTAAAGTAGATCCGCTTGAGTAATATTATAAGTTATGTAGTCGTTTATGTTATAGAAACATTTTCTTATTAAAAATGTTTTTATTTTTCTTTTAAACACTGAAATAGCAAGATTACGTACATCTACCGGAATTTTATTATAAAACTTATATGCCCAATAATTTGGTCCATTCCTTGATTTGCTTAGTCTAAATTTACGGATATTTACATCAAGTTTATTTCTCGTACTATATGTATGAATATCGCAGTGTTTATTTGTTTTTGATGTCCTGGTATATGCATACATTATACAGCAATATATATACATGGATGGTAATGTTAGGATTTTTTGTTTAATATATGACTCCCTGCAATCCTCTCTGTATTTACAGTCATCCAATATTCTGATAGCTCGCCTCTGTAGGGCAAATATTCTCCTGGCTCCATATGAGTGTCCCCATAGGATTAAACCATATGCTATTTTGCTGTGGCATATATCAAAGTACGCGGTTCTCAGAATCGAGCTGGATACTTCGTTAGAAAGCATTCGCAGTATAAATACATTTGAACCGATTTGTTTGGCCAGAAAATTAATATGCGTGTCCCAAGATAGTTTGGTATTTATGTGTATTCCCAAGAATTTTATTGATTTGGTGGCTGCTTCGTCCCTCTTTTTTAAGGAGAAGGTAAGTTGTTTTGTCTTTTCTGGGTTTAAAGATAATTTATTTGAATTGAACCACCTTTCCGCTCTTTTTTCCGCCGCTTCGGTTTTATTTACTGCCTCCTCAAGTATTCTATCATTACAAGAGAATGATGTGTCGTCTGCAAAGATAATTTCTAAATTGCTTTTTATGGTTGACGGAAGGTCATTAATATATATAATAAATAATAATGGTCCCAAGATTGACCCTTGGGGGACACCAGTATGTGTATTTAGGATTGAAGACCTTTTCCCCATATATTCCACAATCTGTGATCTATTTTCAAAGTATGATTCCATCATTAGTATAGCATTGTGGCTAAAATTATAATGTTTTAATTTTGACATTAATATATTGCAAGGAACCGTGTCGAATGCTTTACTTAAGTCACAGAAGATTGTAATGCTGAATTTTCCTTCTTCGAAACAGTTTAGCGTGTATTCGATGAATTTTTGTAGTGCTCCGACTGTGTCCCGATTTTGACGGAATCCAAATTGGGTGTCTGTAAATAAATTGTTTTGGCTGAAGAATTTGTGTATTTGTATTGACATTACTTTTTCTATAATTTTTGATATAATGGGTAGAATTTCAATAGGCCTGAGGTCGTTTAGATCCTTTATCTCCATTTTCTTTTCAATAGGGATTATTTTGGCAATTTTTAAGCAGTCTGGAAAGTAGTTCTCTTGGAAACAGTGGTTTATTAAATTTGTCAGGGGAACAGCAATATAGTGAGTGATTGATTTAATAGCATCTACATCTAAGTCGTAGTAGTCCCTCGCTTTGGAGTTTCTTAGTTTATTTATAACATTTGAAACTTCTTCTGTGTTGATGTTGGTGAAGTTAAACTGTTCTGACGGTTGGGGTATTCCTGATAACTGAATTACTGGGTCTCCGTCGAATGTATTCATTCTCGCAAACAGTTTGGCTGGGATACTTACAAAAAAATTATTGATTTCGTTTGGTGAGGCTTGCAGTGATTTACTGTTTCGTTTAGTAGGCCTTTTTGAGTTTATTACCCTCCACATAGTCTTTATTGGGTTATTTGCATTTGTTATTGCTGCATCATTCGCCTCCATTTTTGCTTGTTTTATCGCCTCTTTATATTTTGACTAAAGTTTTTTCTTAGCGTCATGTACATATGGCGTGGGATTTGTTTTATATACTTCATGTATAAATTCTAGCTGTAAACGCATATCGTTTAATGCGGAATTAAACCATTTGATGTTTGAATCACATTGTCTTGTTTTTATTTGTTTTAGTGGAAAACTAATATCGAATGCGTCTAATATGTTTTGGAAGAAAATTGAGAATTTTATTTTTATGTCTGAGTTGGTTAAATAAAGGTAGTCCCAGCTCAATTGTTCAATTATCGAAACGAATCTCAGTCTATTTTTTATTGATCTTGCCCTTGATTGTATTTTTTTACATTCTATTGCAGATTTTTTGTAGTCTTCTGTCATTTCAATTTCACAGAAAATACCGGCGTGATCAGAGAGAAAGGGCTGAATTATTTTGGAAACTACGGAACTATATGAGTATTCATTGAGAAAAATATTATCAAGGCAATGATACTTATGTGTTATGCCCTTAATTAACGAAGACATTCCATACGATCTAAATAGATCACTAATTGCTATTGAATTGTTATCATCTTTGACATCGAAATACACATTAAAATCGCCACATATTATAATTTGTTTTGTTTTAGAAATCGTTAAAACGTTAACCATTTTTGTTAAAAAGGTATTAATATTGCTACCTGGTACACGATAACATACAATTACAGTTAATTTCAGTTTTTTGTATTCAATTCCCGCGAATTCACAAACCCCTTCTATGGATTCTTCATTTATTCCGCTGACTGGAACTCCTCCGCCATTTGGTTTGGTTAAAATAACTACGCCCCCATGCCGTTTCTTTGATCGTGCGAAGTAACTACTTGTTTTATACGGTCCTATAATCAGGTCCACTGTTTCTATATCCTTTAACCAGTGCTCGGTGAGGCATATTACATCCATATCCTCTGGTAACGATCTGAAGAATGCTTCCGTTTCATTTATTTTATTTTTGATCGACCGTATATTTACACAGAAAATGTTTATTTTTGTTTTTGTTTTTGTGTCGCCAATTGTGGGTCTGTCGGCGGTTACTCGAATCAAGTATTTTCGAGGCGTATTCCATCGGTATTGATATTTTATAGGACGCGTATTCTTCTGGGTATTTTGACTTGAGTTGTTCGCACCTAACGCTGTTTATTCCGGCCGCGTTCAAATGTGTTATTACCTCAGCGGTTGTTGTATTCGGCTGGAGTCTGTACACGTGATAGTGGTGACATTTTGTCGCCCCTTTGAGTGTTGTCGTTTCTGAGGTCCCAAAAACTGATTTACGCTGGGGTGTTTTCTTTCTTCGTACTTCCGTCCATGCTTCTTTTCTTGAATCTTCGTTTTTCCTTGCCTCCTCGTTTGGATATTCATTACTGCTTGCATTATTTGTTGTTCCCGCAGCGTTACTTACTGCTCTCTTCGTGTCGGTTGTTTGCGTGTTGATTGTGTTGTCTTGTTTCCTTGTTGCATTGGAATTTTGGCTCTCCCGAGATGTCGTTGGGGTAGAATTGTTTGACTTCTCCACTATAGATGTCTCTATAGGACCAATTTCCAGTTTTCTGTATTCCATTGTTGGTTTGTTTACATTTTTTTCGGTATTAATTAATTTATTGGTTAGATTATTTATTAATTGATTTTTATGTTTTATTTCCTGACCTTGTACGCCCAGTCGCTTCTTGAGCTCCTTCACTTCATACTTTAGGTGTATCAACACTTGCAAGTGTATTTTTTGGATACCTTGTTTTTCACATTTCGAACAAGCTATTATTCCAAATTTATCTTCACTTTTAATGCAGTTGGGATGATAGGAAACTTCACAGACACTACATATTTGTTCTTCCTCACTTATAAGTTTTTGGCAATTGCCACACAGGTGATCTATATCAGTAATAGTTGAATTAGAACTGTTTAATTCGCTTTCACTGACGGAACGACCAAATCTACCGGTCGCCATATTGTGTATATCAATGACGTACACCTATCCCCCGATTTACACGGTAGATACGTTCCTGAGAAAAACGTGTAAATCGAAAATTAAGTCAAAACCGTGTAAATCGAAAAGCTTGCAGAAAATTCATAATTTTGCTATTTAACAGTTGTGATTTTTTTCAATATTTGTAGGTGTACACAGAAATAAAAATAAAATGCATTGACAGGTTAAAATATGTAATTTATTACGGAAACACTGTTTTTTAAATTTAATTACAATACATTAAACAGAAGAACAAAAAATAAAACCAAAGGTGTTTTATTATCCTTCATCACTGTCAGAAATGACTCTCATTCTTTTTTTCGGAATCGAAGGTTCGAATTCACTTTCATCACTCGAAGTTATTTGTGCCGATTCGATGTTTGAAGCAGAAATATTTACATTATGAGGGATGGTAATAAAATCGGTTATTAACAATTGCTTCGAATTTTTTGTAAGATCTTTGTAAACTTCTTCGTATTGAGCCAAGCAGTGATTTATGTCACGTTGGAAACGTAAAGCCCTTTCAACGTTTGTGTCATTTTGTATAAAATGATTGCCCAGCTTTCTTCCCAATGCGAGTCCTTCGCAGATGACTTTAGCAGTGAATGTTACTGGTACTAATTCCTCTTCATCAGATTTGTCAGACTCACTTTCGCAAACTAAGTTAACTAAATCATCCTCACTTAGTTCTTTATCAGCCATTAACTCTGCGATATCATCAACAGTAAAATCATCAAAACCTTCTCCGCCCAATGAATGCGCCATCTGTGTTATCTGCGAATATTCATCATTTAACGTTGAAATGGAATTCTTTTGACAACATTTGGCCACAATTTTTTCCAACAGCTATTGAGCGTTGTTTGCTTAATCGCAGTGTATGATAAGGCGATATATTTCACACAGTCTAATATTGTAAAATTTTTCCAAGTACTAATAACTGTTAAAGATTAATTGTTCTCCATTTGTTCCAAAATATTTCTAAAGGCTCGTTTTATGTACAAAGCTTTAAAAGTAGAAATTATGCCTTGGTCCAATGGTTATAATAATGAAGTTGTATTTTTTGGTAAAAATTTTACTTCAACGTTCTCATATTCTAGATCTTGTGGGTGACCCGGCGCATTGCCAATTAACGAAAGCACTTTAAAAGGCAATCCCTTTGAACTTAAATATTTTTTGGCACCTGGGATAAAACATTCATGAAACCATTCAGTAAACATTGCAGCAGTAACCCACGCTTTCTTATTAGCCCTCCAATAAACGGAAAGATTGATGTTTACTCCTCTAAAGGCACGGGGCATTTTTGATTTGTTAATCACTAATGGTTTCATAATATAATCTCCTGAAGCATTGCTACAGAAAAGAATTGTTATGCGATATTTTGCTGCTTTATGACCACTAGCCGATTTATACAATTTTGAGACATAAGTCCTTCTAGGCATTTTTTTACAGAATAACCCTGACTCATCAGCATTGAAAACCTGATCAGGGGTGTATGAATTGTCGTTAATAATTTCTGCAAAATTTGCTGGATATTCTTGGGCTGCATCTACGTCGCCAGAAGCCAGTTCACCTTTTAATTTTAAGCTGTGTAAAGAATGTCTTATTTTAAATCTTTCAAACCAGCCATGACTTGCCAAAAAATTTGGCTTCTTTTCAGTTGAAGAAGAAGATGGTAATTGTTCTACAATTTTTTCGTAAATTCGTAATGCTTTATTTGTTATAGCGCCCGTATCAATGGGTACTCTTTTTTGTGTTTGATCTTCTATCCAAAGCATTAACGCTTTCTCCATTTTTTCCATTGCGATATTTCTGGTGTATGATGTTGTGCCCATACTCGTGGTATTGCCAGCTGCAACACTCTTTCTAATTGTGTTTTCATTTGTTCTAATAGTTCTTATTGTAGCTTCGTTCATGCTATATGATTTTGCAACATCTACTACTCTATCTCCTTTTCGTAAGCGATCCAAAATTTCGATTTTAGTTTCTAAAGAAATAACTTTTCTTTTAACTTCTTTCTTCATTATAAGCCTATATTTTTTTTAATTCATGTTAATTTGGCTGTGATTAAAGTAAAATTCAGAGGGAAAAAATGCGGGAAATTTTGGAGGGAAAATTAAAAAAGTTTAATAATTAATTTTTATTCAAATTAAAATGTTTTAATTTTTTTATTTTAATTAAACCTATTTGGTAAATTGCCATCATTTCCATCCAAAATTTCCCGCATTTTCTCCCTCTGAATTTTACTTTAATCACAGCCGTTAATTTATAATAATCTAAATTATGCACTCAGTTGTAATTTACGAATATGGAAAATTAAATCTTTCTGAAACTGTGAAATTTTATGCGAAGAAATACAGACACATTGTGCGTCTGCAGCACATTAGCTCGGGATTCCCCATGAGATGTGTACACTGCGCATGTTCAATCACAGAGTAGCATAAACCGTGTAAAAGCGAAATCGTGTAAAACAAGTACCATGTAAATCGGGGGATAGGTGTATTAACCCTTTGCCTTCCAAAGGTACTCGTAAGTACCGGAAAATTAGTAATTCTTAAAATGCCACCCCTATAAGTAGTTTTAATTTGTATTATTTCGTGACTTATTTTTGTTTATTTAGGTAAATTTTAATAATCCAATTGAAAAAAAAAATAAAAAAATTACAATTTCATATATTTTTTTGACTGGTACTTATAAGTACCTTTGAGTGTAACTGAGTGGAAAAGAAAAAAATTGGAATGGGTTTATTTCCTGAAAATTTATTACAAACTTACAAACTTTTCTTAGGACTACATTATACAAAATTATGAAATTATTATTATGAAAAACTATATGTTATGATATTGTACAAAACAATTTTTTTTTCATTCACACATAGAAAAACACCACATAAAGAGCAGGTCGAATGTGGTTTTGATTGGATGCCTTGAGCACTGCACATCTCACATCTTCCTCTCCTATCAACAAATTGGGGCCAATGATTTCCTCTGTTCGTCAGATACGCTGTAGTTGTAACGCCTTTTTTTGGAGGCTGGGCCCGAAGCTACAGATTTTCTTTTTACTTGCTCACGTTTCGGAGATCTGCTGCACAATCCAAGAGTTACTTCTCTTCTGAAGGCTAGTACGGTTATGGGTTCTTCTCTTATTTTCTTGTATACAACAAAAGCATTTATAAAAGCGATTTCCAAACAACCTCAAAATATTCTGTGCCATCATTTTTTTGAGCGCCTATCAATCCCATAGCATTGGCGTAGTTGGTCGTGGTAATCAACCCCTCCCATAAATTTTTATAGTCATAAACAATTTCTGGTCCAGGAATATAAGAAATGGTACCATCACGCAGTTTTCGTTTGATCGGTACACTTTTAGTTCCATGAAAATTGGAGGCTAGTGTCACTACTTTATTGTCTTTCCATTTGAAGAAAGTAATGCCAGTGTTCGATGTTTTGTGATCAAAGTCACCTCTCTTTAAATTTTTGTCAATTATCATTCCTTTTGGAAGCCCTTTTCGGTTTGATCGAATTGTCCCACAAGCTAGAGTGTTTTCTAGTTTTAATTTCTCCAAAAGTCTTACAGTTGTAAAGAAGTTATCAAAATACAAGACTTTGCCCTTATTCCAGTCTTGTTGTGTCAACTCTAGGACATTTCTTTGTCCCAAATTGAAATCTTTAAAATTTTCGTTCACTTTTTCGTTTTTACCTTGGTATATTTCAAACTTTTTAACAAAGCCAGACATATCTGATAACATCCAAAATTTGAAACCTCTTTTCACAGGCTTCATTGGATTATATTGTTTGATTGAAGAACGACCTTTGAATTTCACAATTGATTCATCAACACACATTTTCTGTTCTCCTACATAATTTGAAAATACCACATTGAGTGAGTCAACAAAGGGCCGAACTTTGTAAAGCTTATCTGTGTTATTGTTGGGAATGAGAGCATTGTCGTTGAGATGTAAGTTCGCAAGTATTGTTTGGAATCTGTTTCTAGACATGGTTTCTGGTACAATTTCAAGTTTCAGATCATCTGCGGAAGACCAATAACTTTCTAGATTTGGCAGAACATGATATCCCATAAGGAAATTCAATCCGATGAAAGCTAACATTTCATTCTGTGTAATGTTAAGTGTCTTATTATTTTGAGTACCATACAAATTTGTTTGGAAAGTAATATCTGGAATTACATTACCCAAAAGCTTTACAAAGACATCCGTAGCAGTTATGCAATCTCTAAAATAAGTTTCTTCCCAAGAACCAGGTTGATATTCAGGTAGGATAGTAGTTGATCTTTCAACTTTTTGCCATGTACGTGCAGGCTCCTCTCTAATCGGGTCTTCGGTTTCATTACCTTCTATTTCCTGCGTTGGTTCGGATTCAACCTCTTCACACAAATCCTTTGGTTCTCTTTGTGCAGAGTTATTTGTTTGACTAATAAAAACATGTTCATTTTGATCCTCATTGCCAGATTCAGCATTGATTCAACATCTGTCTGTACATTATTATCCTCATCCAAATCAAACTCGGCAAAAAATTCGTCATCATCCACTATTTCTAGTAACTCCTTATCGGTCAAACGCTGTTTACTTTCCCAAGGAAATGGCATTCTGTAAAAATTTGAAAAATAATAAAATTCGATAAATTATACACTAACCGCCAAAGGTACTTATGAGTACCATATAGATAAAGATGTGTATCTTGTTTGAAATGGACTAAACATACAAATATTTTAATAGACAACATAAATAAAGGTCTTACATTAATTGCTTGCTGGATTTCAATTGTAACAACAAATACCACGATATTTTCAATATAATTGAACACGTTGCTTTCTAACCACTAAGCTGTCACAACAAGCATGAAAACAGTGACAAAAATCAGTGTTACCAAATTTACCAAACAAACATTATGTTGTTTCTACAGTCCTTAAAAGTACCCTTGGCGTTTTAAAGGAGTTTGATCAATAATAGTGGAGTATAGAGGGAACAAAACCTGCGGACTTAAAAGTACCGTCGGGAGATAAATAGGCCTACACAAAAAAACTGCCTGGAAGACAAAGGGTTAATAAAATTAACTACAACAAATAAAAGACCTGACCTATAGGATATATTAATTTATAAATACCTGTTGGTTTTTTTTTCACAATTGTACTGGAAGGTTTACGATATCGGATGCGACAAGAGGTACAAATAACCATTTGTAGAAATTCTTCTGCAGCTGGTATATTTAATTCGATTAATTTATTTTTTGTCACTTTTCTCAATGTCTGTCTTTTGTGCAAGCAAAAAAATAAGTCTTAATAAGACAATAAACAAATAACTTATTGAAACAACTACTTCCCTGGCTAGTGCCACGCCAGATATTGAATGATACAAAAGAAATTTGCATGTTATTACTAGTACTACTAGATAATAACATTGGTTTAAGATTCGTTTATTTCTACATACAAGACTAACTTAGAAAATTATTCTAAAATGAAATGTGAAACTTTAAACTTTAAACTGTAAATGTTACATTTTGACAAGGACACACAGCAGTGGCGGTTTCAAAGAAACCCCCTAAGAATTTTTCGCTTATCAATTTTTATTGTTAAAAATTACCGGTATTCCATATTCCAAACAAATAATATAATATATTTTACATTATTTAACTTGGATTATTGATTTTATTTCGTGATTTTTTAATTTTTTGCTAATATTTTTGAATTTTTGGTCAGAAACTTATTTTTGGTGGCGAATTATTTTGCTTCTACCTTTCGATTTTTTGGTCTGCTTTTTTATTTTTAGATCAGGATTCTTGATTCCTTGGCTATTTCAGGCTATATTGTAGATTTTATTATTTTTTGGTCTAAATATTCTTTATTTTGACGAAAAAAATCGATTGGTTTGTAGAAATTTTGGATTTTTTGTCTGCATTTTTTATCTTCACGCCTGAAGTTTTGTTGTTTAGTCTAAATTTTCACCTTTTTAGGTTTTTACTTTTTTGGCCTATATTTTGTTTCAATTTTTGGTCTTTTGGCCGAAATGTTCTTTATTTCGACCTAAATTTTCGATTCGTTTGTTAAAAATTTTGATTTTTTAGTCTACAGCTTTGATTTTTGGGTACGAATTTTAGATTTTTGGTCTTAATTTTTTATTTTTTGTCCCATATTTTAGATTTTCTTGCGAATTTATTTTTTATTTTTATATATACAAACATCATTATTCACAGAAATAACATCTAAATACATTATGTTAAAAACTTAAAATCCGCTTTCCGTTGGCTGTGAAAGGGCTATCGATTTTTATTTTTGCTATTATTTTCAAATTTCTCTTTGGAACTTATTTTAAGCTAAAAAGAGTTATTTTGGGGCTAAAAATGACAAATTATTTTTCTTTTGCTTGTATTTTCAATTTTTTTGGTGTGCATTTTTATTTTTAAACCAGATTTTTGATTTTTGGGCCGATAATTTAGATCTTCGGCTGTTTTGTTCCAAATTTTTGATTTTTTGGCCAAAATATTCGATTTTTCTAGCAAGATAAATGGTTCTTTGTTTCTTCAAAAAAGGAGGACGGATATTGTGACTCTACCATCAACATGTTCCACGAGCCGCCACTGATTTCATTTAGTAGAAAAGTGCATTGTCTCAACTTTTAAAGCTAATTAAAGCGAAAATTAAAGAAAAATATTTTCCTATTAAAAAAAAAATTGGAAAATGATTTTGAACAATAGAGTGATTTTTGAGACTAATTTAAACCCTTTTCTCAGAATATTCTGCATTTTTTATTAGTAGTAGTAAATCTTTATTATCATGTTTATGTTACACTAAATTATTTTACCTACAGTAAATGTTATTTTTATTTGATGACCGACCATCGGTCTTTCTGCCCTATTTTTTATTACTAAACCTGTATTCCCGATTTGTTTTTTGGCTAAATTTTTGATCATTTGGTCTAAATATTCCGCATTTTTTATTTCTCCTGACGAATTTTTGGTTTTTAAATTTTTGACCAGTATATTCGATAATTTTGGTCAAAATATTTCAACTTTTAGCCTAAATATCCCTTATTTAGACCTTTTGCGATTTAATTTTTGAAATTTTCGACTTTTTGGCCCAAATTTTTAGATTTTTGACCTGTATTTTCGATTATTTTTTCGATTAAGTTTTGATCTGTTGACCTAAATATTCTTTATTGTGACATAAATTTTCGATTTAATTGTTAAAATTTTTGATTTTTTTGTCCGCATTTTTGATTTTTCGGGCCGATTTTTTAATTCT
The DNA here is from genome assembly GCA_910593695.2 of Ocypus olens. Classification (NCBI taxonomy): domain Eukaryota; kingdom Metazoa; phylum Arthropoda; class Insecta; order Coleoptera; family Staphylinidae; genus Ocypus; species Ocypus olens. The sequence goes on from OU343060.1 coordinate 42,206,048, forward strand.
AGTTCCAAAATTTTGAGTTAATTTTGGTTAAAATATCTATAACCTGAATGATTGATTTATATGCGAGATTTCTTTTTATTTTTTTAGGTATTTTCGAGTTTTGTTTGTTGAAATTTTCGATTTTTTAGTCTGCAATTATTATCTTCAGGCCCGAGTTTTCTATATACTGTCTAAATTTTTGACTTTCTGGCCAACATTATAAATATTGATTATTTTTTTAAAATCTTTTGACCTAAATTTTTCTTTTCGATTTTGTTGTTAAAATTTTTCGGTTTTTTGGCTCCCATTTTTGGTTTTTCGTTTAGTCTGCATTTATTATGTTTAGGTCCGAATTTTCCATGTTTTGTCTAAATTTTCGACTTTTTAACCAACATTGTAGATTTTTTGTTAATCTTTTGCCCTAAATTTTCCTTATTTATTTTTATTTGTCTGTTTAAATGTTTGTTTCCTTGGTCCACTATTTTTTTTTTTTTTCATTTTTGGTATATTTTGCAGTGGCGGTATCAAAGGGGGGATAATCGGGTAATTACCCCCCTGAGAATTTTTCGCTTATCAATTTTTATTGTTAAAAATTACCGGTATTCCATAGTCCAAACAAATAATATAACCGGTAAATTTTTTCAACGCTTTAAAACGTTGGAAAAGGATAGGGAGATTTCACGGAACAGGTGTGGTATATGAGAGCGGAAGCACCAGTTTATTTATCTTTTTTTTAATTACCCCCCCTATACTAGTTGGCTGGAAACGCCCTTGACACACAGTGCTAAACTTATCTAGTGTTACTAGATGAAACAAATTTGATAATAACTAAAAATACCACTGAATTAAAAAATATATGAAAATTAAGTAATTGGCCATCTGCAGACGCGTTTCGAGATTTATCTCTCATCAGTGCAGCTTCGCATTTAAATTGAATGTTAAATAATAAAATACACTTACGTGAAGGTGATCGTGAACGTGAAGACGTCGTAAACGACTGAGGAGATTATGGAAGGTTTGAACGGGTCTTAACGATCTTAAACCAATGTTATTATCTAGTAGTACTAGTAATAACATGCAAATTTCTTTTGTATCATTCAATATCCGGCGTGGCACTAGCCAGGGAAGTAGTTGTTTTAATAAGTTATTTGTTTATAGTCTTAGTAAGACTTAATTTTTTGCTTGCAGATTAACGAACAGCTTGAATATTCATATATTCAGGCTACATTTCGTTTTCTTGTATTTATCTAATGCTTTCTGCAACAAGTAAAGTTGTTTCTAATTTGTTTATTATTTAATCGTGTATTCGGTTCCAACGAAAACAAGATCATGTATATCTTCACATCTGCACTTTCACTAATCACCTCAAAATCAGGTATAAAACCCGTTCAAACCTTCCATAATCTCCTCAGTCGTTTACGACGTCTTCATGTTCACGATCACCTTCACGTAAGTGTATTTTATTATTTAATAAAATAATAATAATAGTAATAATAATAATAATAAGCTTTATTGTCTATGAATGGTTACAGGTATGTTAGTAATTACATTTTAGACGCGTCAATTTACACATGTTTGTTAATAGGTAATACATAAGTAAAACTATTTATGTAACTAGATCACTTAAGCTATAAAATAAATTTTCTAAGAGATACTTGTGAAGAGAACGTTTGAATGTGTATATGTTTGGCGAATTTTTAATTTTTGCCGGTATTTTATTAAATACTCTAGGTCCAAGAAATTCAGGAGCGTTATTTGTTAATTTTAAACGACAACGCGGTATACATTTATTGTCGTTATGTCTTGTGGGATAGCCATGTATATCGTTAACTGTGACATATTTGCCTCTATTTTTATACACATACAGACAGAGTTCAAATATCAGCAGGCATGGAAGAGGTAAAATATTGAAGTTTCTGAAGTGCGGTTTACAAGAGGTGCTTGGTGATATGTTAGCCATACATCTAATTATTCGGTTTTGGGCAATAAAGGTCGAATGTCGCCCAAGAGGGACTGGTCGGTCCCTCCAAATGTAAATTTTGTTAAGAGAGACACCCTCTTCAAGCTGGAGAGAAATAATGGAAGAAAAAAAACCGCAATTTATGCGTGTTATTGGGGGTGTTTCAGTGGTTCGTCAGGGTTGTTTACATGGGTCATGCCCATAAATTAAGGATGAAGAGGCTGATCAGGTATATTTTCAGAAAGCATTTTGAACGGCAGTTCGTATTTATTGTGCAATCAGTTACAATCAATTTGATTTAATTTAAATAATGGGATTAATTCTGATTTATTTGAGGCTATTGTTCGACTTGACGATTTTGAAAAAAATATGTTAAAACTGATAAACTGATATTTATGGTGAAGAGTAGTGATGGGAATTATCAAGAAATCATTATCGAACTAGTATATTATTAAAATATCTCGATATACTCGATTATTGTACATCGATGAACAGAAAGGTTTTATTTGTATCATGTTAAACGGAAATATATAAATTGTAAATTAGTAATTATAAAGTACAAAAACGGTAGATGTGATCAGAAAGGGGGTTAGATGTTATGGAATATTAAATAATTGTTTAGAATAAAAATTGGCACATCAATATAAAACAATCAGTTCGTATACCAGGAATTAACAAGTCACTCGTTTTGATTACTGATTTGAGTACATGTTTATATGTGTGTGCGTATGTTGCACAATTGGCATGTAACAGTCTTATAAATAGATTGACTATCTCTTTTCGAATACTCCCACACAACTGACAAATGACAGAATTCAGAGATGATCAGTAACAAGAAACGTGTTATATTTATAAATGGAACCATACATATTCAGCATAATGAGAATCAATGCGCTTACTCGTCAATCAGTAGTGGAGAAAATGATTATTGCATCAATAAAATATCGATTTACTAATCGATTATTATATCGATTATTAAAATATTTTAGTCCAAATAATCGATTATTAAAATTTCTCCTTTATTCCCATCACTACCATCACAGTTGATTTTAAATTAAAACATGATCTAAATCAATTCATTTAAATCGCCACCGCCCTGATAGAAATACATGAACTGCACGTTAATACGGGAATTTACCTAGGTTATTTGGTGTATTGGAGAATATTTAAGCAATATATTTAATTTTTTGAAGTTGCATTATAATATTTCTGAGTAAATTTGATTTGAAAATAAAAGAAATAGTCGGTTGTCATAGCAACAAAATAATAAGTGCCAACGAATATCCAACTTCATGGCTTGTTGTATTATAACATACCAAAGAACTTTTATAAAAATCAATTTTAGATTCGGTAAATAAAATAATAATAAAGTCATTATGCGATACCGATCGCTTGTTTTCAAGTCGAATATCCTCGAAATTTTCTTATGCGACACTATCCAAAAAGTAAAAAAAAACTTGGTGGTTTTCCATTAAAAAAAAAATGTTTCATACCATAGCAATAACACAATGCATGCTAAAAACTATTTATTGACGTCACTAGTAGGTGTTCTTTTAAATATCGAACAACTTTTATTTGAATTGTTTTTTGATCTGGTTCATAATTAAAAAATATAGCAATGCGATTTGTTGAAACTATATGTAGAGTCAGAAAATAGTCATTATAGTTATTTAAAACAAAGATTTTGATATATGTATATAATTCATAAATTATTTTATTTGCTACGACATTTAATCGATTGAAATAATATTTGCTCATTCCCGATTTACACTTCCTCCTTATTTCAGTAATTTTTTTAATGAAATTACGTTCATAAAATGGATATAAAATAAGCCCCAATTATGTATTTAATGTTCCTTTCATGGTTTATTTTATCCGTTCTCATTTCACCTTAAATGTGTTAATGCTTTTATGTGTTAATTGCAATTTGTAACTTGAAAATACGTGTAATATGAAATAAACGTGAATTAAGTTTATTTAATGAATGTTAGTTTGGACCGGATGTTGAGATGTTGCATTCATTCCAACGAATTCCTTTTAAAATTTAAAGGGATGGTCGAAAACAGGTAGAAAACTCGGGGTGAATCATGCGAACATGTGGCTACCATAAGGCATCTAAATGAATAATTTTAGCAAAAGCTGCATTCTTCACCCCAAATAGGTACCTGCTTCAGACCCTCCCTTTAAAACTCAAAAGGAATTCGACGAAATAAAAGTAGGCCATCATACCAAAATCCGGTTAAAACTAATTAAACGAAACCATAATAACAGTACTAATAAAACTGACAGTGTTTTAAAGTAACTTTAATTTTAATAAAATATTTGAAGCACCCGTAGAAAATCTAACGCTATTGACGTTTTCTGTACATAGATTATTTTAAATTTTATCATAAAATCACGAATTGACGAATTTCAACCGGATATTGGGATTGTATGTAAATCATTTTTTACACTAGTAGGAATTACCACACTCGCCTTTGGCTCGTACTTGTGAAAAAGTATTTCTTTACTCACTTATTGCATAAATAACCATTAACTAATCTCATATTGTTGCATATTTAACTTATTAGAAAATACTGACAGTCATTACTCTTTGGGTCAATTTCTTAGTGCAGTTTACATACTTAATCATCAGTAGTAATACAACAAGTGTATTAACAATTGGCGAAATACAAATTCATTCGATTTTGAGAAATAAATAGTGTTTGGAAACTACACGAGCACAACGGCACGAGTGTGGTTTCCAAACATCACTTATTTCGAAAAAGAGAAAGAATTTGCGAAAATATTAATTTTTTGTATTCTAAATATTAAGACAGTTACAACTGTAAGTCTCGGTTGAAACAACCTGTACGTTATTGTGTTCCCCTTTCCTGATAGGGGTCTTCACGACTGCGGACGGCAGCTCAGCTCACTGGAGCATGCGGTTAGAGCGGCTCGTGGGTCCTGTCTGTGTGGGTGGTTATTTTCTGGGCGCCACTGTCGGTAAAAAACTTGTGCGCCGTCAGTCTCCGACAGTAGACTGGCGGATGTCTAGGTTTAATTATGAATGTTATTAATTTACACTGTCTCCTCCAAAATAAATATATATTGTTCGTCCCAACAAAAACAGATTTACAAAAACTACATTTTTGTTCTGATAAACGGAACCGCTCGCGATGCGCAAATATTTCGGAAAGCGTGCCCCGCGGGCATAATACGACTAGAGGCGCGATACCTGCCGCCGGCCGAGACCGGATCCGTGTCGCTAATGCCGCCTCCTTCTTCCTGCTCCCCTTGACCGGCGTCACCACCGCCGCTCGCCTCCGTCGGGGTCCCCACGGCGCTCGTCCACAGCGGATCCAGCGAGTAGCCAGGGCGGGTCGGTCTCTCCCTAGGTGGTCTGTTGTCCGATCCAACTCGTCTCAGGGTACTTAACAATCCACGCTCTCCGAGTCGTAATGGCTACCTTGGATCTACAAGAAAAACCCGTTCTATGGCAGTCCGTCCGAGAGCCCAGCCAAAAACCATAGGCAGAAATGGCGTTCTAACTCACCCCAGCTACTGCTTGAGATCCCGGTTCCTTCTCCCGCAAATCGCGCTCCGTTCGCCACTCGGTTACCGGGCAAGCGCTTGCGAAGCCCACCTGCTCGTTACTCCTAGAACCCGGGCCGCGTTCCCCCCCAGGCGCTCCTCCGCCGGTCATGCCGCACGCTGCTCGACCCCGAGGCCACGACGAGAGGTGGTGCCCTCTAATTACTTTTAATTAAATACGCGTACCACTCCGCGGCGGTTCGCATTTCGCGCCTTCTTCATCCGAATCTCTCCGGGCGCGCTTTTCCGAAAACTTAACATAACAAGAATAAAAAGGATTTCTGCACACACTCGGCGCCCTCCGCCCCGGACATCACTTCGCCGGTATAACGACGTCTGTGGCGCGTCGAGACGCTACAACGTAAATGCGAATGCGTTTAGAAAACAGAAATAATCAAAAATTAAGAAAGCAACTTTTATGAAGGGTGTCGTCGAGAAATATCTAGGAATTAAATCTCGGTCAATAAAGCCGTGATTTGGAAAAACTATAATTTTTGGATTCCATTTGATGTAATCAAATTTCCTTTTAAGTGAATTTTAACTGTATCTATTTTAAGTTTCATATTATGAGTTACCTAATTATTGCAGGTAGTTGTGTATGTTTCCGAATGAGTTGTATTAGCATAACTTTAGATATTATTTGCTACTGTTTAATTGTATTAAAGGATCATGAAAGAATTGATATGTTGAAATTATTTAATTGTATGGGCAAAAGATTATAACCGTGTTTTCACCTTCTCATAATCTTTTATTACGGTTAGATTTATTATTATTTATTATTTATTGTTATGTGAATATAAATGTATGGTATAAATTGTATAAAATATTCAGGTAATAAGCATGAAAAAACTGGGGCTTTTCAAATGTGTTTACTCAAGGAACCAGATGTATCTCCACGTGCGGAACGCCCGGCAGAAAGATTAATTACTGTTTACCACAAAACTAGTGTTCGACCCTTGAGCCGCCAAGTGCGGTCTGTTTCTTCCCCTTACCCTCCCAAATCTTAAGAAGGAGATAAATACCAGAAAATTTTGGAGGAGACGGGGTGATCGCGTTCCATCCTAGGTCCAATACTTTGGACATCGACAATTGTTAGTGATTCTTCAAATGAAAGTTTAGAAATAAGCTGCAACACCGTTAGAAATAAACTGGCAGATTGGTTTATTCAAAATAAATTAGTTATCAATTCAGATAAAACTGTTTTTATCCGATTTCATACAAAACAATGTAAACAAAATTTAAATATAAATTTAAAAATAGGAACTATTTCAATAGTTTCAAGTGAGGTAATTAAATTTCTAGGTCTTAACATTGACAAAAATCTAGACAGGAATGTCCATTGCAACAGTTTTGTTCAGTTTCTGCATAAGTCATGTTATCAAGTAAATATTTTGCTATCAATATTAACACCTAGTGAACTTAAAATGTTTTATTTTGCCATTATACAATCACGATTGTTATACGGATTATGTTTCTGGGACTGTTCAAGTTCTTGGCATGCGATCACCCCGTCTCCTCCAAAATTTTCTGGTATTTATCTCCTTCTTAAGATTTGGGAGGGTAAGGGGAAGAAACAGACCGCACTTGGCGGCTCAAGGGTCGAACACTAGTTTTGTGGTAAACAGTAATTAATCTTTCTGCCGGGCGTTCCGCACGTGGAGATACATCTGGTTCCTTGAGTAAACACATTTGAAAAGCCCCAGTTTTTTCATGCTTATTACCTGAATATTTTATACAATTTATACCATACATTTATATTCACATAACAATAAATAATAAATAATAATAAATCTAACCGTAATAAAAGATTATGAGAAGGTGAAAACACGGTTATAATCTTTTGCCCATACAATTAAATAATTTCAACATATCAATTCTTTCATGATCCTTTAATACAATTAAACAGTAGCAAATAATATCTAAAGTTATGCTAATACAACTCATTCGGAAACATACACAACTACCTGCAATAATTAGGTAACTCATAATATGAAACTTAAAATAGATACAGTTAAAATTCACTTAAAAGGAAATTTGATTACATCAAATGGAATCCAAAAATTATAGTTTTTCCAAATCACGGCTTTATTGACCGAGATTTAATTCCTAGATATTTCTCGACGACACCCTTCATAAAAGTTGCTTTCTTAATTTTTGATTATTTCTGTTTTCTAAACGCATTCGCATTTACGTTGTAGCGTCTCGACGCGCCACAGACGTCGTTATACCGGCGAAGTGATGTCCGGGGCGGAGGGCGCCGAGTGTGTGCAGAAATCCTTTTTATTCTTGTTATGTTAAGTTTTCGGAAAAGCGCGCCCGGAGAGATTCGGATGAAGAAGGCGCGAAATGCGAACCGCCGCGGAGTGGTACGCGTATTTAATTAAAAGTAATTAGAGGGCACCACCTCTCGTCGTGGCCTCGGGGTCGAGCAGCGTGCGGCATGACCGGCGGAGGAGCGCCTGGGGGGGAACGCGGCCCGGGTTCTAGGAGTAACGAGCAGGTGGGCTTCGCAAGCGCTTGCCCGGTAACCGAGTGGCGAACGGAGCGCGATTTGCGGGAGAAGGAACCGGGATCTCAAGCAGTAGCTGGGGTGAGTTAGAACGCCATTTCTGCCTATGGTTTTTGGCTGGGCTCTCGGACGGACTGCCATAGAACGGGTTTTTCTTGTAGATCCAAGGTAGCCATTACGACTCGGAGAGCGTGGATTGTTAAGTACCCTGAGACGAGTTGGATCGGACAACAGACCACCTAGGGAGAGACCGACCCGCCCTGGCTACTCGCTGGATCCGCTGTGGACGAGCGCCGTGGGGACCCCGACGGAGGCGAGCGGCGGTGGTGACGCCGGTCAAGGGGAGCAGGAAGAAGGAGGCGGCATTAGCGACACGGATCCGGTCTCGGCCGGCGGCAGGTATCGCGCCTCTAGTCGTATTATGCCCGCGGGGCACGCTTTCCGAAATATTTGCGCATCGCGAGCGGTTCCGTTTATCAGAACAAAAATGTAGTTTTTGTAAATCTGTTTTTGTTGGGACGAACAATATATATTTATTTTGGAGGAGACAGTGTAAATTAATAACATTCATAATTAAACCTAGACATCCGCCAGTCTACTGTCGGAGACTGACGGCGCACAAGTTTTTTACCGACAGTGGCGCCCAGAAAATAACCACCCACACAGACAGGACCCACGAGCCGCTCTAACCGCATGCTCCAGTGAGCTGAGCTGCCGTCCGCAGTCGTGAAGACCCCTATCAGGAAAGGGGAACACAATAACGTACAGGTTGTTTCAACCGAGACTTACAGTTGTAACTGTCTTAATATTTAGAATACAAAAAATTAATATTTTCGCAAATTCTTTCTCTTTTTCGAAATAAGTGATGTTTGGAAACCACACTCGTGCCGTTGTGCTCGTGTAGTTTCCAAACACTATTTATTTCTCAAAATCGAATGAATTTGTATTTCGCCAATTGTTAATACACTTGTTGTATTACTACTGATGATTAAGTATGTAAACTGCACTAAGAAATTGACCCAAAGAGTAATGACTGTCAGTATTTTCTAATAAGTTAAATATGCAACAATATGAGATTAGTTAATGGTTATTTATGCAATAAGTGAGTAAAGAAATACTTTTTCACAAGTACGAGCCAAAGGCGAGTGTGGTAATTCCTACTAGTGTAAAAAATGATTTACATACAATCCCAATATCCGGTTGAAATTCGTCAATTCGTGATTTTATGATAAAATTTAAAATAATCTATGTACAGAAAACGTCAATAGCGTTAGATTTTCTACGGGTGCTTCAAATATTTTATTAAAATTAAAGTTACTTTAAAACACTGTCAGTTTTATTAGTACTGTTATTATGGTTTCGTTTAATTAGTTTTAACCGGATTTTGGTATGATGGCCTACTTTTATTTCGTCGAATTCCTTTTGAGTTTTAAAGGGAGGGTCTGAAGCAGGTACCTATTTGGGGTGAAGAATGCAGCTTTTGCTAAAATTATTCATTTAGATGCCTTATGGTAGCCACATGTTCGCATGATTCACCCCGAGTTTTCTACCTGTTTTCGACCATCCCTTTAAATTTTAAAAGGAATTCGTTGGAATGAATGCAACATCTCAACATCCGGTCCAAACTAACATTCATTAAATAAACTTAATTCACGTTTATTTCATATTACACGTATTTTCAAGTTACAAATTGCAATTAACACATAAAAGCATTAACACATTTAAGGTGAAATGAGAACGGATAAAATAAACCATGAAAGGAACATTAAATACATAATTGGGGCTTATTTTATATCCATTTTATGAACGTAATTTCATTAAAAAAATTACTGAAATAAGGAGGAAGTGTAAATCGGGAATGAGCAAATATTATTTCAATCGATTAAATGTCGTAGCAAATAAAATAATTTATGAATTATATACATATATCAAAATCTTTGTTTTAAATAACTATAATGACTATTTTCTGACTCTACATATAGTTTCAACAAATCGCATTGCTATATTTTTTAATTATGAACCAGATCAAAAAACAATTCAAATAAAAGTTGTTCGATATTTAAAAGAACACCTACTAGTGACGTCAATAAATAGTTTTTAGCATGCATTGTGTTATTGCTATGGTATGAAACATTTTTTTTTTAATGGAAAACCACCAAGTTTTTTTTTACTTTTTGGATAGTGTCGCATAAGAAAATTTCGAGGATATTCGACTTGAAAACAAGCGATCGGTATCGCATAATGACTTTATTATTATTTTATTTACCGAATCTAAAATTGATTTTTATAAAAGTTCTTTGGTATGTTATAATACAACAAGCCATGAAGTTGGATATTCGTTGGCACTTATTATTTTGTTGCTATGACAACCGACTATTTCTTTTATTTTCAAATCAAATTTACTCAGAAATATTATAATGCAACTTCAAAAAATTAAATATATTGCTTAAATATTCTCCAATACACCAAATAACCTAGGTAAATTCCCGTATTAACGTGCAGTTCATGTATTTCTATCAGGGCGGTGGCGATTTAAATGAATTGATTTAGATCATGTTTTAATTTAAAATCAACTGTGATGGTAGTGATGGGAATAAAGGAGAAATTTTAATAATCGATTATTTGGACTAAAATATTTTAATAATCGATATAATAATCGATTAGTAAATCGATATTTTATTGATGCAATAATCATTTTCTCCACTACTGATTGACGAGTAAGCGCATTGATTCTCATTATGCTGAATATGTATGGTTCCATTTATAAATATAACACGTTTCTTGTTACTGATCATCTCTGAATTCTGTCATTTGTCAGTTGTGTGGGAGTATTCGAAAAGAGATAGTCAATCTATTTATAAGACTGTTACATGCCAATTGTGCAACATACGCACACACATATAAACATGTACTCAAATCAGTAATCAAAACGAGTGACTTGTTAATTCCTGGTATACGAACTGATTGTTTTATATTGATGTGCCAATTTTTATTCTAAACAATTATTTAATATTCCATAACATCTAACCCCCTTTCTGATCACATCTACCGTTTTTGTACTTTATAATTACTAATTTACAATTTATATATTTCCGTTTAACATGATACAAATAAAACCTTTCTGTTCATCGATGTACAATAATCGAGTATATCGAGATATTTTAATAATATACTAGTTCGATAATGATTTCTTGATAATTCCCATCACTACTCTTCACCATAAATATCAGTTTATCAGTTTTAACATATTTTTTTCAAAATCGTCAAGTCGAACAATAGCCTCAAATAAATCAGAATTAATCCCATTATTTAAATTAAATCAAATTGATTGTAACTGATTGCACAATAAATACGAACTGCCGTTCAAAATGCTTTCTGAAAATATACCTGATCAGCCTCTTCATCCTTAATTTATGGGCATGACCCATGTAAACAACCCTGACGAACCACTGAAACACCCTCAATAACACGCATAAATTGCGGTTTCTTTTCTTCCATTATTTCTCTCCAGCTTGAAGAGGGTGTCTCTCTTAACAAAATTTACATTTGGAGGGACCGACCAGTCCCTGATGGAACCCTGCGGTACACCTAGATTAATTTGATTTTCAGATGAGTAATATGTGTTTTTATTTGGGCCATCTGTGTACGTTACTTTCACAAGTTCGGCGTCTATCTGTTAAGTAAGACCTGAACCAATCGTTAGTAACACCTCTTACTCCATAATGGCCGAGTTTTTCAACAAAAAATTAATGTCAATGCAATCAAAAGCACGGCTTAAATCAATCAATAGTCCAACTGGATATTCTTTCAAGATTTTTGGTTAAGGTTTTATGAAAAGAGTGAAATGCTGTTAATGTTGAGTGATGTTTCCGGAAGCCATGTTGTGACGGTGTCAGAATATTAAATCTGTTTAAGTATACTTGCAGCCTAATTAACATGCATATTTCAAATATTTAAAAAAATACGGATAAAAGTGCAACTGGTCGATAATTTTCAAGTTCCAGAGGGTCCCTTTTCTTGTATATAGGGATGACGGAGGATAATTTTAGCTTATTCGGAAACGTACCAAGTTCAAACGATTTATTTATTAGATGTTGCAAAGGTGTAACCAAAGTATGTCTTGCTTTTTTTATTATAAAGTCGGGAATTCCGATAGTATAGAACGCATTGGACACTAAAATGCCCAGCATTGAATGATAATATACTACTTACATTTTTTCACAAAATATAACACTTCAAATCACATATTGTACACACTTAAAATTAAGTCTACGTATATTAAAACTTAAACTGCAAAAATTAAAATCGTCTACATTCAACTGTTTGTTTGTGTTATCGCGGTTCTGATTTTCAGTGAACACAATGGCCGTTGTAAGTGTCTTCGAGGGGTGAAATAAATGTCAACTGAGTGTTAACTTTCATAAAACTACCTCTCCCTCAAAAATCATAGTATTTACAAGTGGCGACAACACCCGCATCCCGAGGGGTGTAAAACTGTTTTTTTTCCTTGAAAGAATGTGCGCCCTTTCGCCATATGTGCAACGCTCAAGGGGCAGGTCTGCATTATTTCAAGGACGGTTGTAAAAGCGAGATAACCATTATTTAATGGAATAATAATAAATAATAGTCGATTATAATATTTTTTACCTTTCTTTTCATTTATCTCACACCTAATGACTGGTATAGTACGACGCCATAGACCCAGCGCTCGTCGTCGCCCGCCGCTGCGCGTTTTGCCGTACAAATTAATTTATTTTATACTGATGTAATCAAATGACCATTCCAAAAAAATATTATTTTTATATGAAATGAAGCGAGAAATACAGTGGTATTTTTTCAAGTTTTTAAAGTGATGGCCTTGAATAGTAAAATGACTTTCAATATTTTAATTGTTTATAATAATTATAAATTAACAACAAAAGTAATATTAGATAACATCAGAATGAATACAATTCTATTACCTTTAAAATGAGCCATAATTGAGCTACATGCGACTAACAGAAAGGGAGTTATCACGATCTAAAGGCATGCATAATTAGCGAGTTTTCAAAACTCTAATTGTCTGTATTTTAAAAAATACTGACGAAAAGAAAAACGCAAAAATACGGGTCAGCTTATAATGTATAGGCAACGCGTAAAAAAAATTTGAGGGTAATAGAAAAATAGACCCCATATTTCCGTTCGATTTGTAAGAATGTCTCATATACAGGGTGTCTACGCTAAACCCTTCGTTAAAAGTTTACAGGGTTGCCGTTGTATTAAAAATATGGAAACAATCCTCATCATACGGTAGAATCAGTTCTCCTCGCGTGAAATATTTTCAACTTTCTATCACTTCCGGTCCCACCGGAAGTAGCACCAACTTTCTTATTTTAAATGGAACACTTCATATATTATTATATTTTTGGATTCCTCGCTTAAATTGTAACATATTTTGTAAGAACGTAGGTACACTTATCTCTTTTAGTTTTCAAGAAAAATAATTTTTTCTAATATTTTGACCTTTAAAAGGTAGCCTGAAGTCTGTCTGTAACTTCTCTTAGGAATAAGATAAAATCACGAGTTACAGCTCTAATTGTACCTAGAGGATGCCTCTATTAGTAAAATAATTGGAAACTGTCAATTTTGATAATAAGTGTTCATAAAATGTCAATATCCAAGTGCCGTCTTAAATATCTCGTAATTCAATTTTTTTTAATGGAATCACCCATTTTTTATCGCACAGCACGATTGGGTGGAAAATTTACCACAAAAAAGTATTATACGAGGGTAATTTTTAAAGTAAGAAGCGTTTGTGGATCCTATCCGCGCATAGCCTTCCCCAAAGTTTTTTTACTGACAAACAGGGCCGCGCCAAGCGGGGGTGTTACGGGTGCTCAGAACCCGGGCGGCAGGTCTTGGGGGGCGGCAGGCCTTTAGAGCCCTCTTAGATTGGTGCCCACCAAATCTTATTGGTTTTTACAATTTGCAAACAATTTATTTAAAAGCGGCGCTCGTAAAAAAAATGAATCCACCTAAAATACTTTTTTTCGTAACACTTACGTTCGTGAAATAGATGATTGTTTATTCTTTGCGTACGGGTGCAAGCACGAAATCCATGAACGTATCTCTTTGTTTATATCGAAATTCTTTCTTTCTAAATAATTTAGAGATGGCCCTGCTGACAAATGCCTTCTCTAAACATTCGACTTTCTTTTCGGTCAGTCTCAAGTCCTTAAATGCGATAAACGATGTTTTATGGTAATTTAAGATTAGTTATAACCGTTACTAATCCCGCCGAATTCAAAATATGCGCTGTGAGTGAGATTTTATATGCAAAAACATTCGTCCTGGCAAAATCCATTGCCAACTCTTTAGGGCGTATGGGTAAGATGTGATGAATGATGGGAAAGTCCAAAAGTGGTCTCGTTTACATAATGGTTACAGAACAATCATCCGTGATGAGCCGTTTAATCGTGATAACGGACGAACTGAAAGTAACTGTTGATGCAAACATTCGACAAAACAGGCGCTTTACTATTAATGAACTTTATAAGATTTTCCACATGTTTCCCGATATGTTGTCTGTGACATTGTGACATTGACAGTATACACTTACAAAATGCATAATGCAGATCTGTGCCAGGTGGGTTCCAAAAATGCTGACGCAGGAGCACAAAACGAAATGCATAAACTGGCGGCCGATTTCTACGACGAAAGAATCTTCAAACTCATCTCCCGTTCGGAAAAATTTCTAATATTTGGCCTTACGGAGCCTATGTTACTAGTTTTTTTCACAGAAGACAGAAATTTCGAGAAAAGACATAATACCAAATGAACCCAAATATATAGGAGCGGCAAAGGTAATGCACCATAACGTGCAGTCAATTAAGAACAAAATTAATGAAATTGAAATATTATTGTCCGAATTGAATATTGATTTCTTTTTAGTTACAGAGCACTGGGTTGTAAATTCTGAGGCCTTTCATAACATCACCAATTATCATCAGATCTCTGTGTTTAAACCAATAACACATATACATGGTGGAACAGCGATTTTGGCGTCAAACAAATATGCCACAAACTGCAGGACATAAATGAGATATAAATGAGCTATCTCAAGAAAGGACTATTGAACTCGCCTGTGCTGAGTGTTTTCTTGAAAATAGCCCAAAAATTATATTGTTATGTATATATCGCTCCCAAGATGGAGTGTTCGCGGATTTTTTAAATATCCTTGAGAATATCTTGCACAAATTAATAATAGAAGAAAAATCAGACATTATATTAGGGGGTGAACTGGGATCTTCATAAACAAAATGATAATAAGACTTCTAACTTTCTTAATCTAATTGAGAGTTACAATTTAATAGTAACAATACAATCACCAACGAGAATCACTAGTTCGAGTAGTACGTGCATCGATAACATAATCACCAATATTAATTATATGAATGCTGATGTACTCGAGACTAACATCTCCGATCATAAGGGACAACTATTAAAATTCGGTAGCGGAATAGAGAGAAATCTAAAGATAGTAAAAAGTAGACAAATTAACTCAATCAATTTAAACAAATTAAAGGAAGGGTTAGGTTCAATAAACTGTGACGAAAGTCAGCTAATAAATGCAAATTGTGAAGCCTCATTTAATGAATTTTATGCTAAATTTTTAACTGCATTCCATAATTGTTGTTCAATAAAAACAAAAATGATTAATAAGTTTAAACCAAAAATACCATAGTATACTGAAAACCTAAAACAGATAAGAAATAATGCGAAATTCTTGAAAAACTTGCTAATAGTGAATTAGCTCATGAAAAACATCTAACACTGAATAAAGAATATAAAACTACACTAGAAAGTCAAAAGAAAAATTATAACACCAATCAAATTAAAAACGCAAACAATAAAACGAAAGAATTATGGAATGTACTTAAAACAAAAAAGAGGGCAACTTACCACAAAATAAATGTATTAAGCACATTGTTGACGACTTTAACCCATTAAGTCCCAAATAATTTTTTTCTTGAAATTTTAAATTTCACTCAATTACTTTAGTTAATACAGTTCACATAAACAAGAAAAAGCTTGAATTATTTTTTTAAAGTCTTAAATTTTTGAGTTATGACCTGTCCTATAAATAGGACACTGGCACTTTAGGTATCAAAATGTGCATTTCAAAAAATATATCAAAATCAAACAATACAACTAAAATCATTTATAGAAACACAATATTTATATACATTTATTTTGTAATTTAATTAACAGCAAAATGAATGTACTTTTTATTTTTAAATTCTCATTTCTTGGTATACATTTTTTTTACCATACCTACACCAAGATCTACTTGCTCAATCCAGTAATGTTTTTCGGATGGCACTTGATATCCAGAAAATAAAAGAATACTGATAAATGCTCTGCCCTTGTCAGACGATAATTTGAAACTTGGGTTATCACAACTTCCGTAAAAAAAACCTTATTTTCTGCGAGGCGAATTTTCAAATTTGAATATTTGAAGGTCCAGCCATACTTATATCGTTACTTTCGCAGGTTCAGAATTATCAAGTAAATTATATTGCACTACAAGTTCGCCAGGTACAACATTTATTTCCACTGTTCCTAAAATATTATCATCTGCTTCGTCTTCATCAGTCAATGAATCAGGATCTGGCGGAACAACTACTATATCAACGTCTTCGGCTCTCATAAGGTTAGAATAATTTATAATATCCTCCATCCCTTGTAATGACAATGCTTTTCGATGCATCTGCTTGATAAAAAAAGTGAGCAAATAAATCTATGAACTGAAAATATCACACCAAAAATAAATAAGTAAGTACTATTACTTACCGTGAAAAAAATGTTTCGAATATAAACAAGGAAAAAATGATGAAAAACGGTTATGTGCACAAGAAATACACGTATAAAGTGTATAAACTGATCTAAAAGTTTTAAGCAAATGGACAGACAAACTCACACGTTTTGATATCGGTAAGTACCAGCGTCATATTTATAGGACAGCCATCTTAGCCCGGAAATTACGCACGTATTTTAAATATTTTTGATACAAACACCTTATTACATGTTAACACATACCTTTTCCAATGAGAAAAATATAAACACAGAAATTACACAATTGTTTTGCAACGTATAGAGATATAGATTTCTTATGAAACATATTAAGTAAAAAAGCGATACATTCAATATTTTTTTATTCATTTGTTATTCTAAAATATTTGAAGAAAAAAATATTGAATAGTTTATTAATGTACAAACAATGTATTTCTAAAGTTATATTTAATTTGAAAAACATTTAATGTTTGAAAAAAAATATTTCTTGTACTGTCCTATAAATAGGACACTGGTACATAACGGTTTAATGCCAAAATTGACGACCCCCAAAGAATTGTTACCACCATGAACAATTACTTTAGCACTATTGGTAACACGAAAGGAACAGGGAATGTATGTAACTATGAAATCTCGAATGAAGTGTTAGGATCCATTTTTTTTTCTCTATCCCGTAACCAAATTAGAAGTTACAAAAATAATTCTTGATATGAAATGCACTAGCTCGAAAGACTGTGATGACTTATTAATGAATATTTTAAAATATATCCAAGATTCCATTATTTAACCACTCACAAATCTCATTAATCATGCGTTAACCGAAGGTGTATTTCCGTCGACATTAAAAGTGGGGGAAGATTATCCCAATTTTCAAAAAGGGAGACCCACACTTAATATGTAATTATAGGCCAATATGCATTTTGTCAGTATTCTCAAGGATATACCGAGTAATCTATAACCGAATTATAGGCTATTTGGAGTACAATAACTCACTATGTGATGAACAGTATGGTTTTAGGAAGGGCTTCACCACCACTCATGCTATATACAATTTCATCAATTTTGTCTTACATAATCTAGATAATAACAAACACGTCTATTCAGTATTCATTGATCTAATGAAAGCGTTTGACTGTGTTCCCCATGAACTACTACTGAATAAGTTAACAGCGTACGGACTAAGAGGCAACTGTTAAAGTCTTATCGTCTTATCTGTCTGATAGGAAAGATGTGACAACGGCACCAATTAATAATGCTCATTGTACATCAACTATCGCCACTCAAATAGTTGGTGTACCACAGGGAAGTGTTTTAGGATCACTATTGTTCCTATTATTCATCAATGCCCCTCACCATCAATGGACACATCACAATGTTTGCGGACGACACAACTATTAATATGGAGGATAGCTGCCTACAGAAACTTAATGAGGTAAGCAGTCAGATGCTTACGGAATTAGATACTTGGCTTACCAAGAACAATTTAATGGCTAACGTATCTAAGACTCATATAATTAACTATAGAGCCCAGTTGGTCAAACTGATGTACGCATGTGCGGTTCGCATACAAAAGAAACCAACCAAATTAAATCCCTGGGTGTCACCATACAAAATAATCTTAAGTGGGATACCCATACAACAGATATGTTCAAAAATTTCCAAATTCTCATATTTAATATATTCCACACGCAAGGACGTACATGAGACAGCTGCGAGAATTGTATATTTGTCTTACTGTCAATCACAAATAACATACGGCATTATATTCTGGGGTTGTACAACAGTTAACAACTTTAAAAAATTATTTATTGTACAAAAAAGATTAATACGGGCTATTGCATCCGTTAAACCCAATACTATAGTCTATTTTTTTTAAGATTACAGTAACTAAAAGACTGATTTACACCATTAAAATATGTGAATCTGGTGACAAATATTGGTGCCAAATTCAAATCTAGTGGATTAAATGTATAATGTAAAAACTATGAATTTTATAACGGATATAGAAAAAAATATTTGTTTTAAAGTTGATAAATTTGATTAAAAAAATGCAACACAAATTTCATGTCACACACATGTGTAGATATCAAATTCATTTACAGTGATATGAGTTGTATTGACATGATAAAATTTCATTTAATGAAAGTGTTTTTCAAGTATGTTATACTTCCTGTACTGTGTACTATGACGAAATGGTAATAAAAAAATGCAGTGATGTTTAATGGAATTCAATGAAAATAATACACACTTTAAATACATATATATTTATTACACAAAAATATTTATTCTGTATCAGAAAAATCTTCTTCAGTAGATGAGCCGGTTTTCACATTGAATTGTAATTGCATTTCTTCAATAATATTGTCTAATTTGTACAATTCTATTTCTTCTTTTTTTATGTGTTCAACACATTTAGCCCATTTTTCTGGTGTTACTTGCCGCAAACCTTCATGAAAAAGATTTTGTACATCTGGCAATTTAAAGGTTTTATTGTTTTTTGCCACATGCCCTTTTACTTGTACCCATACGAGCTCAATGGGATTTAATTGGCAGTGGTAGGGTGGCAATCGCAAAATTTGTCGGTTTGTCTTTTTAACAATGTCATCAATTCTATAGGGCACAGGATGGTTACTAACATATTTTTTGGCAGCAATTAACAATTGAATTTTTAACATGTCATCATCTATTTCAACCCCTTTTTGCAGTAAATATGTTTTTATATTATTTTTGGTCCAAGCACTTGTTGGAACCTTCTCAAGTTTAACGGAGTGGTATGGCGCGTTGTCCATTACAATAACCGCATTATCCTCTAAACGTGGCAAAATATTTATTAGCCATTCCTCGAATTGTGTTGAATTCATTTCATCGTGGTAGTCGCCTGAGTTTTTAGATTTAAATAATAATAATCCACCTTCTACAAACCCATTTTCATTCCCGATGTGGCAAATTATTAGACGACTACCCTTTCCTGAGGGGCTTTTTAATCCTACAGATAAATTTTCCACAAATGCCTGACGTGTGCTATATACTGTAGTATCCTTCCAAATTTTATTTGTTATATGGCCTGCATTTACCCAAGTCTCGTCTAAATAAAAGATGATGCGTCCCTCTTGTCTAAATTGTTTTATTTTAGTTAAATACTTTCTTCTCCAATCAATAATTTCATCCTTTTCAATTAGCATACTATTTCTACCTTTGCCCCTTTTCTCCCACACAAACCCTTATTTTTTCAGGACTTTGAATAGTGTGGTACGTGACATCTGCATAATATCATCATTACGTTGTACAGCCTGTAATAATAACAGTATTATGAATACATTGTCTACTTTTAATGTATTAAACTCACCATTACAAGTTTATCCAAAGTAGATATTTCATTCCTTTTGAAGAAAGAGTGCACTGTGTGGCGCACTGCTTTTTTTTTCAGTTTCCGTCAATTTTGAGCATGTATCAAGACGCACTCTTTTTTTGGGTGGTGATTTCAGAATTCCCGTCTTATCCATCTCAGAAACAATTTTAAACATAGTTTTTTCTGAAATTCCTACATCTGCAGAGGCAAGTCGTATGGCTTCAGTTTTCATTGTACCGGATTTATATTTTAAATAAATATTGTAGGCCATTAATCGCTGCCCACTTCGGATAGATTTTCCCTGCGGGTTTTTAATAACGTTTGTTGCACTCGTCGATGGAATCTCCATATCGGACATGGTACAAATATAAAAGTCAAGAAACAACACAGAACAATAAGAAAGAACACTAAACAACACAAAACAATAAGAAATAACACTAAACAATACAAATCAGCAACACGTGAATGGATATAATGACGGACGCAGACAGACAGAAGGTTATGCTTATGACAACTATCAAAATGACAAGGATCACTAGACAAAATAAAGGTGGAGAATTAAATCTGTCCGGTGTGAGTTTTCCCACAATTTCAACCAATCACTGAACAATGTCAAATTGGTCCTATCTTTCCTTGACTGTAATCTTAAAAAAAATAGACTATAGTTGCCGATTGTTGTTCAAAAAGCTCAAATTATTGCCTCTGGCAGGATTGTATACAGTGCGAGTCTCCAACTTGGAATAAATTCAGTAAATCAAAGAATGTTTATTCTTCGGAAATATGCTCGGACACGTCGATTAGTATTTTAAATTGCGCTCTTTATGATGTAATAAAATTTTATACAGCGTGTCCCAAATTTGAGATATGACGTCATTGACTATTTTTTTTATAGCAACCCTAATTTTTTATCACTATTCTTAAAGAGTATATCAAGTTACACATGTGTGCCAAATTTCAAATTTTTTTCCCTGTCATTTAGAAGATATTTAACAAACATTATCAAATTTGTAGAATGAAGAAATCAAGTCACCTTAATCGAATTTTTATGCATTTTAAAAGTGGAATGCCAAAACGTGCTGGTTTGTCTTTTTTTTTTTCAAACTGACGTTTATCATTTTGACGTTTAGTTATAAAAACAAGTAAGAAGTGAAGCATCGCATTCCTCGCATATTCGAGTGAGGAGAGTATTAGTCGTTCCATTGTTGTGTTGACTGTTGTTCACCGTTGGTCGAAAAATTATACTAACATGCCGTACTTAACTGAAACCCACAAAATCGAAATTTTAATGATGATTGGCTATGGAGATAGGACAAGAACACAAAATGAAGTTATTTATTTATTTAGAGAGAAGTATCCTGACTTACCAGCCATATCTCAAAGTACCGTAAGCAAGATTGAAAGTCAGTTTTGGGAAAATGGGCATTTAAGAAAAACGAATAATCATCGTCAGAATGCGCTGAGTGAAGAGGTCAAAATTGATGTACTTCTCTCTGTTCATGAAAATCATCATGTCTCCTCTAGGCAGATGGCTAGGGAACTCAAAATTAGCCTTCAGTGTCATGAATCCTTAGAGAGCAAACATTTCATCTTTATAAAATGACAATCCTCCAGGAACTCACCGAAGATGATCCGGATAGAAGACTTCAGTTTTGCGAAAAAATGATGGATGTACTAGATAGAAATGTTCTAAAAATAGAAAATATATTGTTTTCCGATGAATCAACGTTTATGTTAAATGGTGAGGTAAATCGTCAAAATTGCCGTTATTGGGCAGACAAGAACCCACACTGGATGAGGGAAGGCCACACTCAATATCCAGAAAAAGTTAATGTTTGGGCAGGGATTGTTGGTGATCGAATTTTAGGACCAATTTTCTTTCCAAATAATCTCAATGGAGCGGGATATTTACAATTCTTGGAGGAAGAGCTAATTCCGAGTTTGGCTATTTTGTTTCCTTGCCCTGTAGAAGCTGACGTCCCGAATAGAAACATCTGGTTTCAACAGGACGGTGCGCCTCCTCATTTTGCAAGGCGTGTCCGTGAGTACCTGGATAATGTATTTCCACGAAGATGGATTGGCAGAAGAGGACCAGTTGAATGGCCACCCAGGTCTCCGGATTTAACACCTATGGACTTTTTCTTATGGGGGTACTTGAAAAGCAAAGTTTTTAAGACCAAACCGCCAAATCTTGAGGAGTTAAAAGAACGAATAAGACAGGAGTGTAGACTAATTTCCCCCGAAGTAATTAGAAATGTTCAAAACGAGTTTCAGTTCCGTTTAGGGTATTGTCAGTTAGAAAATGGACAACATTTTGAGCATTTATTGAAGAAAGACTATTAAGTTGAATTCATTTTTCAAATTTGATACTGTTTGTTAAATATCTTCTAAATGACAGGAAATAAAAATTTGAAATTTGGCACACATGTGTAACTTGATATACTCTTTAAAAATAGTGATAAAAAATTAGGGTTGCTATTAAAAAAAATAGTCGATGACGTCATATCTCAAATTTGGGACACGCTGTATAAAATTTTATTACAACAAAAAGAGTGCAGTTTAAAATACTAATCGACGTGTCCGAGCATATTTCCGAAAAATAAACTTTGTTTGATTTACTGAATTTATTCCAAGTTAGAGACTCGCACTGTATATACGAAACCCTAAAATTCGTTAAAAACAATATAGCCATTTTTGGAAATAATCAAACTTACCACGAACACAACATCAGGTCAACAACTCTCAGACTACCAAAACATTCTCACAGTTATTACCATAGTTCATGTGTGGTACAATGCATCAAATTATATAACGTTTTAACAAATTCTTTGAGGCAATTACCAAAAAAAGTTTTTTCTCAAAAAGATACAACAAATAATTTTGCAAAACTGCTTTTATGCGATCGATAAATACGTAACTTTCTGTAATAATATGTGAATTATATGCCTGCCATTTTACGATTTTACGATTTTTTACAATTTTACAATTTTTACGATTTCATGATTTTAAGGCCCACTTGCACCATTGTAATTAAGCTGTGCTTAAAGTATTCTTAAAATTTAAACAACTCTTAAGTGAGTATTTTGCTTGCACCATACTTTAAGTACAGCTTAAGCAAGACTTTAAGGCCCACTTGCACCATTGTAATTAAGCGATGCTTAAAGCATTCTTAAAATTTAAGCAACATTTAAGTGTGTATTTGGCTTGTACCATATTTTAAGCACAGCTTAAGGAAGACTTTAAATAAGCCGTCGTCATGGACCGCTTAAAATTTAAGTCTGCATACATAACCTTCAATTCGTTCCGTCAGTGGTCCCTTGTGACAGATATTGATGCACAATAAATTATTTTCAATAACAAAACTCCTAGTATATTTAAAATGGTACTTGAAGAATTAAACTTTGGAGTGGACTATATTTTTTAAGACGATTTAGACCTCATGGATATTATTAATTTCATTTATCCACTAGTTTGAAAGAGAGCTGATCATTCTCATGATTTGGACGATTTGTCCATCTTTCGGTGTTTTCGTGTCCGCAAATAAACTTTGTTAAAATTACTTGGCCTGACTCAAAATACTGGGTAATAATGACATAACCTCTCTTTTTTTACGCACCGAGATTTCTTTATGCGTGCCTTCAAAAATATTTAATTGAGCATTGAATTCTTAATAATTATGGCGAGTTTCACTATTTCCCTGTTCGTACACCAA
This sequence comes from Ocypus olens, assembly GCA_910593695.2. NCBI lineage: Eukaryota > Metazoa > Arthropoda > Insecta > Coleoptera > Staphylinidae > Ocypus > Ocypus olens. Next base: position 42,229,959 of record OU343060.1, read on the forward strand.
CGCTGTTCACGTCAAAATCAGCTGAGACAAGGACACCTATGCCGCCAACGTTAAAAAGTGAGAATCGCATGATTTTACGATGTTGCAACACTTTGAGCTTGCTTACTAAAGCAATTGTATTAATACCAATGGTGCATGACGCTTCCATTTAAGCATGGCTTAAAATATAAGTCCTACTTTACAAAGTTAGACTTAACGAAAAAATGGTGCAAGTGGGCCTAAATAAGTCGTTGTAATGGACGGCTTAAAATTTAAGTCTGTAAACATAACCTTCAAATCGTTCCGTCGGTGGTCCGTTGTGATAGACATTTATGCACAATACATTCTTTTCAATAACAAGACTCCTGGTATATTTTAAATGGCCCTTGAAGAATTAAACTTTGGTGTGGACGATATTTTTGAGGAGGATTTAGACCTCATGGAAATGATTAATTTCGGTTATCCCAGGTAACTAGTTTGGAACAGAGCTGATCATTATCATCATTTGGACGAATTGTCGTTCTTCAGGTATTTTTGTATCTGCAAATAAACTGTGTTAAATTTACTTAGCCTCACTTTCAAAATACTGGTTGATAATGACATAACCTCTCTTTTTATGCACGGAGATTTCTTTACGTGCACATTTGCCTTCTAAATTATGTAATTAAGCTTTTAATTCTTAATAATTATGGCGAGTTTTCACTATTTCCCAGTTCATACCGCAACGCTGTACACGTAAAAAGGCGATGTCAAAATTAGCTGAGAAAAGGACAGCTATGTCGCCAACATTAAAAAGTGAAAATCGCAAGATTTTGCGATGTTGCAACACTTTGAGCTTGCTTACTAAAGCAATTGAATTCATTCCTATGGTGCATGGCGCTTCCCCTTAAGCATGACTTAAAATATAAGTCCTTCTTTACAAAGTCACACTTAGCGCAAAAATGGTGCAAGTGGGCCTAAGATGTATGTATGTACTTTTATAAATTATTTACTGCTATTTTAATTGTGTGCTCAGTTTTAAATATATTTATTAATTGTAATGAGTCTATGTATTATACTACTATATGTTTATTTATAGTTTATTCCATTTTAATACTTAAGTTCACCTCTACCAACATTTAATTACACTTCTTTACCAACCCATGAATGTAACATTCGTTATTGGAAATAAATACCATTATTATTATTATATTTATATTTAAACTGGAACGGTTCTTACTTTAAAAATAACCCCCGTACAAACTAAAGCAAGTATTTATTGAATTATTTCGAAGACTAATTTTTCATCGCATTTCTGGAAGGTATAATTTTGCAGGGCACAAGTGCACTTTAGTAGGCATGTGGCATGCTTTTTTGTCGCTATTGTAATGGAAACTGTTAAATAATAAAACCATCTAAAATAAAGTATTACAGAAATCAAAATCAATGAAATGAATCATTACATAAATCAACAAATTATAGGACCCCGCACAAACCTTATAGAAAATGGGTCTCATGAAAAGTTCGCATGGTTGCAACTATGATTCGTTGAGCCGTATGAGTACTAAAAAGAGTCGAAAGTAAGAAATACACAACTACCGCTGCCACTATGTAAGCACTTAATAGTTATTTAAGCGACAAGGAACGTAAGGACGTATTAACATATGAGGTAGGCGAATACGTCGCCTGCCGAAAATGTTAATTGTCATTACGTTCCGTGTTGCTTATTATCCCATAGCATTATCGTTTCATTCCGTGACCTCATTCTGAGTCCAGCAGTCGAGACGTCCAGACGTAGAGTACGTTTGAATAGAGAAGAGCCCAAGGTTGCGCGAGATTTCAACGTTCGCTTGAGCCAGTGGCGTGCGCAATTCAAGTAAATATATTTGGGAGGGCAGAAAATAATACGTGAAGATCCCAATATAGGTGCTGCCTTCAAAAGAATCTATATTGCTTCGTATTCCATAAACTCTGGGGAGATAATTTCACGAGATTGAGAGTTAATTACTTGTCCACGTTTCCCCAACAAACACTACCTTTCGGCGGCCATCGGAATGCAGCGATAAATGATTTAATCAAAAATGGAACAACTAATATAAACCACTGTCTACAGTTCACTAACTGAAAAGAACTGATTTTTATAAACACAGGAAAAACGAATCAAAGCAAACAACGAACAATAAAAAGCAGAATGACACTCGGAACTCGGAAGCAACTACGCTAATGAAACAGTGCCACTCCCTATTTTGCATAATAGACTCGACTAACGGCTAAAAACCAGTTTTCGTTCGTGCGCAAGGCTCTTCTCTATTCAAACGTACTCTACCAGCAGCTACCCAGAATCGATCCGCTCCGTGCGGTTTTCCAGTCGAGGTCTCCGTTTGCCGAACGAACCCATAAACCGCCGTTTTCACGGCGCGAGTCGAGTTTTCAGAACCATCCGCGTTAGCTTCGAACGAGTTTTTCCTGGCCCAACCCGGCTTACCAGGTCTAATTCGCTTCACCCTTACCTGCCGCACGTCCAGTCGTGTTCGGTAACAAGGGGAGTTATTGATTATCTCTCACTGCCGACAACTCGGCGATCACCTGCCCAGAGTTAAGGTGCCTTCCTAACATATTTAATTTCTAATTATATCCTTTTGTATATTTTTCAGTGAGGCGAACGTCTCCGTAGCTAGGGCGAGTTCTAACTGCTCTGGCCGCGGAGGGCGGTACGAGATACGTCTCTTGACTCGTGCAGGGGTACCTGCACGTAACCTGAGGCGTTATCACGCTCGCTATAACAGCTTGACCTCAGCTTTGCCATCTGCCCGGACATCCCCTCTAACCGAAGGGGATTGCTGGGGAGATCAGGGGATATCGGCCAGGTGCCTTCATAGACACGCGTGGTACCGTTATCACCTTCTGCACCGTGCCCATCATGGCCGGTGTCGAAGTCCCCACAAACTTACCAAGCCTCCCGTCCGAGGGCGAGGAGGACATGGAGATTAACTCGATCTCCGACGTTCTCAGCATCAGAAGCAACGCGTCCACCTCCCATGTGGACGCTAACATGGCGTCGCACGTCCAGCTTAGTCGAGCTGGACAAGTTACAGACCCAATTAGATGCGGTCTTAATTCAAAATTACGAGTTAATGCAGCTCAATCTAGAGCTACAACGTCAACTTTCGAAATTTATGTTCCCTAACACGACGTTCTCCACCGACACCGACACGCCCATCCCCTCGCAAGAATGCGAGAAGAAAATGGAGCAGGCCAACTCGGCCATCGACGAAGACGAGTTTAAAGAAATCTCCAGCGAAGGCGTTATTCGAAGACAGCGCAGGGCGCAAAGAGAGGCAGACAACGCCTCTGCAAAAGATCACGCCGCAAAAATTGCGCGCGAGAAACAAGAAAAATTTTCAGAACCACAGCGTTCTCGCCCCGAAAAGCGCCATGCAGCCCCCGATACACCGCCAATCCGGCCGAAAAATCAACCACCAACTCCGGTAGTCCCCCTGCAGCTAATTCTTCAAGCGCAGTGGGAAAAATCCGGCCACCCATCCAAAACCGACCCAAGTCGGCGGTGCTTGACTCCGACGATCGACGGTGCCAAGCGATCAACCTCGACCAACAATGCGCTTGTCCATCCTGGCTACAAAAGATCCTCCGTTCCTCGGCATGCAAGGAGGTTATAACGGTGCAGGTCGAATCCCCGATCGACTTCCGAAATGCCACTCGCTACTTAGACGAGAGAGGTGTGCCGTATCACACCTACCAACTTGACGAGGATAAAAGCCTCAAGGTGGTGCTCCGCACCGTCCCTATCGAGATCTCCACACAGGAGCTCGAAGACTCGCTTAAAGAAAAGGACATCCCGGTGATTTCGGTCACCAGGATGACAAATCGACAATCCCCTTGGTGTACGTTCAGGTCACCAAGAACGACGATGGGAAGCAAATCTTCCAAATACGCAGTGTTGCTGGACTTCTCTATCAAAGTAGAGTGCATACACAAATCCGGGGGCAATCAATGCCACCGATGTCAACGAGTCGGCCACTTACAGGCCCTCTGCCGCGCCGCATTTGTCTGCGTCAAATGCGCCGGCAACCACCCCTCCGCAGAGTGCTCTGCCGCGAGCGACTCAGAGCCTAGGTGCTCCAACTGCGATGGCCCTCATGTGGCCAGCTTCCGAAGCTGCCCTGCCTTCACCAAGCCCTAGAGGCAAAGACCTCTCACTGGGCTAGGGTTGCCAGATCGTGGCTAATCATTTCCGGGACATTTCTGGGGCCACGAACGGAATCAGAGTTGTGGTCTCTGGTCCGAGACTAAACTTAGTAGGAATTACCTAGAACTATAGGTTGATGAAAAATAATACTTTTTTGTAAAAATCTTTTTAATGACTTTCTTAAACTGTTAAATACAAAAAAATGTAATTCAACTTGTGTAAGTAACTTTTTAAGGCTTAAATAAATATTAAACTTTGAACATTAACATAACATATTATTTAAAAAAAAGAATTTAACACAGAAACTGAGATCCTCTTTCAGACTTATCAATTAAACTTTGATAGAAAATCAACATTAGGTATTTTGTAACATAAAAAAATATAGAACAAATATTGAGCACTTTATAACTATTAATGAAACTTAGGTAGATGTATTATCTAATATAAAAAAACTAAACAAACGAAAAGTGAGCATATCTTTCAGACTTATTAATTAAACTTTGGCAGACAATCAACATTATTATTAACTTAAAACAATTTAACGCCTCTCTTTGGCAAATAAATCATCTTAAAATCGAAACATATATAAAATTATTTTTTTAAATACTTTTCGCTAGAATTTGCCATTTTCAATAATTTTTGGCCGTCATTGCTTTGCAAAACAGATATCATTTCTGAGCAAGTCTCAGTAAAATTTATACGAGTTTGCAGTTCAGCTTTTATTAGATCCATGGACATTCTGTTTCTATCTTTTGTCCATAAATTATTTAATAAGCTGAAAATTCTTTCACAAAAGGCGTTGCTCGTTGGAATTGACAAAACAAAACCAACAATTCTCTTTAGATTTACAAGGTCATTAGAAATATTTGTTCTAAAGAAATGGGCCCAGATTTTATCGTTTGGCAAGTCTTTTGGAAGTATCTCAAAAACGGCTTTTAAACAAGCGAACTCTGTATAAAGAGAATCAATGTCAACTGCATCTTCAATTTTTAGAATCACTGGAAATTCAGAGAGCTTTTCCCAGGTCAATTTCAATTCCTGTGATTTAAGAGACAAAAGCTCAAACTTTTTGTAAATACCATCAGGCCCAAAATCATATCTCTCTTCTAAGTAATCGATTGCTCTCTGCAAGAAAATATGTGCCTGTGACTTGAATGTATTCCTTTGGTCTTCGGTGAGGGTTTTAAAAATGGCTCTGACTTTACTTCCAAAAAAGTTATCAGCAATTCGGGTTTTTAATTGATCAAAAAGACCTCGTATTGCATGATCCATCTCCAGAATGGTGAAGCTGTCACTTTCTAATAGCAATATCACTTTTGTGAATTCAGGCAATAAATTATTCAAGAAGAAAAGGTAACAGTCATTCAGACCTTCTCTTTTACACTCTTCTTCATTATTGAGATCATTAACGTCGCAACCTTCTGAAATAAAATCCCAAAGTACTTTATGACTGTGATTTGGTCCTTTAACCAAAAAATAATATTTTACAGCAGGCCAACTATATACTAATCGCTCTATAGCTGGCAAAAGTGACAACCATCTTCTAGGAACATGTCTCAGCAGTTCTTTGTACTCGATTTGAGCAAATTCGCAGCACTCCTTCAATTTTTTCGTTTTCAAAGCTGACGAACTAAATTCGCTATAAATTTTCATGATGATGCTTTCTACGTTGACATCAAGACCTTTCAATGCATACTTTACGCAATTATTTATAATGTGACAATAACAATTGGCTTTGAAAACGCGCGCGTTTTCCGTTTTTAACTTTTGATACACAGAATTATGTATACCGTAATTTACAGAAGCATTATCTGCACTGTATGCACTTATTTGATCAATGCTGAGGCCGGCTTCAGCCATGATTTTTGTCAGGCATTGATATATATCAAGCGATGTTTCGTCAGTGTCTTCATAAAAATCTAATAATTTTTGACATATACCCGTTTTGCTATCAAAATACTGAACAGCACATGGAAATGTTTTTCTATTTCCCACGTTCGATGCATCTGAGCCTACTGAAAAAAAATAAGATTCTTTTAAATCTGAGATCAACTTTTCTTGTGAATAAGGTCCTAAAACACCGCGTGTGATTGCTGAGGCCTTAGTACGTCCACATGTCATTTTCGCACTTATTTGACTATCTGGAATAATTTTGTGTATATTTTTTCCCAGGCAGTCCAAACTGTTGTAACTCAAACCACGTTTAACATTATGATAAATTAACGCCACTTCTGCATTTACGACCGACATTTCTTCCTTTGTATCTTTTTTGATGAAAAAGTTATGCATGCATCTTGACATTTTTTTGGCTGACATCATATTTTTATGCTTGTTACTATTGACGTGAACCTACGACAAGACAATACAATTGATAAAACTATTACGACAAAAACTATCATAAATAAATAAATTTATAACACAAGATGTATTTTACAATACCTACACACACCGACTAAATTATTTAATCTATCTACGACTAAGTGCTTATCTGTCAATCTACTAACTCGTATTTAATAAAATATAATAATTTAATTAGTAGTAACAGCAACTTACTGTCAATGCGCGGCGACCTTCATACTGAATTGCGATTTCTGTGTTACATATTCTGCAAACTGCTGTAAACTCATTTTTTTTTGCAATCCAGTCTTTAAAATCAGAATCATTTAACCATCTGTCATTAAAACCCGTGAATCTCTTTTTGCTCGTTGATGGTAAAGACAATGCATCCATGTTGATAAATATTTTACATCCACTCCGAATCAAAAACAAAACATGAATGAACCGCGCGCGGGCGATACTTGCGGTGCATGGGCGGGGAGCCGCCGAGGGGAGGGCGGGTGGCGACTCAGCGGCGAGCTGCTCTCACCCCTCCCCTCGCTCACCTCACACAGCGCGAACACGCTATGTTTGGTTTGACTTAGTTTGTGAAAAAACCTAGTATTTTTTCATTCCGGGACAGCAAAGTAAAATTACTGGACACGGAACGACACGCAAAATTCCGGGACAATCCCGGAAATCCCGGCCATCTGGCAACCCTACACTGGGCCCGCTCCTGCACCACTGAGGCAATCCATCAGAGTTCCTGGAACCTCGTACGCGAGTATCACCCAGGACACTTCAAACTCAGAGGGCGGCTCCCGCCCCTCAACCACCCGCACAAAACACCACCGTGCCGCCATACGACATGAATCGTCTCCCCATAAATAGGAATCCGATGCTAGCCACCGCGTTACGCGAACTCCTAATAACTGCTGCCAACCAGGAAGAGCGCGACCTCACCAGAAATGCTACCGGGCGTGGCACCTCTATCTACATCAAAAGGAGACTCGACCACTCACATCTCCCCATAGACGGCCTGACCAACCTTGAGTCCACTGCCTTGGTCCTCAGTACCACAGACGGTCCGCTAAAAATCGTTTCGGGGTACCAATCCCCCAGTAAGACTCTTTTCGATGCTGATCTCGACATCATCTTCAACGATGTCATGCCCACCGTCCTGGCAGGAGATCTTAAAAGCAAAAGCGCTGCTTGGAAGAGCAGAGTTACCAACAGACGCGGTAGAGTCCTCGAAGCCTCCATCGCAAACTCGCCCTACGAGATAGTTGCGGCGGCTCCAGATAGCCCCACACACTTTGATCGCAACGGCTTCCAGCCTGATATTCTTGATATTGCGCTGCTAAGTAACCTAAACGTAGAATATGATATTTGGGTCGAGAATTAATTCCGACTGCAAACCAGTAATAATGCATGTCGTGTTGGGTGTCAACAACTCACCCCATTATATCAGGAATACGGACTAGAAGCTTTTCAGGCAAAAGGTTCACAAACTCCTCTCTCCTCTTCCAAGCATTAAGAAAATAGCGGACCTAGATGCCGCAGTCGCCAGTCTCACTACTGCTATCCTCACAGCTGAAGAATCCTCGACCACGAAAATTTCGACAAATCCCGTGCCTGTCAATATCTCGCCGGAAATTCTTGAAATGATCCGCAAGAGCAAAGCGGCCTGTCGGAGGTGAAACAATACGCACCTACCCGAGCACACTGGATGGAGGCCTACTCCCTTGCAGCTCGGGTCAAAGAAAACCTCCGCGTTTTACGTAACCTGAGCTGGGAACGTGAAATCGATGGGGTCAATTCCTGCTCCAATACCTTCAGGTCGGGCCACTATCCACGGTGAGAGAGGGCTCGCACACTCAGATGCTGTGAAGGCTGAAGCATTCGCCGACTCCCTCGAACATCAATTCACCCTCAACCCTAGCGAGAATTTCGACTTCGAGGATAAAATAACATCCGGAGTTAGTTCATATCTAACAGCAGACAATAGCCATAGTCCCCATCACCAAAACCGAAGTAGACGACCTCATAAAAAGAAGGCCCTGGAACCTGACGGTACCAGCACCGCCATGGTCCGTAAACTCGGCAGAAAAGGTAGAGTCGCTATCTTAAACATCGCGAACGCGTCTATGAGGTTAGGATATTTTCCGACCTCCTGGAGCAGTGGTGGGGAAACTTTTTTTAAGACGGGCCATTTGTAATAACTAGACAATCGTAGCGGGCCAAAGAATAATGCTTAATCGTTAACTAATTTATGTGTTCTATAAACATATACATATATTCAAAGACACATTCCAGACATATTAGTGTGGCTGTTGTAAGTGAGAGAAGTCGTGCTAGTTGTGATCTTCCGTTTTCGCTGTTCTAAGTTATAATTATTCGTTTATTTTGCTGTGAATGTGAAAATATACATTTGGTTATGTTTTCCGTATAATACATACATTAATATCCACAAGCTGTGAGTATTAACAATAGATTTAGATTTATAAAAGTACATAACCTACTCCTTTGTTTACAATTTTTGCGGCGATCGCCGGAATTACAAGCGCGCGGTCTACTGTCGCGCTGCATCGAATTATCATCTACTCTACAACACCGGACCCAGGCTATTTAGAATTTGATACTCAATTTATTGTTCAATAAATCCTCCTTTGTTTTGCATAAAATCCTACCCGTGGCCCTTATTGTTTGTTGATTTTGTTAGTCACCACGACAGGCCCCGTCGGTGCGAAGTGTGTGTCCCCGTCTGCTTCCCCTTTTGAACATTTTTTAATTGATAACAAATACACACGATGGTTAACAAGTGCGGTATTTGTAATCAAGGTATAACACCAAATACTTCGTCCTTAAAATGCAATGGTAAATGCAAAAAATCAGTCCATGTCAAATGTTCCGATGTTAAGGAGATAGAAATATCTTTTATTAATAACACAAAATCCGGATGGGTCTGTAAAAAATGTATCAACTCTGATTATGCGCCAGCGAGTGAAATAATTACCGTCGATATTCTCAATAAAATACTGGACGCCAAATCGAGGAATTTAAAGTTGAACTGAGAAATACCATTACTGAGCGCCTGGATTCTCTAGAGTCTCGTATACTGAAACTGGAAAATGCAAATGTGACTGGATTAAGAGATTCTGACGCCAATTTTGTATCTAACAGTAATGTTTACATTGAAGACGTTCTAAAAGAAAATGCTGAATGAAAGATTAGATTATGCAACGTCTTACTCTTCAATGTATCAGAATCTTCTTCAACTGACGTCGAAAATAAAATAAAAGATGATCTTAACCGCGTGCAGGCAATTTTGGAGCCCCGTGGAGTAAATATTAAACCGCAGAAAGTTTTGAGGCTAGGCAGAGCTCAGGTTGATTCTAGGCCACGACCTTTGAAAATTATCTTCAAAAACGAATCTGAAGCTAAAGAAGTTCTAAGAAGCAACGCCAGTGATACTTCCTCTTCCCGTCATTTCAGACCCGATCGTACTAGGAAGCAAATGGATTATTTTAAGGAAATAAAAGGAGAACTCAACGAAAGACAGTCAAATGGCGAACAAAATATTATTATTAGATTTAACAATGACGTCCCATATATCACAACAGCGAAACCTCGCATCTCTGGTGCGCCAAAAAACTAAATGTGTATTACCAAAACTGTGGCGCCATTAGAACTAAGTTAAATGATCTTATGCTTTCCGTTCATAATAGTGATTATGATGTAATTATTATAACTGAAACGTGGTTGTACAGCGACATATCAAATGTTCAATTACAGCTAAATAACTACAATGTATATAGGACAAATCGTACCAAATCCGGTAACGTTAGAGGGGGAGGTATTCTTATCGCTATTAAACAATGTTTCCAATCATCTCTCATTGCAAGCAATTCAGAAATTGAGCACATTTTTGTTTCGTTTACTTTACCAAGTTTCAATATAATTATTGGAGGTGTTTATATCACGCCCGGGTCGTCTATTGATAAGTACACCAACCATACTGTACTCCTTGAAAAGATGTTAGATAATTATACCAGTCCTAAAGTAGTCATTTGCGGTGATTATAACTTGCCTTCCGTCAAATGGAACAAGGACGGGGCGATTGCCCATACTATTAATCCCTCAGATTTAAAAGTTAATTGCATTATCAATAGTTATAATTTTTTAAATATACCTCAAATAAATACCATCTCAAATTCAAGGGGTGTATTCTTAGACATATTCTTTTCAAATATTCCTAATGCTACATCCAGACTGTCTGATGATGCTTTATTAAATTTAAGTGAACATCATTCGGCATATGAAATTTCATTTTCCCATACAAATTACCAGAAATTGCAAACTACCCAACAAATATATTTGTATCATCTCGCCAATTTTGATTGATTCATTTTTCTATTCGGATGAATGGTTAAATTTACTAGATTGTATGAACATAGATAGAATTGTTGACAAATTTTACGAAATCATTTATTATGGTCTAAATACTTTTGTTCCATCTATTATTCGTGTAACACCCTCTGAGACGAATTACCCTGCATGGATGACAAATTAACTTAAAGAAACGTTACGTCTCAAAAAACAGGCTCATAAACGTTTCAAAGAGACAAATTCGTCGTTTGATTATGCACTGTTTTCCAATTTACGCATTAAATGCAAATCGCTATCTGCAGCTTGTTATAAAAATTATTTAGCAAGTATTGAATCAAATCTTACTGTCGATCCATCAGGTTTCTGGAAATATGTCAGAAATCAAAAAAAAGATAATGCAATTCCTTCCTTAATGGAGTATGATCATTCCACAGCATCCAAAGGTGAGGATATAGTCAATCAGTTTTCACAATTTTTCTCTTCGGTTTATACCACTGATAATAACCAGTCCTCATGCACTGCTCTCATTGAAAATTATGTCAATAATTATAAACTTAGTGTGACGAAAGAAGAGGTATTTGATCTCATTTTACACCTTAAACCTAGCAAACGTGAAGGGCCTTGATGGATTATCGAATTACATTTTGTTAAACTGTATTTATTCTTTATCTGGTCCTATTTATGATCTAATGTCTAAATCATTACAGTTATGAATATTCCCAAATAAATGGAAGCTAAGCTATGTAATACCGATATTTAAATCTGGTGAATGTAACCAAGTTGTGAATTACAGAGGAGTTTGCATTCAATCAACAATACCAAAAATGCTCGATAAATTTGTTGCCAAAGATTTAGCTCATATGTCTTCTCATATAATTCCTTCGCAACAACACGGATTTCTTGCAAAAAGATCCACTGTAACTAACCTTCTTTGTTATAAGCAGTACTTGTCTAATTCTTTGGAACAGAACAATCAAGTCGATTCGATATACACAGATTTCCAAAAAGCGTTCGATAGAGTCAGTCATCGTGCCTTATTAACTAAATTATGTGGTTTAGGTTATAATAATTTAACACTTTCATGGATTCAATACTTTTTAGAAAATAGAACCCAAAGGGTATGTATCAAAAATTTTATTTCGGATGACATTGAGGTCACGTCGGGTGTAGCGCAAGGCTCTCACTGTGGGCCAATTTTGTTTTTATTGTTCATCAGTGACATTCATCATGTAAGATGACTTGAAAATATTTAGATGTGTAAACTGTATTGAGGACTGTAGGTTAATTCAAGACGACATCAATCGTATAAATTAATGGTGTATATTAAATAGACTTTCAATAAATACAAATAAATGTTATTCAATATCTTTTAAGAGAAGGTCAAATATCACTAAATTCATTTATGCGATTGATTCAATTCCTATTGCGCACGTGACTGAAGTTAATGACTTGGGAGTACTATTTGACGAAAGATTATCCTTCAATTCACACATAACACATATTAGAAACAAAGCTTTAAGAATGTGGGGGTTTGTATGGCATGTTGGAAAATATTTTAATGTTGAATGTTTAAAAACATTGTACTGCGCTTTAGTTCGTTGTCATCTGGAGTATGCATCTGTAATATGGTCACCTTATACACTATCCAATATCAAATCTCTTGATTGTGTCCAAAACAAATTTTTCCGCTTAATGGAATATAAATTGGGTATTACGCATACCTCTACACTAATATAAAAACTATATTACATATGCACTCTCTGGATGATCGTAGAATTCTTTCTGACTTATGTCTCCTACACAAGCTAATTAACGGCTCTATAGATTGTTCATATATTTTAGAACACTTAGATTTTTATATTACCGGCAATTATCGTTTACTACGATCTCGGCCGTTATTCCGTGAGCAAGTTTTTACCACCAATTTTAGTCATAATAACTCCATGGCCCGTATTTTGAGGTACGCGAATAAATATAACAATTACAAATGGTTTAATCTATTCCACTGCACATTCGAAAGTTTTAAATATACTATTAAACGCAATGCTTTCAATTAGTTATATGCTATATATTATTTTGTTTATATCACTAATATAAATTGTATCACTTTTATACTCACGTACATATTATGTACATACTTTTACATGATTTAATAACCTTAGATTAATAGCGGTAGAATTTTGTAGTTTTTCTTTTCTTTCACAAAAAAAAAATACAAATTGTATTTTCTTTGTAAAAAGGGGTTTCCCGTATATATTTTAAATAAAATAAAAAATATTATTACATACACTTATTATTTTAATAGTAAAAAAGCAAAAGGTAACAAAATTATAAGCACAAAATATAAAATGAATTTAGTGTAGTTCTTGATGTGAAGTATTATCACTTTATTTTCTGGTGTCATTACTGGTTGATGGTGCATGAGAAAAATGAAATTGAGACTGTTTCATCAAAATTTCATCATAGTCCGGTTCCATTTGCGAAGCAGAAATTCTTAAAACTGATGAAAGGTGCTCATCTGTAATTCTGTTTCTTAAAGAAGTTTTCCTAAGCTTCATTGTTGAAAAGATTTGTTCGCATATATAAGATGAGCCGAACATTGTCATTATCTTCATTGCATGAGTAATTAGATTTGGGAAATTATCTGGACTTAAATTTTTATAAAATTCTAGTACTGGTACTGTATGAAAAGTTTTTTTCAGGAGAGTATTACAGCTCAGTTCTATTAACTCAAGTTGAAATTTTGCATCAACATCTTCGTAATTAACATTAAATAGGGTCGCAAAAATACTAAACTCTGGTTCCATTTTTCTAAAGTCCTGAAATCTTCTTTCAAATTCTGTAGATAGTTTTCTCAAATTAATTTCGTATTTTTTAATCTTATTGTTTAATATAGTGAATTTTAAAGATTGTATTCTTGGAAAATGAGAAAAATCAGATTTAGAGATCTGATTAGCAAATAATAATAACTGTAATTTGAAACTTCTGGTATTGCCAAATATCGTGAAGAAACTGATTTTTTCCTTGCAATTTGAGATTAAGTTTATTCATGTGTACGAGGAGGTCTGTGAAAAAAGCGAAATCAGAAAGCCACGTTTCGTTTTCTAAGACGTCAAATTGATTATAAATGTCTTTATCAAGAAGAAAATTCACAATATCGTGTTTTAAATCCCAAATTCTTTCAAGTACTTTTCCAGCACTTAACCAACGAACTTTTGAATAATACGGGATATCGGAATGCTCAGCATGTACGGACTCCAAAAACTGTTGAAACTGGCGATGTAATAATCCTCTGGAACGAATCATATTTACTAGTTTTACAACAATATTAAGTATATGGTCAATATCTAAAGCCGATTTACAGAGAGCATCCTGATGTATAAGGCAAGGCAAAAAAACAACATCATTTTCCGGATACTTAGAATTAAATTTCCCAACAAATCCTTGATTGATTCCAACCATATTAGGAGCACCATCTGTAGTTACATTACATAGCTTGTCAATAGGTAAACGAAGTTTATCGATGCAATTTTCAAATTCACAAAATATATCGGCACCAGTCGTTGTTCCTTTCATTGACTGCAGCCCTGCAAGTTCTTCTGTAATTTCAAAGTGAGCGTTGATTCCTCTTACAAATATGAGTAACTGCGCAGTATCGCTGATATCTGTACTTTCATCCATGGTAATTGAATAAAAAATAATTTTTTGAGTTTTTGTAGTCAGTTGTGAAATTAGATTTTGATCAATATTTTCAATTCTCTCGGTGATTGTTCTTTTTGAGAGGGACAGTGACTGAAAATCCTTTTTCTTGTCAGGGCACATAATATCGCACACATCTATCATGCACTGCTTTATAAATTCACCATCTGAAAATGCTTTATTAGATTTAGCAATATTATAAGCCAACACATAACTGGCTTTCGTAGCGCATCTTTGAGAATGATTAGCTCTCTGAAATAATTGTTGTTGACTTGATAAATTTTTTATTAAATCTTTCGATTTAATTTTTTTCACCTCTTCACTTAACGATGAGTAGGAGTGGTTTTCATGTTTGCTCTTGAAATGGCGTTGAATGTTATATTCTTTTAAAACTGCAACAGTTGTATTGCAAAGTAAGCACACGGGTTTTTCTTTAAATAAAGTAAAGAAATATTTCCACGTCCATTCTTTTTTAAAAACTCGACATTCTGAATCCACTTTTCTTTTTTTAACATCCATTTTAGACGTTACCTACTACGGAGAACAATACACAGAAACGCAATTGACGAAAGCTTACTGCTAACTAATGCTCTTACGCGGGAGTTTGTTGAGGCACTGGGAGTTTGGGGGATTACACAAACAATTACTCGAGTCACAGCGGGTCGTTGCAGATGACTGACTAACTGATCTTCGGGCGGCCTCGCTTGTATTTATACCTACCTGCGAGAGTGTCTGGAAGTTTCGAGCGAAGATGAGTCATCTGTTTAGGTCGGATGGATTTGTCCAGAATACTATTGTGTTTTGAATATCGCCGCAGGTAGTTTTTATGCGGGTCGTCACATTACGAAGTAAGAACGCGTTCAAACATTCTCACGACGACACTCTTAAACGGGCCGGATTAAACCTTTCCGCGGGCCGGACTTGGCCCGCGGGCCTTAGTTTCCCCATCACTGTCCTGGAGGCTGGCTAACATAACCAGCATCCTGAAGCAAGGGAAGTCTCCTACCTTTCCGGAGAACTATAGACCCATCAGTCTTCTCAGCACACTGTGTAAACTCGTCGAGAAAATAACTCTCAAACGCCTCCGCGATTTCACGGAGGACAAGATCGTCCCGGACGATCAGTTTGGCTTCCGCAAAGGTCTCTCCACCACTCATCAGCTAGTGAGAGTCACCGAATTCATCAGCAATGGTTTTACCCATAACAAGGATACGGCTGCGGTCTTCTTTGATATCACCAAGGCATTTGACAAGGTCTGGTCAGAAGGTCTAATCTACAAAATGATCCTCCTCGAGTACCCTGAGTACTTAGTACGACTAATCTATTCTCTCCACAGTGATAAAGGCCGAAGCTGGGGTTCCTCAGGGATCATGCCTCTCCCCGATACTCTACAACATCTATATGAGCGACATGCTGTATTTCTCCGCCTGCATGGTTGCCCAATACGCAGACGATACGGCTTTCCTGTACCAATGTCGCATCCGAAAAGCCACAAAAATCAACATTCGCAATTACATGGAGAACACGCTCCAATCAGCTATCGATTCTTTCGAGGAATGGGCTGACAAGTGGCGCATCGCGATCAACCCGAACAAGAGCGTGGCCGTGCACTTCACATGGCGTCAACGCCCCAAATCCCCGATCCCTCCTTTGAAATTACATTCGGTGAGTCCCCGATAGCCCTCAAAGATCACGCCCGGTACCTGGGGTGCACTCTTGACCAGCAACGAAACTGGTCTAAGCACATTAAGACTGCCATCGACAAAGCGAAAGCTACGCTACACGATCTGTTTCCAATAATAAACCATAAGACTAGGTTATCTATCAAGAACCGGGTTAACCTTTACAAACTGATCATGAGACCTCAGATGCTCTACGCATCACAAGCCTTCAGATACTGTTCTCCAACCACGCTCAATAGGATCCAAACCCGGCAAAACGTTATGCTGAGGCAGGTGCTACGAGCACTCCTATACACGTAACTCACAGCTGCACAGAGACACAAAAACGCCCAGTGTCCTGGATCATATCAAAGAGCTCTCCAGTAAATTCTTCGAAAGGCTGGATAACGACCCTCCATCGGGAATTTCTTTCTCACGGTACGACAGGCCGTCCAGGTGTAGTGAAGCCGAACACCTCACCCCCAGAGACATCTTAAGGTAAATCTTAGAATTTCCCAAACTCTCATTAATTTAAATTAATTGTTTCGCCACCACAGAGTTACACCCCCTGTCCCCCCACTACCCTCACAGTCCACGAGGGTGGCAGGGTTCGGACCGCCGGTAGCTACTCGCTTCTCTGAGATCAAACATCTCTACACGCTAGAATAGGCCATTGGTCAGACTAGTCCTAGCACCGAGCATATAAGGAGAGGTTTTAGTTGGTAGGCGCGATCCCGGCGAATCCAAAACTACCCCATTATAGGGGTGTCCGTCACAATTTTAATCGCTCAATATTGTATAACCACAAGTATTGCAAAATTAAACTTATATGAAACTTATATTTTGTTTTGTTCCTTATTTCGCATCCATGCAACCACAGTGATTTTATGGAATAAACAGTTATGTTATGCAACAAACAGTTATTTTATGCAACAAACAGTTATTTTTCAATTGATTAGGATGATTATTACAATTCCCGTGCGAAGCCGGGACCGGGTAGCTAGTTATAAATCAAATTGATACACTCTGTGGGTATAGCCCATTACCTAAATTCAAAGAGAGAATAATTCACACCACAGAATAAAAGGTGTCCTATTATTTTTTAGCAGCAATTAAACTTCCAGCGTTTTGCAGGTTAGTATGTTACTAACGTTTGAAACGTCAAAGTAATGAAAGATGCAAATGCCAAATTATGCTTTAAATTATAATAATTATTACCGTCAGTTTACTTAAAAACTAATAAGATTTCGAAAAAAATATTGAACGAAAAACAACATATTGGGCATTATTGGATTCAGAAAAATAATGTCTAATGTAAAAAAAAAACAATGTATGCTGCCATTTAAAAATTTTAAGTTGACTATCATTTGACAATGAAGTTATTATTGAAAAAATCAATATTGATGTCATTTGTTGGTATTTAAACCACCATTGACTTTGGATTTTAGTTCCTTCATATCGGTCAATAAATAACAGAGTTATGGCGTTGGGCGTTTTTTATCGAACACTCGGTATGTAAGGTACTTACAATGAATAATACATTATTATACAAGTTTAATAAGAGGGTATATTGTGGCACGGGTGGGATTGGAGCACGATTCGCGCACCTCTTATGCCTCTTATTAAACAAGTATAATATACTATTTTTTTGTACTTTGGTTCCAGTTAAGGATTTATTTATAAAATAAAATATATACTTACGCATAGTGAGTTTTATCTTTTAACATGTGGCAGCACTGACAGCAGTGTTTCGTTTCGAACGAATGTAATATTTGACATACGTATTTCTACGGCAATTTCAATAGTTAATTTTAAAACACATTAAATCAAGAATATTATTTACACACCTCCAGAAATAAGGGAAGTTGCTAAGAGTGCGATAAACAAACTATTTCCAAGTAAGTTGTAACCAATTTAAGCTTATAGAGTAATGTAACGCACTTCCCTATATGTTTACCGAAATTTAAAGTTATGTTTACATTTGTTTCTCGTTCCTCGTGCCAGGCATCGATTGACGCTAATTAAAACTCCACACCCACGGAAGCGGTTCTTTTCGCCGCGAATAAAACATACATTATACTCTCCCTGTTTCTTCCGTGATATTCGTTTTGCAAACAAAGTGATAATATAATAAATTATCTTTTCTCTGTGTATGTTGTGTTGCCTAAAATGTGGCCAGGTGAATTTATGCGTCCGGTCATTCTGTCACCGAGTTCCTAAGTTTTCCACCGCGCGCCGGTAAAAAGTGAACAATATTACGCTTCCGTTTTCTTTAACCTTAGTGGTACTGGTGGCGAACTCCACAATATGCATTATCGAACATATTCAGTATGTAACGCATTGGAGGGTTTCAATTATCCCATGAATTAACGGCAATTTTACATTTTGATGTCGACACATGTCACCTTTAAGTACTGCCTATCGCGACAACTGAAATGTTCCCACAAATAGTTTAATAATGAGCAAAAACTGTAAAATAAAAAATCTCATTATTAAACTATTTTTGATACGACAAATGGTCGGTTATTAAACCAAAGTAGAAAAAAGATCTTATTTTATCATTTTTATTAACTCTGATTATGCTTCATAAAGACTCATACTTTTATAACTAATTAACTTAAGATTAATTGTACCAATGTTACTCGTGCCTACATTTTAGCTCTCGCAGAAGTTTGTATAGTTTTGATAGTTTTGAGCAACTCATACTTGGGATTTCGTCATTCTTGCTAACCTCAACATGTACCGCATCCACTGTAGGAATTTTATTATTTTTTATTTATTTTTATTTATTTTTTATGTCTTTCGGAAAAGATATTTATGGTGTTCGTCTAGATGGATTATAGGAATTCTTCTTAGCTGGTTGGGTGGCTTAACACTTTCTGTTGATTGTTGCCCCACATCCTTAACAACACACAGACCTGATTAACATTGTTAACTTTTAGAATTTACTACATTCCTACCAGTATATTCATGTGTTTTTTCCACAAACGCTTGTTTTGTCCAGTCGGGAAAGTCTTTATGCCAGCAAATATCCCAACAATCATGTTTCTTTCCCCTTCAACGTAGGAGTAGCATTCTACAAACATTAACATGCTTTATGGATGAGTGTTAATTTCTCACATTAGAATTAGACTTACACCTTTACGGGCTCCTATATTTTCCATATTTTTACCCAGACACACGTTGAATAAAAAAAGGAAAACTCCAAAACCAGGTAAAAAAGGGGGGTTGGTTGGAGTCGGACGCGATATCCAACACCATCACCGTACACAGAAACCTCGAAAACGGGGGGGAAGTGTATTTTCTGCAGGGAAATCGGGTCAAGCGCGATTTACCCCTTTTGGGGGTGGCTTTTGGCTATTTTGAGAGGTTGCGCGACCCTTAAGAGATATTCCAACACCGCCATCGTGTTCAGCATCCTCGAAAATGGGAGGGGGAGATAATCTTGTTTCGGCTAAAAATATTTACAATTTTCGGTTTTTTCCGACTCACACACGCTACTAAACAACTCAATCAAATAGCAGTGTAAACTTACGATTTGATTGGTGAAAATGCGAATTTTATCTTTTTCTTCACATAAATATCACATTTTAAGGTTAGTAGATTTAATTAGTTCATTGTCGCACCGAAACTGAAGGATATGTATACAGGGTGTTTCAGAGCTCTGGGATCGGTCAATCACGTGCTTATTTGTCAAAATTTTGAAAAATGTTTTATATAAAAGTTGTGCAGAATAGTGAGCTGCACGACCTAAAAATATTTAAATTTATACAGGGTGTCTCATAACAAAGTTACAGACCAAACTTATGTTTTTTAAATGGAACACCCTGTATATTTTAACATTTTTGGATTCCTCGTTACTTGGAGATTAACATGACCTAGGTTGTGGGAATTGAAACTGGGCCGTTTTTATTATTTATTTATTATTCAGTTGTTTATACAAAAATTTGAACAAAATTGTTAAAGTGCTTCCCTAAAACTAATAAGATAAGATAAGATAAGAGTTTATTAGTCTTGTACATTGTAGTAACAATATGAGACACGTCAAAATAAAAAGTAGCTTACGTCAACTAACAATTAGATAAAATAAACTAAAATAAAATAACTTAAAAATAGCTTACCACAACTCAACGTTTGAAATCTGCTAATTTTTCAATAAATTCCTCCACATTATAAAACGCATTCTGGCTTAGGAATGATTTTAATTTCATTTTAAATTTATTCTTCGTTAATAGTGTTATTGTGTCCGGTAATTTATTATACAGGGTCTTCATTTCAAAAGGAGCCACCCTGAATAACTTTGGATCTGAAGTAGTTACGGTTTCAAGAAAAAATACGTCAATTTTGTTTTCGAGGGGGAACTTGAAAAACACTGTTTTTATAATTTTATCTTTCACCCCCTCACCCCCAGCCACCCCATCTTTATAATTTCAAATGGCACCCCCTATTATGCGATACCTCATTTTAAAGGGCACAAAAAATGCTATCCAGCAAAGCAAAAATAATTGAAATCGGTTTATTTGTTTTAGAGAGAGAGGGTATTCATTTCAAAATAAACCACCCTGAATAACCCTGGTTCTGAAGTAGTCACGATTACAGGAAAAAACATGTCAATTTTGTTTTTGAGGTGGAACTTGAAAACACTATTTTTGGAATTTTATCTTTCACCCCTTCACCCCCAGCCACCCCATCTTTATAATTTTAAATGGCACCCCCTATTGTGCGATACCTCATTTTAAAGGGCATACAAAATGCTATCCAGCAAAGCAAAAATAATTGAAATCGGTTCATTTGTTCTAGAGAGAGAGGGTATTCATTTCAAAATAAACCACCCTGAATAACCCTGGTTCTGAAGTAGGCACGGTTACAGGAAAAAACATGTAAATTTTGTTTTTGTGGTGGAACTTGAAAACACTGTTTTTAGAACTTTATCTTTCACCCCCTCACCCCCAGCCACCCCATCTTTATAATTTCAAATGGCATCCCCTTTTGTGAGACACCTCATTTTAAAGGGCACACAAAATACTGTCCAGCAAATAAACATTAATTTAAATCAGTTCATTTGTTTCAGAGATATTCATATCAAAATATGCCACACCAAAGACTGTGTGGCTGGGGATGAAAGAAAAAATTATAGAAACAGTGTTTTTCAAGTTCCACCCTCTAAAATCAAATTGACGTATTTTTGCTTAAAACCGTAACTACTTCAGATCCAAAGTTATTCAGCGTGGCTTGTTTTGAAACCAAGACCCTCTCTTTCTTAAACAAATGAACTGATTAAATATTTTTTATTTGCTGGATGGATAATATTTTGTATTGCCTTTAAAATGAGGTATCGCACAATAGGGGGTGCCATTTGAAATTTTAAAGTCGGGATGGTTGGGGGTGAGGGGGTGAAAGATAGAATTCTAAGAACAGTGTTTTTTTAAGTTCTCCCTCAAAAACAAAATTGACGTTTTTTTTTTAAACCGTAACTACTTCACAACCAAAGTTATTCAGGGTGACGTATTTTGAATTGAATACCCTCTCTAAAACAAATGAACTGATTCCAATTATTTTTGCATTTCTGGATAGTATTTTTTAAGCTCTTTAAAATAAGGTATCGCACAATGGGGAATGCTATTTGAAATTATAAAGATGGGGTGGCTGGGGGTGAGTATTTTGAACTTAATACCCTCTCTCTCTAAAACAAATGAACTGATATCAATTATTTTTGCTTTGCTGGATAGTATTTTTTATGCCCTTTAACATGAGGTATCGCACAATAGGGGGTGCTATTTGAAATTATAAAGATAGGGTGGCTGGGGGTGAGGGGGTAAAAGATAAAATTATAAAAACAGTGTTTTCAAGTTCCACCTCAAAAACAAAATTGACATATTTTTTTCCTGTAACCGGGACTACTTCAGAACCATGGTTATTCAGGGTTGTTTATTTTGAAATGAATACCCTCTCTCTCTAAAACAAATGAACCGATTTCAATTATTTTTGCTTTGCTGGATAGCATTTTTTATGCCCTTTAAAATGATGTATCGCACATTAGGGGGTGCCATTTGAAATTATAAAGATGGGGTGGCTGGGGGTGAAGGGGTGAAAGATAAAATTCTAAAAACAGTGTTTTTTAAGTTCCCCCTCGAAAACAAAATTGACGTGTTTTTTCTTAAAACCGTAACTACTTCAGATCCAAAGTTATTCAGGGTGGCTCCTTTTGAAATGAAGACCCTGTATAACACAATACCACTGCCTTGTGGTGATTTATCCCAAAAGACATGTATGTGTTTTTGTTGGACTAATTTCCCCTTATTGCGAGTTGGATACGTGTGCACGTCGCTGTGTTTTTCAAATTTTGTTCTGTTGGAGTGAATGAAACAGAGGATTTTTAGTATATATATACAAGGTAGTGTCAATATTTTATGCTCTATGAATTTATTTTTACAAGTGTCTTGGTAATTTAAATCAAACATTAATCTGATAATTCGCTTTTGTAATATAAACAATCTATTTAATTCACTCGATAAACCCCACAGAGTAATATTGTAGCTCAAGTGAGAGTATGCTACGGCATAGTAGATGTTTAAAATACTATCTAGATTGAATTGGTTTTTTAGTCGATAGATCAAGAAATAAGCTTTATTAATTTTAGTACAAATATAGTCTATTTATTTATGCCATTGTAGATATTGATCAATCATCACTCCCAAATATTTAGTAGCTGTAGCAGTTTTTATTATGTTATTATTGAATTCAAAAGTGGAGATAGGTTTTTTATTATGTATATTTGATAGGTGAATTATTTCTGTTTTTTCCTCATCAATAATTAAATTATTTTGTTGACACCATTTACTGAATTGTACAATAACGCTAAGTACCTTATTTTTAGCTTCATCCAATGAGTCCCCATTTACTAACACCGCAGTATCATCTGCATACATGACAACCTCACCGTCTTTGATATATTTTGGTAAGTCATTTACGAAAAGAATGAATATCAGTGGACCCAGGTTACTACCTTGTGGTGTACCTACATTAATTGTGTATTCGTCTGACAACGCCTCTTTGTACTTTACTTTATATTTCCTGTCACTAAGGTACGATACAAGCCAATCATTTATAGAACCACGAAAACCCATATTAAACAATTTTATCCGCAGTCAATAAATACAGTCAATATTAATAGTGTCAAAAGCTTTTTTAAGGTCGAAAAAAATTATAAATGTTTCTTTGTTTTCATCTAGGCTATTTATGCAAGATTGTAAAAGTTTTATGCAGGCGGTTTCCGTGGATCTACCTTGACGAAACCCATGCTGATTTTCATTTAGTATTTTAAACTTATCAATCCTGATCGTCACCTTTTTTTAATATTGGAGTTATTTGTGCAGTTTTTAGGGTTACGGGAAATTTGCCTTGTGCTACAGATATGTTCATGATGTTACTTAGGAAAGGAGCTATGATGTCTGCGTTTGATTTAAGTAATTTTACTGGGATTTCGTCAAGACTGGTAGAGTTAGAGTTACGTAAAGAATTAATTGAGGATATTATTTCACTCTCAGTTACTGGCATAAAGCAAAAAGAGTTACAAAGATAATCATTGGTAGTGTTATTAAAAGTTGCGGTAGGGGTGGTTAAGTCAGATACAGATTTTTCAAAGAAACATGCAAAATCATTAGCAGTTTCGTAACTATTTTTATCCGTTTTTATGTCGCATCGTACTTTGTTCTTGTATTGAACCATATTCCAAAGAGCTTTGACTTTGTTGCTTGCATTATTTATGTAATCAGCTGCGTGTTGTTTTTTTTCTGCCTTGATTACTGTGTTCAAGTTTTTTCTCTTGGTTTTAAGTAACAATGTTAAATCTTCTCTATTTAACACTTTTGCGATGAAGTCGAGATTTTTTACTTGGTTATATAGGTTTTGTACTTCTGCCGAGAAAGTAATTTTTTCACATCCGAGATTACGGGCCGATTTAAGTGTTCTTTTTATTGGAAAAATCGCTTCAAAACTCCACCTGAATTGGTCATAAAAATATTCAAAAACAAAATCAATCTCACTGTCAACTGACCAATTAATATACACACTGTTTTTAATCAAGTGTAGTCTAAATTGATTTATATTACTAAAAGAAAAGTTACGAAAACTATCATACGTCAGTTTATTTGAGACAGGCAGTTTAATTTCAATCAAGGCCGTCTGTGCAAAGTGATCCGACAAACCTGGATTGAAATTATCTGTAGATTTTATTGCATCCGTATCGTTAGTAATAATATAGTCAATCGAAGTCATTGATATTTCATTTGAATACGGGATTTTTTGAATTCTGGTAAAATCCTTAATAATCGAGTGATGGTTATGAGCGCATAATAGATCGTTTAGGGAAGTAGTTAATTTACTTTTAGCTGAATTTTCTATATTTAGGTCGCCACATATAATAGTTGTTTTAAATTTTTTATTGACTATATCTAAAAGCTTATTAAATTGATTAAAAAATAGCTTGTTTATATCACTCGCGTTGTTAGGAGGTCTGTAGATGGTAATTATGCAAGTTTTCTTACCTACGGATATTCCACAACATTCGATTACATTTACGATCGCTAAGCTGCCTATAATTTTTAGTGGTCGTGTTAATCCTAACAGAGTATTTTTTACAAATATTGCACTTCCACCGTGTATATTCGATTGTCTAGAGAAATGTTCCGCCATTGTATAACCAGCAATTTTAAAAACGTTGAGTTGCGGTTCTTGAAGCCAAGTTTCTGTAAAACATAAAATATTAAAATCATTATTAGCGCACAATCCATCTAAAACATTTACTTTGTGAAATATTGATCTAACATTTAAATGAAATAGACTAATGGTGACATAGTCTTCGTTATTGTTGTCTTGCGGGGGTTTTCCGGTTGTAATGCTGCGTGTTACCGTCCCAATTTCCTCGATGGTTGACATTCCATTTCCGTCGATAGTTCGATCGAAATAACTGCACTTGTATGCCTTCACACCAAAAATTTTCATTCAAAACTGCTTCCACATCCTTTTTGGGGACGGCGATTTTGAAGCTGGAATGGTAAGTGTTGCTTTTAATCTTATCTACATGGAGAGATTCCAGCGGGAGTTTCTTCAATAAATATTCACGCACATCTTCTTCCTTAGTGTTCTCGTTCAAATTTGATACAAATATTGAGGTCATTGCGGTGGCTGAGGTGATTTCATTATCTTCTGGTTTTTTTACTCCAGTTATTGGAATCCGTCTTCGTGACGTGTCACTTGTTAGCACCGTATTGCTGGACTGGACAGTAGCTTCATTTAAAATTTGCGATTGCGAAGATAACTGTGGATCTTTGTTTATGGTTTTTACCATTAACGTTCCGTTATCATGCGTGTGCCCTCGTTTGGTGATTGATGCAGGTGTTTTAATTATTTGCGATTGACCCGACACTTTTATGGGGCATGTATTATTTAGAGGCAATATTTTATCTCTCTCTAATACGTCGATTTTAAAACGTAGTAAAGCATGCTTATCTTCCATTTCGGATACTAACTTATATAATAGTTTGTTCTCATTCATGAGATATTCATTTTGCTTAATTAAGTCTTTGATTAATTGTTCACCTGAAACATCAGTTGTTCCCATCTCTGTCTCCACCGGCGTGTCCAACATGTCGGCTAGATTTGCGGCGTTCTCGGTGGGTTCACAATAAAGATAATTCATTCTAATTTAGTGGTAAAGTTTAGTTGAACTTTAGTCTTCAAAATTACTATATCATCCAAAACGTAACTTAGCGTATTATACAGGGTGATAGCCATTCGCAAACTGCACAATTTCTTCATTTTTTAAATAGAACACCCTATATATTTTTTCATAATTTAAAAGTCTATTGAGTAAGCTTTCGTTTCATATTAGGTTTCGTATGTCTGAAGTTGATAGTGACTCAAGTATTTCAGAATTCGTTCGTAAGTTGCATGTTTCGGTTGAGAAGGATCCGTTTATAAGCGTTGTGTTTGCCTACAAAATAAGTATATAAAATGAAAAATAACAAAACAATTTAATAACATAAGTATATAAAATGAAAAATAACAATTTAAAGAAGTTTACAACATGTTTTCAAAATTTAAAACTTGTGGCGTTACTGCAGAAAAAGCATTCCTAATTCGTATTCGCATCTCTTCTGCTGTAGTCGGTGGTATACGGAACACCATGTCCTTGATATAGCCCCATAGAAAAAAATCTAATTTCGTGAGGTCCAGCGACCTAGGTGGCCATACTACAGGTCCGCCGCGACCTATCCACTTATTAGGGTAACGGTAATTCAAAAATTGTCGTACACTGCGAGCAAAATGTGGTGGTGCACCATCCAACTGGATCCACATATCTCTTACTACGTTGCGTGGTACGTCAAGTAGGTACTCATCTAAATGATTCCTAAGAAATTCGTCAAACATTTCTCCATTCAGGATGCTTTCAAAGAAGTGTGGTCCTATGACGCGAGTTCCTAGAATACCACCCCATACATTCAGGCTCCATCGATTTTGATTATTTACCGTTGTTGTGAAATGAGGATTGTGGTCCGAATAATAATGAAGGTTGTGTCTGTTTACCTTGCCATTATTGTGAAATGAAGCCTAATCAGTAAACAACACAAAATCAAAAAAATGTTCATTGTTTCCCAGAATATTAAGGGCCCAGTTACAGAATGCAGTTCTAGCGGGAAAATCTGCTTCTCCAAGCTGTTGTTCTAAGTGGATGTGGTAAGGGTGAAATTTGTGTTTCTTCAAAATTCGACTAATATCCAACTGATTATTTAATTCGGATAAACTTAATTTAGGGTTTTCAACTATCGATGCCAATACCAGGAATTCGCTATCTTCGTTAATTACAGGTTTGCTTTGCACAGGTTTTGAATAATTAACGTTACCTGTAGTCTCAAATCGCTCTTGCACTCTTCTAAATGCTCCTTGTCGTGGACACCGCCTCTCAGGATACCGCTGTCCATACACTCGTGAAGCCAAAAGACAATTTTTGTGACATTCGCCAAGAATGAAAATCATGTCAACCAATTCTTCTTGTGAGAAATTCATAATTATAAACTAAGATCACAACTTAAATGGTTCGATCTATTTTTGAGACTAATATAATAATTACTGTCACCTGTATTTTTTTGTTTGTTTATTTGAAATGATTGGTAACTAGATTTTAAAACTAATAATAAAAAACATGCAAATTACCAATGAATTTTGAAATATTAGAGTAACCATCAACTTCAGATATACGAAACCCTATATGAAACGAAAGCTTACTTAATGGAATTTTAAATTATGAAAAAATATATAGGGTGTTCCATTTGAAAAAATTAAGAAATTGTGCAGTTTGCGAATAACTATCACCCTGTATAATACGCTGAGTTATGTTTTAGTTGATAGAGTAATTTTGAAGACTAAAGTTCAACTAAACTCTACCACTAAATTAGAATGAATTATCTTTATTAGTTTCAGGGCAGTGTTTTAACAATTTTGTTCAAATTTTTGTATAAACAACTGAATAACACAAAAACGGCTCGGTTTCAATCGCTGAATCCTAAGTCATTTTAATCTCCAAGTAACGAGGAATCCAAAAATGCTAAAATATACAG
This sequence comes from Ocypus olens, assembly GCA_910593695.2. NCBI lineage: Eukaryota > Metazoa > Arthropoda > Insecta > Coleoptera > Staphylinidae > Ocypus > Ocypus olens. The sequence goes on from OU343060.1 coordinate 42,257,807, forward strand.
GGTGTTCTATTAAAAAAACATAAGTTTGGTCTGTAACTTTGTTATGAGACACCCTGTATAAATTTAAATATTTTTAGGGCATGCAGATCACTATTCTGCACAACTTTTATATAAAACATTTTTCAAAATTTTGACAAATAAGCACGTGATTCACCGTTCCCAGAGCTCTGAAACACCCTCTATAACGTTGTGGGAGTTGTCGACAAAGCTCAACTAATGACACTACCACTTAGTACGTTACATTAGAATTACGGTATGATATAAAATAACTGCTTATCCTTCTTTTGCTGGTTTATTATGACTAAGAAAACACGTACAAATTAAATTAGGTACTTTCAGTCTATGATATTTTTTTAATATATTTATTTTTCTCGTTTCCCAAGTTACGGCACCATTGCTGCCTCGGATTTCTACTGCTCCTATGCTCAAGGTGTCACCCCTCGTCTAAGAAAAATCAAAACGAGAAGAAACACAAGAAAAAGAGACGCGTTTTTTTAAAGGAGAAAATGTAGAACCGCTATTTTCAGATTTCAAAATGGAACGCGGAAATAAATTTGGATGTGAGGTGTTTGTTGTATTTTCATAGAAGTTGCTGAAATATTAGAAATAAATGCGGGTTTTAAGCGATATATGGAGATGGGGTCTTGTTTGCCGTCAATTGTGATCATAAAAAAATTGGAATTTCGACTTAAAATCTTGTACGGACCGTCCTAGGATGGATGTGCAATGTTGCGAATGCTATCACGACGAATAAAAACATGTGTACATGTGGACAAATCAGAGTGAATAAAAGATTTGCGACTATGGTAACGAACAGTAGTAGGACTAAGGACACGTAGATTGTCCCTCAAGTCATCAAGAAATTTTGAGCCAGAAGGATTATTTTTGATTGCGGAATTTAAAAAAGGAAAATCGCCCGGCATGCGTAAAGTCTTACCGTAGACGAACTCTGCAGCCGTGGCCGAAAGAGATGATTTGAAAGTTATCCGAATGCCTAAAAGAATTAGTGGAAGGTAAGTTACCCAGTTCTTCAGATCGTTGCTCATTCGGATCGAGTCTTTAATTTGTCGCTCTACCAAACCGTTACATTGCGGATGGTAGGCGGTTGTGGATTTGTGTGAAATTCCGAAAGTCTTGCAGAATTTCTTCCTGATGTTGGACTGGAACTGCCGACCTGGGTCAGTGATGACCGTCGATGGCGTTCCAAAGCGTGCTATCCAACAGTTCAAAAAGGCATTGGAAATGGAAACTGCAGTAATTTCGGAGAGAGCTTCTGGCCAACGCGTAAAGAGATCAATGCAGACCAGAAGGTATTTGAAATTATTGCAAATGGGCAAAGGGCCTATAATGTCGATGGAGACGTTAGTGAAACGGCCATCTGGGTCCGGAAATTTACCAACGGGTGACACTGTATGTCGATAAATTTTGATCTTCTGGCAGCTCAAACAAGATTTGACAAATTGTGCAATATCGTGGTTCATCCGTGGCCACACGTAACGTGCTGTTATGAGACGTTTAATTGCACGAACGCCAGGGTGCGTGAGCTCATGCAAAGAACACAACACTTCGTATCTTAGTGCAGGAGGGACATAAGGGCGCGGCTGTGCAAGAGAAGTGTCTGCATAGATGTGTGTGCTAGTGCCGTCAGGGATGAACCTCTCCAGTTTGAGTGCCGTAGTAGTGCTACCAAGAAGAGATTGTAATTCCAAATCTTCAGATTGTAATTTTGCCAGGAGGTTTAGGTCTAAAGCATTAATTTCGACTCTTGACACTGTGTCAGCCACGTTGTTTTCCTTCCCCGGGATGTGTCGAATGTCAGTAGTGAATTGCGCGATGAAGGTCAAGTGTCTGTACATTCGTCCTGAAAAACGATCAGAATTAGAATTGATAGCAGCGATCAGAGGTTTATGATCTTTAAATACTATAAATTCGTGACCTTCGAGGTAATATTTGAAATTTTTAATTGCCAAATATACAGCTAACAATTAACGGCCGAACGTGCTGTATTTGCGTTCTGTTGATGAAAAGAAAGCAAGCGGGCGAAGAACGCCAGAACTCACCTTCTGCTGCAAGACCGCACCATCAGCGGAATTTGATGCATCTACCATTATACTTAACTCCGCAACCGGGTCTGGTAGTGCAAGCATTGCACAGTTGGCAAGAGCAGCCTTAACTATTATAAATGCTTGTTGAGCAGGTTGTGACCAGACCAGTGGTTTGTTGCATGGAGTTGAAGCAGCGAGATGATTAAGCGGCTCTAAAATGCTCGAGCATGATTTAATGAATCGATGATAAATGTGACCATGCCGAGAAATAGTTGAAGAGCTTTTGGGTCAGCAGATTGCGGGAATGGCAAGATTGCATCGACCTTGGACTGCAGAGGTTTGATTCCCGAACTACTGATGCTGTGACCCAAAAATTTCAATTTTGTTTGACCGAAAACACATTTGTCAGGATTAATTTTGATACCGAAAGTAGCGAGTCGCTCAAAAATTTGGAAGATGTGACGAACATGTTTGCGTTCGTTTTTACTGAAGACGAAAATGTCGTCAATATACGCGAAGCAAAATGGTAGTCCGCGTAAAACCGAGTTCATAAACCTCTGAAACGTCTGGGCAGCGTTTCTTAAACCAAAACTCATCCTAGTATATTCGTATAGGCCGAAAGGTGTTGTGATTACCGTTTTAGGAATATCTGCAGGATGAATTGGAATTTGGTGGTATGCCTTGCCTAAATCGATTTTGGAAAATATCGTACAACCACAACAGTTATACGCGAAATCGTAAAGTGGCAAGGGATACCGGTCTGGAATCGTGATTCGATTAAGACCTCGATAATCTCCACATGGTGGCCAAGAACTATCTGGTTTAGCGACTAGATGTAGTGGCGTCGCCCAAGGGCTGGAGGAAGGCTGAACGAAGCCGAGTTATAACAATTTGTCAAACTCGTTCTTCGCAATTTGGAATTTATGTGGCGGTAATCGCCGTAGTAGGCCAAAAACAGGAGGTCCAGAAGTTGTAATGTGACGATACAAATCATGTTTGACAGGTTGTGACAGATCGAAAGGGGTTGACAAATTATGAAATTGTTGTAGCAATTTTGAATATGGCGAATTTTGAAAAGTGAGTGAATTTAGTTCTGAAAGGCCGAATGCATTCCTTGCAAGACGATAGTGGGCAATGTCAACGGTGATGTTGAAATGCCGAAGAAAGTCAGCACCCAGAATCGAATGGTTAACTTGTGCTAACATGAAGTTCCATTGAAAATTCACGTCCAGGCCGATATTAATTATTAATTTGGAATGACCAGAAGTTGGTATAAAAGTACCAGTAACTGTGGTCAGCGAAAATTTTGTGCGACGATGAGTGTTGTCGAAGAATTGGTTCACCGCCAAGATGCTAACCTGGGCTCCCGTGTCGACTAAAAATTTGGTCCCAGAATTAGTGTCGCGTATGAAGAATAAATAACCTGGAGAGATGGCAGGACAATGAGTTGACATTAGCCCTGCCGCTGTCCGTTTCCCCAATCGCAAGGAGGTGTGCATTTGCTCGCTTTCTCTGCGTACCTCTAGTGATACCAACAAAACTTCGATGACTTATCATTGTTGCTATTAACGGGTCTATTTTATAAACAATCGTTACAATACGATTCGTTAGCTAACTATAATCGTTCGAAACGTCAGTTGCAATGTTGCAAACGATTTAGGTTAAAATGTTATTTTGTAACCAACATCGTTAGGCGTTGACCTTGAATGCTTATTCGTAACGATGAACTTGTGATTTTAGAACGAATAGTACACTTGTAGCTCACTTCATTTCTAATTTCGTCAGCGTCGTGACAGTTGACGTTTACATTTCAAATCTAAACATTGTGCTTATTTTTGCGGATACTTTCAAAAATCAGAATCAGAAATATTAATTTATTTAATTGATGAAGTGTTAATAATGACTGAAAGTGAAAGTCGAAGTAGTGTCGTGAAAAATCTTTCTCCAGAGATCATTGCACAGCAGTATCAAATATATCTAGAGGAGTTACAATGAAATTAAGCCATTCGAAGGAATAAATAGTCCCAAAACCCGGATTTTTGGATGAATCATGGAGGTCATTTGCCCTATAATTAAATGCAGCAGGAGGACCAATAAAAAAGTTGAGCAATGTATTATAGAAGTATTTCTTAGATTTGTCTATACATGTTTCTAAAGCTTTCTTCGAGAACAAAGAAGGACTTGTGTCTCATAAATACGAGTTCATGTGCTGACTTCTTCTTTGGAAAATATATTTTCTAGATTTGTTAATAATTTTCTAGTAATATAGGAAAAACAATTTTGCATTGTAACACAATGTACAATGATATGTAGATAAATAAAAATTAACTTATCATCGTTCCAATATATAATTCCTATCCACCACAAATTACATGAGAAAATTAAATATAAATATATAATTCATATAGTATCACGTCAAAATATCCGTTAACGATTGACAGCGGAGCTGTCGTTCCCGAACGATTACAACGGAACGATTTTATCGTTTCGTAACGATTATGGAAAGTTACAAAATCGAGTTTCATTGAAAAATCGTTATCGGAACGAGAATCGAGTTACAACGACATCGTTACGAGTTATAAAATAGACCTGTAAGTCTTGATTTTGAACGGCTCCTATTTCTTGCAAAAATTTGAGAATTGAACAGACAACTTCTCAACTTGTTGCGTTAAGGCAGTGATCTGGTTTTGCAAATGTAAGGAATTGTCAGTCGTTGTTGATGGAATCACCCGAGGCGCAGAGATCATTGCACAAATTGTATGCGGGCCAGAAATCTCGAGGATCCGGTCGGCCATGTCGGCTAAATCATTTAAACTGAATGTGTTTGCCGAAATTAGTATCCGTTGCACATCAGTGGGCAAACGGCTAAGAAATATTTCCTTAAGTAAACTTTCGTCCATGGACGTATTCCCGAGAAGTTTATTGATATAACTTTCGCAGTAATTGCGACGGGGTTTGCTGGCCAAGAGTTTCCTTGGACAAAAGTTAATAATAATAATAATACATACTTTATTCAACATAGAGGTGGTACATGAAACAATTAATAACTAATATTTAAAACAAAACATAATAACATAATTATACCATATCTAGCCGCTAATTGAACACGTCAATACTGTAACGAATATGCAAATTAGGGTGCATATTTATTTATGATAATATTTATATATGTATTAACTCTTATAATTTATGAACTGTGATATTGAATAATATTCATGTTTTATTAAAACCTCTTGTAACCCTGTTTTGAATAGTCTTACATCAGTGATGCTTTTCAAATGCTTGGGCAATCCATTGAAAAACTTCAAAGCCGCATACGTGGGAGATGTCTCAAAGAGTGAGAGTCTATGTGGTGGATGCGCATATTTTTCATTGTTACGCGTGTCATATTGGTGATTCATGCTATGTATATTAAATTTGTCTTTATTGTTTAAATTGAAAACTAATATTTCATATATATATATAGAGACTATAGAAGGTAAGTAAACCAGCGTCCCTAAACCTACCTCGGCAGCTATCTCGTTGATTTAAGTTTAGTATTATTCGTAACGCTCTCTTTTGAATAATAAATAAACTCTTTGTGTAACTAGAGCATCCGTAATGTATTATGCCGTATCTTATCACACTTTCAAAGTTTGCTCTATAAATTGTGATTAGGGTGTTAATATCTAATACTTGCCTCAAGATTCGCAAGGCATAGCAGGTGGAGTTTAATTTTGATAACAATTGATCGCAATGGTATGACCATTTTAGGTTGCTATGGATCCCCATCCCCAAAAAATTAGATGTATTTTGAAATTTAAATGTTTCGTCATTTACAGTTATAGTGCTAGTTGCATTTTGCTAATTTTTTGTTTTAAATATAATAAAATTTGTTTTAGTATTGTTTATCAATAATTTATTTTCTATCATCCAATCTTTAGCAGTTTTAAATATTTCTATGGTATTGTGAACTAGTTCTCCTTCACTAGAGTTGGATATTAGGAGGTTAGTATCATCGGTGTACGTTGTTATAAACGTGCCTCGCTCTCTGATGATTTCAGGCAAATCATTCACATAAATGACAAATAGAATCGGGCCCAATATACTACCCTGTGGTATCCCTAGATGAACGGTCTTTGAATCGGATAATTTGTCACCAATTTTTGTTTTTTGAGTTCTATTTGTCAAATATGACCGAATTAGATCCTGACCTATGCCTCTCACACCATAATATTCAAGCTTCTCCAGCAATATTTTGTGGCTCACCATATCAAACGCTTTAGATAGGTCCAGAAAGAGTCCTAGTGGTATCTCTGACCTCTCTAGTGCGTTCATAATCTGTGCTATGTAGTCGAATATAGCTGTATTTGTCGATTTTCTTCTTATAAGCCCGTTTTGTGCACTGTCAAGCAAGTTATGGATATTGAAATAATTTATGAGTCGCTCCGCTATTATTTTTTCTAATATTTTGGAAAAAACAGATAGCAGAGTAATAGGTCTGAAATTACCAAAATCACTCGGATCACCTTTCTTGTAGATCGGCGTTATTACACCTTCCTTTAAACACTGTGGGAATATCCCATTTTCTAAACAGATGTTAATTAAATGGGTAAGTGGGCCAACCAGTTCATTTACGGCTGACTTTATTAGTTTTGTAGTGATTTCGTCATAACCGGAGGAAGTTTTGTTTTTTAGGGAACATATGATGTTGAAAACTTCAGAAGTGGTTGCAGGTTTAAAGAACAAAGTATTCATTTGTCTGTTTATAGTGCAATTAAATACTTTGTCGGGAATCTTTTCGATTTCCATTGTAGCTATGTTGCTAAAATAGTTATTTAGATCGTTTTCCTTACCTTGCAGGCATTTATACTTTTCATGATCATTATTATTAGCCTTACCTAATAATTTATTAATTATGGTCCAGGTTGTTTTAATTTTATTATCACTTAAAAATATTTGTTTTGCAATTTCATTCTTTTTTTGTTTTTTTTAAAAGTTCATCATATTCCTGTTTTATTGTAGAATACAATGTTTTTGCATCGGCATTATAGTGCTTAACAACAGATAAGTAATCCAATAGCTTTTTAGTGTTGGTTGCTATTGGGTTATTATAATTACTGTTCTGTTTATTGTTTGTATGAGGCATAGTTACCTTTGGACAAGACCCATTCAATGCTGCACCGATCATGTCAATAAATTTTGCCCAAGCGCTATCAACATCACTGTCCGTGTATATTCTACTCCAGTCTACCGAGTTTAGATAACATACAAATTTATTAATGTTAATTGGAGTCAATTTGCATACCTTTTTATTTCTATAATTATTGCTATGGTTTACAGCTAGCGGCCAAGATATTTTTTGCGCAAAATGGTCAGAAATATGCGTTTCGAATACGCATATCTCGTACTCGTTTTCCGTATTAGTAATAATATTGTCAATGTTCGTTTGGGTATTTTGCGTTATACGCGTTGCACTCTTTATTGTTGCCGTTGCATTAATTGATTCTAAGAGATTCATGAAATTAACTGCTTGCGTAGTTGCACTGTTTAAGTCTATGTTAAAATCTCCCGCAATATAATACGTTACTTTTTCAGATAAAAGTTTTTGTAACAATGATTCAAATTTAATAAAAAAATCATCAATTGTATCTTGTCTCGGAGCACGATACACAATTACACATACGCTCTTTTTATTTTGAGAAGTCCATTCTACTGCTGTGCATTCAAAAGTTCCACTCACTGCCATGGTTTTTATATCCGAGCGTTCACGACACAGAAAGTCATTGCGGGCGTACAGAGCTGCTCCTCCGTATGCTATAAAATTGTTTTTAAGGGTTGGCCTGCAGTAAGATGTCACCGATTTAAAGTCCTCCAGTGTTGTTTGTTTGATATTGCTGTCCGTTTGCCAGTGTTCGGTAATTCCTAAGATCCTACATTCCTTGTGATTATGGAGCATGTCATTAATAATAAGGGTTTTTTTGTTAATAGATCTTACATTAAGGTGTATTAGCGAAACAATTTCTTCGTGATTGGTAGGTATTACTGATTCGGGTTGTGGGTTCTCTTGCGCTCGGCAAAAAAAGAGTACTTTTGAATTTTCAAGTTTGCCGGCCACTTATTTGCATCGGTAAATACTTCCTCATACATTTTTTCGAATTCTACTTTAAATGCAGATTCCCTTTCATTCCTAATTTCAAGTTTTGATACCTTCAAGTGTCCTTCCGGGCAAATATTATTACGAATATACTGATCTAGGTCCTGTACGGTATTATTTGGATTTGCTCGCCCAATAAAATAATATGTTAATCTCGGAGCGACTAATATTTTGTCACTTTTATTTCCCACGCCCATAATGACTTGACTTTTTCGCTTCTTCTTTTGTGGAGCACTTTTCCATTCATTTGCCGATTCGTGCGTTTTTTGTTCTTGTTGATTTTCTGAATAGTTATCATTTTGTGTTTTGTTTTTGCTATCAGTAGACCTCGTAGCAATCTCCTTGGTTTTTTGTTGAGTATTCGATTCAACTTTTTTTCATTTGCACTCTTCTTGGAATTTTGTTTTGCAGTGTCCATCTCTCTCCTTTTAGGGGAATTAGTGTTAATGCAGTTTTCTGCAGTTTTGCAGGAATTGCAGGTTTCTTCATATTGTTCCGATTTCGTTAATCTCTCCAATAAATATTTATTTGTTATAATCAACGATTCGTTATTCAATTTTAATGATTTATTCATATCTTCCAATTGAGAGACTATTTTTGATATATGTTCTATTTTTAGTTTGAATATAGCGTTTACCTCTACCTTCCCCTCATCTTCATCAGCGGAGGTTATATCCACTTCACTCATACTATTAGCTCTCTTGGTGCTGGAACAGGTATGTAGGTCCAAACAAGATTTGTGGTAGTGATTGTTGCACACACTACACTGTCTAGCATCAGAAACTTTTTGTTTGCACTTATTACATTTGATATTTTTCACATTGTTTTCATCAGTAACTATTATTGGCGGCTCCATTTTTCGTTGTTGCATGCGACGCTGTTCGGAAACCGTTGTACGCTTTATAACTTCTGATTTGAGCGTTTCATAACATTTCTGGGGGATTGATTAGCATATCTACGACCACGTCATGAAATTTCCGGAGAGAGTTTGTTATGCGATTGTTTTTAAAAACGGATTCAATTTGGATCAAATTTTGAAAATATAGGTAATTTATATCTAAAATTATTGACTGTGGACTCAACCTGATCAACCATAGCCCTTAGTACGTGTAAAAGTGAACAAGAAACAAGAAACAGAGGTTGAAGAAAGAAACACCTTAAGCACATGCCGGAACACAGTAGACAGCGTGTTGCAGGTACGGCAGTGACGATCGGTTGCGGCCTTCGTGCGTGGAGAATAGACGGTAGGTGATCGTTTGGGGTTTTTTCTGACCTAGCCGTCAGTGTCTTGTCCAGTCCAGATGCAATAACCACGGAGGGGTCCCTGGATCTTGATCCCATATAATTCCAAGCGGGTACATGGTCGTTTCAGTGCGGATCACGTCGGGGTCACTAGATGTAACGTTGTGGGATGGCAGGACAAAACTCAACTAATGACTCTGCCACTTGGTACGTTACATTTGAATTACGGTATGATATAAAATAACTGCTTATCCTTCTTTTGCTGGTTTATTATGACTAAGAAAACACGTACAAATTAAATTCGGCACTTTCAGTCTCTGATATTTTTTTTAAATATTTTTCTCATTTCCCTAGTTACGGCGCCATTGCTGCCTCGGATTTCTACTGCTCCTATGTTCAAGGTGTCCCCACATGTATAAATGAACACTCTACATAGTTATTTGTGATCATCAGCGTTGCCTATTGGTTATATAATAATTTGAAAACCAACCTAATGCCGGCAGAAAATATGTGAATATAAAGTTAACAACAATAGAGGAACAAATATAAAATTAGTTCACGTTAAAAGATAGAGAAATCACTCGTGCTGTATCAGGATTCTGAATGAATGTTTATCAAAGCCTACCGCCTCGAAAAAATAAAGAAGTGAAGAGTAAATAAAGAGAGAGAGAGAGAAAGAGCGGAGGAAATTAAAGGACGTAAAATATTCGCAAAGTAAAAACAAATCTAATCTAAAATTTAGAATGCGAACAATATTAAGAAAGCCAACCATGAAACAATTAAAAACACTGCTTATTTCTGTAGAATGACTCATAATTTGACAATTCATTAAACGTCAATCATTCAATTACATTTCACTGCAATCATAACAAAAAAATTTTAGTTTAAATGAGTATGAGCAACAAGGAAAAACTCATTCGCGCTATAATTAGGAAACTATTAGTGCGAGGAATTTGCCAACAACGAGCTGTAATGACCACACCCACTAAAGAACGAACTAGCGGCATCTTTAAACGTCCGAATGAACGTAACCTGGCCAGAAGTATTCACTTATCAGGAGTAAAATATTTGGACATTGCTAAAATCCTTGGTTATGGAAAACAACCCAAAGAACCCCCAGCCAAGTTGACCATACTAGAGCAAATGAGGTACACGTCAAAGGATCCGGTCGAAGAAGAAGAAAAAGAAAAAGAAAAAGAAAAAGAAAAAGAAAAAGAAAAAATAACAGCATCAAATGAACTCGTTTTAAAAACACTCCAACAATGGACGAAGGAGGGCAACAGGAAAGATCCCGTTAGAATAGATCATATTAGTTATGGTGTAATGTATCAGGATTATAAGAAAGGAAGACCGGAAATGGATTGAAGCAAGAGCTTCAAGAGAAGATTAGCTTAAGTAAAAGTATCTACTACATCTGATGATTATAAATGTAAAAATATGTCATCCGAATGAAACACATTTAAACTATTCGTCACTATTTTTGATAGATATCATTTTCGCTGGTCTTAGGTCGATTATCCGCTCAGTATTTCACTTGAGCATGTATTTGTATGAGGGTAATTTTTAAAGTAAGAACCGTTTGCGGATTCTATCCACTCATAGCCCTCTCCGAAGTTTTTCTATCGACTAATGGCTTCTTTAAACATTCGAGAATGTTGTAGGTCGGTTAAATGAAGTAGACGATTTTTGGTGGAAATTTAATATTAGTTATGCCCATTACTAATCCCGCCGATTGCAAAGTACGCGATGCAAAAAATGCCGAAATCCTTTGCCAACTCTGAAGCGTATGGGTAAGATGGGATGAATGATGGGAATGTCCAAACGCGGTGTCGTTTACGTAATGGTTACAGAACAATCATCCATGATGTCTAACCGTAATAACGGACGAACTGAAAGCAACTGGGGAGATTTGATTGGGAATAAAACACTTAACCATCCACTTTATAGTCCGGACCTGGCAACTTTTGACCTTCGCCTCATTGCAAATTCCTCAAAGGAATTTTTAGGCGGAAAATGGGTGCAAATAGATGATGACGTCAAAGGGACGGTCTAGGTTGATTGGACAGGCGGCCGACTTCTGCGACGAATAAAATGCCTTTATCTGATCAAGGATTTTGTCGAAACAGCAAAAAGATGATAGTTATTTTAGAAATTTAAAAAAATGAAGAAACTTTAGTTACATCTTTATTTAAACTAGAATGGTTTTTACTTTAAAAATGACCTTCGTATATTGTGAGTGTACATTATCAGCCTTTCATATGTATCACCCATTGTTTAACTGTCATATGCTATTGCGTTTATGGCAAAATCTGTTGTTGGGCTGTTTTTACATTTTTATTAATTTGTTAAATTACAAATTAACCTTCTACGACTCGTGTGGCGTCTGTCAGATGCCACTGGGTCTTGAAGTGTGTATATTTTAGCAATGAAAAGAGATAAAGGTTTTCCCATCAATCAAGCTTCATATTTTACTACTCTTGATAATGATATATAATATATATATATATATATATATATATATATACCGGGTGTGGCACTTAAGACGCCTCGGACCATAGCTCCTTTACGATAAAAGCTATCGAAAAAAATGTAAGAACAAAGTGGTGCATAGTTACCGTCGCTATGTTTTAAAAATATTTCTAATCATCAGTGGCGTGCCGTACTCCAGTGGCGTACCAAACTTATGTTTTTTTAAATGGAATGCCCTATTTTTTATTGCAGATTTGGAAAGTGCTCGACGAGTACTTATTTTTTTATCTTACATGTTATACCCTTCACTTTAGCGGTTTCGCTGTTATAACCCCTTCTTTCAAAATTGCGCCCCATTTTTGAGATTTTTTTGTAGAGAAACTAATTGACGCCGGCGCCTAAATTTTGAATTGAGGTACAGGTTAAGACCTCGTATACCTTCACATAATTTTTTTTCGGGTAATTTATGGCAAAAAAATAATTTTTGATTGATCTTCGCATGTTGTCATTTTTTCCGAAAATTTCAAATGGCACCCCCCTAAAAAAATTACGGCGTTGTACAGCCAAAACTCTAAATTTTTCATTGGTGTAAAAAAAATTACACATTGCATAACAAAATTTCGGAGAAAAAAGGAATTTCATCGCAAATGTCGGGAAACGTTTTCCGTTCCCAAGTGTGCCATGAGAAAACAAAAGATTGGTAATTGTCAAAGTAAATTATTAGACGTCAGTAGCAGCCATAAGTCATTTTTGATAAACGTTCTAAAAATGTTCCGAACTCAAGAGGAAATGGTTGACATGATATTTATTCTTGGAGAATGTAACAAGAATTGTTTCTTGGCATCACGAGTGTACGCTGCGAGATATCCGCACAGGGCACATCCAAATGAACGTGCGTTTCAAAAAGTGTTGGAGAGATTTACTACTACGGGAAGTGTGAAACGGCCAAGGAGAGTTAGAAAGAAGGCAGTTATTACCGAAAATAATGAACTGCGGTATATCACCAGAAGTTGCGGTTATGCCTCCAGCAGGAAGGTCGTCATTTCGAACATTTAGTTTAAGTTGTTAAATTTGCTTTATCTGCATTTTTCATATCATGTTGAATAAATAGGTACATACTATTATGTTGACCGTATTTGTGTATTTGTTTTGGTACTTTGACAATTACCAATCTTTTGTTTTCTCATGGCACACTTGGGAACGGAAAACGTTTCCCGACATTTGCGATGAAATTCCTTTTTTCTCCGAAATTTTGTTATGCAATGTGTAATTTTTTTTACACCAATGAAAAATTTAGAGTTTTGGCTGTACAACGCCGTAATTTTTTTAGGGGGGTGCCATTTGAAATTTTCGGAAAAAATGACAACATACGAAGATCAATCAAAAATTATTTTTTTTCCATAAATTACCCGAAAAAAAATTATGTGAAGGTATACGAGGTCTTAACCTGTACCTCAATTCAAAATTTAGGCGCCGGCGTCATGTAGTTTCTCTACAAAAAAATCTCAAAAATGGGGCGCAATTTTGAAAGAAGGGGTTATAACAGCGAAACCGCTAAAGTGAAGGGTATAACATGTTAGATAAAAAAATAAGTACTCGTCGAGCACATTCCAAATCTGCAATAAAAAATAGGGCATTCCATTTAAAAAAACATAAGTTTGGTACGCCACTGGAGTACGGCACGCCACTGATGATTAGAAATATTTTTAAAATATAGCGACGGTAACTATGCACCACTTTGTTCTTAGATTTTTTTCGATAGCTTTTATCGTAAAGGAGCTATGATCCGAGGCGTCTTAAGTGCCACACCCGGTATATATATATATATATATATATATATATATATATATATATATATATATATATATATATATATATATATATATACCGAGTGTCTGGGATAAGGGGCGAACATAGGGATTTAACATGTAAAATTAAATATGTGTAATTATTAGCTCCCCTATTCATTTTAGAGAAAAATCGTAAAGGAATATTTTTTAGAGAATTAAAAATTGTAAATGTATCATCCATTTAATTTACTTTTGCACTAGAATTCACCTCAGAAATAATAAAAATGAGTTTAACCATTTACCATGTAATAAAAACCCTTGCCATGACTTTGACAAATATCATGTTACGGTGAGAATAATTTTGCTAGTCAAATATCAATTCACGCATTGTAATAATTACTTTGAACAATAATCTGAGTTATTCCAATGAAGAGAGCGTATTCATTATCAAAACATTTTGCAGTGGCGTCATTTTACTCATAGTTCGTGACATTACATGCAAACGGAACAGACGAAACAACGATAAATTGGAAAGAACAGTTTTGGGTTTGATAAATGCTAAACCAACAACTAGCATACGATGCATTGCCCATGAGTGCAACGTGTCTAAATTCTCTGTGCAGAAAATTATGAAGAAGCATGGTAATCATTCTTAAAAACATCAATGCCATCAAGAGATACTGTTAGTAGATGAAGAAAGGAGGCGTGTATTCTGCGAAATAATGCAGGATCGATCAAATACAAACCATAATGAGTGCTAATAATTTACTTCCATATAACAATAAAACAGTAAACAATCAGTTTTTGTAATAGAAAGACACCAATTGTTAATTTAAATCAGAGCACCAAATTTCTTGGGATTGCCGAGGACGAGCAACTCACCTGGTGTCAGCAAGTTGATTATGTGTGTTGTAAATTTAATACTGCTTACTATGCAGTTCTTAAACTAAAACCAATTTTACCACCAGAGTCAATCATGACTCTCTACCACTCATAGGTATATCCTTATCTCTCCTATAATGTATCAGCGTGGGAAAGAAGTCATATTCAAAGGATATTCATAGCCCAGAAAATAATATTAAGATTAATTTGTAACAAAATTAGATCGGAGACTTGCCGTAGTTTATTTAAGGAGAACAACATACTTGCATTAACATGAATTTACATATTTAAAATAGCAACATTTGCTGCCAATTAATAAATTAACTAAAAACTAAACTAAGCTTAACTTTTTGCAGTCTGTTTTACCGAAGAATGCTAGTTCACACTTTACAACGAGCCCAACGTTATTGTTCATAGTAATTACAATGAGTGAATTGATATCTGACTAGAAAAATTATTCTCACCATAACATGACATTTGTCAAACTCATGGCAAGGTTTTTTTTAAATGGTCCATTGTTCAACTTATTTTTATTATTTCTGAGGTGAATTCTGGTAAATTAAATGGATGATTCATTTACAATTTTTAATTCTCTAAAAAATATTCCTTACCTTTTCTGAGGTAAATTCTGGTAGAAACGTAAATTAAATGGATGATTCATTTACAATTTTTAATTCTCTAAAAAATATTCCTTAACGATTTTTCTCTAAAATGAATAGGGGAGCTAATAATTACACATATTTAATTTTACATGTTAAATCCCTATGTTCGCCCCTTATCCCAGACACTCGGTATATATACCGGGTGACCCAGGGATCTGTAAAAGCCCCATAACTTATTTGCTATTTGAGATATCGACTTCTAGTTTTCTTGAACTGGTACCCACACTTATTCTACATATTTTAAAAATATGTATGTTTTTGTACAGGGTGTCCCAATATACATAACAGAACAAAGTTATGTTTTTTTAAATGGAACACCCTATATTTTATACTTTATTTTTAACCCTCTTGAGAAGCTGATAAAAATAGTATAAGATAGTATTGGTCGCCCTCCACAAACCATCATACAGATACAGATAGAGATGGGTCTATAATGGGCGGTTGGTTAGTTATGGGCAAATTTGTGGCAAAACATGTACACATTGAAAACATTGCAGAAGCGTTCCTAGTAAAGATAGCATCATTATTTATACACTAGAAAATTTCTCACATCATAAAGAATAATACACATCGGCTTTGGTTCTCTTTTATTCATAGTGCTATACAGGGTGTCAACATACGCAAAACAATGGATAACTATTTTTTTTCAAATGGAACACCCTATATAAGTTGCCACCAATCTATGGCATTTTTAATAAGCTTTCCAATGATATACAGTTTGTATTACAAAATATTAAGGATTCTTGAGATTTATCAATAAAAACATATTTGTTTTGTCACCTTCTGCTGATTTTTGGATTTTCAGCCAAAGTTGTAGAACGAAAAATTTTCTATCGAAATATCGAAATAGTTCTTTGAACATTTAAGATGATGCGTGCATTGCCCGCCAGAGCGCGCAAAATCGTGACCGAATATGCATTTTAGGGTTTTCTTTTCAAATTTTTCATTAATAAATTGCACTATACTTTATTTTCCGTACCCTCTAGCGGAAAAATTGAAAATTATAGGGAAATTAAAATAGCCCATATCGATTGAAAATGTTCCGCTCCACAACTCTTAATAAAAGCAATTTTTGCCAAAAATGCATAGTTTTCCCTAAAAATGCAAATTGAAAATGTATGTATCAATTTTTGCGTTTTTCAATGTTTTTTTTGCATTTTTAGCGAACACTATGCATTTTGAGGAAAAATTGCTTCTTTTAAGAGTTGTAGAGCGGAGTCTTTTCAATCGATCTAGGTCATTTAAATAATTCTATAATTACCCGTTTTTCTGCTAGGGGACGTGGAAAATAAAGTATAGTGCAATTAATTAACAAAACAATTGAGAAAAACGCAAAAATGCATATACGGTCACGATTTTGCGCACTCTGGCGGGCAATGCACGCATTATTGGAAAAGTCGAAAGACCTACAACGATCGAACATTTTCCGCTCTACAAGTTTGGTCTCTTATTATTTTTTCAGAAAGTGCATAGTTTTGGCTGAAAATTCAAAAATGAGCACGAGGTGACAAAAGAAAAATGTTTTTATGGATAAATCTTAAGAATCCTTGTACATCATCGGAAAGCTTATTAAAAATTACATCTAGTGGTGGCAAGATATATAGGGTGTTCCATTTGGAAAAAAATAGTTATCCATTATTTTGCGTATGTTGACACCCTGTATAGCAGTATGAACAAAAAAGAACCAAAGCCAATTTTTATTATTCTTCGTGATGTGGAAAATTCTTTAGTGTATAAAAAATGACGCTAGCTTTGCTGGGAGCGCTTCTGCAATTTTTTCAATGTGTCCTTGTTTTTGCCACAAATTTGCCCATAACTAACTAATCGTCCATAATAGACCCATACTATTTTATACTATTTTTATCAGCTTCTCAAAAGGGTTAAAAATAAAGTATAAAATATAGGGTGTTCCATTTAAAAAAACATAACTTTGTTCTGTTATGTATATTGGGACACCCTGTACAAAAATATACATATTTTTAAAATATGTAGAATAAGTGTGGGTACCAGTTCAAGAAAACTAGAAGTCGATATCTCAAATAGCAAATAAGTTATGGGGCTTTTACAGATCCCTGGGTCACCCGGTATATATATATATATATATAGAGGGTGGGATGACTTTGAAAATATGGAATTGCGAAAAGGAATTGGACACACTCTCTCAATAACCAATTACTCGTATAGTTGCGAATACGATCTCCAGCGGCACCGTCCATCCAGACCGCATAAATATCACTTCCAAAATGTGCAAACATGTGTGTGAGGTTGCAGATATGACTGGCTGATGATTCGTAATAACGATGAAACACGTCCCAGTCTTCTGCTCTCCCATATATGTTTGCACATTTTTCAAAAATACAGTTCAAGAATTATCCTTTCCGCAATTCTATATATATATATATATATATATATATATATATATATATATATATATATATATATATATATATATACCGGGTGACCCAGGGTACTGTAAAAGTCCCATAACTTATTTGCTATTTGAAATATCGACTTCTATTTTTCATAAACTAGTACCCACACCTATTCTACATATTTTAAAAATATGTATGTTTTTGTACAGGGTGTCCCAGTATAAGTAACAGATCAAAGTTATGTTTTTTTAAATGGAACACCCAATATTTTATACTTTATTTTTAATCCTCTTAAGAAGCTGATAAAAATAGTATACGATACTATGGGTCTATTCTGGACGGTTGGTTAGTTATGGGCAAATTTGTGGCAAAAACATGTTCACATTGAAAGAATTGCAGAAGCGTTCCTAGCAAAGATTGCATCATTTCTTCTACACTAGAAAATTTTTCACATCATGAAGAATAATACACATCGGCTTTAGTTCTTTTTTGTTCATACTGCTATACAGGGTGTCAACATACGCAAAACAATGGATAACTATTTTTTTTCAAATGGAACACCCTATATACGTTGCCACCAATCTATGGCATTTTCGATAAGCTTTCCAATGATATACAGTTTGTATATTAACATATTAAGGATTCTTAAGATTTATCAATAAAAACACATTTCCTATGTCACCTTCTGATGATTTATGGATTTTCAGCAAAAACTATGCATTTTCTGGAAAAATTATAGGAGACCAAAGTTGTAGAGCGGAATATTTCCGATCGATATAAGTCTTTCAAATTTTCAGATAATGCGTGCATTGCCCGCCAGAGCGCGCTAAATCGTTACCGTATATGCATTTTGGCATTTTTTGATTAATAAATTGCACTATACTTTATTTTTCGCACTCTCTAGCGGAAAAACAAAAAAATATAGGGAAATTTAAATGACCAATTTTGATTGAAAATGTTCCGCCCTACCACTCTTAAAAGATGGAATTTTTGCCCAAAATGCATAGTTTTCGCTAAAAATGCAAATTGAAAATATATGTATCAATTTTTGCATTTTTCAATGGTTTTTTGGATTTTTAGTGAAAACTATGCATTTTGGACAAAAATTGCTTCTATTAAGAGTTATAGAGCGGAATATTTTCAATCGATGTAGGTCATTTGAATTATTTTAAAATTACCCGTTTTTCCGCTAGAAGGCGTGGAAAATAAAGTATAGTGCAATTAATTAATAAAAAATTTGAAAAAAACGGTAAAATGCAAATACGGTTACGATTTTGCGCACTCTGGCGGGCAATGCACGCATTATTGGAAAAGTCGAAAGACCTATATCGATCTAAAATTTTCCGCTCTACAACTTTGGTTTCCTATGATTTTTTCAGAAAATGCATAGTTTTGGCTGAAAATCCAAAAATCAACAGGAGGTGACAAAAGAAAAATGTTTTTATGGGTAAATCTCAAGAATCCTTAATATTTCGTTATACAAATTGTACATCATTGGAAAGCTTATAAAAAATTTCATGCATTGGTGCCAAAATATATAGGGTGTTCCATTTGAAAAAAAATAGTTATCCATTGTTTTGCGTATGTTGACACCCTGTATAGCAGTATGAACAAAAAACGACAAAAGCCGATGTGTTTTATTCTTCATGATGTAGAAAATTTTCTAGTGTATAAAAAATGATCCAATCTTTGCTAGGAACGCTTCTGCAATGTTTTCAATGTGAACATGTTTTTGCCACAAATTTGCCCATAACTAACCAACCGTCTATAATAGATCCATACTATCTTATACTATTTTTATCAGCTTCTCAAGAGGGTTGAAAATAAAGTATAAAATATAGGGTGTTCCATTTAAAAAAACATAACTTTGATCTGTTACTTATACTGGGACACCCTGTACAAAAATATACATATTTTTAAAATATGTAGAATAGGTGTGGGTACCAGTTCAAGAAAACTAGAAGTCGATATCTCAAGTAGCAAATAAGTTATGGGACTTTTACAGATCCCTGGGTCACCCGGTATATATATATATACATCTTGCTACCTTTTCTGCGTCTTTACATTTCGCAATAAACCTGCGTCCGTGAGAGATTTATTTAATATATTGACGCCATTATATAAAGGGGCGTTTCCTGTTCAATAATCTATCGAGTATATTATTTTTACATAATGTGTTCAACAGAAAAGTTCAATTTTATGTTTTACCACCTTTCTGCGTCATTTCACTTCACTGTTATTTTTGCGTCACCGGTATATTCCAAGAAATAACCATTGTTCTATTCTTTCCACTACCAATCTATATATATTTATCCATGCTACTATTTTTTAGACATCCGACATGGTTGCCAGTTTCCTTTCGATAATAAATAAATCAGAAGAATATCCAATAGTACTAATAATTTGAAGAGGTGATTTAATAACTACATGTTTATGTTATTTTAAATAAATACTGTGACAATTAGAGTTAATAAATAAGTTAATAATTTACTAATCTGAGATCACACAGGCAATTTGGTCAATTCACAATCCTTTATTCACTTCTTTTGAACAGTTTGGAAATAAATTGACGAAAAATACCAACAGATTTATTAGTTTCTTTCCGACTTTGAGAACTTTTCTATTCAATTTCACAACTTTACGTTTGGAAAATGTCTAAAGTTATCAGCATATCATTAAAATGGGCATTACTTGCAAATTCTTTATAAAGGTAAACGTTCTTGAATAAAATCGCTTACATACCTCAGCATAGCTTAATTATAACCTCATGCTAAAGTCAACCTCATATGTGTGTCAGTTATAATAAGCATAATCTAGCATGGTTCTAAATATATTATAACTAAACCATTTAACCATTATGTTTAGAAAAAAAAAATACCCACCAATAAACTTTCCCATTTTAATTGATTATTTTAAGTTTATATACTGTTTGTGAGAAGCATAGGTTGTTTTACAGAATCAAAGCATAAATAAGTTTTAGTCTTATGGTACCTAACTTTCAATTAGTCAAATACGAAGTTTTGAATTAATCGAGAAAAGTCGGGACAAGTTTTAAAATCCGAGATATAGTTAAATGAGAATGTTAAAAAACCCGTTTTTTTACCTGACGCCGCAACGGGAAAACCCAATTTAATATGTATCTGTAACGCCTATAAATGATGCAAACATAGGTTAGACCGCTGAAAAGTCTGGCGAAAACTTTTGAGGTTCTATCAAAGATCAAAAATTCACGATTGATTATATCGATATTCTCTGAAACTATCAATGATACAAAAAATGTTTGGGATAAAAGGTGAACGGTTTGAAGAGGAAAATACAGTAGTTACATAGTGACCTAGGTTTGACCTTGTGAAATTTATGAAAGGTCAGGTGAAATTCAAATTGCGCTTTGTATCTCAAAAACGAATACAGGAATTAACATGTAACTTTGAACATAAGTCTTATTTCATAGTCCCAAGAAATAAAAAGCTTTTGGTAAAATTTCGTACACCGGAAGTGGGTGCTTACCTTAATCGTTTTTTTATTCTTCTCGATAATTTTTTATTAAACATATAACAAGAATATTATAACATATATTAAAGATAACAAAGAATTGAACATCTTTTGTTTGAAAAAATTTTTCATAAAATTATTTTTTTTCGAAATTTTATTTTATTTTTCTGAAAAATATATTTTATGAAAAATATTTTCAGGCAACAGATGTTTATTTCTTTGTTGTCTTTAATATTGTTTAATATGTTTTTGCAATATTTTTTATATTTAAAAACATTTATAAACAAAGGTAAACATCCACTTCCGGTGTACGAAATTTTATCAAAAGCTTTTATTTTTTTTTTGGGATTATCAAATAAGACTAATGTTCAAAGTTTCATGTTAATTCCTGTATTGGTTTATGAGATTTGCATAAAGTGAGGACGAGCTTCTAGGAGTAGCTTTATGTGATCTTTCATATCTTTACTAAAAGGAACTGGCACCTCTTTTTCCTGTAATTACAACTCTCTTGAAGCTCTTTAGTAATATTTTCTCAGTGGGCGAAATTGCTTCTTCAAACTCCTCACAATTTTGTGTATTCTGGGCTTCCGACCGCATATATGTAGACAATTTCATTCGCTGCAATTTCCCTACTCGTTTTCTATTTAACACCAGTAATCGACAAAAAATTGTCTCCATCAGCAAGTTAAAATATTTTTTGTCTTCCATACTATCTCTCAATTTCTTTTCAGCTTCATTTCCTTTATTAATTAGATATTGCCTAAATAACTTTATATCAGATGTAAGAGGTATCATGGTTATTTTATTCCAAGTTTTGGTATTTAAATCATTTCCTGCTTGACTTGAAATTTCATATTGCCAAGTACTATCGAGCAGTTGTTTGCTTCTGCTTCTGCAGAATGAATGGGACGTCTTCGTTTGACAATATGCAGAATTGCTATATCACATGCATCTTTTGAACTTCTGCTAATGTTCTTAGCAAACGTAGGAGACAGAAACACATCTTTCTGAGGATCATATCTGGCGATCACTTTTGCACTGTTCACCACCACATCAAAATATTGCGGGTCAAGGAGATCAAAAAGATTTTTAATTTCGGAACTCACTTTTCGAGATTCAATTAAAACTTTTGCCAGTTCACGCATTTTTCTAGAACACACATTGACATGATGCTGTTCTCTGTGAGTTGATAAATAATTTGCGCCGAACGCACAAATCAGAGAATCTTTCTTAATAGCAAGCGACACTTTATCGGCATGCATTCCAGAAAGTACTCTTACTTTTTTTAAATTATTCTAAATTAAATATTTAAACAGTTATTTTTACTCATTTCGTAAGAGGTTAAAGTAAACAAAAATCTCATGTTATTTATTAATAATTGTATTGAACAGATACGATTATAATATTAATATTTACGATTGGGAATAGATTTAGCTAGAGCCACTAATCTCTTTCCCCTGGTTGACATTTCACTTAATTTTCGAGTTACATTACCCGAAAACCATAAAAAAAAAACGAGCGGGATAAATTTATTGCGTATGCACGGTAATGACTCTGAAGCAAAAATACTGTTTTCCCTCAAACTCTCGCAATGCAGCGTTGTCAATTGTGAGGACGCATAATCATCGTCAAAGTCGATCAAATATACCGGGTGTGGCACTTAAGACGCCTCGGACCATAGCTCCTTTACGATAAAAGCTATCGAAAAAAATCTAAGAACAAAGTGGTGCATAGTTACCGTCGCTATGTTTTAAAAATATTTCTAATCATCAGTGGCGTGCCGTACTCCAGTGGCGTACCAAACTTATGTTTTTTTAAATGGAATGCCCTATTTTTTATTGCAGATTTGGAAAGTGCTCGACGAGTACTTATTTTTTTATCTAACATGTTATACCCTTCACTTTAGCGGTTTCGCTATTATAACCCCTTCTTTCAAAATTGCGCCCCATTTTTGAGATTTTTTTGTAGAGAAACTAATTGACGCCGGCGCCTAAATTTTGAATTGAGGTACAGGTTAAGACCTCGTATACCTTCACATAATTTTTTTTCGGGTAATTTATGGCAAAAAAATTATTTTTGATTGATCTTCGCATGTTGTCATTTTTTCCGAAAATTTCAAATGGCACCCCCCTAAAAAAATTACGGCGTTGTACAGCCAAAACTCTAAATTTTTCATTGGTGTAAAAAAAAATACACATTGCATAACAAAATTTCGGAGAAAAAAGGAATTTCATCGCAAATGTCGGGAAACGTTTTCCGTTCCCAAGTGTGCCATGAGAAAACAAAAGATTGGTAATTGTCAAAGTAAATTATTAGACGTCAGTAGCAGCCATAAGTCATTTTTGATAAACGTTCTAAAAATGTTCCGAACTCAAGAGGAAATGGTTGACATGATATTTATTCTTGGAGAATGTAACAAGAATTGTTTCTTGGCATCACGAGTGTACGCTGCGAGATATCCGCACAGGGCACATCCAAATGAACGTGCGTTTCAAAAAGTGTTGGAGAGATTTACTACTACGGGAAGTGTGAAACGGCCAAGGAGAGTTAGAAAGAAGGCAGTTATTACCGAAAATAATGAACTGCGGTATATCACCAGAAGTTGCGGTTATGCCTCCAGCAGGAAGGTCGTCATTTCGAACATTTAGTTTAAGTTGTTAAATTTGCTTTATCTGCATTTTTCATATCATGTTGAATAAATAGGTACATACTATTATGTTGACCGTATTTGTGTATTTGTTTTGGTACTTTGACAATTACCAATCTTTTGTTTTCTCATGGCACACTTGGGAACGGAAAACGTTTCCCGACATTTGCGATGAAATTCCTTTTTTCTTCGAAATTTTGTTATGCAATGTATAATTTTTTTTACACCAATGAAAAATTTAGAGTTTTGGCTGTACAACGCCGTAATTTTTTTAGGGGGGTGCCATTTGAAATTTTCGGAAAAAATGACAACATACGAAGATCAATCAAAAATTATTTTTTTTCCATAAATTACCCGAAAAAAAATTATGTGAAGGTATACGAGGTCTTAACCTGTACCTCAATTCAAAATTTAGGCGCCGGCGTCAATTAGTTTCTCTACAAAAAAATCTCAAAAATGGGGCGCAATTTTGAAAGAAGGGGTTATAACAGCGAAACCGCTAAAGTGAAGGGTATAACATGTTAGATAAAAAAATAAGTACTCGTCGAGCACTTTCCAAATCTGCAATAAAAAATAGGGCATTCCATTTAAAAAAACATAAGTTTGGTACGCCACTGGAGTACGGCACGCCACTGATGATTAGAAATATTTTTAAAATATAGCGACGGTAACTATGCACCACTTTGTTCTTAGATTTTTTTCGATAGCTTTTATCGTAAAGGAGCTATGGTCCGAGGCGTCTTAAGTGCCACACCCGGTATAGTAATAGAATATACAGCAAACGACAAATTCGCCCTCTACCATAAAACATTCGAACCTCGTTTGAATATTATTATATATTTCAGTATTGTTTCTGCGTCTTTCTTCAAAATTTTGGAGCCTTCCACTTACGGCATTATAGAACTTATACCGCCTAGAAAACGTTTATATTAATCATTACAAGCATAATATCTTATTAATTTGCCGTCGGATGTCTTGAGAGTCCGTTAGACTTCAGTAAGCAAGGAAAACTTTTCTGCGTCCGTATACGGACGCCGAAGGGTGGTTGACGCAGAATCATATCTGAAAGTGTCATTGTATGGAAGCAGAAAAGATAGCAAGATGTATATATATATATATGTTATATTAAAAGTGTTTTCTTCGTTTTTTTTTCATTGCCATCACCATCTACTTACTTCAGTTATATCAAGCACCATGGGAATATCTAAAAGAGAATATGAATGAATGATAAGGAAATTGGAAAAACAGCAATAATTTATACCTAGCAGTGCTGTACAATCGTACTGGTTTGGAATATCAGATAATGCCTTCATTTCTAAAAAAATTTCACTGACACCGCACATCTTTGCAACAGCAGTACCGCGACCAGTTTTGTATATTTCCACCTAAACATTGTTCATGCATTGTGGATATTGTTTTATTATAAAGGAAACGTGCTTTGTTTGGGTAAAAAAACTTTGTACTACTACTTACTTTTTCGTTCGCTTTGTCCTTTTTTGCCTTCTATTTTATATTTTCATTCAGCAATTTGAGGCGAGCACTGGTTCAGATGCCTGTTTGTTGTATTGCATTATATTTTTTTTTTGCAATAATTTCCCAAGTTTCCTTTTTCTAATTTCCCATTGATGTCATCAGTTTTTTTTTTTATTTTCAATTACCGGCAAATACGCCTCGATTTTATTGAGCAACTGATTTTTCTCTACCTCAATGTAATTTCGACCCCGTTCACGTTTTTTGGTTTCCATTTCAAATATACCGACGTAATTATATCTATACTGTCAACTGTCAAAAACAAACATGAAGCTAGCCGTGAAGAAAAAGCTACAGAAACACAACTAAATTTGAAATCACACTGAATAAATCTCGAGTTAGTTAATTAACATGTAATTTGGTTTTATAATACCGAACCCTTTTCTAACTGATGATTAAATTTACTCATGAAGTCGGTAATTGAAGATTATATTTTTGTTTTCCAAAATCTTTTCAGTTCTTCAGATTATCAAATAAAGCGGATGTTAAAAGTTTCATATCAATTGCTCTATTAGTTTTTGAGATACAGCGCGCACAGACAGACACACACACACACACACACACAGACACAATTTTTACTTTCTCCGTTACGAAGTACGGGAAAGTATTGTGATCGTGATTGTTCATCGGATATTTGACTGAATTTTTGAATTTTTCGCGGTATTTCAGTGATACCAACAGAAATATATTTCGTTCAAGAGCACTTTATGTAATATATCCTTTGTAAATTATTATGGAACAAAAGCAACTAAAAGCCGGCTTTGAAGTATTCTTTTGGAAAAAGTTCATTTTACGTAAAGGAGACTTTTATGTGATATTATGGAATCGGCCTTTAACAATGCAATGTAGTCTGTAACAAAATGATCACCAATTTGAAAGGATGCTGTGGCATAAAATCGCAGTGTTATTAGTAATTGGTTCAGCGCAGATATCGATTGATTTCGTAATGTAAGTGGTCTAATGTTTCCTTCGATTTGTTACAATACATTAAGAGCACATTGTTTGGACAATCAAAATCGTATTTGGAAACTGTCTTCGTCATATGTATCGAATGGTTTGGTTCTATCACGGATGATACTTGGTAATCTGTACCCAGGTTTTCAATTTCTTCGTACGTTGAAATCAGTCGATATATCGCTCACAGATGATATAAATGGTACCGATGAAACTGACGAAACCGATTTTGTTTTCTATTTTATATTTTGGTAACATTAGTATAAACTGTAAACGCAACACCTAAACTAAAAAATGTGGGTTAGAAACGTCAGTTAAAATTTAATAGCATGATTTTCGTCCATTAACTTAATGGCAGATTTAATGCCCAATTCACTTTAACAAACCTTTATAATACCGAAATCTACAGTTAAATTAGTTTAGTGGTTAAGTAAATTTTAATCTTAGATTAAAGTGCTTTATAATACCGGCCCTAAATTTCTTTTATTCTGTTAGAAACATTTCTATTACTGCAGCTTTAAATGAATTGTCATTTTGTAACGATGTTGTAATAAATTTATATCGGGTGTTTCAAATGTCAAAATATACAATTTCTATTTTTTTTTAAATGGAACGCTCTGTATATTTTTATGACATTGAATTTATTTTCTATAAGCTTTTATTAATTACTCTCTTTGTTTAAGTCTATTTAAGAAATAAAACGCAATCACTGTAATACTAAACCCGTACAAACTGATTTTAATTTTTTTTTTCATTTAAAAAAAATGAGAAAATATATATTTTGCGTTTTGGAACGCCCTCTATAAACAGATCACTACGTCGCTATAAAATGACAACCGATTATAAGCTAAGGTATTAGAAAACTGAATAAAACATTTTTTTTTTAATGGCGGAGGTGTGAATCTTCAAACTTGGGGCTATTTTGATATAAAACAGTAAATAACTAAACAATTATTGACTATTAAAACATTCCATTATTTTATATCAATTTGTTGCTTTTGAAGTGGTTTATAATAATAATAATAATAATAATAGTCTTTATTTCCTTAAATAAAAATTTAAATATTGAACAAAATACTGCGTGTTCCATTTAAAATACAACTTTGTTGTGTAACTAAAAAATGGAACACCCTGATTATTTGAAAATAAATTTATAACATGCTTTCAGACACGATCTATGATAATCCAGTAACATATTTTCTCAAAGCTTTTAGTATGGGCACAATGTTCCGTGAACGACGGTTAGGACACCATGTAAATTCAAATTAAAAAAAAAATCAAGCTCCTTAAATGTCGATTATCAACTTTGAGAAGATTTCTCATAACATCGCCTAGTAAATATGAATGTGTGCGATTAAATTAATTTTGATTAAGTAATTGTGGAGGCTTTCACTTCGTGATACATTTTGAATAATTCAAATAAAACGAATAACTTTGTTAGTATCACTTTATTAACTTGGAGTAGTTACTATAGTTGTCGAAACTATAGTAACTACTCCAAGTTAATAAAGTGATACTAACAAAGTTATTCGTTTTATTTGAATTAATTTTGATTAATCAATATTTTTGCGTGTAATCCGTGCTTCTTGTCTGTCGAGTCTCATTGGTTACTAACAAAACAACCAGGGGAGGCAAATAGGTTCTGACATTAAAAAAAATCTATAGCTACCACTTACTTTTTGACAATTCTATAAACATCAAATAAATCATTAAATTAGTCAGTGATCGTAACACTAAATTTTAGTTTAAATGAATATACGCATCAAGAAATACCTAATTCTCGATAAAATCAGGAATTTAAAAACTCGAGGAATTTTCCAACAGCCAGGTACGATTATCGAACTAGCTAAACGGAGAATTAACCGCATCTTAAAAAATACCAGAGTAAATGAAACTGGCCTGGAGGACTCTCGCAAGATGGACAACTAGTTGGGGCAATAACAAAACCCTAAGTTGGGGCAAACAATACAAAGACATTCCATCCAACATGACCATACAGCAGCATGTGAGATACAAGGGGGAAGACTGCGGTAGAGATGAATTAACTTACAAAGTACTCGAAGAATGGATGGAGAAGAGCAAAACGATTGTTAGAATAGATAATATTACTAACGAGCATTTGGCTAAGAAAAAGAGAGGAAAGAAAGAGCATAAAGAAGCCGGCAAAGAAGGCGGTGAAGAAGCCGGCCAAGAAGCTGGCAAAGAAGCCGGCAAAGAAGCCGGCAAAGAAGGCGGTAAAGAAGCCGGCAAAGAAGCCGGCAAAGAAGCCGGCAAAGAAACCGGCAAAGAAGCCGGCAAAGAAGCCGGCAAAGAAGGCGGTAAAGAAGGTGGTCAAGAAGGCGGTAAAGAAGTCGGTAAAGAAGGCGGCAAAGAAGGCGGTAAAGAAGGCGGTAAAGAAAAGTAATTATCCATTGGCACTTGGAAATATATGAATATGTAATCTCAATAAAACCGTATATTTTAAAACTGAACATTAATTATTTTTTGATAGTTAGATATCATTTTTTCTAAAGTCTTGGGTAGAGAATGAGCTGGTATTGGGATAATACGTATGAAATGCTCGATTACTTTAAGTACTGTAGTACGTCAAGTCTGATCTTTTTGTACTTATACCGAGTGTCCCAAAAGTTCCGGAACGGTTGAATATCTCGAAAACTAAGCGACGGATTGCAAAGTTGCAAAGCACGTGTTTTTTTATTTATTGGGAGGTATTTAACCGTGGCACTTAGAAATCACCCCCACCCCCTATCCCAACCCCTAACGGGGGTGGGAAAATAGTTACAGTTGAACAATTCGTCTAAAGCGCCCAATTTTTGCCTAATTTTATGATTTTTGAACAGAAATTATTTATCCAAACTCCACCCCTAGTCTCCACCCATTTAAAATGTGTCTCGAAAAATACGGATCAGCTTAGAAATTAGAAGTAATAACATGATTATTGTCAGTGTGCTTCCTGAAGTCATTTAGAACAGTGCTGTGGGAGCACTTGAGACACGGAAATGTGGATATGCGGATCGTATTAAGTAAGTAAGTATTAAGGATCGACGATCTATGGGCAGTGGCGGTTTCAACGGGGGGGGTAATCGGGTAATTACCTCCCCCTAAGAATTTTTCGCGTAACAATTTTTATTGTTAAAAAATTACCGATATTCCATATTCCAAACAAATAATATAACCGGTAAATTTTTCCAACGCTTTAAAACGTTGGAAAAGGATAGGGAGATTTCATGGAACAGGTTATGCAGTGGCGGCTCGTGGAACATTTAGATGGTAGAGCCACTTAACATATAATATAATAATGCACAGTGGGTCAAAATGAAAACGGTACAAATAGTTTTGTACTGTTATATCTTCGTGAGCTATTAGTATTTTAAAATAATTAATACAACAGTGAAAAGGCCAAGTTTTACAGATAAGATGAAGTACTTTTGCTCTAAAAAAATAATACTTAAACTTGTGCCCGGAGCAGTGGCGGCTCTAGGAAAATTTTGACGGTATAGCACACACAATATATCTCATCGTCTCATTTTTTAGGAAAGAAAAGTCGATCAGAAGAAGCACTAAAAAAAAACGAAAAATAGCCCGCACGGGGCTGTTTCTCTATACGGCAGAGTTCAATTTGAAAATCGCATCCGCGAAAGCCACTATAGTGGCGCATAGTGTAATACTTTAAGAATTTAAAACTTATTTTTGGTTAAAAAACGAAAAATTATTTTTTATCTTATCTATGTGTCTTTAATGACTACCGAAAGGAAAAAAAATAAAAATTAGAAGATTTAAAACGTTGAGTTGTAGTAAGTTATTTTTAAAAGTTATTTTGTTTAGTTTATTTTTGGGTAATGATTTGTTAGTTGACCTAAGTTACTCTTTATTTTGACGTGTCTCGCATTGTAAATACAATGCAAAAGACCAACTCTTATCTTATCTTAAAGAATTTGCAAAATCTTTCCTTTCGTTTAAAAATTATTCTCAAAAAACTACAGATTTCTAAAAATCTATTCGACGGGTACAACACTTTGCTGAAAGAATTTGCCAAATTTAGTCATCCGTTCACAAGTTATCTTAAATAAATGATTTTTTTGGTCCTGTACATTTATTCGATGAGTAGAAATACTTTTCAGGAGGAATTTTTTTAATCGACCATTTTGTTCTAGAGCTATCTAGAGCTATTGAGCAATTATTTTTTTTATATACACATACTTTGTTGAAAGATTTTTCAAAATATGTTTATCCGTTCAAGAGTTGTCCTTAAAGACCAGAAAACGATTAAATGACAAATTATATTTTGGTCTTAACTGCATCTATTCGACTTTGCTGGAAATATTTCCCAAATTCGATCATCCGTTCAAGAGTTATCCTCAAAAACCAGAAATCAATTGAAGGAAACATTTAATTTTTTGGTCTTATCTGCATCCATTCGACGAGTACAACACTTTGCTGAAAGAATTTGCCAAATTTGATCATACGTTGAAGAGTTATCCTGTGAAACCCGAAAAACAATTGAAAAAATTTAATTTTTTGGTTCTTTTTTTAAATTTTATTCAAATTTAGATATAGTTAATAACAAATTATAACAAAGTACATCACAACAAAATCAAATTCTACAGCTAATTAAATACGTCACAGAAAATAAGAACGAAATCATTTGCAATTGATATAATCCTCTACTGAGTAATATTCTTTTTCCATCAGTCGAGACATTTTTTCTACATCTTCCGGATGAATATAAGACTTTGCCGAAAGAATTTTACAAATCTCGTCCTCGGTTCAAAAGTTAAAATGTTGAAAATTAAAAAAATTCAATTGTTGCATTTTGTGTTAATGTCAAGAGAAAATTTCGTAACCCGTAATAAAATCACATAAAATTTGTTATATGTCGAAGTTTAAATCATCACAATTGAACAATGCGTGCGGTAGTAGTGCAATTTAAAAAAAAATCAAAATCTTGGAAATTTAAAAACTGCAATTTTGCATTTCGTGTTAATTTCACGAGAAAATATTGTAATCCGTTTTAAAATAACAGTAAATTCGCCATATTTTGACGTTTAAATAATTAAAATCGGACTACGCATTCGGCAGGTGTAAAATTCCAAAAATTAAAATCGCGTTTTTTTAAATTCTGGAAATTAAAAAAAAATGCAATTTTTTACATTTTGCGTTAATTTCGCGAGAAAATATATGAATCCATTTTAAAATAACATTAAATTCGACATATTTTGAAATTTAAATAATTATAATCGGACAACGCGTTCGGCAGGTGTGCAATTTCAAAAATCGAAATTTCGATTTTAAAAAGTGAGATTTTTGCATTTTGTGTTAATTTCACGAAAATGTTTTGTAATCTGTTTTAACATTACACTAAATTTGCCGCATTTTGACGTGTTTAAATCATCAAAATCGGACGACGTATTCGGCAGGTGTGCAATTTCAAATATCAAAATCGCGACAAAAATTACAAATTTAACGATAGGTACTTTTAACTGATAAAAATAATAATTTTGAGCTACAAAAAATGACCTCCAAAACTACAATCTTGAAATGCCAAAATTGATCATTTTCAATAACCAGAAACTTATATTTTCAACTGCTAAACATGGCAATTTTCAACTGCCAAAAACCACAATTCCCAATTGTCAAAAATGACAAATTTTCAACTGCAATCAATTATCGTTTCAACTGTCAAAAACTGTAATTTTTATCTGCTTACAATGACCATCTGCTTACTGGCAGAAATGACCATTTTTTTGCTATTTTCAACTGCCAAAAATAATTTGAGCTATCAAAAATAACAATTTTCAACCCCCAAAAACTACAATCTTGGAATGCCAAAATTGATCATTTTCAATAACCAAAAACTTGTATTGTCAACTGCTAAAAATGGAAATTTTCAACTGCCAAAAACCACAATTTCCAACTGTCAAAAATGACACTTTTCTGAAAGAATTTTTAATATCTGCCATTTTGTTCAAGAGTTATGCTTTTAAAACCGCAAAAAAATGAACGACGAATTTAATGTTTTATCTTATCTGCATCAATTCACTGAGCACAATACTTTGCCGGAAGAATTTTCAATATCAGATTATCCGTTACACGAGTTATCCTCAAAAAAAGAACGACGGGTAATACTTTGCTGGATGAATTTTTAAAATGTAGCCATCCTTTCAAACAATTGAACGACGAATTTATTTTTTGTTTTTATCTGCATCTATTCGATGAGTGAACAACACATTGCACCAAGAATTTTCAAAATCTGGTGATGCTTTCAAGATTTTTTTTTGCATATAACATTTCTTTGTGAGACTTCCAGGAACGAACATATGCTAAATAACTTTAGTCGTAAATAGTGCTTAGAGGGACTGGAAATGCCTAAAAAGCGAGGAAAAAATAGTTTTTAGCCACTGGGTGTATGAGAGCGGAAGCGCCAGTTTATTTATCTTTTTTTTTATTACCCCCTCTTGACTAGTTGGTTGGAAACGCCCTTGTCTACGGGTCGTCATGGAAATATTTATTGATATTAGAATTTTTATTAAAAAAATTAAACGTTGTGTTCAATACATTCTGTTAGGTCTCCCTTGCTTGTAAGATCGGTTCGCCCTTTACGGGGGTGCGACCGTAGTAAAAGAGGCGCTCGGTCAACGAGCGCAAGCATTCGGCAAAGAGTAGTTGCCACGGCAACTAGTAAAGAAACTAATTATACAAGATTGAAACGACCAATACACAGTGTTTTTCTACCTATCGTCATTAATCCGAACCTACAACGAGCTCAACAAGATCGAACTCAAAAAGATGAACACATTCAACTCTTTTCCCACCCCCGCACAGTGGGGCCAAACCGAAAAAACGCGGACGAAAATTGAAAAAATTAATGTTTTAATGAGGATTTTTCAACCTAAGATTGGCTACAGCAGTCCATAGTGAAACCAAATCCACTCATAATAGGACCCCTACCCGAGTACAGCAGTGCAGATGTCAGTTGAAACATAGCATTCGTGGGAGCAGTCAGTGTTACGTTTAGAATAGAGAAACGGAGACGCGTGTTTGGATAAGCCAGAATTTTTGGAATTCCATTACAATAAAATGAAATCAACTCATATACATAAGTTAAATAGTATAACTATTTTTAAATAGTATTGCTTTATGCAAAAAAATATGAGAAGGAGAATAGCGCATATGATTTTCAATCTAAAAAATAAAAAAAATTGGTCGTTTTAAAGTAAAATTGAAAATGTTGCGCATTGTTAAGTCTTAAAAAATAT
This sequence comes from Ocypus olens, assembly GCA_910593695.2. NCBI lineage: Eukaryota > Metazoa > Arthropoda > Insecta > Coleoptera > Staphylinidae > Ocypus > Ocypus olens. Next base: position 42,291,284 of record OU343060.1, read on the forward strand.
TACAATTTTAGCTGCACATATGTACCCCACTAATTTTAATCAATTTTTTTGTGAATTTTTAGAATTGCCAATTCAAGAAGACGCTTTGAAATTTGGATTATCACCTCTCCATGCTTGGATTAGATGTTTCGAATACTTTTTACATATATCGTATAAATTAGATATTAAACGCTGGCAAGTTCGCCAAAAAATTAAGAAGATAAAAAAAATGTAGAATTGGCCAAACAAAAATTACAGTTTGCTTTCAAACAACAATTGCACTTGTTCTATGCCAAAAGTGGGAGGAGCAGGCAGTACAAATAACGGTAACACTGCACCAACTTTTTTTTAGAATTCTGAAATAGCAGCACAAACAGTAGCGGATCCAGGGGAGGGGCTAAGGGGCTTCAGCCCCCCCTCCCCAAAATGCTCTTGCTCAGAATCATAACTGAGAGAAGAGCTATGACTCTGAGCAAGCAACTAGCTCTCTCAAATGTTATTTTTACTGATTATGTTGTATTCTAGCATTTTCCTTATTCATGCGCTAATTGTAATTTTCTATCTGTTTTTCAGTTTAAATTTTGTCATATAGAGGGCAGCACATCACAGTGTTAGGTTAGATATAAAACAATTTGATCCTGGGGAAACCGTTTTCTAAGCGATTTAGTTCAGTTAGTGTTTGAGAATCTGTCCGGATATTATGATTAGCAATTTAATTTGTATAAATGATTACGCATTTTAAATAAATATAAAACTATATTGCAGTGAAAAGTAGCAGTGACAAGTTACTATAGTACAGTGATAAGTGACAGTATTTTTTCAGAGACCTTATTAACTTACATAACCTACAAGCTGCACTTTAAATATGGCTGAAAAAAGGAAGCAAGCAAATCTTCTGTCCTTTTTTAAAAAGAGCAAAATTGAAACTGAAGACATTTTACTTTCCTCTCAGACGGGTAAGTACTTTATTGTTGCAAGTTAGAATATAATATATGAAATTTTTATTTTTTGGTTACTTGAATTTTTTTAATAACAATTTTGACCTCGCGATTTTGATATAATTAGCAACAGAATTTGGTAGATTTAATTTTTTTGATTAACTAGAGGCTACGTCCCTAGGCTCGCTAACGCTCGCGTCTAAACATTAGAACACGTGAACTACATATCTTCTTAACGATTTAAAATTGCATTAATTTATTTCTCATTTATTAAACGCTGTATAAGTTGTGATATTTCTTTTAACGATTTAAAATTTGCATTAATTTATTTCTCATTAATTAAACGCTGTATAAATATTGATATTTCTTTTAATATACCGCACGTGGTTAAATTGAATAATTTTTTTTAATCTTCACTACAATATAGATGACAGTAGTATCTCTTTGTAACAGAAAAATATTTGAAATTTTAATTGCCTTTTCGGACAATTTCGAAATTTAATTTCTCGTAAACTAAATCGATTTTTTGAAAAGGACAACGAATTTTAAATGTTAGCACATAGGTCTACATATCCACAATGTATTGTGATTCGGTCAGTGTTTTTTATATACAAAATGTAAAATTACGGACCGCGAAGTAGATTTTTAAAATTTAATTCCTCATAAACTAGATTAAAATTTTTTAAAAAAACATGTAGACTCTACATCACCTCAAATGTGCTTCAGTAAGGATTTTTTTTATATTCGAAATGCCAGGATTTTTTTATGTTCGAAATGCCGCGAAGAAAGGTTTTTTTACTTAATTCAACCTTGATGTCTAATTGATCTTTAACTTCGAAAAACCGTTTACATCAGCGTATTCCTCATACATTTCTCTATAAACGACGAATTTTTTACTTTTTTTGTGTTAAGTAGTTTTTTTGCTGCGAGCTAATAAAAAACCATTGTCGCGGAATTTCTCAAACAGGGGTTATAGCAACTTTTTTTTTTAATATAGAGAGATTTTTTAGTTACTTTAGACTTTTTTTTATTACAGAGTCTACGTCAAGTACATCAGAAGCATGTGATCCTGAACAATTTAAGAGGAATTCCAATGACCCCTCTGACATCGCCACTGCGCTGGGAAAAGTTTTGTCAAATGAGGAAAAATACAGATCTTTAAGGAAACACTGGATTCCACCTGTAAATTTTGATTTCCCTATGCGGATTGAAGGTGGCCAAAAATGAAAATTTCAGAGGAAATGGCTCTCGGACTATCCTTGGTTGGCCTATAGTCAAAGTCAGGGAGGTGCATTCTGTGTGCCTTGTGTTCTTTTCGGACCTGTGGAAAGCGGAGCAAAACATGCTGTTCGCCTTGGGGCGTTAGTGACTGCGCCATTAAAAAAAATTAAAGAAAGCGTTGGATGCATTTAAAAGCCATTCATCTACTGATTACCACAAAATGGCGCTGCTTCGAAGTTCAAATTACTCAGCCACTCACGACAACCCCACAATGGCAATTAATGTTTTGTTGGGGTTCGGTGATATATCCGCACAGGAAGACTGCTCACGCGAAAACTGCGGACAGAAAACGGCGCACAGCGAAAACTCCGCACACGAAAACTCCTCACACGGAATAATGCTCACACGGAAAACTCCGCACACAGAAAATAACGCACAGTGATCATTCCGCACACGAAAATTGCTCACACTGAAAAATGCCCACACGGAAAATTACTCACTTTTATCAATCCTCACAGGGTGCGTACAACAAATATTTTTGCTATAATTATTACATTTCACATTAATTTAAAAGCAACAATGTACTGTGTTTTGAATTAAAAGTATAAATATCTAATATATTCATTTGAATAAACAATTTAGTGATAATGCCATCACAGGTATGTTAAATTTTTTTTTTTTCAGTTTTGTTAAGGTTTGATCATTTAAGATCTAGATTAGAATTAAATTTTATTGGATCCATAGGCATGTATTTGGAAGATTCTAATAGAGGGTTGTAACACTCCAAAGCTTATACTGCATTTACGCTACAGAGTGTGTATTAATAAATGATGATTCTGCTGTTTCGTACATTTCAATTTTCACAACTTCTCCGCCTGATCAAATGAAAATAATTGAAAATTACATTAGTGGAAATAGATTATCAGTTATGAAGATAGTTCCTACTGTTGGTAATCGATTAAATGAAATTAATTAAACTTTATTGAAGGAATAATTTATTGTGAATTTTTCAATGCGATTTAACACAAATAACGATAGGAGTAGAGAGACCATAAAGTCAATAGCTCATTTATGTAAAATGTATGGAATGAATTATTCACAATAATGATTTTTTCAATGCGATTTAATAATATCTTAATACAAAAATAATGATGTAGTAGAGACCATCAGGTCAATAGTTCATTTATGTTATGCTACAATAATGTATACCAAAAAAAAAGCGGCATTAGTAGCTTACTGACAAATCGTACATAATCTTATAATTACCTTCTTACCAAATAGCACTTCTTACCAAATAGCACTTGCAGTTAGCTTTCTCACCACCGAATGGGTTTATTTTCTGGAGCTTAAATAACCAATTAAAAAAAAAAAACATTCAATGATTAATTTTTTAAATCGTACAATTTTCGATTTTAGTGTGTTGCTGTTTCTTTTCAATCTCGGATTTGGCACTCATTTTTATTCGAAATCTATAATTTTTTCAATTAATTTTATACTCTTCAAACGAATTTCTCCTTTGATTATTTTTTTCTATCCTTCTAAGCAATTTTTGTTTTCCCATTTTCAGTTTTGAAAATTGCTGTTTTGTTTTAACCTAAGATGAGAAATCAAAAATGTTTATTTTTTTACATAAAAGTTGAACTTTTAATAATTTTGTTACAACTTTTAAATTCGTAAAATGCATATTTTCGTTATATATCGTTTGCCCAGAAAATGTTTAGAATTGTTTTAACGGAAAATCAGAAATGTATTGTCCCGTTCATAGATCTTAATCTTTGAAAGCAAATCGGCTCATCAATTTAAAACCTATTTTAAACCAATGCAGAAATTTAATTTTGATTGGAATTTAAAACTTGTTACACTTATAGAATTTTACAAATTCTACTGCAATTCAATATATTTTTTTCTGATTTTTTTCATTATAGAGTACAAATTTTAAAGTTTAAATGAATTTTAAATTCGTTACACTTGTAGAATTTTACAAATTTTATTACTTAACTTAAAATATTAATTTTCAAAAATTCACAACTCACACAAAAATTGTCTCGATTTCAACAGTCACATTGATTGCTCCTTTGTACTTAAACTGATTGGTTTTCGATGCACCCTTATCACGTACTTAAGAGTATCGAATAGCCTGATAAGTAACGCCAATTTTAAACTGTTTTCAAAAAATATTTCAGACTTTAAATCTAATTTATCTCGAATAGATCTCTCCATATTTGTTTGTGGTCAAATTTAGATAATTGAAACTTTCTTGCGGGGGTTTTCATTATTTTAATTATTTATGTCTAGCGTATTGCATTGTATCGTTTCTACTTGTTTTTGTTTGTCATCTCAAAGTTGTCGCAATTTTAAATTTTAAATTGTAATTTCAACTTTTGTAATTTTATATTTTATATTAATATTTTATTTTATATTTTGTTTTATATTTTATATTCTAATTCATTCTTAAATGTATGGGGCGAATTTCGTTAAATACAGGGTTTTCAAAAAAGTGAATAGTACTTTACTAGATATTTTGAAAAATGTAAAAAGTGTCAATTTTTTCAAATAAATATGTCTCGGTTATTATAACAGATAGAAAAACACTGTATAGGACAAAGTTGTAGATCATTTTACGCAGCTTAATAAAATAAATTCCGAACATTTTTACTGCCATTATTTTCCGAGATATGATGCAAACTTACATTTTTTTTTTTAATATAAACCATAGTTGGCTATGACCTTAATCGAAAGACTATTTTTTTCTTTTTAATCCGATATCACATACGACATAGTTATTTCTAATAATAAGTAAGTTACAGTCATTTTTAAGATTTATTACAAGTCAAAAAATAGTTAACCATGAAAAAGATTAAAGTAAAACAATCGCAGTTGTTTATAACAACAATAAAATATTATGGTTATTATTTTCATAGAGGTAAACAAAGTTGACAAAAAACACTATAAAGTATAATCATTCTTTAATTATCAAAATAATAATAGGGTCGTTTGACCGAAACTGCAGTCATTAATAAATAAACAGTGTGGTATTATTTAAGTAAAAGTGCGTTTTATTTAAATAATAATAGGAGACAAAATTTAAAAAAGATGTAATTTATGCCATAATATTAATGGTGGAATTTTTGAGCATCTTTTGTAATATTCAAATGTATCTTCTATTATTATTGAAATAAAATGCACTTTTACTTAGTTAATATCACACTATTTATTTATTAGTGACTGTAGTTTTGATCAAACGATCCTATTATTATTTTATAATTAAAGAATTATTATACGGTGTTTTTTTAGTCAACTTTGTTTATCTTTATAAAAATATTAACTACAATAATTTATTGTGGTTATAAACAACTGCAATTGTTTTACTTTCATCTTTTTCTTGGCTAACTATTTTTTTAGTTATAATACAACTTTTTTTGCCTCTGAATAGTAGCCCATATGGCCAGCTCAAGGCGGCTACTATTTATGTACAATTTTTGGATGAATAAATGAACAAATGAATAATGTCAGACGTATACAACAACCATGGACCCGAGCGAATACTTCTCGATCTCCGAAAAATCTTTCGCCCGGGCTGGGATTCGAACCCACACGGCACGCGGTGCAATAATAAAACTTGAAAATGACTGTAACTCACATATTTTTAGAAATAACTATGTCATTTGTGATATTGGATTAAAGAGAAAAAAATAGTCTTTCGAATGAGGTCATAGCCAACTATGGTTTCCATTTAAAAAAAAATGTAAGTTTGCGTCATATCTCCTTTGCATTTTATCAAAATATATTTATTTGAAAAAATTGACACTTTTTACATTTTTCAAAATATCTAGTTACCCTTCACTTTTTTGAAAACTTTAAAAGTGGTATTTTATTGGACTCGTAAAATTACACTTCTTTGCCCATTTAACCGTTTCTCTATCTCTTATAGTTTCCGAGATCCCCATAGAGAACATCGAAAAAACTCTTTATATTATATTTATTATTATTATTATTAAAAATCAATGTTAATTTTAAAGTTAAATGTATTATAATTAGAGTTTTTTTAGGGAATTCAATCATATCAGTATTTTTTTTTTATTTTTCTTAAAGATAATATATCAAAAATTCACAACTCGGGCAAAAATTGATACATTTTCAAAAATCGTAGTTAATTCTAAAGGCAGCATGCGAGTACGTACAGTCGAGCAGAGCACACGCATTTGCCTTTCCGACGATAATCTAATCCGTACAGTGAATATTACCAAACTAAACCAGATCAAACGTCCACACAATAACAGAAGTAATATAGTCATTCTGCAATATAAAACACCCCTCAAAGGGTGTATAATATCATGGAAAACGAAAAAGAATCTTCTACAGAGATGGAGGTCGACGAACCGCGAGCCCGAACGCAGCCCGGCACATCGCACTCACACCTCGGAGAATTCCTCACCCTCACCAAAAACCGCGGCCGACCGGCGAAGAAACCAAAAACGTCCGTCAAAAACTTGACAAAAAAAGCAGCCGCAAACACAGGTACGAAAGTAGCAACAACTAACCAAACACTCCAAAATATACTGCGTAATATACAAGCTCGAAACTTAGCAACAAATACCGATGAACAACACAATAAAATAACAAAAACCCAAGAAACAGCAAACCTGCCTACACCAAAAAATATCACACACAATGTAACGATTACACAAACAAACCAACACAGCTAAGCGGCAAGTGTTCACAAAGAGCCTACACTAATTAAACAAGCACTTGCCCCCCAAACAAATACACGAATTACGCAATTTAAACACACTAACTATTGCTCAAATTTCTACTTTAAAACCATTAAAGAAATGTCACGAACCGAACTTGCTGACTATTGGGAACAGCAGAAACTGGGCTGTAATGATATTTTAATCAAAACACAGTTAGGATTTCTTATCAAGTCTAACAGATCCAAAGAGGAAATACTAACCACACTAACTAAGCTTCAAACGGAACATATAATAACCAACATCAAAGAGACAACACCGCACAAACCCACCGAAAGAAGACTGCCTGAGCCGACATACACATGCATTATTGCATCTGTAGAGCACGAAATACAAGACACAGATATGAGTCAGCACCTTAAAAACAACTACATCCAACATAGATTTTGCAAACGCATCATTTCTAAGGCAACCGGGAACCCAACAGCGATGATAAGAATTATTACTGGATGTATAAAGTCATATGAACGCCTACTACAACATGGCATCTTTTATAAAAACAGGCATTACATCACACATGAAAGCGTAGCCCCACCACCACTACCGGTTCCCTGTGGAAGATGCACTGAATTCACACACGCAACTGAAAAGTGTATAACCCCAACCCAATGTAATAAATTCAAAGGACAACACCTAACATCGAAGTGTAAAACACTCTTGCCAGAGATATGCAAAAGCTGCAATGAGATTGGACACTCCGCATGTAGTACAAAATGTAAAAAGCGACCAAGGAAACCTATCCCGGGAATTCCAAATCAGAAAATGCTATCAGCAAACAAGAAGACAGAGGAGATCGAGAAAAATATTACAGATGCAAGTCGTATACATCTCAAAATTTCTATTCATGATTTCATTCTTGATACATACATTACAAAAATTAACTCCAGTAATCATATTGACAGACAAGCATTACTAACCAAACTCAGACAACGATTTATTTAATCATTTAACATCGATACTGTCGTTAGTTTCTCAGGTAACAGAGTATATATTTTAATGTTTGACCTGAAAAATATGGAAGCTCCTCAAGCCACAATGCCCATTCATGGTATCGAACTTCACGAATCCTCACCAATCTCCCTGCATTAAAATGGCGCCCATTAAGCTTTTATATAACAATATTAACTCTTTTCATAATAAATCCCACCAAATCCTCAATTATATATCCCGGAACAATATCTCCTGTGCCCTTTTCCTTGAAACCAAAACCCCAAATCCAATTCTCTATCGTGACTGGAATATCCTGCAAAAATCCTCTTCAATTTTAAATAAGAACCATCGTGGTGGAGCCATGGTAATGGCCCATCCAACGTTAAAACTTGGTAAATCCAATCCACCTAAAATTAATAACCGATCAAATGAATGCCTACATTTTACATTGCCGTTTCGTAATAACCTGTTACATATATTTCTGGTATATATACACCCACACAGTCGGATAGATGATAGCATCTTTATTAAAGCAGCACTTTGTGATTATGCCATTATTATTGGAGATTTCAATATAACCCCTTCCAAAAAGAAAACCATCGACGTATTCCTAAATAACTCCAGCTTCATAAAAATTCATACTCCTCCTACCTTCATTATGCCCAATAATCCCGACACCACTCCAGATATTTTCTTGTGTACAGCAAATATAAAGCCATTAATATCTAATGTAGAACTAATTCCAGACCTAGGATCCGATCACCCATCAATACTTTTTGAAATTGATCTAGCAACAAATATATGCACACTTCCGCCTGTATACAAGACCGTCTACAGTAAATGTGATATAAGCAAAGTTAATCAAATCTTAAACAACTTTGAATCTAAAAATCCTAATATTGACCACCCATCCATAATCACTCACTTCCTGGAGGTATTTACTAATGCAATACAAGATAATAGTCCTAAAGTCAAACAACACTTATACAACTACCCACTACCTCCCTTCATTTTAAGACTAATAAAGCATAAACGACAAATCTATCGAGACTTTAAGCAAACCGATAACAGAGCTCTTAAAAGACAATTTAACATACTTAATAAACAAATTCAACTGTTAATTAAAGAATTCCGTCAAAACAAATGGCTAAATGCATGTGAACGAATTAACATTGCTAAAGGAAAAACATTTTGGAACGAAGTTAGGAAGTTAAGTAAATACTGGAAAACCTCCTCCACATATAATATTATTGATCCAAATAGCAATGAAAAATATACCAACAATACTGACATTGCAAATGCATTCGCAGATCATTACAATTCACAGTTTTCATTTACAGACAATAATCAATATGACAACAATACATTAAACATTGTCAACGATTGGTATTCCAACTTCATAAACAACAGTTATATAACTCCAATGGAGGATTTAATATCAGAGGAAGAGTACTTCATAATTTTATATTCAGGTAGTAACACGGCACCTGGTATTGACAATATTCCTCGCTCTATTTTAAAACAACTAGATATCTCCATCCACCTGTATATTATCAAAATTCTTAATTACTGCCTACTCAATCAATATATTCCCCCAGAATTTAAAACAGGCATTGTAGTCTGTGTACCCAAGTCGGGACAAGACCAATCATCACCATACAAGTTTCGTCCCATTACCCTTTTACCCGTCATTGGAAAAATATTAGAAACGCATATTAAAAATAAATTATTATCCTACGCCCAACATGTTATCCCTAACTGTCAATTTGGCTTTACAGCAAATAAATCTACAATTCACCCCCTTACCATTTTAACATCTAATGTGCAAAGCGCTCATCTTCAGGGCTTCAAGTCTGCCTCTTTATTTTTAGACATAAATAAAGCGTTTGACTCTATCTGGCTCAAGGGATTACTCTACAAATTAAACAAATTGGATTTACCACCGTTTATAGTCGTTCTTATCAATAATTTACTACATTTCCGCAAAATTAAAGTTAAAATCAAAGACTGCTTTTCCTATGAATTTAGCTCTCCTCTATCACCCACGTTGTATAATTTATTCTGCCATGATCTTTACAGTAACAGCCCAAACCACTTTAACCAAAACGCATACGTTCTCCAATATGCCGACGATACTGCACTAGTTGCACATTCTTGCAACTTAGCAAAGACAATGCAAGAACTCCAAAATCTTACGAACAGTGTCGAGGGATGGCTAAATACCTGGCGACTTCATGCTAATCCGAATAAATCGCAACTGCTCATCTTCCACCACAAATTATCACCAACCTCTCCAAATGTCACAATGCACCAAGTTCAGGTATTCCCGCAACAGTCCGCCAGGTATTTGGGCATCACACTCGATCATAAACTTAAATTTACACAACACACAAAAAATGCCAAACAAAAAGCCAAAATAAGAGCCAAGACCTTTAGGTCCCTCACATATAAAGGAGAAGGAATAAATAGAAAGGTCGCAGCTAACATCTATAAATCAATATGCAGGCCAATCATGGACTACGGATCAATCCTATTCACCCTAGCATCCAAATCCTCTCTGCAACATCTACAAGTAGCCGAACGCGCCTCTTTGCGCATAATTACCAAAATCCGACATCCACAAAACCCCCTTCATAACATAAACAACGAAACACTGTATAGTCTAACAAACATAACTCCACTTCATGAACGCCAAAAAACACTATTTAATAGATTCCGCAACAAAACTAGTAACTTAGAATCAATTGAACCCTTATGCATCCATCGTAATCCAAATATCCCACCCAGATTTAAAACCTCCAATCAGACTCTCCTAGAACTACTAACACAAGACATCACTGACAGTGAATACACTAACAACTAACATAATCATCAATCATGCCATATTATCTCATAATCATTTCTTTCACATATAAGTTGTCAACTTTCATCTGCACCATATTGTAAACCATAAATTAATATACATAATATTTCAGGGGCGGAAAGACCTCGGTCGATAGCCCGTTCAATAATAATTTAATATATTAAATAAAACTTTTTTAGATGTAAGAACTTTAATGTACATATATTATATAGTTATTGAATAAATATGTTCTCTCTCTCTCTCTCTCTCTAAAGGCAGATGTTTCGTATTATATCAGTATTTTTTTAATTATTAATTTTCAAAAATTTATTACATCCAAAAATTAACACATTTTCAAAAATTATAGTTAGTTTTAAAGGCAGTCGTTCTGTGGATGTACCAAAATATTTGAGGAACTCAATTTTGTTAACGATTTTTGATAGATGTTTTGTATTATATCAGTATTTTTTTAAACAATAATTTTCAAAAATTTATTACATCAAAAAAATAAACACATTTTCTAAAATTACAGTAAAAACACTGTACATTATTGCTTTTAAATTAATGTGAAATGCAATAATTATAGCAAAAATATTTGTTGTGCGCACCCTGTGAGGATTGATAAAAGTGAGTTATTTTCCATGTGAGCATTTTTCAGTGTGAGCAATTTTCGTGTGCGCAATTATCACTGGGCGTTATTTTCAGTGTGCGGAGTTTTCCGTGTGAGCATTATTCCGTGTGAGGAGTTTTCGTGTGCGGAGTTTTCGCTGTGCGCACATTTTTGTGCGCAGTTTTCGCGTGAGCAGTCTTCCTGTGCGGATATGTCTGGTCACGTTTTGTTGGATACAGAGAAGCGGAAAACAATTTAAAAAAAAATGGTGATGTGGCCGTCAACTACTTTCTCCGACTTGATGGTATCATAGCCATTTATATTTACGTCTTCATGGTTTGAAAATCATTGAAATCATATTTTAAATGTACATCCAGCGTTGTATAAACTCGGATGAAACTGACGTTTCAAACGTCAAAATTATGAATTATACTATGAATATTATACTTCAAATTCAAAAACTCAGTTTACTCAAAAACTAAAGGTATTTCGAAAAAACTTATTCTTTATAAGTTGTTCATTTTAGCATTCTCTACAATTATTATTATCATAAATTTGCTGTAACTTTTATCGTTTAATAATTATAAATAAAAATTAAAAAAATTATGATAATTTTTTTTCTCGAATAAAAATGATTTTATGAAAAATGTTTTTAAGCAAAAGATGTTCATTTCTTTGTTGTCTTCAATGTTTGTTTAAATGATTTTGTGATATTTTTCATATTTAAGAAAATATTGGCAAAAACAAAAAACAGTTAAGGTAAACGCCCACTTCCGGTGTACGAAATTTAACCAAAAGCTTTTCAGTTCTTCCGATTGTCAAATAAGACGTATTTTCAAAGTGTCATATTAATTTCTCTATTAGTTTTTGAGATACAGTGCGCACAGACAGACACACACACACACACACACACACACACACACACACACACACACACACATACACACACAGACACAATTTTTTTTTTTCCAGAAATTGTTGAAATGGCATCTAGGGACCTCAAAACGGATATTTCCGTAAAAAACATTTTTGAAAAAAAATCCTATTTGATGCAATCGTAAGATTTTTAGAATTAGTGGACCAAGCCTCACCGTCAGCAAACTCCGCTGGTCTCTTAGCTGCAATCTCCCGATTCGATTTCATAATTGCATTGGCAATTACGTCTAATGTATTCCAGCTGACCATCTCGTCAACTTCAGGCAGTTGAGCTTGATCTAAAAACTTGCTACACTATGGTAGAAAGTGTCATTAAAACATTGCGACAGTATCGGGACGAGAAATATGAAGATATTTTCAAAGAAGCAGTCGGGATTGCAGATTCTCAGAACATTTCAGTCGAAGCACCGCGAATAGCCAAAAACCAGACACACCGCTCTAATGTTGGTGCACCTAATGTGAAAGAATACTACAGGTATTTATAATTTATAAATCCAGGCTAATATTGCAACAGAAGGATATGAAAGTAGGTCTATTAATGCTAATTAATTCTTATATTTTTTCAGGTTGAACGTCTTTTTTCCCTTTGTTGATTACCTGATTTCTGAATTGTCTGCACGGTTTTCCAAGGAGGAACACTCACATATGTTAGATCTCTTCGACTTGATACCGACAAAATTCTCTGATGCTGATGTAAACTTGTCAGAAGTTGTGAAGGCTGCTGAAATATATTCTAATGATTTGCCATCTCCACTTTCCATCAAAGGAGAAATAGCTTTGTCGAGGGAATATTGGACAGCAAAGAAAGGCAATGTACCTATTACAGCTGCTGAAGCCCACTGTGAGGCAACAGATTTTTTCCCGAACGTGAAAGTGCTGTTACAGATATTGGCCACAATTCCTGTCACAACGTGTTCGGTGGAAAGGAGCTTTTCTTCTTTGAAGTTAATAAAAACATATCTGAGAGCCACAATGGGAGCCTAAAGGCTAAACGGCTTAGCGTCCTTGTATATCCATACATCAGTATTAATCAATCCAGAGGAGGTGGTAGATGAATATGCAAGGAAGTACCCACATCGATTGGAGTTGTTATATGAAAAAAAAGAAGACTAATAATTTGTGCGATTGTATTTTTATTATTTTGTTTTTTACTTTCTTGCTATGTCTAAATAAAGGATACCAACTCAACTGTAAGTTTTTTTGCTACTAGTTAAAGCATTGCATCAAGTTTGAGAATGTGTGATAAAAAGAATGTTAGCCCCCCCAAAATAAATTTCTGGATCCGCCACTGAGCACAAATAACTGGTTTAGATAATGAACTTATTGATCGCGTTCATGTCATACTGCAAGCAATATTATGCGGTTTTGAAATTGATATTGAAGCTTATGAAAAATATGCGTTAAAAACAGCTCGTAAATACGTTGAGCTATACTGTTGGTATTATATGCCTACTGCTGTACATAAGCTTTTGATGCATGGAAAAGATATAATCGGTAGCTCACTTTTGCCGATTGGTCAACTCTCTGAGGAAGCTCAGGAGGCTTGTAATAAATTATTTAGGGAATTTCGGCTACGCTTCGCACGCAAAAATCATTGAGAAAAGACAATGGAAGATGTATTCAAACGATTTCTGGAAATGAGCGATCCATTCATTTCAAATTGTCGACCGATCCCACAGAAACCATTAAAATCTCTATCACAGGACGTCTTACAGCTACTTAAACCCCCATCTACACCAACATATGAAAATATTGCCGAGAAACTGCAAATGGACGATAGTAGTACAAGTGAATCAGATGTATCAAATGCGGAGTCTGATTATGATGAAGATTTTTTTTTACTGAATTACAAACCATTTACATATTAAATATATTCCTTTTGATTGTTGAATTTACTGAATAATTCTTATTTAATGTGTGAATTAAAAACTTTTTAATTAAAAAAAGCACTATAAATCTATTTTAATGAAATATTATTTAACTTTTTTTTGGTTTCAAATAAAATATATGGAATGATTTGAAGAATGCAATTTGTGAAGTTTGCTGCTTCAGTGTTCCTTGAAGGGGAACTTGGTTGTTAAGACTGGACAAAAAGATAATTCACTTGAATAATAACTGTGTATATTATAAACGTCTGTCTTTGTACAAATTTTGCTTAATACTAATAATTTACAAATATTTACACGAACATGAAACTTCATATTAGCGCCCTTAAGGAGGGGGCGCAATGGGGGTGTGTCCACTATCCGCACTATTTTTCATTTGGCACCACTGTACACTTCTTAGATTTTCCATAAATGCATCTGGCGACCAAATGCTTCAAAAAATGCAGCCCTTGTCCGAAGAAGACAAAGGGCTGTAAAGATAATTTATTCAAATCCCGTTCGTGCGGCACAGAGGCGTGCATTTTTTCGTCTCAGAAAAATGCACTCCAAAACCAAACAGGCCGCCACCTCTTGAAGGGATGCATCCTCTTCAAACTAGTTGGTTGGAAGAACAGCTAACCTGGTTATTGCCCGTTTAATCTCACTGGAAGGAGTCTTCAAAGTCGCTACTCGGGGGGTTCCATCCTTTCCATGATGTAAGTTAATAATTCGTCCTACAATCCACTGCATAGACGGTTGGTTTTCGTCCTTCACCATGACCAAGTCTCCAATTTGCAGATGACGCTTTGCTGTAGTCCATTTGGAGCGAGGAAGTTGAGTAGGTAGATATTCCCTCAGCCACCGCTTCCAAAAGTGTTGTTTCATTAATTGAATGTGTTGCCATCTGGATAACCTGTTGATCTTGATGTCACATACGTTGGGATCTGCTAAGGCTACAAGAGAATCTCCGACAAGGAAATGTCCGGGAGTGATATAACTGGGGTCGTTAGGATCGTTGGACATGGGAGACAATGGTCGAGAGTTTAAGACGGCCTCTATTTGTGTAAAAAGTGTATGCAATTCCTCGAAAGTCAATTTACTCTCCCATAACGCGACGAAGATGATGTTTGACGTTTTTAACCGCCGATTTCCAGAGTCCCCTAAAATGTGGAGACCTGGGAGGTATAAAATGCCACTCGATTCCATCTCAGGCAAACGTATTACCCAATTTAGATCTTGTCAATTCTGATTTAAATAATTTATCAAGTTCCCTTAGCTCATTACTTGCACCAGTAAAATTAGTTGCATTATCACAGTAAATGTGGCTTACTTTTCTACGGCGAGCAATAAAACGTCGTAATGCAGCGATAAAGGCTTCGGCTGATAAATTACTAACGACTTCTAAATGAATGGCCTTAGTTACAAAGCAGATAAATATGCAACCATAGGCCTTTCTAGTAGTATACTTTCTAATTCCTTCTTTAATGAAGAAGGGTCCACAAAAATCAATACCCGTAGAATTAAAAGGTTTTTGAATAGTAACTCTAGATGCTGGTTCACCCATTATGGGATAATCAAATTTTGGCTTTGCTTTGAAACATGTGACGCATTTTCTAATCATACCTTTAATGGTATATTTAGTCGATAACGGCCAATATTTTGTTCTACTTACCGCAAGTGTGGTATTAACACCGGAGTGTAAGTTTTTTATATGCTCTTACCTAATTATTAATTTTGTAAATATGTGCTTGCCCGGCAATATTATAGGATGCCTGTTTCCAAATGAGATACAAGCATTTTTTAATCTACCTCCAACCCTAATTATTTTATCTGTTTCGTCAAAAAAGGGACTTAGGGGCAAAAGTTTACTAGTTGCATCAATATCTTGTTTTTCTTTAAGTTTATTATACTCAGAACGAAATGACTGTATTTGAACACATCGAACTAATACTAACTCTGCGTTATTAAGTTCGTCACTGGATAGTGAGTCAACTATCCGGACTTTACGATTTCTTTTTGAATTATTGATAAACCGTAAACAATATGCAGTGACTTATTAATTTTGAGAAACTAGAGAAACAAATTATCTCAAAGATTTATAGCTCAGGTAAAAATAAGTTTACAAAATCAAACGTTACTTGAAATAGTATAATTTAGGCTATTGTTTGACCACCAATTTATAATTTAGTAAATGTTATATTCAGTTTAAAATCGAAAAACCTATTTTTTGTCGTAAGTCATTATTATTGATTGGTTTTTATTTCTATATTAATATTTATAAGAAATGTATGAATAAAGTATTATTGAGAAAATGGACGTAATAAAAAATCGAAGATTTATTTCTCTACCATGCGTTACAATGGCCAATGAAATTCAGTTTGAAACCGCAAAAATCTTGAAGAAAGTTATTCATTTAAATAGCAATAATAAAAATCTATTTTTAAATATGTATAGAAATGGGTGCCATGCCTCAAATGTTTTTATCTTTCACAGATGTTAGCATTCGCCACCCCCCAAGTTTTCTACCTGTTTTCGACCGTCCCTTTAAATTTTAAAACGAATTCGTGGAATGAATGCGTCACATCTCAATATCCGGTCCAAACTAACACACAATAGCACAAAAAAAACATTTACACATTAACAGTAAAATATCCATTTATGTAACGTAATTTAATTACAAAATCACTGAACTAATAGTAAGGAAGGGATGTAAATCTGGTATGAGAAAATATTATTTTCACCGATTAAATGTCGTTCCAAATAAAATATTTTATGAATTATATTTACCACATCCGAAAACGATTTGTATACAAGTTCTTTGGAATTTAATAATGCATTTAGTGATGATGTTGGATATTTGCTGCCACTTATTATTTTGTTGCTATGACAACGCATTGTTTCTTTTATTTTCAAAACGAAATGACTCAAAAAATTTCTAATAATGCAATTTAAAAAAATAGGACCAGAGAAAAATCTATGAAGAGTAAAAAGTGTATTGTTATAGCAACAAAGTAATCAACTTTAGTTCAATGCATTTTTGAATCTGGTAAATAATTTAAAAAATTGTTATTATGCGATATATTTTAGACACGCTACCGCTTATTTTTCGTCAAATTCACTTGAAAAATGCCTTAGGCGACCCTAGAATAAATAGTATTGCATCGTAGTTAAAAATGCTAAAAAGTAAACAACAAGGTCGGTTGTTTTTTGAAACTAATAATATTTTGCCATTGAAATAAAAAAATGAAATGAAAAATGTCCTGAAAATGTCTCTCATATAAACTTAAAAAATTAATTTACCAAAAATTAATTGATGTAACTTCCGGTAAAACCAAAAGTGCAATTCGTTTTTGGATGACCACTAAACTCAAATTTGTCATTAGTATAACCCTACCGAATTTCAAATTGATATTTCGAATAATAACAAAACTACATGGGTGAGCCAGGTTTATGTAACAGTCGGTATGTATACATACATTTTGACAAGCAAATTTCTTTTGTGTCGTTCAATATCTGGCGTGGAATTAGCCATGGAAGTAATTGTTTATAGTCTTAGTAAGATATCATTTTGCAGAATTACGAACAGGTTGAATATTCATATATTTTTATATTTTATTTATTTCTATCTAAATATACTGGGTGTAAAAAGTTTCTCTAGATTAAGCGAAAGCCTTCTTACTTCATAAAAATATCATTTAATTACTAAAACAAACCTAATCATCTAAAAATGTAACATTTCTATTGATAAAAAACACTTAGATAATTAATTAGATAATTTTAAAATAACAACTTGTTATTTTTTATGTTTTTTGTGTTTTTGCCCTAAAAAAACAGAATAAGTCAGAAACGGTTAAATTTAGACCAATAAAAGTTATTGTCAATTGAATTAGTATTAAAAATTACGCATAAAAATGCAAAAACACACCTAGTGTTCCATTAAAAAAAACATAAGTTTGTGTTGGCAGTCCGTTGTGGGACCTCTGTATACATAAAAATATTTTCCGATTATAATTATCTTATTTTATATAAAACATATTTTTCTATTTTAAATATTTAAGACCAAAAAGTTACTTTGACACTTCTGTGAAACACCCCGTATATTAATTTTTGTTTGAAAATTTATTTATTTTTCACATAACTTTTAAAATACTAACCTCTGAAAGTCTATGAGTCCTTTAAAGTTAAACTTCAATGCTACCTAATTATAATTATTTTTGGCACTTATATCTGCTCGAAATTTAACAGCAATTTTAGCGAATTTTAATAATCCAAAATCTATATTGTTGCATGGGACACCCTGTATATTTTACAAAATCGGAGGCAGAATTAAATTGTACGGGGATCTAAAATATTTAATACATTCCTTCTTTTGTTTCGTTGCTATTAATTATTGAAAGTATATTAGAAATAGTATTCATATTCTAATATGTTAGATAGAGTTTTTTTGAGAAAATAGACTCATATAGATGGATAATAAAAAAAAATCGAAAATATGACACTTATTTCTGGAGCATTTCTGAACACATTTATATGTCTCATTGGTTTTAATGCAAAATCAGAGTTAAATACCAAAAATTTCGAATTTTATCTATTAGTGTCTTATTTTAATTAAAACTATTCATTAGAATTGATTCAGAAGATTTACAACATTTTATATCCGAAGTTTTGAACCAATGAAACTATGTCAGCATATTATTATAAAGTAAAATTTTATTATTTAAATTGAAAATAAATCACAAACGTACAAATATTGTTTTCTACAATCGTCAGAAAAAAAGTATATGACGCATCGCTAGATTCTCATTATTTAGGTATAGTATTCTAATTTTAACAAAAATATTTTTTGTATTTCGCGTTCGATGATTATTGGCGCATTCGAATGACATTCTCATGCGAAACAAAAAAACACAAATTTTGCGCATTTACATACAAAAATAACTATTATTACGATAGAAAAAATTGTGAATGATACACACATTAAAAGTGCCTTTATTTTTATTTCCTAGCGTTGCGGAACTGCTGGTTCGCCGTCGTTGTGCAAATTCCCCACTCACAAAATGAAGAAATTCTTTTAATGCTTGTGTCATAAATTATTATTATTTTCTGAATATGTACATCGATAATATAAAAACAAATTTTAATTAAATAACCATGCATTTAAGGGTAAAAGATGTTCAAAAGGTAGAATGCAATGAATTATTGTAGGTTGCTGGCAGCGGCAACGTTGTTTTCACACACTGGAAGGTTATGCAATACTTGTGGCAACCCATTCTTACACACGGTATGTTTCCCCACACTTGTGGCACCCTGGATACACACTTCACGTTTCCCAATACTTGTGGCACGGGTGCCACAATTGTTTTTTTGCAATAACTTTGTTTATATGGAGGGTAAAGCAAAATGAACCACATATTCAGAAATAGCGCGGAAAAGCGCAGCGAAAGGGCAGCATCTAAACGAAAGCGCCACAATTGAGGATATTTCATGGGTTGCCACAAGCATTGCGGGACGTGTATGTGTGTGTGTGTGAGAGAGTGTGTGTGCGTGTGTGTGTGGGTGGGTGGGTCTGTGCGCGCTATATCTCAAAACTAATAGAGCAATTGATATGAAACTTTTGTTTAATTTCGTATACCGGAAGTGCATGTTTATCTCAATTGTTTTTTTTTTTTTCCAATATTTTTTTAAATATGAAAAATATCACAAAAATATTTATACAAATATTGAGGACATCAAAGAAATGAACATCTTTTGCTTGTAAATATTTTTCTTAAAATCATTGTTATTCGAAAAAAAATATTTTTTTTAATTTTTGGTTTATAATTATGAAACTATAATAGTTACAGCAAATTTATGTCAATAATAATTGTAGCGAATGCCAAAGTAAACAACTTATAAGGAATAAGTTTTTTTTTTCAAAATCTCTTTAGTTTTTGAGTAAACTTAGTTTATAAATTTGCTTTATAATTTTTCTATCCTTCATAATTTTGACGTTTTAAACTCCAGTTTCATCCGAGTATGAAACGTTCGATGTACATTTAAAATATGATTTAAATTGAAAATAAACCATGAAAGCGTAAATATAAATGATATTATCTAGTCGGAGAAAGTACTTGAGTGTTGACGACTATGGCGCTGGGAGTTAACACCGATTCCTTGTACATTAAAGTGTCTAATTATTATTCAAGTTTTCATCAAGTTAACGTAGCTTCAAAATTTTGCGGAATCATCCTTCAATATTCATTCTGGGGACAATTTAATAAATAAAATATAATTACGTGTGTATGTACTATTGCGGCCAAAAAACATAGGACACCTCTGGAATCTAGTGCCTGTCTTCTTTAAAAAATGTATTCATGTTGATGGGCTAATAACCTAATCATGAGGTGTTTATGAATAAGAGCCGTGATATCAAAATTACTGCAAATGAATTCAACAATCATTTTGCAACAGTTGCAGAAAAAGTAATTGCTTCAATTCCGAATTCTGCGCAGGATCCGATACATAGTATGGTTGGTTCTTGTGAGGGAAGTAATGCCCACTATTTTAACTTTCAACAAGTATCGAGTGCCAAGGCCCGTGATACAATTTTTAAATTGAAAAATAAAAATAACAGAGATATATACGACTTAAATATATCTATAATAAAGGTTGTTATTGACTTAATACTAAGTCCCCTGACATATCTAATAAATTGGTCTATAAGATCAGGCAATTTTGCGGATTGTTTGAAAATATCAAAATGTATCCCGATTTACAAGAAAGGAGACGAAAACGACACAGATAACTTTCGTCCGATTGCAATATTGCCCATTGTCTCAAAAATATTTGAATCGCTCTTAGCCGAACAAATAACGCTTTTCCTAGAATCTAACCATGTATTAGTTGACTCACAATTCGGTTTCCGACAAGGCAGATCTACAACAACGGCAATAAGTACTTTTATAAATTTTATAATCGATGCATTTGAAAATGGTGAAGTTGTAACTAGCCATCTGTTAAACCTAAATAGTTGCAAATTAATAATATCATATTTATCAAATAAAAGCCAAAGAGTCATCATAAACAACAAAACATCGGAGGAATGTAAAATATTGCATGGTGTACCTCAAGGGCCAATTTTAGGCCCAATTTTGTTCTTAATATATATAAATGACCTGCCAAAACAACATCCCAATATGTCGACAGTTTTGTATGCCGATGACACATCTATCTCGTTCAAAGGCAACACTATTGAAAACGTGAAAGTACAGTTACACACAGAAATGGATCAGATGAATGACTGGTTTGCCAGTAACAAACTAAAGCTAAATACCAAAAAGACAGTGGAACTAACATTTTCACTGAAACAAACCGAACCAGCGCAAAATACATCAGCCAAATTTTTAGGGCTTGTTGTAGATTCACATCTTAAATGAGTTGCTCATGGAGTTGAACTACAACAAACCCTCGCTAGAAATGTGAATCTTTTGAAAAACCTGAGTCGATCAGTAGGCACTGAAATGGTAGCAAATCTCTACCATGCATTTATTCAATCACGCATTAGGTATGGTATAATAATATGGGGGCATCCTTCAATAATGGCCGACATTTTTAGACTGCAGAGACGAGCCATTCGGATAGTAGCGGGTCTTGCGTACAGAGATGACTGCAGAGACCAATTTAAAACATTGAAGATTGCATCTATATTTTAGAATGTTTGTTATTTTTTAAAAATAACACAAATAATTATTCCTGCAACAAAGATTTCCATATACAGTGCGAGTCTCCAACTTGGAATAAATTCAGTAAATCAAAGAATGTTTATTCTTCGGAAATATGCTCAGACACATCGATTAGTATTTTAAATTGCGCTCTTTATGATGTAATAAAATTTTATACAGCGTGTCCCAAATTTGAGATATGACGTCATTGACTATTTTTTTAATAGCAACCCTAATTTTTTTATCACTATTCTTAAAGAGTATATCAAGTTACACATGTGTGCCAAATTTCAATTTTTTTTCCCTGTCATTTAGAAGATATTTAACAAACATTATCAAATTTGTAGAATGAAGAAATCAAGTCACCTTAATCGAATTTTTATGCATTTTAAAAGTGGAATGCCAAAACGTGCTGGTTTGTCATTTTTTTTCAAACTGACGTTTATCATTTTGACGTTTAGTTATAAAAACAAGTAAGAAGTGTAGCATCGCATTCCACGCATATTCGAGTGAGGAGAGTATTAGTCGTTCCATTGTTGTGTTGACTGTTGTTCACCGTTGGTCGAAAAATTATACTAACATGCCGTACTTAACTGAAACCCACAAAATCGAAATTTTAATGATTGGCTATGGAGATAGGACAAGAACACAAAATGAAGTTATTTATTTATTTAGAGAGAAGTATCCTGACTTACCAGCCATATCTCAAAGTACCGTAAGCAAGATTGAAAGTCAGTTTCGGGAAAATGGGCATTTAAGAAAAACGAATAATCATCGTCAGAATGCGCTGAGTGAAGAGGTCAAAATTGATGTACTTCTCTCTGTTCAGGAAAATCATCATGTCTCCTCTAGGCAGATGGCTAGGGAACTCAAAATTAGCCAGTCTTCAGTGTCAAGAATCCTTAGAGAGCAAACATTTCATCCTTATAAAATGACAATCCTCCAGGAACTCACCGAAGATGATCCGGATAGAAGACTTCAGTTTTGCGAAAAAATGATGGATCTACTAGATAGAAATGTTCTAAAAATAGAAAATATATTGTTTTCCGATGAATCAACGTTTATGTTAAATGGTGAGGTAAATCGTCAAAATTGCCGTTATTGGGCAGACAAGAACCCACACTGGATGAGGGAAGGCCACACTCAATATCCAGAAAAAGTTAATGTTTGGGCAGGGATTGTTGGTGATCGAATTTTAGGACCAATTTTCTTTCCAAATAATCTCAATGGAGCGGGATATTTACAATTCTTGGAGGAAGAGCTAATTCCGAGTTTGGCTATTTTGTTTCCTTGCCCTGTAGAAGCTGACGTCCCGAATAGAAACATCTGGTTTCAACAGGACGGTGCGTCTCCTCATTTTGCAAGGCGTGTCCGTCAGTACCTGGATAATGTATTTCCACGAAGATGGATTGGCAGAAGAGGACCAGTTGAATGGCCACCCAGCTCTCCGGATTTAACACCTATGGACTTTTTCTTATGGGGGTACTTGAAAAGCAAAGTTTTTAAGACCAAACAGCCAAATCTTGAGGAGTCGAAAGAACGAATAAGACAGGAGTGTAGACTAATTTCCCCCGAAGTAATTAGAAATGTTCAAAACGAGTTTCAGTTCCCTTTAGGGTATTGTCAGTTAGAAAATGGACAACATTTTGAGCATTTATTGAAGAAAGACTATTAAGTTGAATTAATTTTTCAAATTTGATACTGTTTGTTAAATATCTTCTAAATGACAGGAAATAAAAATTTGAAATTTGGCACACATGTGTAACTTGATATACTCTTTAAAAATAGTGATAAAAAAATTAGGGTTGCTATTAAAAAAAATAGCCGATGACGTCATATCTCAAATTTGTGACACGCTGTATAAAATTTTATTACAACAAAAAGAGCGCAATTTAAAATACTAATCGACGTGTCCAAGCATATTTCCGAAAAATAAACTTTGTTTGATTTACTGAATTTATTCCAAGTTAGAGACTCGCACTGTATATGAAACACGATCGAATAATGAGATTCTTATAAATCGATTTCGCCTATCAAAAGTTAAAACCGGCACAAGATACTATTCAATAAAACATTTTAATGTGTTACCCCCTGATGTAAAACAGCTGTCCCATACACAGTTCAAACAGTTGTGCAAGAGTCATTTAGTAAAAAAACGCGTTTTACTCGTTTGATGAATACCTTACAAACAGTAACCACTTATTAAAAGATTAAAGCTTAAATCGAACAACCTTCAAATTAAGTAAAATCATTTTATCCATGCTGTGATATGTGCTCACAAGAGGTTTTAATATGTAATGTTTTGTACCGTTTGTAAATATTTTAAATTGTATCAACTGGATTTTTATTATTTTAAATTATTTTATTTATTCATTTATTTATTTATATTTTTATCTTACGTATTAAATATTTTAAACTGTTATTTTTTTTTATTTTTTGAAACTACCTGATGTACAGTCTTGGTTATATAATGTATTCAACTTTTTAATTACATCAGCTGTATTTTAGTATTTTAAACTATTGTATTTATTTATTTATTTTTTACCTTTCATTTTAAATATTTTAACATGTTTATATTTTAATATTTTCACTACCTGCTGTATTGCTTTTATTTTAATTGTCAACTTATGTTTTTACAATTAAAATAATATATCTTGCTAATATTAATACCAATAGCGACCTGTCTGCTGATAAACTCGGCATCTATGTTTTGTACACACTTGTTTTTTTTATAAAATCCATGTGTAAACTGTTTCATTTATCAACATTACCTTGACCTGTGTAAAACTATGTTATTAGCACTAATAAATTATTATTATTATTATTAAAATGCTATGCATATACAGTGAGTAAAGTGATGAGGTTTCCTATAGGGAAAACTTTTTTAATTTAAGTTTTAGGAGAATATCTTATTCTTTATAAAAACATTTTATTTATATCGAAACGCCTTAAAGCCTAAGAACAAAAAACAGTAATCACTAAGATAAAATCAAAAACTAGAAATAATGCCGAGTTGTCGATTTTAAATATGACTAATGGTAAGTTCGAATGTTGCATCATGCACAATCAAGTTTTTAGTTTTTTTTTTATTCTTACGACTTAATTTTGTAATTTTAAGATACTGATTTAATATTCATATGTTCATTTGATTTATTATAAAATACAACTAGGAAAGGATATTTCACCCCATAATATTATTCAATATTTGTTCTGTATTTTATCAATCTACAAATAGTATTATCTCTTTTTTGATACCATAATCAGAAGTTGCAAAGAAGTTGCCTGTATGGAAACACTTTATACTGCATTCTACATGAAAAAACAAGCAATTCAAGAAAGTTTCATGTGGATGTCTATTAATAATAAGTGACGGTAAGTAATTTTTGATCTATAGAACTTGCATTGTCTTTATAAGTTGCCAAATTTATTTTCAATATTAATAATAAAAATGTTTGAAAAATAATTATTTCATATTCTTTATATGTTCTAGGATAACTTCAAGATACTATCGAACACATAACTTGTGTAATTTTAGGTGGAATATGTGAATTAAATCTTATTATCAGAAAGTCGTCCCTTTGAAGTTCTATTATAATCATTCCCAATGATCTGATTTATACGAAATCAACTAGATTGAACTACAATCAAGTAAGCAAACTTTACATTTATTTAGACTGAACTAGCATAGATGAATTTGCATTTTTTTAAATTTCTATATTCAGTTTCGAGAGTAAGATACACTCGTTTTGTTTATTTTATAGTTTATGGATACATTAAAGTACAAGTAAAATAGTCCAAGTTTAAAATCTAAATTACAAATGCGGTACACTCCCAGAATTATAAATTTAAGCAATAGTCATATGGTGACATTAAATTAAACGATGGGACATTTTTAATAGAAAAAATTACTAATTGAAGATCGGAGACACACGAAACCTTATTAAACAAAACAGATAAATGGGCAGAAAATATAATACCTTCAAAGTAAAAACTACTAAACAAAATAAAAATGAAAAATGGTGATGTGGCCATCATGTTACTTTCTCCGACTTGATGGTATCATAGCCATTTATACTTACGTTTTCATAGTTTATTTTCAATTGAAATCATATTTTAAATGTACATCGACCGTTGTGTAAACTCGGATGAAACTGACGTTTAAAACGTCAAAATTATAAAAGATGGAAAAATTATACTTCAAATTCAAAAACTCAGTTTACTCAAAAACTAATAGAATTTCGAAAAAAACTAATTCTTTATAAGTTGTTGATTTTAGCATTCTCTACAATTATTATTTACATAAATTGGCTGTAACTATTATCGTTTTATAATTATAAACCAAAAATTAAAGAAAAAAATAATAATTTTTTTCTCGAATAAAAATAATTTTATGAAAATTGTTTTCAAGTAAAACATGTTCATTTCTTTGTTGTCTTCAAAGTTTGTTGAAATGTTTTTGTGATATTTTTCATATTTAAGAAAATATTGGCCAAAAAAAAGAAAAAAAAACACTTAAGGTAAGCGCCCATTTCCGGTGAACGAAATTTTACCAAAAGCTTTTCAGTTCTTCAGATTATCATAGAAGACGTATGTTCAAAGTTTCATATCAATTGCTCTATTAGTTTTTGAGATACAGCGCGCACAGACAGACACACACACAGAGCCAAACACAGACACACACACACACTTTTGCTTTCTACATTTTGAAAATCTTTGGCTTTTAAATGCATCGTTGCTTCATTAAAAATGTGGTTTTATGTTATAAATTAACTTAAAAATAATTCTGCTCATCATGTTACTATCTCCGGTTAAATTACAGTAGGCCTTTTAGAGATATTTTTCATATTTATTGATTATTTTCAAAAATTGCTGAGCTTTAGAAAGAATTTTATTCTTTGTAAATTGTTAATTTTGAAATTATATACAAACATTGAACATGTAATTTCTTAATTGTAGATATAAAATTATACACTTTCATTTTTACATTTTTTTTCCAAATAAAAACTACGGAGAACATTTATTATCAAAAACTCCCACTAACGGTGCACAAAATTTGATCAAATGGCTTTTAGCAAAATTTTATATCAAAATTTAATAGCAAAATTGTTACAATACCACCTTTACGAAGCAGTGTTATCAAAATTATAAATATTTTATTGTAGAAATATAGTCTAATAATTCTGAAGATAGAGTTGTTAAAACGCCCACAATCTTAAACTCTCTCTCTAAACTTAGACTTAGATTTAGGATTATATTTTAATAGGTTGTATTTATCTTATATTATCAAATGGCCTTCCGTAAATAAAGAATTATTATCTCCGAATGTTCTGCGCAAAAATCTGATTTACACTATGTAAATTTATTATTATTATCCTGGCACCTACAAAATATTTACAATCGATTCCCTGGCACATTCAAAAACCAAAAAACCAAAATTATTTTGAAAGATCGACGTCTTGTGAAGTGAATTGAATTTCTGTAGGATTTCATCCCTGCGTTTCACATTAATTTTTTTATTCGAGTGTGCGTCATTGAAAAAAATACATTTTCAAAAATTCATAACTAGACTGAAACTTGCAGCACATTCAAAACCCACAATGATTTTGAAAGATCGACGTCTTGTGAAGTGATTTGAATTTTTGTAGAACTTTTTTCCCGCGTTTTATATTATTTTTTAATTTTTTTCCCCCGAGAGTTTGACTTAAAAAAAAAATGTTTTTTTCAAAAATTCATAACTAGGCTGAAAATTGCAGCACATTCAAAACCACAATGATTTTAAAAGATCGACGTCTTGCGAAGTGCTCCTGAGAGTTCGATATTGAAAAAAGAATACAAATTTTAAAACTTCGTAACTCCACTCAAAATTGTTATATTTAAAAACCAAAATGATTTCTAGAAATAGACGTCTTGTCAAGTGAACTGAATTTTTGTAGTATTTTAACTCTGCGTTTCATATTGATGTTTAATCTTTTGCTCTCGAGTGTTCGTCATTGAAAAAATACATTTTCAAAAATTCATAACTCGACTGAAAATTGCTGCAGATTCAAAAGCCTACATTATTTTAAAAGATCGACGTTTTTTGAAGTAAACTGAATTTCTGTAGAATTTTAGCCCTGCGTTTCATATTAATTTTTATTTTTTTGCACTCGAGTGTGCGTCATTGAAAAAAATACATTTTCAAAAATTCATAACTCGACTGAAAATTGCTACACATTCAAAAAGCAAAATTATTTTGAAAGATCGACGTCTTGTAAAGTGAGCTCAATGTTTGGAGGATTTTATCCCTGCGTTTCATATTAATTTCTAATATTTTGCATTCGAGTGTGATCTCTGAAAAAAATATATTTTCAAAAATTCATAACTCGAGTGAAAATTGCTGCACATTCAAAAACCCAAATGATTTCAAAATATCGACGTCTTATGAAGGGATTTGAATGTTTGTAGAACTTTTTTCCCGCGTTTTATATTATTTTTGAATTTTTTGCTCCCCGGAGTTCGATATTGAAAAATTTTTTTTTTTAAATTTCGTAACTCGACTCAAAATTGTTGCATATTCAGAAACCAAAATGATTTCAAGAAATAGACGTCTTGTCAAGTGAACTGACTTTTTGTAGTATTTTAACCCTCAATTCATATTAATTTTTAATGTTTTGCTCTCGGGTGTTCGTCATTAAAAAAAATATATTTTCAAAAATTCATAACTCGAGTGAAAATTGCTGCATAATCAAAAACCCAAATTATTTCAAAATATCGACGTCTTGTGAAGGGATTTGAATTTTTGTAGAATGTTTTTCCCGCGTTTCATTGATTTTTAATTTTTCGCGCTAAAGAATTCGTCATTAAAAAAATACATTTTCAAAAATTTGTAACTCGACTGAAAAATGCTGCGCATTTAAAAGCCAAATTGATTTTGAATCATTGACGTCTTTTGAAGTGATTTTAATTTTTTTAGAATCTTTTTCCCGCGTTTTATATTAATTTAATAGTAGTAGTAGTAAACGATGTTTTATTAGGGTTATCAACCTATCGGTCTTTCTGCCGATTAATATAATACTTATTCAATTTATTTTAGTTATTTTTTTTTATTAATTAATTCATTTTCGAAAATTATTTTTTCCATAGTCTCGAAGTAATCCTCGACAACGTACCATTGAGTTAATCCCCCATTTTTACCGCACCTTGTATATGCTTTACAGAATATATTGTACATTTTGTGCTCTTTAACATGGTTTTTGTTTAAACCAAATATCTCCAAAAACCGAGGAGCTACAGAGTTTAACGCAAACCTCTTCAAAATGCAAAATAGGCTGACCCACCAATACAAAATGGCTGTTCACAAAAAAACTGAACATCTGAAAATTTAATGAATACCTGTTTTCAACTCGGTGAATATACTACAAACATAGGTAAAAAAATAAAAAATAAAAAAATTTGATATATATTTTTTTAATTATAATTCTTATAATTAATACAGATGCAAAAACAATAAAAAGAGAAATGTAAAACAAATGAAAAAATTTCAACAATACGTGAACCTATTCCAGTACCAATTGAAGCTCTGTTTGATTTTAAACCGCCCGAAAAGGCAGAACTCTCAAAACACCCTATTGCCTGGCTCGAAACCCTAGAAAAATACTCGCCGCATTGGATCGTGTTACTTTGCAGTGTCGTGTGGCAAAGCTGTTCGTTAACCCAGAGGGCGCCACCAATAGATTACAGGTTGAGTTGCCACAAATATGATTGGAAACATTGGGTAGCAGTGTTGCCATACGTACCGTAATTACCATACTTGTACGGTATTCTGAACGAAAGTACGGTATACGGTCCAAATGTTAAAACTGTACACAAATGTACGGTAATTTTCACCCTGTATAAAAGCATTTTTACCGCGTTTTTCATTCGACAAATTTATCGTGCGGTAGCATTGAGAGCGTTGGGATTAGTGGAGAGAATAGATTTGTGAGACGTATCCATCCCACATAAAATTCATTTCACGGCGTGGTATATATTAACCGCATAAGAGTGCTTAGGGCCAGTTTTTCAATAGCGGCTTTAGCCAGGCTTAACCTTAAACTCTGTATAAAGTATTTGTAGGTGTTTTTCAATCATGGTTTTACGATAAGCGGAGCTTAAAATACGGCTTTCGTAAGCCATAGCTCGCGACGGTTTAGCGCGTTAAACGGCATTATATAACCTAAAATATAGTGACAGAAAATATGATGTGGATTGATCTCCTACACGAATTGACTGATGATGAGGACTTATTAGAAATAATGGACATTGTGGATCCTCCACGTCAGCTGAAAAACATTAGGAAGCGACCTGATCACTTTCACTTGTGGAGTGAAGTGGAATTTATGGAAAGGTTTCGGTTATCAAAAGAAGCATGTGAGTTGGTGCTTGAATCGATTACACAAGAAATATCATCACTAACTGAAAGGTAAATGCATATGAGCAAAAATGTAGGTAGTGTAATGTAATGTAAGTTAATTTTAGAAATCATGCCTTAACGCCGATGACTATGTTGCTATTAACACTTCGGTTTTATGCAACAGGCTCAATGTTAATTGTGGTTGGTGATTTTTGTGGAATCCATAAATCTACTGCAAGTAGAGTGATACATAAAGTTACAAGAGCAGTAGCAGGTCTTCGGAAGCAATACATACGTTTTCCACGAACAGAAAAGGAAATTATGCAAACCCGACAAAATTTTTATAATATAGCAGATTTCCCAAGTGTATCGGTGCTATTGATTGCACACATATTAGGATTCAGTCTCCTGGAGGCAATTTTGCAGAAATCTTTTGTAATAGGAAGGGTTACTTTTCATTTAATATTCAAGCAATTTGTGATGCAAATTTGAGAATTTTGAACGTTGTAGCAAGATGGCCTGGGTCATCACACGATTCTACAGTGTTTAATAATTCTCGAATTAAAGCAGAGTTGGAAAATGAAGCTACTGGTGACAGCATAATTGTAGGAGATGGTGGTTACGCCATTAAACCGTACCTCATAACACCCCTTCGAGATCCTGTAACACCTGCAGAACATTTATTTAATGAAGCTCAAATCCGTACAAGAAATCCAATCGAGAGGTGTTTCGGAGTGTGGAAAAGGCGCTTTCCTATTCTTGCGTTGGGTATCCGATTGAAGTACAATTCAGTTCAAGCCATTGTCGTGGCAACAGCAGTGTTACATAATATTGCAAATGAGATGAATTTGGCAGAACCAGCAGTCAATGAAGACGTAGAAGAAGCAATCAATTTTGGCAATATTGTAGCCCAAAATAATAATGAGAACAACGTAGGTGTCAATAACCGTGTTCGATACGCATTAATTAATGATTACTTTTATAGTTTGTTAAATAATTAAAATTATATCATTGCATTACATGTTTTATCTGTATTAACCAATTAGCTATTTTTGATGAGCATATACGTCTTGGAGAAAAGGCAATATTCTGTGTTCTCATACTTATCAAAACAGAAAACATTGTTTTGTGGCAATAGGGTTCTACGAGGACTAGGTATTTGTCATAACACAAAATATTAATGTACAATATATTTATATAGGTGTTTAAATAAAAAAAAAATTATGAACTATGTAAACTGAGTATATTTATTAATTCAATTATTGATGCTATTGTTTTTTTAATACTTTAATGGGAAGTTCATGAAGTTCCTCTTCACGTTTAGATTTGCGTTCATTATTAATAATTTGTTTATGCAATATTTGTTTGTTTAATTCGTGCAGTTCTGTCTCATGCTTCATATGTTGTTCATGAGCTTCTTTCATAATTTTAACTTCTATTTCGTGCCTTTGGAGCATGAATTTCACTTTTAATGTATGCTTTTCGGTGGTATGCACTTTAGATGAAACAAACGTTGTCATTTTTGATTTTAAGTGCTTCCGACGATTTTCTTTATCATCATCTAAAACAAACAAATAAGAACTGAATATTAACATGTATTCTGAAAAATAAAAATAATTACTGATTTTCAATTTCGAAAAAAAATGTCGAATGATAAAAATATGGCCGAATTTCAGAATTTCCCAAATTGCAGGAAAATGATTTTAAATAATTCGAATATTAAGACAGATTACTGATCAGCCCTAGCCTAGTACCAAACATTGAATTAAAGTAATACAAAAAGTGTGCAAGACCCCCATTATGTAAAGACTACAAAATATTTATACCATTGCCGGTTCCTCGGTTGTTCGAAGAAAATTGAAGAGGTCCAGACTTCGGTGTTCTCAACATACTTGGAGTGTATTTGGCCCAATTGGTATTTAGGGTTACATCTGAAGTAAATAAAAATAGACTTGTGTTATTACATCTTCTTGAATAGATGATTTTATTTTTGTAATGTTTTTTTAACGGTCTGCATGTACCGTATATAAGTATAATATGAACATTATGCTCTCTTATATATAAACCTATCACTCACCTTCTCCTATCAATTCCACGATTGGCACCTCAGGACTAAAACTAGTGCCACAACTTGCACTCGTACTTGGAGGGTCATTGGCCCTATCCCTAAGTACGATTACATTGTCTGAAAAAAAAATATCTTATTTGGGTTATTGATCCTTTTAAATTGAGGATTTTTGGTTTGAAATGCTTTTATTGAACGATCTACATGTATACTGTGTAAGTATAAGCACTTGTGCCCAGTTATTCATAAATACAATACTCACCTTCATCTGTTTGTCCCACAACAGATAGTTCAATGCTCAAGGGATCATCTTTAAAAAAAAGAATCGATTTTTTATTTGCTTTATAACATTATATTATTATAATACTTTTACTTTCAGTAATACATTTTCTCCATGTAATAATAAAGATTCCATTGGATACAAATAGAAATAACGTATGATCGTGATAATATGTAATTATAATTTGTAATATTAGCAATTTTATTACAGTATAATTGTAATTACCTGCATCATCATCCATGTCAGGAGGTAGTCCTGACATTTGTTCGTCCCCTAATATAGATATGATTGTCTCGTCACATGTCGACGTTGATGGCATTACTGGCGGCCCTCCTCCTGTACCGAATATATATTTTTTTTCATTTGCAATTTTTTTCTTAGCGTATTTTTTTAAGTTGTTGTATTTTTTACGCAATGTGGGTGCATCTCTAAACTGCTGCTCACCGCACATGGCATTATATTCGGCAGCCAACTGGTTCCAAGCCGTCGTTTTGTGCAAGTTAGAGATTCAATGATGTGGCTGAATTTTTTTACCAACTCAACTAAAACAATTTCCTCTTTGGCATTAAAATTTGCTGTCCGTTTGCGTTTGCGTCCATCAGCCATGACTGAAAATAACACCACCACCCTGCTACAACTAACCATCACCAACAAGCATTTCGAACGCGTATATTTTTATAAAATAACAAGTGTTACTTACCTGGTTTTCCAAAAATAAATGATTTTGTTTAATCACAGAATCTCAATTGAGGTTAAAAACACGCGTTTCTTAATTACATACGAAATAAACATAAATGAAGTCAGTTACTACAATCACATTTCAATACCCACACAAAAAATATGTAGTAATACACTGCCAACCCAATTTTTGATGGGATAAGTAAGCTTGGTTTAAATGACACTTGAAAATCGCAATATTAAATAAACTTCGGCTTAACATAAACTTTAGCTTACGTAATCCACAGCTTAAGCCCAAATTGAAAAACTGGCCCTTAGAGTCGGAATGCATACTACTGCTCTAACCTATGGGCAGCGTAGCCATCTGATCACATAATATTTCCACCAGAAAGCCAACCTAATTCCAGTAAAATTCCGAAAATATAAAGTACGAAATAAATCTATCTCTTATTTTAACATAATGTTCAGCAGTAAATTTTGCTTACGAATTGCCTAATATTCAAAGGTAAAACAATGAACAAATTCAAAGAAAAATAAATACAGATATGATTGAATTCCTAAAAATTTCAATGAATTTTTGAAAATTAATATTTTTGGCACTAGAAGAAAAAAATCTAAAAAAATATATAGTGATATTAAAGAATTCCACAAAAATTTTAAAATCTTTACAATACATCTACCTTTAAAACTAACTTACATTTATTTTTTTAATTTGCCAATTTTTTATGAATTTTTGAAAAGTAATATTTTAAGTTGTCGAACAATTGAGCAAATAAACATAAATACTAATATGATGGAATTACCTTAATATACACTTGGATTTTTGAAAATGTGTTAATTTCTGCTCGAGTCATAAAATTTTGAAAACGAATTTTTAAGTGGTCGAATATTTAAACAAGCAAAAACTAGAAAAAAGACAATCATATCCCTATGATTGAATTCCATAAAAAAAACTCTGATGCAATTTACTTTTAAAATTAACCTTGATTTTTGAAACTGAGTCAATTTTTGTGTTAGTTTTGAATTTTTGAAAATTAATATTTTTAGTTGTTGAAGACAAAAAAAATCTAAAACAAATAAATAGTAATATAATTGAACTCCACAAACATTTTAAAATAGTTCTACGTTACAACTAACTTAAATTTTTGCAAATTCACCAATTTCTCCCCGAGTTATGATTTTTTGAAAATTATTTTTTGTAAGTTGTCGAACAAGAAAACAAATTTAGAGAAAATAAATACTCAATTTAATATAATCTTTAAAATTTAACATAAATTTTGATTTTTGAGTTATACATTTTAAAAAATAAATCAGAACACCTACAGACCGGTTTCGACTTTTCAGGTCTCATTAGTGTAGTTAGTTGCTGATGGGGAAACGGAGATTACTATTGGAATATAAATATTCCAAACACCGTTAAAGGTAGAAACGCCAAAGTGGCGGAATCTATTGCCTGAATGCTGTACTGAACCAAATCCGGGTAGCTTTAACACCGACAAGATATGGACATTGTCAGCGGCGGCAAATATAACAATAATAATGTAAACATTAAATATTGTTCCCCATCAGAACACCTACAGACCGGTTTAGACCTTTTAGGTCTCATCAGTGTAGTTTGTTGATGTTTACATTATTATTGTTATATTTGCCGCCGCTGGCAATGTCCATATCTTGTCGGTGTTAACGCTACCCGGATTTGGTCCAGTACAGCATTCAGGCAATAGATTCCTCCACTTTGGCGTTTCTACCTATATTGAATTTTTAAGTGGTCAAATATTTTTACAAGGAAAAACTAGAAAAAAAAATCATATCGATATGATTGAATTCCTTAAAAACTCTGATGAAATCATAATACTTAATAATTTAAAATTAACCTTGATTTTTGAAATTGAGTCGATTTTTGAAAATTAATATTTTGAAAATTAATATTTTGGCTAAAAAATAAATACTTATATAATATTAATTCCACAAAAATTTTGATATCTTTACAAAACATTTACCTTTAAAACTAACTAACTCTGCCAATTTCTCCGTGAGTTATGAATTTTTGAAAATTGGTCGAAATATTTGAAAAAAATAGAAAAATAAAATAATATCGATATGATTGAATTCTTTAGAAAGTCCGATGCTATCATAACACATTTATGTACCTTTAAAAAAAACTTTAATTTTTGAAAATGTGTTCATTTTTGGGTGTTAAATTATTGTTTTTGGCAGTTGAAATTGTCATTTTTGTCAGTTAAAATTTTTCATTTTTGGCAGTTAAAAATGGTCGTTTCTGACACTTGAAAATTGGCTTTTTTCGCAGTTGAAATTGTCATTTTTGGCAGTTACAAATTGTCATTTTTGGCAGTTAAAAATGGTCGTTTCCTACACTTGAAAATTGGCTTTTTTGGCAGTTGAAAATTGTAATTTTTGTCAATTGAAAATTGTCATTTTTTTTCAGACAATTGATATATTACATATTATGCTAGAATTTATCAAAAATAAAACAAAATAGTATATTCACAAAACATCTGAATAATCTTTAATTTTTGAAAAATGCGTGAGTTATAAATGTTTAAAAATGATTTTTTTTAATTTGTCCAATATTTGAACAAAGAAAAAATAGAAAAAAAAACTGATATGCTTGAATGCCTTAAAACCTTTAATGCAATCATAATATATTTACCTTTAAAATTAACTTAAGTTTTAAAAATGCGTGTTATGAATTTTTGAAAATTCATATTTAAAGTTGTCAAAGACTTGAATAAAAAATCAATGTTTTTAATACAATAACAAAACATATCCCTTTAAAACTTTCTGTTGTTTTTAAAAATGCGTCACTTTTTTTGTAAGTTATGAATTTTTGAAAATTAAGTTTTAAGTTGTCGAACAAAAAAAAAACTGGTATATTCACAAAACACCTGCCTTCAGAATCAAATTAGACTTTTAAAAATGTATCAATTTTTGCGTGAGATTAATTTTTGAAAATTAATATTTAAAGTTGTTGAAGACAAAAAATCTATTTTTTTTCATATATTCACAAAACATCTATTTAATTTAATTTATTTAATGTGCCAATAACAAAGGGTTTATACATGTCAATATACATAATATAAATAAGTGGTTTCAATAAATAAAAAAAAAATGAATCATAGCAGACATAGAAAAAAATTACAGGGTATATAAATATGCAAAAGATGTGTTCAAAAAGAAAACTGTAACATGGATAAATAACAAATGTATCTTCCTTTAAAACTAACTTTAATTTTTGAAAATATGTCACTTTTTTCGATTTTTAAAAACGAATTTTTAAACAAGGAAAAACTAGAAAAAAAATCATATCGCTATGATTGAATTCCATAAAAAAACTTTGATGCAATTATAATACATTTACCTTTAAAATTAATCTTGATTTTTGAAACTTAGTCAATATTTGTGTTAGTTGTGAATTTTTAAAAATTTATGTTTTAAGTTGTTGAACACTTAAACAAAACCAAAATCGAAAAAAAAATAAGGTCTGATACGATAAGAGTTCCTCAAGTATTTTAGAATATTCACAGAATATCTACCTTTATTTTTCGAAAATGTATTCATTTCCCGTGAGTTATTTTCCGATAGTTAACATTATATTAGAAGATAGTACCATCTAGCGTCGATTTATGTAACAAATTCGTAGAAAATAGTGTAAATCGCCGAAATAATCAAATAGAACGAGATTATAAAAGGGGAGAAAACGTTTTTATGTGATATTTTCGGTAAAAAAAATTTAGAAAACTTTAGCCTTACCCCTGAAATCGTAAGTTTACATCATTATAAGTGTATATTTCTCGTAGTCCATACCCTAATAAATTATCACATCTAACATGTATGACGGTAATTTATTAATAAGTACGGTAATCCAGAGTACGCGGGTACGGTAATTCGTTTTCGAACGTGTGGCAACACTGTTGGGTAGATACCCACGCATTCCCCAAATATCATAAGTCTTAGCCAAGTGGTAACCTTATAATTTCAGTTTAAAATTATGGCATCGTGTGTAAGTTGCCACAATTTGAGAAGTTGCCACAGTTCAGGCTGATTCACACACAAGTCGCCACAAATATATGGAACCCCCCCCCCCCCCCCCACACCCACAGACACAAAACAAATAATTCCAGAAATTGTTGAAATGGCATCTAGGGACCCCAAAACGGTTATTTCCATTAAAAAAAAATGGAAAAAAATCATGATCACAATACTTTCTCATACTTCGTAACGGATACAGTAAAAACTGACAAAAATACAAGCGATAATAAAACAATTCAATTCTGACTAATAACAACGCAATTAATAAATCATTCTCAGGAAATGTTCATACCCAATCGACGATGAACTTGGCTCAATAGATTATTTTATGATACATAGTTACATTCTGACAGAAAATCAGCACCAGGTCACTATAACATCTCACGGCAAATCCTAAAGAAACTAGCGTATCAGGTTCACCAATTTATCCTAAAAATCCCTATCACTGCTATGCAAACAAATTTATTTCGTTAGAATGGGAAAACAGAATAATAGTGTGCATCTCAGTGACCGATAACATCACTTCTTACGTCGCACGTTATGGTCTCTACTCCCAGTACTTTTGCAACGTTAAAGCTTAAGTTACTTATAACCACTTGTTGCAAAGACGTATATTTGTATATTAAAAAAAAACAGATAACTCCTTTTGTCATTAAACTTTGGATCTGTTAAGAGTAAATTACTATTATTTATCCAAATATAATATTCCAACTCTAACTTTAATATTATAACTAGATAAATAATTAAATAACATCAGAGGCTTTAAATACATAAACAGTATATTGTACAACGAGCATATAATGACGGCTTCTAATCACGAGAACGATGTTTGCGGAACGAGCCGTAGGCGAGTGGAGCAAATCGTTTGAGTGATTAATAGCCATTATATGCGAGTTGTACACTATACTTTGTTCACGAAAATTAAAATCAACATCAAAATCAAATTTAAAATTACAATTACAATCGAAATTAAAATTAATATCAAAATTAAAATTGTAATTACAATTATAATCGAAAAAAATTAAAAATCAAAGTTAAAATTAGTATTAAACAGAATAAACAAAATATTATCATAAATCATATTAATGACCATATTAAACACGCAAATTCGAGTGCGTGTTTAATAACCATATTAAACACGCAAATGCGTGTTTAATGAAATTGAGTGTTAAATGTACCCCATTTATGCTGCCCTTAGAATTAAATAATGCGCACATTATAACATTTTCGTGAACAAAAAATAATAAATTATTACTCCTGATAAATTATTTATTTATTATTTAATTAATATTACCTATGTTTTGTTTCAGATATGGATTTAACAATAACGTTGCTGATTTTAAGTCGTTTATATTCCATTTTGGCGAAGGGATCTGTCGAAAATTGCAACGAGATGATTTCATGCTATTATAGTAACATGTATAATCCACGACATTTTGAGATTCCAGATGTTAGAACAGTTGAATTTTCATCATGTTACATACCAGAACTTAATGAAGAAACGTTCAAAACTGACGATCGTATTTTTAGAATGATTATAAATGGAAGTCACATTAAATCTATTCGCAGTTTTGGTTTCAGAAATTTGAAATATTTGAATTTAAAACATAATGAAATTACACAAATTGATTTTAAAGTATTTCATGGTATGAATGACTTGGAAGTATTAGATTTATCGTACAACAAAATAACAACTATTGATATAATTTTCCCGCGCAATTCCCGTTCTCAAGAGTTGTTTCTAAATTTAAGAAATAATGAAATTAAAGAGGATGGCCTTATCATTAAAGACGCTAGCAATATTGCAGTTGTTGATCTATCTTATAATAATATAAGTAGGTTAGTAAACAACATGTTTTCAAATTTAAGAAACTTGCAGTCATTAAATTTAATGTATAATCATATCAAAATAATAGATAATAATGCATTCAATACTCTTAGCCAGTTAAGGCACTTAAATTTAAATGGAAATAATTTCTTAACTATTGCCCCATATACATTTAGCAGCCATCTTAATTTAGACACCTTAGACATATCCAATACCAATTTTCCATTGATTTATGAGAATGCCCTATCATCGAATTTGTATACATTACGGGATATCGACATTTCATTTAATAACATTACAACTTTAAAAGAGGAGGCATTTTTAATTTGGAAACATGTATTTACAATAAATGCAGCTAATAATAACATAAAAATTATAAAAAGTAATACATTCAATCGGTTAAATAATTTAAATTTAATAAACCTCACATACAATAGCATTTCTAAAATTGAAAAAAGTGCATTTAACGATGATTTAAAATTGAAAACACTGGATATATCCCACAATAAAATAAAACATTTCGAACGTAACATGTTTATAAATCTTAGTAATTTAGTGACATTGAACCTGAGTAGAAACGATGCAAATACAATTCAAAACGGCACCTTTGCAACATTGAAAAACTTGAATACGCTGATCTTATCACATCAAAGAATAAATAAAATATACAAGGAAACATTTCTGGGACTAAGCCTACTTTTTTATTTGAATTTGAGCTATAATAGAATTAATTTTATAGAAAGCGAATTTATACAACACATGCCTATGCTACAAGTAATTGATTTATCAAATAATCACTTATTTCATTTACAAAGCAATCAATTTGGAACTGCAAACTTAAAGGAGATAAAATTAGTAAACAATGTTTTAAACAACTTAGCACCAAGACCGTTTTACGGACTAATGTACTTGGAAAAATTAAATCTTTCAAATAAAAATTTAACAACATTAACCCATGATTTATTTGCAGGTTTAAGATATTTGAACAAACTCGAGGTAATGGAAAATAAAATTAATTTTATTGGTGCAGGAACTTTTATTGGTATGCCATTTTTACAGTTTGCTAATTTGTCATATCATCATTTAAGTGTACTGAAGAATGGGACGTTTAAGGGTGCAAATATTTTGGATATATTGGATCTGTCTCATGGAAAAATATCACACATTGAAATTAATGCCTTATTATTTCCAAGCGAAATAGAAACCATAAATTTATCTTTCAACGAATTGGACACGTTTAATTGCCAATGCTACGCAAACATAAAAAAGTTGAATACCTTGCTACTAAACAACAATAAGATAAGAACACTTTATAAAAATAATTGTCGCCAATCATTAAATTTAAGTCGGTTAGATTTAAGTGCTAATTTTATAGACGACATTCCTGAAGCTTTCTTTGGTTACCAGGATGCAATTGAATATCTGAATTTAAATTCCAATAAACTCACAAAACTCGACATTAAATCGTTCATTGGATTAAAATTACTCAAAAACTTACTTTTATCTAATAATAATATTATAAAAATCACAGAAACCTCCTTTCAAAATATGTATTCTTTGGAATTATTAGATATCAGTAAAAATCGTATAAAAAAATTTGATATTTATGAAGTAATCAGGTTAACTAGAATTAAATCAATAAACTTATGCCGTAATGACATTAAATGTTCTATACTATCTAAAATGTTAAAAATTGCGAAAAGGTATAAAGTTGAATTATTGGAAACCACTGAAAGAGATACCTATAGCATTAATGGAATAGCTTGTCAGGCGGATGCTTACAATTTTTCAGAAAAAGAAAATATTATTGTACATACTGATGATAACTTTAATAATAAGAGTATAATCTATACGACGAATATATTATTGGATATACTTAATTTAACAATAAGCTTAACTAGAAATTTGTCAACATTAAACAGTGAAATAATGACGCTTCTTTACAATAAATTAATTTATCCGATTGATGTAATAAAAACTGTAAATCAATTAGTAACTGTCGTCTTGGTGGTAATATTAATGCGTTTGATTATTTTAGTGTAGGTATATATTTATTCTTTATATAAAACACAAGTTTATAATAAAAAGTTTTAAAGAAAATGCACAACACATGCAAATGAGGAAGAATGCATTTATAATGCATATTATATGGGGTGTGTATAAATTTGCGAATAATCTACACGTGACGATATTCTTCCAAAAATTCTTAGCGGCTTATCTGAATTCTAAAATGTTGTACCATGCTTCCTGAGCCTTTACGTTATCCGCAAAGTTTAAACATCCACTTATTAAATATGCGTTATTATTCGATATTAATTTACAGAAAATTCTGCAATTTCGGTAGTATGGCTAGTTTGAAAATTATTTGCCGGTGTGTGTATTTTTATCACTTCTTAATTAACTTATTTTCATAAAAAGTAGAGCCGGCAACGTCGACACTCGCTTATGTCACTTTTGACACAACGAATACATTCAAACTTGCTAGTTCCAAATTTGTGCTTTTTTGCTAATTCTGCTTTTCTCGCGTTTCAGTGTATTTGTGTTCCTGTGTTATGTTCGCTCTGTTTTGTTCAATTACAACAGTAAAATCACTGTTTAGTCATAATCTGTTTTACCTTGCATATACATCTGTAAACCCCGCTCTATTGTTATTAATCTTCTACTCTGAACCAAGCCACATATTTAATGAGGTTATTGAAAAACAGGACAGCACATGAATGCGATGTTGCCTAATGTACATATCCTTTAAGTGGCTACTGATAGCATATGTGGCATAATAGAGCATTTTTTCAGTGACATTTTTTATTTATAATTTTAGGAAGAATATCGCCCCGTGTAGATTATCCGCCAATTTATACACACCCGATATAAGAAAATATAAACATTCACCTATTCTGTTCTTTAAATTTAAGATCCGAGCAGAGGCATTCATTCTACTTTAAAACAGGCATTATTGTAATATATTTACTGATGTTTCAATTATTAATTTTATAACACAGTACATAGTATGGTGCAAATCTCCAATCACTCTAAATAGTTCAATTAAATCCAATGCAAAATCATCAGATTGTTGTATGATAAATTTAAGAATTTTCAACTTCTTATGCATAATGTTATTTAAACAAGACCTATGTATGGTAATATTAGTTTAAAGGCCTTATATGTTAATTTATCAAATGTCTAATAATAATAAAATTGCCATTTTACCTCTGTCAATAGTTGCAATGATATCATCCGATATCAAATATTGCCATTTCACAACTGTAACCACCTCTAAGCCCTGACTGTTGTTTCTGTAAAAGTCAACGTATTATTATTAGTCATGTTTGTTTATGTCATCTGTATCACATTTTTTTAATGTAAAAATATAATCCGTATAAAGTGTGTAAGTGTGGCATACCTTGTTGTTATAATCCATAAGTGGGGTAGGGGTGCATGTATACCGAGTGTAACTGAATTCTGGTAAACCCCAAATATCATTTGCATTTTTACGCATATCTTTATGAAATTTTGTTTAGTGTTTTAGGGAATAAAGTGTGTCTACCGGTTTAACCGGAAATGACCTTAACTTATCTCTGTATATTTTAAGATAATTTAATTCGTCTCTAAACTCTGCGTTTAGAGATGAACTAGTTTTTCCTAGGCTAAAGTTTGATGAATGTGAAATTGTGTTCTTTATGTGAAATTGTGAAATCTAAAAAAAGCAACTGGTGACAAACGGCGGCTCCGCTGCGTTGCGCCGTCGTCAATGCGTGGCCCATTAAAATTGAGCACGGTAACGGGTGACGGCTCCGCTACGAGGCGCCGTCGTTTGTGCGGAGCCCATTAAAATTAAGCGATTAAATTGGTAACGGACGACGGCACAGCGTGTCCCATTCAAATCACATTTTGGCCGCCTAGTGATGTTGATTTGCATCTAATAGCAACTATTATAATGAATTAAGCAAAGTAATTGATGAAGATCGACTGCTCCGCTGCGCTGCACCATCAATGAAAAACATAATTTGTTTCTAAATTAATTTTAATTTTTCGTTTTTAATTTTTCATTTTAAATTTTTTATTTTCAAGTTTTATTTTTCAATTTTTCATTTTCAAGTTTCAATTTTCAATTTTCAATTTTCAATTTTCAATTTTCAATTTTCAATTTTCAATTTTCAATTTTCAATTTTCAATTTTCAATTTTCAATTTTCAATTTTCAATTTTCAATTTTCAATTTTCAATTTTCAATTTTCAATTTTCAATTTTCAATTTTCAAATTTCAATTTTCATTTTTTATTTCTTTTATTTTTTTTAGCCAGTTGTATCCTCTGCGATCCCTGAAAATTTCGGCTTTCCGACTTGAAAAGAAAAAAAATTGTCCTTAAAAGAAGGAAAACGAACCCAGGGGATGCAAATGGTGCGTAGGGGTAGTTTCAAAAATTAAAAAAAAAATTCTTCTGCCATCCCTGAAAGTTTCAGCTTATCGGCTTTCAATGAAAAAAATACGTCCATAAAAGAA
Source organism: Ocypus olens (assembly GCA_910593695.2). Classification (NCBI taxonomy): domain Eukaryota; kingdom Metazoa; phylum Arthropoda; class Insecta; order Coleoptera; family Staphylinidae; genus Ocypus; species Ocypus olens. The sequence continues at coordinate 42,334,827 of OU343060.1, forward strand.
GAAAAACGAACCCAGGGGGTGTAAATGGCGCCCAGGGGTGGTTCCAAAAATTTTGAAAAAATTTCCAATGAAAGCCAGTTATCGCTTCTGTCATTCCTGAAAGTATCAGCTTTTCGACTTTAAAAGAAAAAAATCCGTCCTTGAAAGAAGAAAAACGAACCCAGGGGTACAAATGGAGCGTAGGGGTAGTTCAAAAAATTTGACAAAACATCTTCTGCCATCCCTGAAAGTTTCAGTTTTCCGACTTTAAATGAAAAAAAATACGTCCCCAAAAGAAGAAAAACGAATTCAGGGGGTGCAAATGGAGCGTAGGGTTAGTTTCAAAAATTTTGAAAAAATATCTTCTGCCATCCCTGCAAATTTCAGCTTTTCGACATTAAATGAAAAAAATACGTCCTTAAAAAAAGAAAAATGGACGCAGCGGACGCAAATGGCGCGTAGGGGTGGTTCCAAAAATTTTGAAACAATTCCCAATGAAAGCCAGTCATCGCTCCTGTCATTCCTGAAAGTTTCAGCTTTTCGACTTGAAAAGAAAAAAATACGTCCTTAAAAGAAGAAAACTAAACCACCCCCTGGGTTGGTGGCGTTGGTTGGCGCGTAGGGGTGGTTCCAAAAATTTTGAAAAAATTCTTAATGAAAGCCAATTATCCCTTCTGCCATCCCTGTAGGTTTCAGCTTTTCCACTTGAAAAGAAAAAAATACGCCCTTAAAAGAAGAAAAAAAAAATTGAACCGGTTTTTAAAAAAACATATCTCGGAAACGGGGCAAAAATTCAAAAAAATGGCTCGATCAATTTTCGATATTTTCTTTAAGATTATTTTAAGATATACCGGGATCGTCCAGCTCCGGCGGTTACGGAGGAGTTATTTTTTTTTTTTAAACGTGTAAAAATCGAAAATCTGCGTTTGAAAAATCCCCCCCGGGGGTGGGGGTGAAACGAAATGACGGGACCGGTTTTAAAAGCTTGCCCGATTATCTGGGCGTCGATCTGCGTGCAAAAACTAACAAAATTTTACCAAATAAGGCCCCGATAAGGGGTGAGGTTTAACCGTACCCCCCCCCCCCATTTTAAGGGTGAGTTTCGGGGGAACGCGATTTTCAAAATCCTCCTCATATTTTTGGGCGAATTTTTTGTGCCGGTCGGCCGACGCCCCTTTACAGCGTTTTTTTCTGGGCTGTCAAACTTTTCTTACTCGGTATATATAATTATTGACCTTTTGGTATTAAGTTTTTTGCTTAAATTCAAACAAAATACAAGAAGTTATGTGAATAAATATCTACAAATCAAAATGCGTTTTATTGCTGGCGATTTTAATGTTAATACGGCAAGCTATTCTAATAGGTAGGATTTACTTAATATTTAGGAATCCTATAATTTGAAACTATGCATCGATGAACATACAAGGGTACAGTGTGGATCGTCTAGCACAATCAACAATATAATCATATACCGATTCAGGATTCACCTCAAATGTGATCAACTATAATACTACCTCTATTCCATAATAAGTGAGCCATTATCGATTTTTATTTTTACTTTCTCCGTTACGAAGTACGAGAAAGTATTGTGATCGTGATTTTTTTTCCAAAAATTTTTTTTACGGAAATATCCGTTTTGGGGTCCCTAGATGCCATTTTAACAATTTCTGGAAAAAAAAATTTGTGTCTGTGTGTGTGTGTGTCTGTCTGTGTGCGCTGTATCTCAAAAACTAATAGAGCAATTGATATAAAACTTTGAACATACGTCTTATTTGATAATCCGAAGAACTGAAAAGCTTTTGGTAAAATTTCGTACACCGGAAGTGGGTGTTTACCTTAACTGTTTTTTTGTTTTTTGCCAATATTTTCTTAAATATGAAAAATATCACAAAAATATTTAAGCAAACATTGAAGACAATAAAGAAATGAACATCTTTTGCTTGAAAATATTTTTCATAAAATCATTGCTATTCGAGAAAAAAATTTATTAATTTTTTTTTAATTATTGGTTTATAATTATGAAACGTTAATAGTTACAGCAAATGTATGTGAATAATAATTGTAGAGAATGCCAAAATGAACAACTTCAGTAAACTGAGTTTTCTAATTTGAAGTGTAATTTTTCAGTTTCACCCGAGTTTACGCATCGCTCGATATACATTTAAAATACGATTTCAATTGAAAATAAACCATGAAATCGTAAATATAAATGGCTATAATACCATCAAATCGGAGAAAGTAACATGATGGCCACATCACCATTTTTTCCATATGTGAGCCATTACCGTTTTATATTTTTTCCATAATCATTTCCATCTTCTTTTGTGATCAACTAATCGAATGTTGGCGATTTTTTCCATTCTGTCAATTTTTTTCCGACCCGACTTTTTTCATCCAAACCACAAACAGAATCATTACCTTGTTTCCATATTCTTTTTATAGTGGCTCTTGATGTTCCGAATTTTTCAATTGCCAAAATCACCGCTCCCTTTTTCAACCGTCCATTTTTCTGATGTTTCAGTAAAAACTGAATAATAGCCCTTCGTTTTTGGTTGATTAAATTTTGTCTACTCATCGTTTGAAACTTTCGGCATTAGAAAACTTTCGCTTAAAAAATCAAATGTTAATTGTTGCTTTTGAAAAATTAAACTGTCAAAAATACGTCCATGGCACATGTGATTAAGAATGTGGTGTATATTAGGAATATCAAAATGGAAATTAAACTACTTAAGACTAAGTGTCAATAAGTTTGAAAGAAATCTCAAATGGCTCACTTATTGATGTTATTATTGATCGTGCGACTACACACAGTGCAGATTCATGTGCTCCGAATTTATTCGTTATTTCTGTGGGATATACTCAACAAGTATTTCTAATTTTATGCAAGTAAGTGGGTCCAAGTACTATGTCCACGCTTAAGAACTTTAGTCACAATCATATTATATTAACAGCTATAGAATTATTTGCAATTAATATATATTATTTGTCATTAAATTGTGGCCTCTACGTATTTTTCTTGTGGCACTATCAGTTGAATGATAAGCCGAGGCATTAACCTCAGTTTTTTTTTCGCGTATCGAATGTATTCTTATTTTTATTTTAAAAATTATATTCTGGACCTTCTTTCATTGAATTTAACTAAATCACTCATTGTCGATCTATAAATTTTTGTTAATTAACGTGAATCTTATACTAATTACCCTTCCGTGGTCCTCCTTTGTCTGTTGAATAAAAGTCACCACAACAGGCCCTGTCGGTGTAGAAGCATGTACCCTCGTTAAATTGTTAAATTGTTTAATTGGTTAAACTTACTAATTATTATTGTTAAATAAGTTGCCACAATGGCCCTGTAGGCGCAGAAGAGTGCCCCTGTTCACATAAAGTGTCTTCAATGTCATCAGTGTAAATAAATAATATCAAACTAATCAAATAAATTAAATCAGTCCATTTAATAATGTCGCGTTTAGCATCAATGTTCAAATGCTATAAAACGGTCCCCTTCAAGAACTTAGTCTGCATAAATTGCCACAACATTTACCATTCGGCCTGTAAATCAAAAATAAAAGAAATTAAAGATTTAGAAGGGCGCAGAATTACTTGCCGCGCAAAGAGTTTAAATAATACATCCCTAAGTATTGAGTCAACAAAACAAGAGATTATAGAGGAATTGAATGTAGAATTAAGTAATAAAACAAAGCACATCGAGAAACTTGTGAATCGTGTTAAACTAATAGAGATTGATGCGATCGAAGCGGAAGAAGCTCTAACCAAAACTGTAACAGATCTTCAAGTCTACGTTAATCGATTAAACAATAACTTGGCAAAGGTCACGAGAAACAATTCGAATCTACAAGATGAAATTTCCAATTGCAGAGAAGTGTTATCTAAATCCACACCAACAGTTTCATCCCCGAATGTCGTTGATTGTGTACCGAAGAATTGTGCATCTTATGTAAATCTAAAATTGATAAACAGTGCCAACAAGTGAGTCGACTTACCGATGCGAACAAGGAATTGAAAGAAAAAGTGGATAACTTGTCAGAAACACTTAAGGAACTTACCAAGGCGAATACAATTGAACGGGCTGCTCTAAAAGAGCATGCTAAAATCCTGATTTTAAGCGATAATCATGGAAAAAATCTGGGATACCTAGCAAGAAGATTCCTAAGCAAGTACTCTAAATGCTCAAGAATAACATCAATATATAAACCAAATGCAACTATCTGTAAAGTAATTGAGAACATCAACGAGCTAACAAAAACGTTTACACAGGATGACCACGTATATATTATGGCTGGTACCATCGATGCCATCGATGCCATCAGGGGACTGCAGGTGAATAACTCAACACTGAAACAACTTTTACAAAAAGTAATTCTACGAACCAACGTTCATATTGTAGCAAATCCTTTAAGGAAAAGAAGGTTAATTTTAAATCAATTTATTTCTCGAATAAATGCCCAATTGGCTAAATGCGCAAATGAAATCAAATGTACATAGTATGATAATAATACACTGTCACTAAATAATTTCTATATCAATCAACGGGATAAATTTTCAATGGCAACCAAGATGATGTTACCTTTAAAAACTTTTCTTGTCCGCACCCTCTTAGTAGCCCTATAACCACATCATCGCCAAAAACGCAATTCAAGCAACGTCACTAGCGATACTACACAGCTAGTTTGTCTATGGTATATTAATATACAGTCAATCCGGTCCAAGATTAATGAATTTGATCTTATTCTAAATGATAATCTTTACAATATATCTGTTTTCTGTGTATCTGAGCATTGGCTGGTCCAAGATGAACACCCGGTTATGGGTCTAACTAATTTTCATGTTGCAGCGCAATTTTCTAGGTAACTATTTAGACATGGTGGTGTATTAATTATGGTTAGGAATAATGTAGAATACACATCACTTAGCTTTGCAGATGTAATTTCAGAAAAGAACTGCGAAATTACCGGAATTTCTGTTAAAAATAATATTACACTTATTGCCTACCGTTGACTTTACAAAATTCTTACAAAGGTTTTGGACAGTTTTAACTTGATGAATAAAACAGTTCATCTTGCGGCAGATTTCAATGTCAGGTTTAATGGTGAAAACTGTAATAAATTGAAGCTCTTTGACTTTGCAGAAAGCTATGGCTTGAAGTTTCTAGTCAATTTTCCAAAGCGGCTCAATAATTGCATAGACAATATTTGTACCAATTCCGTCAATAACTCGTGGGTGCAACCCTTGTAATCTGGATTAACTGATCATAGAGGTATCTTATTTAAATTAGAAACAACTTTATTTGTTGCAGAAAGCATTAAATAACTAACTAGATTTGGTTTTATTGAATTTATTGTATCTTATTTAATGTTATTATTGAGACTTCATTTACAAGTAAGCCAATAACTAAAACAATACGGCCAATCACTGCGTCTGGTAAATTCGCCCTCTTCCAATTGTTAGATGAGGAGTCCTGGGTTTTTATTGAGGAAATGTATAACGTAAACGAATGTTTTGATAAGCTTTAATCCATATTCATGGCACATTTTAACGCTTCTTTTCCAGCAAAGAAAATTACAAATGGAAGTGAAAACAAGAAAATTAAATGGTATAACACCCGCTTGCACAATATGCGAAATACGCTTGCATTACTTTCCAAAGCACTATCCAGAACTTAAAACAATAAGAAATAGATATCGTCTTACATACAAAAGTGCAATTGCATCTTGCAAGTTAGAAATCAATAATTCGTATTTACAAAATTCAAATTTCAAGCCAAAGGCAATGTAGGAAATTATCAACTCTAATGGAGCATCGAACCACATCAATCAAGAATGCAATATTACTGCAAACGAATTTAATCAGTTTTTCTCATATGCGTCAACCAAAATAATACAGCCTTTGCCAGAGTCTGACGTTGACCCCATAATTTTAATGTGTCGCAACCCCCCAAGCTGTGGAATGTATTTTAAATTTGTTGAGGTTTCAACCAGTACTGTGATTATCGCGGTCAAGAGTTTGAAATCTAGCAAGAGACATTTATGGTATTCGGATTGATATTTTAAAGTCAATAATTACAACAATCATTTATCCCTTGGCAGAACTCATTAATTGGTGCATCAAAAACAATATTTTTCCTGATTCGCTGAAAATGGCATTAGTAACACCTCTCCGTAAAAAAGGGTGATCACTCGGATCCAGACAATTATCGTGCAATTTCTTTGCTACCTCTATTTGCCAAAGTATTGGAAAAAATTCTACAAATGCAACTAACATAATATTTTGAAAATCATAATATCTTCTGTAAGGAACAATATGGTTTCAGAAAAGAGCGTTCAACTACAGAAGCAATTTGCAAATTTGTAGAAAAGACAACTGATTGCTTTGAGGCGAGAAATATCAGAAAATCGTCTTTCATAGATCTCTCAAAGGCGTTTGATTGTGTGTCTCATAGTATTCTCTTAAGGAAATTATATTTCTATAACCTACATCCAGACAGCTGCCGACTAATTTTATCCTACATTTCTGGCCGAACACAATGCTCCACCTCATCTGTACTTCCAATTACATGCGGTCTGCCCTAAGGATCTATTATGGGGTCTTTACTATTCTTAATATACATAAATGACCTACCGGGGGCATTGGATGGTACGGACGTTGTATTATTCGCGGATGATACTACGGTATCAAATGAGCTAAAGCAACTGAATGTGGTTGAAACCTTACATACTGATACACAATCAAACACATCACAATGGTTTTTCAGCAATCGCTTAAAGCTCAACGATACTATATCTGCAACTATGACGTTTTCCATCAGAAAAGATGAAACTCAAATTCAAACGACAAAATTTCTCGGTGTTTACATCACAAACAATCTGTCCTGGACTGCACACAGGGATGCTGTTGCAAGTAAATTATGCTCAAATATATTTGCCTTACGCTCCCTTTCAAAACAAGTTTCAAAAGAAGTCCTTCGTGTTGCATACTTCTCCCTTTTTCAATCACACATAACATAAAAAAAAACATATTGCGTTATACAACACCCATCCAAGCATTAATACTTACTGCCTGGGCCGTGCGAAGGGGGGGGCGAAGGGGGCGCCCGCCTGACTTCATATTTTCCAGATTTCCGTAGCCTATTTTTTTTAAATCATACAAGTCAAGGAATCGATAGAATCTCCGAAGCTCTAGACAATTTTAGAATTAGAATAATTGTTTTTTTTTTGCAGCAATATAAGTAACACTTTCCGCAACATTTTTTTTTTTTTTTTGGGATAGAAGGGCGCCAATTTTACTTTCGCCCCGGGCGCAGTTTTCTCTTCGCACGGCCCTGCTTACTGCACTAGGCAAAATACTAATCTTTACCTAAATCCGATGAGGTTATCCAAATCCCAAACGGGCGCAAGATATTACGCAGTCAAATTTTAGAACATACTTCCCAGTAGGTCAAGGCTCTGCAAGGTGAACCATTTAAGAAAGCGGTGAGAGAACTCCTGATTGAAAATGTATTCTACATCTGGGACGAATAATATCTTAATTTTAATTTTAATTAATTCTTTAATATACATAATTTTTACTTTATATCTCGTTTTTCTCTTTAAATTAGTGACCTCGTCGAAATTTGTAAAAATTAAAATGTTAGTTTTAAATTATATTATATTATATTATTATATATTAGTAGTAAATATACTTGACAAGTTTAAAGCTTTTTCTGTAAGCATAATAAATTATTATTATTGTTATTATTATTATTACTATTATTATTATTATTATTGTTATTTTTTTTTAAATTATAAATGTTGATAAATTTTAATGTGCTTGAGGAAATTCAATATTCTGTTATAATTGTTTGCATTTGCTATCTCCTTTAACGAAGTTTCATTGTGATGTTCTCGGTAGCTTTGTAGATTTGGGCATTCTTCTATAATGTGCTTTACGGTAAGTTCCGCTTGGCATTGCGTACAGACCGGTTTACTTTTCCCTATGAGTAGGTGTGAGTGGGTAATTCTAGTGTGTCCAATTGACAGCCTGGTAAGTATTATTTGCTCTTTACGGGACAGCTCACTCGACTTGTTATTATCCCTTATTTGTTTTATTTCTTTAAGTTTTGTTGAGCTCGCTGTCCATGTGTTTTGCCACTTTTCGTATATTTTTGTTTTAATCTCCATGATTAAGTCATTCAAAGTTACCTTACTATTATTGTTTATTTCAGATCTGCTCCTGTTGGTGTTTGCTTCATGTATGGCTGCTGAAATGCCTTCGTTATCGTATGGTAAGTATATAAGTGTGGTTGCTGTTTTTATATTGGTATATATTTCTGTTATAGTTCTGATCAAGGAATGTGTTGAGATCTTTCGTTTTAGTTGTTCCAGTATATGCATTGCCGAGCTGCATATCAAGGTTTCGAGTTTTCCGGATCTTCTGTTCCATTCCATAGCCTTTATGATTGCCACGCATTCTGCCGTTGTGGGGCTGGATGGGTTTTCTAGACGCCAAGTCATCACGTTATCTTTAGTGTTTATCGAGCATGTCGTATGAGTATGTGAGTGGCTTCCTATGTAGATAATGTTTTTGGTCGCGTCGTGTTCCGTATGTTTTGTAATCATATCGTCTATAGCTTCTTTAGATTGATTGTTTTTTTGTGCTTCTGATATTTCCGTGTTTACAGGTGGGTGTTTCAGGTTCCAAGTGTAGGTATTACTTATCGTCCAAATTTCTTTATCTATGTAATTGTGTTCCTGTAGCTGGTTGTAGATCTTTATTATGGCTGGGATTGTTCGGGTTTGTTTCCATGAATATTTTTCTAACATCGTTGGTTGTTTTATTATGTTGTGTAGGAAATGTTTCGGCTTTGATAGTAGTTTTATTCCATAGGTCAAGTTAAGTTGTTCAATTCTGAGTTCTATTGGAAGTATTTTAGCTTCTACACATAGGCTATCTGTAGGTGAGGTTCTGAAGGCACCAGTAATCATCAGTAGGGATTTATTCCAAAGGCTTTTTATTTTTTTTGTGTGTGATCTAGCTGCTGACATGTATACACATGCTCCATATTCTATTTTGCTCCTTATAAATGCATTTATTATTCTGGTTAAGCAAACTTGGTCTGCACCCCATGTAAAGTTGCATAGCATTTTTATTTTATTCAAGTTTTGTTTAAGTGACCGACTGAGGGTTTCAATATGGTTTTTCCAGGTGAGTTTTTTTATCGATCGTCATTCCTAGGAATTTAAATTCTTCTAATATGGGAATTCGACTTTCATTTAGCTTTAATTCCGGGTCATCGTGTTATTTACGTAGGCGGCAAAAATGCATCGCTATTGTTTTACTGGTTGACAATTTGAAGCCTCTAGCAGCTGCTTCTTTAGATATGGTATCCACGTTGTTCTGTATGGTATTTGTCATTTTTGTTATGTCGTGTCCTGTGCAAATTAATGCCAAGTCGTCTACGTATAGTAGTTTTTTTTGTTTCGGGGTTTATGTTGTCCGCTATGTTATTAATTGCAATCAAGAACAGTGATACGCTTAAAACTGAACCTTGGGGGATTCCATTTGTTTGTTTGAATGTGTTTGAGAATTTTGTGCCTATTTTAACACAGAAATTTCTCTCTTTAAGGAAGCTTTTAATGAATAAGGGTAGGTTCCCTTTCAGTTCCCACGATTCCAGTTTCTCAAGTATAAAATGTCTCCACGTTGTGTCGTATGCTTTTTCGATATCGAAAAATACACCCAAGGAATGTTTCGATTTTGAGAATCCTTCGTTGACGAGATAGTCTAAGTAAATTATCTGGTCGATGGTAGAGTATCCCTTACGGAAACCTGTTTGATATGTACTAATTCTATTTTCTTTTTCTAGGACAGATATTAGTCTGTGATTTACCATAATCTCGAGTATCTTGCTAAAGCAGGACGTTAATGAGATTGGTCTATAGTTCTCTGGTTTTGACCCATCTTTTCCATTTTTTGGGAAGGCTACTACGAGGGATGAACACCAGTTGTTAGAGTAAGTACCAGTTTTCCATATCTCGTTATGGATTGATAGTAATATTTCTTTCATTTCAGGTGGTAAGTTTTGTATCATGCTGTTGGTGATATTGTCCCGTCCTGGTGCTGATTCTTTAGAATGTTTTATTGCGGTGTTTAGTTCTTCCATTGAGAAGGGGGTATTGTACAATTTTTGTTCTCCTCCTTTGAAATTTAATGGTTTGCTTTCTCGACGCTCTTTTTCAGCTTGAAAGTCCGGCTCATATTGTTCATCACTAGATACATACTCGAAATATTTGCCTAAAGAGTTTGCTACGATAGTCGTGTCATATTGTACAGCTCTGTCAATTTCAATTCCTGGTATTTTTGGTGTGGATTTTTTCCTCATTATGTATTGTACTCTTTGCCACATCTGATTTGGGGGGCTGGTTCTCGTTAGTGATTGGGTATATTCTCTCCAGGATGCACTTTGGGCTTCACGTTTCATTTTTCGTTCTTTTGCTCTTGCCTGTTTGAAGTTAATATGATTTTCAGTTGTTGGGTGGCGTTTGTATCTATTGAAAAGTTTTTTCTTAGTATTGTTCGCGGTTTCTATATCTTTTGACCACCACGGACCAGGGCAAGTTTTAGATTTTCCACCTTTTTTTGGGATTGTCTTGTTTGCAGCATTCAGGATAGCTGTTGTTATATTTTCTACAGATTTGTTTATGTCCATATTGGGGGTAGGGGGTATAATTTCTTTGGCGTATGTCTGCCAGTCTGCTTTTTTGGTGTTCCATCGTTTTTCTGATACGTATTCAGTTCTTTTTATGTTTAGGGAAATTAAGATGGGGAAGTGGTCGCTGTGATGCAGTTCCTTTAATACTGTCCAGTTTGATATTATAGAAATTGTCGGTGATGCGATAGTGAGGTCTATGGCACTAAAAGTACCATTACTCGGGTTGTAGTGTGTTTGGGATCCATCATTTAGCAATATCAGGTTGCTGTCATTTAGTATTGTTTCAAGTATTGCGCCCTTAGTCGTGGTTTGGCGTGATCCCCACATATTGTTATGTGTGTTAAAGTCACCGGTTATTATGCAGGGTGTAGGTATTTGTTTTATCATGTCTTTGAGATTATGTTCCGTCCACTTATTGTCAGGGAGATATATGTTTGCTAGGTATATTTTCCTGAGCATTTTCAGTTCTGTTACCACTATTTATTGTTGTGATTGAATATTTATTTCCTTACTCGGAATATTATTTCTCACGAATGTTAGTACTCCACCGGGGCTACGTCCTTGGTGGTTTATTGGGGCGTCCTTGCGGTAGGTTGTGTAGTCTCGGCTATTAAAGTTTTTACCTGGTTTAAGATGTGATTCCTGCACGCAAATAATCGCAGGTTTATGGTCTCCGATTAGGAGTCGTAGCTCATCATATTTATTTTCAAGTCCTCGCATGTTCCATTGTAAAATTTTTTCTGACATTTTTCGGTTGATATTTATTATATGGCGTTTAAATTTAGGTAAGTGTTTGATTTTGATATCACAGATGAGTATTAGAGTATTATACAGATATATACGTATTTCAGTTGTTCAGTTATTTCTTGTTCTATACTTTGTCTTATCGTAACTCGTGGTTTCCGGATCTTTCCTTTGAGAGATTCTGGGTTTGCCGGCTGGCCAACCCTTTTTCTTTTTTTTGGGGGTTGGTGACTGATCTGACAGATTATTTTCGTTTTCTTTCCCTAGCGAGTCATATTCTGAGTCTTTAGTGGTGGTTGCGGTGGAGTCGCTCCGGGTCCAGTTCACTAGTTGGCCCATATTTCTTTGTTATGGAGTATTTGGCAGTGGCTGTGAATTGGTTGAGTATATCCTATTTGTTTGTTCGGCAAATGTTTTATTTGGTTGTACTCTAAATTTGCCGTATACAATATCCCTTGCCTCTTTATAAGTCCGGTTTTCTAATACTTTTATTGTGCAGACTTCTTTTTCTTTTAGTGCAATTGGGCATTCTAGAGAACTGCTTTTATGGTTCCCGCCACAGTTAATGCATATCGGAGGTATTTGACATTCTTCATTTTCTTCATGTTTGTCTCTTCCACAATCGCACATCGGTTTATTTCGAAGGGGTCTAAATTGGTGACAGTTGTAGCACTTCATGGGTTTAGGAATGAATAGTCGTACTCGAAGATATAGGTACGCCGCTTTTATGTTTTGGGGTAGGCTACTTTTGTTGAACGTCAGCTTAATTGATGTGGTCGGTTTCAGTACATTAAGTTCTTTTCTCATTATACGTTGGGCTTCGATTACTCCTTGTGTCTGTAGTTCTTGCTTTATTTCTTCTTCGCTGCATACGTTTAGGTCTGCACACGTAATAACACCGATTGATTTGTTTAACCTGTCGTTCGGGGTAATTTCAATCTTTTTCCCGTTGATGTTCTCAAGTGTTTTTAGTTTATTAAGTTCTTCTTGATTTCGAACTATAACGTTTAGGAGGCCTGTTCCAATCTTTTTTATTGGAATTTCTCTACCAACCGTTTCTATTATTTTCCTGTAGATCATAAAGGGGGATAGCGTGGAGAATTCAATTGAGTTCATTGAGATGATATGATGAAGTTCCGTTAATTGTGGATTGTCATCATTTTTAGGGTACTTTGAGTGTTTCCTTTGTCTTTTTCGCTTGATTATTCCAGATATGCTTCTATGTTCTCTATCACTATTTCTATTTTCTGTTGTAAGTTCTTCAGTATCAGTGTTCTCTATCATTGTGGGCGTTGTGTCTGTTGATTTCTTATCATAATTTATATTTGGTTCCTCAATTACTGTTTTCTCTAGTTCCATTTCTGTTTCTGATATTTCAGTTTCATCCAAAATGGTCTTTTCCGGGGACTCGACATCTTTTGATGGAGTTCTTCTCGGGTTGTTTTTAAGGATCTCGACCCTATGGGAGATCTACTTATCCTGCAGCTCGTTAGAAAGGGTGAAGTGCTTGCAGAGGTTTCGCATGGTTGGAAAATCGGATAGAAGCCCCCCCCAGAATCCGTGGGGCTGTCCGCTAGTGCGGAGTGGGACTGTAAGGCACCGCCTCTACCCACCTGAGGAATATTTTTTATACCCGACATTATTTTTGGGGGATTATTATTATTATTATTATTATTATTATTATTATTATTAGTATTATGATTATGATTATGATTATTATTATTATTATTATTATTATTATTATTATTATTATTATTATTATTATTATTATTATTATTATTATTATTATTATTATTATTATTATTATTATTATTATTATTATTATTATTATTATTATTATTATTATTATTAAATTATATACTACCGCAAATAAAATCAAAGAAATATTACTAACTTTAAACAGCAACTTAGTGACCCTTTACTATGGAATCACATTCATGACAATAATTGCTACACAAATGAAAAATGGAACCTATTTGTTAAATTATTTTCAAAAATAATTGACTCCTCTTTTCTCAACATCCGCAAATATACAAATATAAGACAGTTTATTTGTTTTTGAATATTACATAAAGAACATGTTTGACTAGTCGTTATAAAATACATATACAGTGTACGCCTATAGCATGGAATATATAGTAAAACCGAAATAAAATATTTTTGGAAAAAATCCTCGAACATTTTCTTCGATTTCTTTGTTGTATTCAATATTTTTTTAAATGATTATTTATTATTATTATGATTTAAAAAAATATTTCTAAAAAGTTATTGGGAAAAACACCCACTTTTGGTGTACAAAATTTCACCAAAAGCTTTATAATCCGTCGCATTGTCCAATAAGAATTATTTCATGTTAATTGCCGTATCAGTTCTTGAGATGCAGACACAGCACACAAACACACATTTTTTCAGTAATCGAGAAATCGTTGAAATCGCCTTTAGGATATTTACGTTAAAAGAAATTGAAATCAAATTTTTTTCAAGATCATAATACTTCACAACGGAGAATGTAAAAAAGGTGTATATTTTTTTGGCCACAATTGTACATAAAATACTTGAATACATTGTAATACTATAGGAATTTAATTGTGTAAAATAGAGATTTTGTTACACTAAATATAAGTGTAGTGGGAGGGCACTATCCTACAATTAGTAAAACATAAACCAAACTTTCTACAAGTGAATTAACGAATGAAACAAATATAATACAAAAAGGTCAGCATGTTATTGATTAATTCAAGATTTTATACATTTCCAGAAAACTCTCGTGTAGTTTCTGCTGTTTGAAGAGTAGGATAAGGGGCTCCCGTCGACTCTCCTTCTGAATTAACTTTAAATTTAACTGCCTACTCTGTAGTCTCTGTAGTCATGTTTTTTTTTTACTTTTTCCTATACGAAGTACGAGAAAGTATTGTGATCGTGATTTTTGTTTTCAAATTTTTTTTACGGAAATATCCGTTTTGGGGTCCCTGGATGCCATTTCAACAATTTGTGAATAAGAATAATTTTTTTTCGAAATCCCTTTAGTTTTTGAGTAAACTGAGTTTTTGAATTTTTCCATCTTTTATAATTTTGACGTTTTAAACGTCAGTTTCATTAGAGTTTACACAACGCTCGATGTACATTTAAAATATGATTTCAATTCAAAATAAACCATGGAAACGTAAATATAAATGACTATGATACCATCAAGTCGGAGAAAGTAACATGATGGCCACATCACCATTTTTTATGTTTTTTTTTTAATATTTAACAGCGCATACTTTTCTAAATATGATGGGTATGCCCAATCACTGCAACAAACTGTATGAATGCGAAAACACTCACAGATTATAACTTTCCCAGAAAATATGTATGATTTCTAAAGATTCAAATTAATTGAAACAAAGTGTAACTACAATCCAGCAAACTGGAATAAACTTTATAATTGACGTCCGATGGAACGGTATTTTATATATAAGTATAAATAAGCAATGCGGTCGTATATTTCACTTTCATGAATATCCTATATATGCGGCATATGCATCATCACGGTTATTGGACAGAAGACTTCCGAGCAATCTATTATAAATATTGTAATGGGTGAGTTGTGTTGGATTTCATTTCTCATTTCACATTTCACACATATAGGAAATCTCGGAGAAGGCTGCGTGCAAGAACGGGCTGACCTTGAAGGAGGTCACTGCATTGACCTGGAGGTGCACTTTGCCTACTTTAAGAGACAGCCGGCACTTACGGACCCATTTTGCCTTTTATTATCATTATATAGTAAATGCATGATTTACACATGCAATGTGCAGATATGGTCCACATTACTTTAGAATTCGTGTTGTTCTTTCCATTATAATAATTATAACAATAAATCCTAATTTCTTTGATTCGACTGAATTTTATTTAGTGTTTTAAAACTGTTCCATTGTTGGATCGTTTCCGTTTACGCTGAATTGAAAGTTTCACTCTGTTTTAACCGCAAGTTATTGGTAGTTAAAACAAGGTGAATTTGTTAATTCCGTTTAATTAAGGATTATCACGTACTACTGGTCACAACCATAACAAAGCGATAAATCTATTGAATATTGATAAAGGGCTAATAAAAATCTGCAGCACCTCATAAGGACCGTAACCGATTTTTGTAGAAACATGCTTTTAAATTTTATATTTAATATTACATGCATCTTACAAATATACAGATTAAAATATTTATTGGAATATCTAACTGTTAAATGTTGCTTGTTTACTTTTTCCGTTACGAAGTACGAGAGACTATTGTGATATTGATAAAATCGAATGATCGATACAAATTGCATGTGCCTTATAATTGTTTCGCCACTCAATGGTTTCTTCAGGCGAAGAAATGATACATTTTAAACTATTTTATATAAAATGTGAAGTGGTGGGGACGGTAATGGTATTATATTCGCTATTATTATACTTCTTCAACAATATTACCACCACTGCCAGCAGCCCCACCACTTCACAATTTATATAAATTATTTAACATGTATTTTTTATGTATCATTTTCGCCTCAAGAAGCCACATTGCACAGCGGTCCCAAATGCCAAAAATGTGGCTAAAATATGAAGGCGTTATCGGAATTTAATGAAACTTAGTATATCCGATTTTTGAGGTTGCTTATTAAGTATCTGAAATTAAAAATTTGAAAAACTAAATGCCGGATCCAACAGAGCGGAGAAAAATGATAGAAATTGTATTTTTTTCATTAAAAATCGGACTTGGGGTTTTTTGTTATTTTCTGATTCAAAATAAGTAATTACAAATTTGAATAACAGAATGGCAGATCCAATATGGCGGACAAAAATTATGCAAATAGTCAAATTTTCATGAAAATTCGGGTATAGGGTTTTTCGTGGTCGCTGATTCTAAATCTGAAATTAAAAATTTGAAAAACAAAATAGCAGATCCAACAGGGCGGACAAAGGTTGTCATATTTTCAATAAATTTCGGATATAGGTGTTTTTGAGGTCGCTAACTGATAATCTTAAATCAAAAATTCATAAAAGAAAATAGCGGATCCAATATGACACAGTAAGTATTTGAAAGTGAAACTGATGGAGGATCCGTTATTCTTAATATACAGGGTGTTCCACGAGTTAGTAGATATGCGATATCTCGAAAACGGATAGTGGTACGAAAATTAAATTTTGTGGATTTAAATGGTACGTAATGATGCCCCTTTCTAAATACTTAGATTTCATTTCCGAAAAAATGACATCAACTTCACAATTTGAAATAGGACATCCTATATAATTATGGATTTTTGCAAAGTTGAATTGAAGACAAATTCAGCGTTACCGTATTATTTGGAGTTTTATTGTAAAGCAAGGGAGTAGTATCTGAGTAATAATGAGTATTAAATGAATACACTACAAATGTTTGATGTTAAGTTGATAATACATGTTGATTAAGTGTTTCATTTTTATAACGAGTAGAGATGTACCGAGCTCTGGAGCTGCAAAATTTACCCACACGTCTTGAGTGGTCGGTAATACTGTACATCGATAGGATCCTTATCTATGGAGAATGTCGCAAAATCGTAGACGCTCTCGAGTTTTGTACAGAGTTAGATATCCAAATCGTCGAGCACCGAATAATACCTTCGCCAAGTTAGAAAAAAGAAAAATTACGCAGAAGTTCTTTTCCAGTTGGAAAACACGAAGCATCCCGAAAAACCCAGTTCTAACAGAAGATAAAGTCATAACTATTTTGGCATATACACAAGCGAACCCGCATGTATCTACTAGACTTCTTTCTCGAAAAATGCTGAACGATTAATTAAACTCGACGACAATGCCACTGTTAACCGATATAACTGTCATTACTGGTTTCTTGATAATCTGCATTTTCTCGCACAAACATGAAAACACAAAATAATTTTCGAGGACAAAAATTGTAACTATTCTGGAACATTGTATTGAGCGTATTGAGCGTATTGATTTCAATATTGGATTAAAAAACATAAATATAATAATATTTCGCGTGTTATGTATGGGTACGAGTACGTCAAGTCTTTTTGTATTTATCTTGCTTAGTGAGTACGAGAGAAAACATCGCGTTGAAGCTTCCTAAACCCAAACAATAAACAAAATTAGTCAGAAGTGGTAATTGGCGGGAAAATTAAATGTTAGTCTTCAAGGCATTCTGGCATGGAAGTCCCATAGGATCTGATAGAACCCAAAATCTGATGGGCCCATTTCATTCCCCAAGCAAAGTCATAGATACTCCAAGATCAGTTTTTCGTTTTTTTCTTGACTGGGTTTAATGAACCAGACGTCCCCAGACTTTTGAGCAAAAAACGCACAATAGGGCCCAAAAATGGACCAAACATTTTTGGGTTTTAGCCAATTTGGATGTAAAATTTTCCGCTGAATCCGAATCCGCAATAAAAAAATATAGGTTTGCATTTGAAATTTCAAAGTTGGGCCTCATATCTCTTATAACGCCCCATCGGGCCCAAAATCTGATGGGCCCATTTGATTCCTCAGGCAAAATTACTAAAGACAGCAGTATCAGAATTCCGATTTTCTACCCGTGCGCGAAATAAATTCGCCGTTTCCAGACTTTTGAACTACCCTGTTATGGTTTTAAATTATTAATTTTGTTTTTAAAGTAAGCCTCTTCTTGCATAAAGAGTCAGGTAGTCTCTTTTGCAAACTGGAATCGAATAGGCCTATAAAATCGGGCAGAAGAAGGTCGCGGACTTTTCCAAATAATGTGATCGATATTAGTAGCTCCTGACTTACATATTAACTGCAGAGGAACATACGACGCGACGCAACAAATATACTGCTGTCATCATCGATACTTGAGTCTAAAAATGTTAGTTTGTATTCGCTATGTTCCTTGCTACCATCAAACCCCCATTTTCCTATCAGTCATGTTGTCTAACAATTCAGGACAAGTAGTTTTTAAAACATCATTTTGGCACTCCAGTATTCGGTTGGCAGTATGATCTAATAAATTCTGTAGTTCAATTTCGGCCGACAACTCCGTGACGTTTTCCTTCGAAGAGTAACACCTCTTTTTCGCCTCCAATACTTTTTTATAAGACGGCATAACATCAGAAGAAATAAGGGAATTAACAAAATGTTGTGATAAATACTGGTGCTTCCTTAAATTAGCCTCTACAATAAGTGATAGAACATTATCGGGACTTGCTTGAGAGACAGGATCTAGAGTTTTCCAATAATTCATTAACAGCGGAATCATGTACCTGTGACAATGTATATATTCTTCTACGTTTTGACTGTTTACTACAGTGAACAATCTTTGCTGTGTCGCCCAGCTGCTAATGATACTGGCTTAGCTTGTGGAACATCTTGCATACCCTGCGTGCTGCTACTGTTTTTCAAGATGTTGCATTCTTCTCGGCCGTTCAACCTATTGAAATATTTTTCTGTAAACCTCGACTGACGGTAGCTCTTTTTCCAATATTCCATCAGTTATTTGCAAAAATAGCTGATACGATTTTGCAAATTTACATTTTCGATGTCGGGAAAAGACTCCATCATCGTATGTAACATGTGGCGAGCTTTATATGCCTCACTCCCAGTTTTAGACATCCAAATCTCAAACAAATATTTCCTCGTAAAGGAACATTTGTAAAAAGTATGCAAGGAAAAAATAAATGGAGATATAACCCAAATATTTTATAAATGTTGGTTAACGTGTATAATTTACGCGAGCGTTTTTTATAGTGGATTCGCCATTTTGTTTTATATTTTATTTTCCAGTTAAGATTCACTTAGCGACCTTTATATTCTATTTTACAGGTTCGATTTTTATACCTAAAGCATGTTCATTAAAAAACAACCTCAAGTGTGCCATGATTTTTTATTTAAAAAAAATTAAGTTGGTAACACATATTGAGGTTATGTTACTTGCGGCATGTTCCTACCGATAAATTAATTTGCTGTGGTAAACGACGCGGAGAAGACGTAGGTTCAAGTTCCAAAATTCCCTGGGCTGTGTTAATAGCATCCTAAGTACGTTTGACAGGTCTACCACTTCTTGATTTACGGAGAATATTACCCGTTTCATGAAATAATACAAGACATCGTGATAAAGAATTTTTCAATTCATCATAAATAATGAGAACGTTAGGAAATTCTTCCTGAAACTCTGCCATAGAATTAATACATCCAATTTCCGACCACTTTAGTCCCATTTCGGAAATAACTTTCAACTAGAAACGCTTCTGCTGGTTGCTGTAAACCATTGTGACCACGGAATCATTGTGACTTTTAGAACGATCTGAACATACGATGCATTAAGTAAGAGTATTAAGCCGGCCGCACATTGAGCGCAGCACAGCCCAGCACAGCCTAGTCCAGGACAGCCAGGATTTTGCGATACACATAATTAAACCAAATACCGCACATTGCGCGTAGCAGAGACGTAGTACAGGCAGAGGAATTTTATTTTGCTCTGTCGGGCTGCGTACTCTGTAAGTTGAACACCGTTTTCCTATGCCTCTGTCAACCTGTTTAGCAGAGAATTTACGTGTAGTGTTTTATTTTTGTAATCAAAATGGAACTATTAATTGAATCTGTGCGCGAAAACAAAGTTTTGTATGATACAGAGGACAAAGACTACATGCGAGCGAAATATAAAAATGAAATATGGGACCAAATTGCTGTTGAATTAAACTATGCTAATGGTAAGTAACACATGCAAATATTAAGTTATTCAGTATAAAAAAATATTTAATATATTTTTATTATAAACTTTATACATAGGTACGAGTATATTTACTTAAAATGACGTTCTACGCAAAGTTTTTATGCTTCATGAATTATACTGTAAATATAAATTAGAGTAGGCTTTGAATTTGAAATTAGATTGGCACTTCTGATTGTTAATAATTTGATATACAATCGGGCACATAGTTTGCTATAACATTACATTTATACCATCAATCAAATAGCATTCTGGCAAATCGCTCAAAAAAATTCCGCCTACTCTAGTTTATATTTTAAATGATCGCCTGGTATTAAATTAAAAATAACTAAAACATAAAACGAAAAAACTTATTAATAATGTCCACGTTGCACTGATTTTTGTTGCCAAGGTATTGATCCTACAGATGAATTGTAAAATTCCGTAAAGTGTTCTCTAATTAAATATGCTTCGTTTGAGGTTCGGGTTCTGTTTGGGGCTATTGGAAGTAATTGTGAATCAGAAATAATCTCTATATCACATTCTTCTTGATCTGCAGTGGAGTTTGTATGTCCGCGAAGAAAATTATGAAGAACACAAGTTGCTTTCACAATTTCATCTACAGTATCCAATTTGCATTCGAATGGCCGTCGATATACCCGAAATCTAGCAGAAAGTATACCAAATACACACTCCACGGTTTGTCGAGCTCGGGACAACCTGATTTGAAAATGTATTAAAAACGTTGTAGTTAGTTTACTTAAAACATATTTACCTATAGTTGAACACTTTATTCCTATAGTTATTAGTAACTTGTCGTTTTGGAAAAGGTCGCATTAAATTTTTGGTCAAAGGAAAAGCTTCATCTCCTACAAATACATATGGTGTTTCCGATTCTTGGCCCGGTAAAGACTTTGGTGGTGGTATTTGTAGTGTGCCATTGTTAAGTTTCTTCCCTAAATCGCAGTTAGAAAATATATTTCCATCACTAAATCGGCCCATTGAACCCACAGCTATTGTGGTGAATTTATAATTCGCATCCACAGTAGCCATTAGGACGATAGAGCAGTATTGTTTATAATTAAAAAAGGATGAGCCACTCTTAGGCGGCTTTTTAATCGTTACATGCTTTCCGTCTATTGCGCCTAAGCAGTTATAAAATTGCCACTTTTTTTCAAATCCATCTGAAACATTCTTCCACATATCGACTGTTGGATTTGGCATAAATAATGGCTGCAAGTTTTTCCAAAGTGCCTGACACACTTCACTCACTATTTTAGAGACGGTTCTTTCTCCCATTCTATAAGAAAATCCTATACTTCTAAATGTATCTCCTGTTGCCAGATATCTAAAATAATTTACATTGTTTACAATTACAATAATTGAAACTGTTTTAGGTCAAGCGGTAAAAGATATTTGGCGAAAATTACGAGACTGCCATCGCGATGCTTTGCGGCGGCAAAAGAAGTCCAGAAGTGGAGAGAAGGCTAAAAAAATAAAGGTTTGGACGTACCAGTATCAAATGGAATTTCTAATTCCATACATGGCAAATAGGAGTATGACAGGAAATGCCGAAAGTAGCCAGCAAAATACCACTGAGAAACTTACCGACAATGTCTATACTCTTTCTCCTTGTGCTGAAACTCCTGAGAGCGAAGAAAATGAAGATGAGGCAGAACAAGAGTCATTGCAACATTCATCAGAAGCTTTTGTACCTCGCAAGTTAAAAACTGTACATGCCAAAAAAAAAAAAAACTTGATGATTTATTACAAGAAACATTGGAAAATCATGCCGTCCGTAGAAAACAACGAGAGGAAGAACGAAAACTCAAGGTAGGCGACGAACCAGATGGTTTAAAACAGTTCTTTCTCTCGATGTACAGTGACACCAAACAATTATCAAAAGCATCACAGTTGCGAATAAAAAGAAAACTTTTTGAAGCTGTTCAAGTTGAGGAAGATATGTTGCTTTCCTTAGAATCCAATGGATTACAACAGAGTATTATATTATTACCGGAAACTACTGTTCAAGAAAAGAGTCGTTCAAGTAGCAGTTGTTCAACATACAACTATGAACTACCAGCAACATTGCAGAGAATATCGGAGGAAACCTTCGATATTCAATCAACGACATCGCAACAATTGTACCTGTTAACACCACATTAATCATGAGTCCGAGTACTGCACCGAAGGTATATTTTGTAATATTTCCTTAGGTGCATTTATAAAAAAACCGATTAAATTCGTTTACGTCTCTCTGAAAACTCCGTTCTTGTTTTTGGTCGGTACCTCTGAGTTTGTTTACAATGTTCCAAGTAACTTTAGTGACGTTGTCTCCGTTTTTGTGTTTATTATCTAAATGTTCTTTTCTAGGTTTAATTAAAGCTTTCTTGTATTCGCGGAAAAGATTCATTGTACATGAGTAAGAAGTTATTTAAAAATACATTCCACATTTCGTTAATATCAGTTACGTCATATACTTCATTCCAAGTTTCAAGCTGCAATGTTTTGTTAAACATAGATAGTCTATCAGAATTTATTTTTTGTTTATGATTTGAACTTATTTTGTTTGTATTATAACTGTTAAAATAGATTAATAAAAAATATAGCATTTAATAACAATACAATACAATTTTTATTCTTACCTTAAACACACTGCTAATTTTATTTCACTCTCAATAGGTTGTTGTGCGTTACAACCGTGCCCTGTAATATCTTGGATTATAATTCTATGTACTTCATCAAATTGTTCTTTATTTAAACGAAAATATGCTTTCATTTGAATATCATTCAGTTCTTTCAAAATGTTGAATTCTCCATGGCTATTCCTTTTCTTTAAATAATCATGTTTCCATAATGACTTTTTACGTTTTTTAGTCATACTGTATAGTAATAATACAGTGTCAATTTCCGGATCGGACTCTGATTCAGATTGTAAGAAGAGTTCGTTAGCAGCAAGCATACTAAATGTACGTACTATATGAAATAACCCGCATAACCAAAAACACCTGCATTCAATATGCGCTCACTAACAGAGGCAGAGTTTAGGAATAATTTTTCTCTGTTGCCCTTGGCTAGGCTGTGCTGGGCTGTGATGCGCTCAATGTGCGGCCGGCTTTTACCATGTAGTAAGCAAAGTTATATGCTATAATATTGACATGTTGAATGTACAATACATATTTAAACGTTTTTAGTGTATAGTATTTTACGATTTATTAAAGTGACTGTAACCTAACTTTCTTAAAATATCCTTTCAGGATACGCTGGTGAACAGCCTCAGGGCCAGGATTCTTTTAACTAATACGCCAATATAATTGTACATGATTGGGTAAATAATGTTAAAGGAACAGGAGTATAAATCAATACATCCATATATTAAATTTATCAATAAGAACACTTACATAAACAACAATACAAATAATAATCACAAGGATATACTTCCGTCCGGTCGAAAACTGGGAAAACGATCAATCAGACAGCCTCATGCCGCCCAACTTCTTAGACTGACTCAATTTCTATTGAGAAATCTGTGCTAGATCCCATATGTTGTACCACTCGCAAACGCGCAGGCGCGAATCTTGCGATTCCAGCGGCACTCAACCACTTTAATTTTACCAACACACAGGATTTTGACGATTGGTGCTTATGCTTAGGTTAGGGTTAAGCTACAACATATGGGCATTTGCCGAAATTAGAACAGGTCACTCCAGAACTGAAGCGCGGCGAAACAATGAAGCAGCAGAACTTGCTACCAGAAAGCCAGTGTAACAGCAGGATTGTGGTTTGTTGCTCAAGAAAGAGAGGGCACGAAAAAACGGACGAGATTTTTGTATGTAAGGGGGTGAGATCTTCCAAAGGCGACCCCATAGCGGGCAAGTGCTGGATTTACTGAAGGTCCCTACCAGCTAAATCCCCTCCTCATTATCGGGGTGTTGGAGATATCGTCGAAACTGGGGTCGTGTCATGTCGCGCCGCTGTAGATCGGTTGGAGAGCGGTGGAACAAAAATACCATTATTTTTGTCAAGTAAGAGTTGTTAGTCTCCAGGACAGCCATTAAATTATCCACCGTTTTCTGTAATCAAGAAAAGACAAAATAAGTCTGAAACTAGGTGGATCAAAATTGTAGGTATAAAGTTTTCTACAAATGACTTTGGGACACAACAGCCTAGAATAGGACGACAAATGAGGCCAATAAGTTACCATCTTCAAAATGGTTAATAATACTATCAATAAAATTAATCGCTTTGGTAATTGTTGATCTGTTTGCCACAAACCCATGTTGACCCATCGTAATTATGATATATTATGTTATAATTTTCCTAAATTAGAAAAACCACCATTTCTTTATACATAATCTTTTCAATTATTTTAGAAAAAAATAGTGGAATTTTATACAGTAATCTAATGAGGGCCTATGATTTGGCCTATGAAATTATTAGCGCAAGGATCACGATTGCTTGTTGCGGCGAAAATCGGCACGACTGCGTAGCAGGAGTGCCAATTTTCTAGAAGCAACAAGCAAGAGTGATCCAGATGCTAATAATTGCCTAGGAAAAATCAGTCACGAGTTAGATTCGAGAAGACAATTGGCCGAACAGAAAGTTCACATTTCATAATTTGAAAAGTTAAATTTAGTGACTCCGAGTGTCAGACGTGTATTAATCTGCGCCACAATAATTGTAGTAAGAATGAGCTTACCAATATTTTGAGAAATGCCTATGAATACCATCACCGATGAAAGCACTTCACCCGAAAATACAAACAGATCGAATTCAGGAGCAAACTGCTTAAAAGTCCTGGAATAACTGACGTTTTATATGTTATAGAACATGTACTAACGCGTTGCTAGGCAATACCAACATGAGGGATTATCTGATTAGATACCACCCAGGGTGAATTGCCATGCATAACATGGAGCGTGGTCAGTTACGCAACGTAATTAGAATTTTATTGGATCATCTCATCAACGTTATTCGATTTCATTGGTTAGTACGTAAATGAGGGCAATTGTCAATAGTAATCTAACGAGTGCCTATGATTTTGCCGGAAATTATTAGCGTCAGGATCACGATTGCTCGTTGAGGCGAAAATCGGCACGACTGCGAAGCAGGAGTGCCGACTTTTTAGAAGCAATAAGCAAGAGTGATCCAGATGCTAATAATTGCCTAGGAAAAATCAGTCACGAGTTACATTCGAGAAAACAATTGGCCTAACAGAAAGTTTACACTTTATAATTTAAAAAAAATAAATTTAGTGACACCTAGTGTCAGATGTGTATTTATGTGCGCCAAAATAATTGAGGGGTACAATGCTATAACCAGGTAAGTCCACTTTTTTGGGAAAATGAGTTATTTATAATTTCTTATGCAGCATCAAATTATCTATTATACCGTGCAATAACCAGGTTTAAAAGTGAAATATTCGCCGTACACGGGCGTTTTATAAGTTGCCTACTTAATAATGTAGTGCAATAACAGGGTTAGTCCAGGACTTGCCTTGTTATTGCAAAGTTCTGTACATGTGTTTAGTGATTTGTAACATTGTGTCTGCAGTCAGTTTATTTCCATTAAATAAAACATTGTGTTAGCAACAATGTCGTCAGAGAGTGAAAACTCGTTAAAAGACCCTTACTCTACTGATAGTGATGAAGAATATTTACCCGAAAATGAAGTTACACCAAAAATACAACGACCTAACCTCAATATTTTTTCTCGCAATTCTGACGAGTCCTCTGAATCTAGTGCTGATGAGTCACATTATAATGTGACACCAGAACATACAACTTCTACGGCTGTATCAAGACAAGGACGTGGAGTTAATAATGATAATACATCCCTAGAATCGTCTGATAATGAAGTGCCTAGAATTATTTCACGTACCCCTCAGCCAGGAAAGAAGAAATTACGCAAAACATTATGGCAAAGAAGTATTCGAAAAGTCAAAAGAACCAAGGGAGCAGAATATGAAAATGTAAAAGGCCAAAGGGTTTCTAAAAAACAAATGGGAGAAAAGTGCAAGTGCAGAAACAAGTGTTTTGAAAAAAATTGGGGATGAAGGCTGCAAAAAAATATTCAGTGATTTTTATTATATATCTACAAAAAATCTGCAAAACTCGTATTTGTATGGATTTATAAAGAGGTGTGATATTGCCCGATCGAGGCCTCGATCTGAAGAAAGAAAATATAGAAAACAATCAACATTTTCTTATGTCGTAAGTTACATCATTTTTCTTTAATATTTATTTTCCAAATATATACATTTTAGATTCGGCATGGTGGCGAAGAACATAAACTTTGTCAGCAGGCTTTTTTATCTCTGCATGCAATAAGTAAAAGCAGACTCCAGAAACACAATATTCCACCGGTTGATCGAAGAGGAAAGCATGAAAATAGGCCCAACAGAGTCCCTGATCACATTATTGCTCAAATACGAGCACACATTTTAAGCTTCCCAAAGTATAAGTCACATTATAGCAGAAAAGACAATTCACATCATTATTACTTATCACCACTATTGACTATTTCTAAGATGCATGAGTTATATTTGCAAAAATATGAGACTAATCAGTATCAACTAGCTCAAGATAATCAACTTAATAACCCTATAGTAAAATATGAGTTTTATAGAAAATATTTTGCGGAAAATTATAAAATAAGTTTCGGCAAGCCAAAATCCGATACTTGTCAAAAGTGTGACAAATTAATTAATAAAATGAATGCCGCTGATTCTGAAGCTGAAAAAAGGGCATTAGAAACCGAAAAGTCGTTGCATCTTAGAAAAGCTGAGAATTTTTACTCCGAAATGAAAACTAAGACAAATTTAGCTAAACGTGATCCCACAATAGAAGTATTAACCTTCGATTTTCAACAAAATATGCCTTTACCAGTTTCTTCAAGTGGCGAAGTTTTTTATAAAATACAACTATGGGTTTTCAACTTTTGTGTGCACGTGGGTAGTAATGGAAATAGCTATTTTTACGTATATGATGAGACTTTAGGGGGTAAAGGACAGAACGAAGTAGCTAGCTTTCTTTTGCACTTTTTTAATACTTACATTAAACCAGAAGTTAGGGATTTATATATATATTTTCTGATAACTGTGCATCACAAAACAAAAATTATATGTTGGTACAATTTTTTCAGACACTTGTATACACTGGACGGTTTAGGTTTAACTCAATTTACCATAGGTATCCCGAACCGAGCCATAGTTTTTTGCCCTGCGATCGCAGTTTCGGAGCGATTGAAATGCAAAAGAAAAAACACGACAAGATATATTTACCACGGGATTATATGAAAATTATTGAAGGTACAAGTAAAAGTTTTAAAGTGATACCTGTAATGCAAAATATGTTTTTAAATTTTAAAGATCACTTAAAACAATTGGCGCGAACACATGGCGCGATTAGAATTTGATGCAGTTGAAGTATAATTATCATTAGTTGCTTTTATAGCATTTTAAATAGCAATTCCATAATTATATCGTCAATGTTTCTTAGGTTATTATTTTTGTTGATTAAATGTACTTCCTCTACGAGAAGAAAATTTCTGCATTTCTGACATTGACATAAGAGTCCAATTTACTTTATTTTTGACATAAGAGTCCAATGAACACCCGTTGATGGACTGGAATCAGTCCATATATTGAAGTATAAATGAACAGTCAAAAATAGAAATATAAAAACATGATGGTCATGATATTATGACACTGACATTAAGTTTTAATTTTTACAATTACTCTTATAGCAAACCAAACTTATAAATAACCATAACTTTTCCTGTTCCTTATTATTATTTCATTAAGTAAATCATCTACCCAAATATACCGCGACCTTGGATGAATTATTAAACCACATTTTTTTCGTACCTGCTACTTTTTAGTAATTCGTCTCGACATAACATTTGTTGTCAACTGGTTATTTACATCGAGCTAATGCTCTCGGTTATTAACCAGACAAGACATATTATCTCGTTAAATTACTTGGTAACAAGGTACTCAAAAAACTGTTTTTGATAATTAACCTCGATCTTGGTATATTACAACCGATAATACATTTATCAGAATCAACATGAATAATTATTAACACTGAATCCAAAAATTCACTATGCTTTAACCACAACTCATTATTTTAAAGAACTATTATAAAACGTGAGGAGACAGTACAGGGTATAGACAGATGAACAAAGCGGAACATAGGATTTTCGGGGGTAATACCACAAGAGGTTTAATTTGGCCGGATAAATTTTATTTTTTTGCACGAGCCATTGAATCGATACAAATTTTGAGAATGAATTGACATGGAAAATTTTGCCTAATCTCAATTCATTCAAGAAATTTGCGATGAAATGACGAGTGCTTAAAATAAAATTTATCCTGCCGAAATTATAACAGCGAGTGGTATTTTTGGAGATAATTTAACGAATAGGAACTATATTTATATTAGCAATTTATGTTAATTAAATGTACAATGGGTGATAGAGCATTGTTTATTTGTGATGGAATTGGATGAAGCACCAATCGTCAAAATCGTGTGTGCCACGGGAATCACGAAATTCGCGCCTGCACGCTTGCGAGTGGTACAAACACTGGGATCCAGCCGTTAAAATGATATTTATAATTATTGTTTTATATGAATATATATTATTACATACATTTAGTATAAATTCCCTACATTTCTGGCGTTTCTTATATTATATTATAGGTTATAACCTCACACAACACACACACTACAAGCGACATGAAGTTAGGAAACCAATAACAGCTGATCGTTTAATGGCCGCTGAACTTATTTCCAACACAAAAAAAGAGAAAACGCCACATACACTAATATATCATTGTTTATTTCATACTATTAAAACACGATAGAACAAGGTAGATATTAAATGCAATCCAATTCTTTAATTCTCGCATTATGGCAGAGCTACCGTACGCTTGTGACATCTCGCGGCCGAAGTACGAAATGCCGTCGCCGGCTTTAATTGCAAATGCACGTAACTAAAAGGTGAAATACTTACTTAATTGATAACTGATACATGGATCGGAATGAAAATCGTAACAAAAAATTCACGTGGAAGCCTGTCTGAAACGGATTTCAATTATATTTCACCGCATATGTATTCACAACTGACACGAACTACCCCTGTTCAACTGAAGTTGGCTGTTTACTAAAATTATTAATATAAAGATCGTTGTCATGGCGAAGGTAAATCAATTTTTAACCATTTGCAAATTTTTTTGTCCGCCGTTTTAAATGCACCTTTTTATACATGAGTTGAATGATCAATGTTAATTTCTTTATATTGGAATATTATCTTCCCTGATCATTAAAAAAAAAACAAGTAAACAAATTTTCTGGAAAGTAAAAATGTATGCATGCAGTCATGCTATTATTTATTTTTTGCATTCATAAAAACCCGAAAAAAAAATAAATAAAAATGATAATTCAACTCGTGTATAAAAAGGCACATGGATGAAAATTTATTCACCTTCACCATGAAAACGATTTTTATATTAACCCCTTACTGCTTGATGTTTTTATTTTTATGGAACATCAGTTCATCCGTCCAAAATATGTTTGTTACTTCTTCGCTAATGTTTGCGATATTAAGATATTATACGGATGGAATTTGTCTTTTCAAACCCTCCTTAAAATCCTGACATTTGAGGCAAACATATTGACACCAAATTATCCCGAAAACTCCAAGGAATGAACATCATAATTAGAGATATCATAAAGAAATATCAAAACTATATTTTGATATACACAGATGGCTTTAAAACCAAGAACGGGGTGGGATGTAGCTTAGGTATTCCAGCAAAAAAATAAAAACAGTATAAATTAAACGAAGTCACCATTTTCAACCACGAATGTCAGGCAACTACAGAAGCCTTAACATGGGCAATACAAAAAAAAAAAACAAAACATTATTTTCACGGACTCGGTGTCAATAATCAAAGCAATTAAAAATAGAAGTAATAAAAAATTTAATCACCCCATATTAGGAAAGATCATATCACTATTATACCGGGTGTCTCAGACCACCCGTACCAGCCATTTATTTCGACAACGCTTCGTCGAATGTGACTGGGACAAAACATTTTATTACCAAAGTGAACCCAAGGAATCCACTGATGAATTTATTTTGTACCGGAATAATCCAGGAGTACCCGGAACCGGAAGTAACTTTAAAATTTCAAATGGCAACATAGGTTGAGAATGGTATTAATTGATAGGTCTTTTGCAAGAAACAACTTTTATTAAAATGTTTTTTTAAATATTTTGCATATTTACAAAAATAAACGAAAAAAACGAAATTGAAAATTAGTTATCCATTCAACACTCAATTTCCACAAGTAGGCTTTGCTTTTTTGTTATGTCAAAATAATTGACGTTCGTGAATATTTGAAGTAAAATAAATTATTATTATCAAAGTATTGAATGTATCAACATGGTTTTTACAAAACTCTAAGGTTTTGATATGCTAATGATATTAGGTGAATGCGGCCAAAACCATCGTGCTGCTGAGCGATACCCTTAACGAGTCAATCAGTCAAAAAATGTTTTTCGGCGCCTTGCGGAACGAGTTAAGACAACTGGTAAGCTACAGCCCAACCACAACAAATGTCGAAGTATCAGAAAACGTGTACAAGATGAAAGAGCACCAGATATTCTTACAGAATTGCTCTGGACCCGAACATCTCGACTAGAAGAATGGAAATCGATGCTGGAATAAGTCGCTCCACTGCTTGAAGAGTTTTAAAAACAAACAAATTCCATCCATACCATGTCTCTCTACACCAGAAACTTGAAGAGCGGGATTTTTAAGATAGGTTTAATTTTGGAGTGATTGCACTTTACGGTCACATTCCCGATTTCGGAGATTTTTGGTTTAGGGACTCTATACGTGTTATTATTAAGGTACTTACAAAAATTTTTGTGCGGAAACGTGTTTCAAGCCGAAAAATCCAATTTTTATTTCTTCAGTTGCGCATATACGTCAATGTCCACCATAAATTTAATTGTACGCACGGCACGAGAACACTCATGTTACACTACGAAAGTTATTCATATTATAGATAATTTAGAACACGAAAGGCGCACTGTTAAAATTATGTACGAGGTGCAAGTTCGCGCAAACAACATGTTTTCTTCGCAAAGTAATTGAAACGTTGACAGCGGCAAATACAGACGTAAGGATGCGCCCTGTATTGCCAACCGTGAAAGTTGGTTTGTCGTTTTCTGTTTTCAAACCTCACTTGTCAATCGTTGATGTATAGTGCAGTGCAACCAAACCTCAAGAATGGAGCCCATTAATCTAATCAGATTATTAAAATTGAGCGAAAAATCCGATGAGTTTTTCGAAATGCTCGTGCAATGGGGTCTTGTACCACCTGATTTTACTGAAATTGTAATGTATGCATCTAAAACAACTTCACGGCAGAATGAACTCCAATCGATGGAAGTATGTTCAGATATTTCAATCTGCTGTCGAATCACAGTTAAATTTACGTTGCCGACCCAAAGATTCACGTAGCCCAGGATTTGAAATAGGCTTAGATGTGATCTTTTAAAAAATGTCCCTTTTCTAAATCTAATACTTGTATTGCAATTGCGTTTTTTGTTTGTTTTCGCTCTGCTGAGTTATCTTTACATTTTGAGATTAACATTTAATTTACTAGTTGAATTATTTTTATTTGTTTTAAGAAAAAAAATCTTTTTTTTAAAACCCATTTTTGTAGAAATAAAAGATGTTGATTTTTCAACATAAAATACATATTCGCACATTTCATTTTAATATAAATATTAAACCTCTTAAATAATGACGACAGATGGCGAACCCGTGAAACCACTTCTTATACATTTGTGACGACTTCGGCCCTGACCCAACCTAACCTAACCTAACCTAACCTTTTTTTTTTTTTTTTTTTTTTCCGGGGACGTACTGACCCCTGAGGACCAGAAGTGGCCCCCCTGAATCGGAGTACGGGTGGTATCGCCAAGGGCATTCTTCGCCCCGTACCCCTCCAACCAAAGGAACGAAAAAAAAAACACCTTTATTCTAATATATTAACATGCCATAACATAAAAATATCTACATCTACTGCCAGAACCCCACAGGGGTGCCCCTGGAATGAACAGATACCAACGACCCTAATGCTTACATACAGTCGAAATCTGAAATCTGGAAACATAATAGAATAATAGAATAATACGGTAAAACTTTAAACTAGAACGTCGGCTCCCTCTCGCCCTATTCGGAGGTAGCTACTGCTCTTGCTTATTCCCCTGCTACTCCATCTGTAATTCTCTCTCTTCCGCTTCCTTCGCGGTAATGAGCGTTACCGCGAAGCGCTGTATAGCTTCCCACGCATCCTCCGATTCTAGGAGTAGCGGCACAAAATTTTCAGCAGTTATATTAGTACCGACGCTAGCCGCCACGATTTCTCTGCACTCCCGCCATCTCTGACCTAACCTAACCCAACATAACCTAACCTAACCCAACATAACCCAACCTAACCCAACCTAACCTAACCTAACCCAACCTAACCCAACCTGACCTAACCTAACCTAACCTGACCTGACCTAACCTAACCTAACCCAACATAACCTAACTTAACCTAACCTAATCCAACCTGACCTGACCTAACGAAAAAATTAAAATGATTTGTGGCATTTTGAAAAGGCGAGACTGTGGAGGACATAATACATTTTAACATAAACCCCATGTCATTTAACTAATCTAAAATGAAAATAAAACAAATTTTGGTTCTACATTGTAATTCAAATAAATAAATTATCATCAGTTGCTATTCGTATTTTTTTTTATTTCGCAACATTATTTTTAATTAATCTGCAGATAAAATCCATAGTTGAATCGAATTGTCAAATATAATTTTAAGCGCAAATAAAAAAATTATAATTATTATCATTATTATCGATGGCTCCGCTGTTTCTTATACATTAGTTATTATTTCCATTTTCAAGATTTGGTTGCATCGCACTATACATAAACGATTGACAAGTGAGGTTTGAAAACAGAAAACGACAAACCAACTTTCACGGTTGGCAATACAGGGCGCATCCTTAAGTCTGTATTTGCCGCTGTCAACGTTTCAATTACATTTCGAAGAAAACATGTTGTTTGCGCGAACTTGCACCTCGTGTATAATTTTAACAGTGTGCCTTTCGTGTGCTAAATTATCATGAATTGAATAACCTTCGTAGTGTAACATGAGTGTTCTCGTGCCGTGCGTACAATTAAATTTATGGTGGACATTGACGTAATGCGCAACTGAAGAAATAAAAATTGGATTTTTCGGCTTGAAACACGTTTCCGCACAAAAATTTTTGTAAGTACCTTAATAATAACACGTATAGAGTCCCTAAACCAAAAATCTCCGAAATCGGGAATGTGACCGTAAAGTGCAATTCACCCTTAATTTTTGTAAATGGTTGTCTCATAAATATTATAATTTACATAACAAAATTTTATGGACAGATGAGGCGACATTCAAAAGCAATGAAGTTGTTAATTTACATAATGGTAACTACTGGAGTAATGAAAACCCTCATTGGTTAAGAGAAGTTGATAATTAACACGTGTGGACCCTTAACGTTTGGTGTGGTATTTCAGGAAACCAAATAATTAGTCGGAATTTTTTTGATGGTTTATTAAACGGAACTAAATAAGCTGATTTTTTAGAAAATAATTTTATTGACCTTCTAGATGACGTTCCATATGCGACACGTTTAACAATGTATTTGCAACAAGATGGTTATCCAGCTCATTACGCAAGAGTTTCTCGTCAAACCGTTGATCGCCTTTTCCCTGGTCAATGGATTAGAAGGCTAGGATCATTTCCATGGCCACCTCGTTCTCCTGACATAACGCTTCTTGACTTCTTCTTGAGGGGACGTATCAAAGACCTAGTCTATAAAGAGCTTCCAAGCACGAGGGATAAAATGAAGGAGAGGATACGAAATGTCTGCCGTTCACTTAGTGAAGATGAGATACTACGGGCCGTCAACGACATTCGAAATCGGCTACAAAGATGCATTGATCAAGAAGGAAGGCAATTTGAACATACCATGAATAATTGAATAGTTGTTTTAATTATCATTTTCTTTACTTTCAAATCATTGATATTTTTTAATTATCGTAAATATGCAAAATATAAAAAAAAATTTGAATAAAGTTGTTTCTTTTAAAAAGACGTATCAATTAATACCATACTTGACCTATGTTGCCATTTGAAATGTTAAAGTTACTTCCGGTTTCGGGTACTTCCGGATTATTCCGGTAAAAAATAAATTCATCAGTGGATTCCTTGGGTTCACTTTGGTAATAATTTTTTTTGTCCCAGTCACATTCGACCAAGCGTTGTCGAAATAAAAGGTTGGTACGGGTGGTCTGAGACACCCGGTATAATCTCAAGACGATTTCATTGAATTTTATTATGGTATGGGTCAAAGGACATTGTGAAATTAAAGGGAGCGAAATGGCCGATAAACTCGCCAAGGAAGCTATTGGAAAGGACACAACTAATATAAATACACTAACAACAGAGAACATCATTGCAGAATTCAAGAAGAAACAGCGCCTCGAATGGAGTGACGAGTGGAAAATATCCAATCAAAATTTTACGTCTGATTATTTTCGCATTAATATGAAATTGCCATATAAAGTTGACCACATTTTTAAAGAGAATTTGACATCTTTTGAAACAACCACAATAACGCGGCTCCGAATTAACCATGGCGCATTTCCAGCACATTTACATAGAATACATTTAACTGGATCACTTCTCTGCTATTGTGGAAGTTTTGGAGACTTAAACCACATAATTCTCGAGTGTATAGAATATAGTGACCCCAGAAAATCATTATTGAACAAATTAGTACAATAAGGTGTAGATTAGTTAGACAATTCAAGTATAAATAATGAACTTGCATTATATTTAAAAGTTATAAAACATAAACTTTAGTAGATTAAGTACGATACCTTTAATAACACCTCCCGAGGGAGGGAAATGATTGCTTCCTTTGTCTATATACTTATGGACTGCTATTCTCCCTCCATTTTTCATATGATCACTGCTCAAAAAGTTGTCCGCGAGCTGGAGCCCGATATAAGTCCTTCCCCGGAGCCGAAAATGGAGCGTCATTTAAAAACCGGAAAGCAAAAAAAAAAATTCTCGATGTATTCATCAGCAACGTGGAGAATGTAAATGCGAGCATATTTCGGCAACTCGGGTCCACTTTCCAGCCTGTTCTTTACAAGTAAAGCATCAACCCATAATTTGCGAAGCTCCGATTTTGATGGAAATCTAATACACAATTTAAGGTTATAAGTCAAAAGTCAACTGACGTTTACATCGGCTAACGAGTATTATAACCGCGTTGGCATATACCGGGTGACCCAGGGATCTGTAAAAGCCCCATAACTTATTTGCTATTTGAGATATCGAATTCTAGTTTTCTTGAACTGGTACCCACACTTATTCTACATATTTTAAAAATATATATGTTTTTGTATAGGGTGTCCCAATATACATAACAGAACAAAGTTATGTTTTTTTTAAATGGAACACCCTATATTGTATACTTTATTTTTAACCCTCTTGAGAAGCTGATAAAAATAGTATAAGATAGTATGGGTCTATTATGGACGGTTGGTTAGTTATGGGCAAATTTGTGGCAAAAACATGTACACATTGAAAACATTGCAGAAGCGTTCATAGCAAAAATAGCATAATTATTTATACACTAGAAAATTTCCCACATCATAAAGAATAATACACATCGGCTTTGGTTCTCTTTTATTCATAATGCTATACAGGGTGTCAACATACGCAAAACAATGGATAACTATTTTTTTTTCAAATGGAACACCCTATATAAGTTGCCACCAATCTATGGCATTTTTAATAAGCTTTTCAATGATATAGTTTGTATAACAAAATATTAAAGATTCTTGAGATTTATCAATAAAAACATTTTTTTATTTGCCACCTTCTGCTGCTTTTTGGATTTTCAGCCAAAACTATGTTTTTCAGGCAAAATTATAAGAGACCAAAGTTCCAGAACGAAAAATTTCCGATGGATGTGAGTCTTTTAACTTTTAAGATAATGCGTGCATAACCCACCAGAGCGCGCAATATCGTGACCGTATAAGAATTTTAGCGTTTTCTTTTCAAATTTTTTATTAATAAATTGCACTATACATTATTTTCCGCACCCTCTAGCGGGACAACGGGAAATTATAGGGAAATTAAAATGACCCTTGTCGATTGAAAATGTTCCGCTCTACAACTCTTAAAAGAATCAATTTTTGCCCAAAATGCATAGTTTTTCCTAAAAATGCAAATTGAAAATGTATGTATCAATTTTTGCGTTTTTCAATGGTTTTTTGCATTTTTAGCGAAAACTATGCATTTTGGGCAAAAATTGCTTCTTTTAAGAGTTGTGGAGCAGGATAGGTCATTTAAATAATTCTATAATTACCCGTTTTTCTGCTAGACGACGTGGAAAATAAAGTATAGTGC
Organism: Ocypus olens; assembly: GCA_910593695.2. Lineage (NCBI taxonomy): Eukaryota > Metazoa > Arthropoda > Insecta > Coleoptera > Staphylinidae > Ocypus > Ocypus olens. Next base: position 42,371,475 of record OU343060.1, read on the forward strand.
AATTAATTAACAAAAAAATTGAGAAAAACGCTAAAATGCATATACGGTTACGATTTTGCGCACTCTGGCGGGCAATGCACGCATTATTGGAAAAGTCGAAAGACCCATATCGATCGAAAATTTTCCGCTCTACAACTTTGGTCTCTTATTATTTTTTCAGAGAATGCATAGTTTTGGCTGAAAATCCAAAAATGAGCAGGAGGTGACAAAAGAAAAATGTTTTTATAGATAAATCTCAAGAATCCTTAATATTTCATCATACAAATTGTACATCATTGGAAAGCTTATTAAAAATTCTATGCATTGGTGGCAAGATATATAAGGTGTTCCATTTGAAAAGAAATAGTTATCCAATATTTTGCGTATGTTGACACCCTGTATAGCAGTATGAACATTAAAGAACCAAAGCCGATTTGTATTATTCTCCATGATGTGGAAAATTCTTTAGTGTATAAAAAGTGACGCTAGCTTTGCTAGGAGCGCTTCTGCAATTTTTTCAATGTGTCCTTGTTTTTGCCACAAATTTGCCCATAACTAACCAATCGTCCATAATAAATCCATACTATCTTATACTATTTTTATCAGCTTCTCAAGAGGGTTGAAAATAAAGTATAAAATATAGGGTGTTCCATTTAAAAAAACATAACTTTGTTCTGTTATGTATATTGAGACACCCTGTACAAAAACATACATATTTTTAAAATATGTAGAATAAGTGTGGGTACCAGCTCAAAAAATCTAGAAGTCGATATCTCAAATAGCAAATAAGTTATGAGGCTTTTACAGATCCCTGGGTCACCCGGTATACGTAGACGTATTGCAGCCTTTCGCATAGCAATATTTGACAATATAAATGTTTATATATTCAAAGGTGTGAATAAATTGCAGGGTATCACAATATGCAATGCGAGCTCGTAGAGTCATATATCATAGACACAAAATAGCCACCAATTTAGTAACATACCGCAACCATTTAGGGTCCCGCCGCGTCACCATTGCTTGGAGACACACATGAAGTTGGTGTTAGTAGTTCATAAGTATATAGTCAAAGATTGCTTCTCTCCTCTCTCCTACATTTATCTCACTGCGAGGTTCCATTATTTATTTTAACTGTCACGGCTGGCAGCATTTTTTGTAGGTTCGGTTTTAGGAACGAAGTTTTTACTCTTAAAATATTCGGTTTGTGAAAATAATAGTATACACTGTGTACATAAAGTAAGGAATAAATACGATTAAAATTCAGGGCATTTTCTTTCAGAAAAATACTCGTATATTATTATTTTTTAAGGCGCATGTTTTGAGATGAAATTCAAATTACAGGGTGTCCCAAAATTGTGATACGACCCCTAAGTTGAAATTTTCAAATGTGAACCCCCATTTTTTGTTGCATCTATGGATTTTACGTAAAATTCTGAGTATTTTTCATGTAGCATACCCTGTGTTGATTTTCAGCTGTTTTAATAATAATAATAATAGTAATAATAGTTTATTTGCCCAACAGAAACCAATTACAGGGCAATAAAAATTATATAAATATAATGTATGAGTAAAAAAAAACATTAATACAAAAATCTTTAAACACAGAAATAAATCAATCATTCTTAAGATTAACATACCGAGTGTCTGGGATAAGGGGCGAACATAGGGATTTAACATGTAAAATTAAATATGTGTAATTATTAGCTCCCCTATTCATTTTAGAGAAAACTCGTAAAGGAATATTTTTTAGAGAATTACAAATTGTAAATGAATCATCCATTTAATTTACGTTTATACCTGAATCCAGCTCAGAAATAATGAAAATAAGTTGAACAATATACCATTTAAAACGAACCCTTGCCGTGAGTTTGACAAATGTCATGTTATGGTGACTATATCCCGCCAAACGTAGCATGCCGAAATTCGAATGAATTAGAACGAATCAGATTCTAAATAACTTCTGTTTTCAGGAAACATATCATGTAGAGTTCGAATGCGGCTTTGTGATTGGTTCTCTACTCGGATTATGTTTCAGCACATGATTGATTTAAAGAAAAATAATGTCAAATGTAAAACGTCAGTTTGCGGATAGAACGCTATTAAAATTAGTGAAAACTCCGCATTGGAAGTGTTTCTCTTAAAGTAATTCAAGAAAAAGGGAAAGAGGCTCAACCAAAAAGTTTGAGCGGAGTCACTAACATGACCTGCACTCGGGAAGTAATTTCTACAATATTGGAAAACAGGCGAAACGCGAACGGTACGTACTGTAAAGAAAATGTAAAGTCCATATGGAATACCAAATAAGTTAGTGCAAGAGAAGTACGTTTCTGATTTTCAAATTTTGTTCGATCCGTTTAAAAATGTAAAATTCAAACCGGCACTACACGCCCGCGATGATAGTAAATGTCATTCTATTTTGTTGTAATATTTTTATTGGGATATAGTCTGATAAATTGCTCTCGTGCATTGTAAATTATCGCAAGTTTGCACTCTTTCAACAAACTCAGTCGCATTGTTTTAGGCAACAGCCCCTCGCCCTTCCGGGCTCGGGACTGTTGCCAAACAATACGACTTTGTTTGTCGAAATCGCACAAACTTGTTACCGATAATTTCCAAAGCACTTGTGCAATTACTGTTGAGAATAATTTTTCCAGTCAGATATCAATTTAAGCATTGTAATTACTATGAACAATAACGTTGGGCTCGTTGTTAAGTGTGAACTAGCATTCTTCGGTAAAACAGACAGACAACAAAAAGTTAAGCTTAGTTTAGTTTTTAGTTAGTTCATTAATTCGCAGCAAATGTTGCTATTTTAAATATGTAAATTTATATTAATGTAAGTATGTTGTTCTCCTATAAGTCTCCAATCTAATTTTGTTAAAAATTAATCTTAATATTCTTTTCTGGGCTATGAACATCCTTTGAATGTGACGTCTTTCCTACGCTGGTATATTATAGGAGAGATAAGGATATACCAATAAGTAGTAGAGAGTTATGATTGACTCTGGTGGTAAAATTGGTTTTAGTTTAAGAACTGCATAGTAAGCAGTATTTAATTTACTACACACATAATCAACATGCTGACAGCAGGTGAGTTGCTCGTCCTCAGCAATCCCAAGAAATTTGGTGCTCTGGTTTAAATTAACAATTGGTGTCTTTCTATTAAAAAAACTGAATGTTTACTGTTTTATTGTTATATGGAAGTAAATTATTAGCATTCATTATGGCCTGTATTTGATCGATCCTGCATTATTTCGCAGAATTATTCCTTTCTTCATCCACTAACAGTATCTCCTGATGGCATTGATGTTTTTAAGAATGATAACCATGCTTCTCCAGAATTGTCTGTACAGATAATTTAGACACGTTGCACTCATGAGCAATGCATCGTATGCTAGTTATTGGTTCAGCATTTATCAAACCCAAAACTATTTCTTCCAATTCATCGTTGTTTCTTCTGTTCCGTTTGCATGTAATGTCACGAACTCTGAGTAAACTAACGCCACTGCAAAATGTTTTGATAATAAATACGCTCTCTTCATTGGAATAACTCAGATTATTGTTCATAGTAATTACAATGCGTGAATTGATATTTGACCAGCAAAATTATTCTCACCATAACAAGACATTTGTCAAAGTCATGGCAAGGGTTTTTATTAAATGGTAAATGGTTAAACTTATTTTTATTATTTCTGAGGTGGATTCTAGTACAAACGTAAATTAAATAGATGATTTATTTACAATTTTTAATTCTCTAAAAAATATTCCTTTACGATTTTTCTCTAAAATGAATAGGGGAGCTAATAATTACACATATTTAATTTTACATGGTAAATCCCTATGTTTGCCCCTTATCCCAGACAGAGGATATTAATACGAATGCAAAATGAATTTATTTGTTTGATGGAGTAATGATTTTTTTAAATTATGTCATACTTGTATATTTCGATATTTCGAATTTTTTAAAAATGACCAATTAATGACATTTTATTAAAATCTCTGGTAATACTCTTTAAATGTAAATAATAAAACTTCTTGTTCCTTGTCATTGGTTAATAGAGTATTACATTTCTCAATTAATTTGACTTTTCGTTCTGAAACGTCATTCACAATAAGAGTTTTGCTAACAATCATACATCCTGACATTGGGGCCAAATGGTGGGTTCAAATTTCATAGCCCGCACTGATGAATAATATTTAATAATAATTAAATCGTTTACAATGTGACCTAATCCTTCAGCGACTGCAATCAGAAGATGAACGGCATTTATATCACTTATTTTACACTTGTCTAAACCAGACGAGATCCTTTCATTGATAAATGCAATTTTTCCTCGTTGTGGTTTATTTATTTATTTATTTATTTATTTATTAAACGGTTTTAACCTATTTACATTTAGTTACAAAAATAATATGATTACACATACACATAACATACTTAATTAAATTAAATTAAATTAACAATTAAACAACAAAAATAATAAATGAAAAAATAAACCTTAAACAATAGTCACTGTTAGATGTCGATATAAAAGGGAAAGTCGATTAATTTTAAATTTTTTATAAACACTTGAAGTGGAGTTCCAAACAATTTAAAATAAGGCGAGTTGCTAAGAACGTTTGCGAATTTCATCATTCGACTTAATGAATTATTTTTTGAAAAATTATTGCGGTGAATAGTTTCACGAAAAATTGACTGAGACCTTGTTTTCCATGGAATTAGAAAATTCAAGCGTGAAAGTAATTCACCACAATTAATTATACCATTTACAATTTTAAATAATACACACAAATCTGAAAATCGACGCCTGTCTCTAAGAGAAGTTAATCTTAACAATGACAACATGCTAGTCCGACTATAATTGAATCTTGTAGTTCCAGTTTTTCGCGATATATGAGCAAGAAACTTATTCTGTACCCTTTCAATTTGATCAATTTTATTATTATAAAATGGTGACCAAACCGAAGAAACATATTCTAGTTGGGATCTTACCAATGAAATATATAGATATTTTAGCGTGTTAATAGAAAAGTGATTACCGAATCTAGTGATAAAACCAAGTATTTGTAATGCTTTACAGCATATTGTATCAATATGCCTGGAGAATTATAAAGTACGATCAAATATTATACCCAAATCTTTAACATAAGAAACTGATGATAGTTCATTACCATCAATTTCATAGTTGTTTGTTAAGATACGACCACGACCAAAAGAAATGGATACACATTTGTCATAATTAAAATAGAGCTTGGTGTCAAAACACCACTTATAAATATTATCCAAGTCCCGCTGCAAATATGTGCTGTCTGTTATATTACTGATTGTTCTGAATATTTTAAGATCATCTGCAAATAACAGAAATTTACAATGTTTAATATACGTATTCAGGTCATTAATGAATAGTAAAAACAGTATGGGTCCACAGTGAGATCCTTGAGGCACCCCCGACGTTACCTTAATTTCTGTTGATATATAATCATTAATTTTTACATATTGCAACCTATCTGATAAATAACTTTGAATCCATCTTGTAATTTGTGGTCCAAAGCCCATACGTTCTAGTTTATTGACTAAAATCTGCTGAGAAACGCGATCAAAGGCTTTGGAGAAGTCAGTGTACACCACGTCTACTTGACAGTTATTCTCAAAAGCATTTAGAATATAAGATTGATAAACAAGCAAATTTGTAAGGGTCGATCTACCGAAACAAAACCCATGTTGCTCATCACAGATAATATGTTTGCAATGAAAAATAAGTTGATCAGCAATTAATTTGTCAAAAACTTTCGGAATCACCGACTGAATAGATATTCCTCTGTAGTTCTCAATATTTTCTCTATTGCCGCTTTTAAAGATAGGTCTTACAAAACTTTGTTTCCAGATAGAAGGAAATTCACATATTTTTAGCGATGTATTAAATAATATGTATAAGGGCGTACATAATGAGTAAATACATTGTTTTATAAACAACGCTGGTAACCCATCAGGGCCAGGATTGCATGAATTGGGTAATAAGTATATTGCATTAAAAATATCACTCATATTAATAGTAAATTTACATAAATTAATACAATAATCAGAAGAGGATGTATTAAGTGCCACAGTGGAAACAGGTAAACTATCGTTAGGAGTATAAACGCCAGAGAAATATTCCGCAAACAAATTAACACAGTCTTCTCCAGTATTGCTGGATTTATTATTAAAATGCATGCACTTGGGAAAACCTACTATTTTTCTGGATTCATTCACATATCTCCAAAATGATGTAGGATTCCGAGAAATATTTAATTCAATATTACTTATGTAATTAGCATATAATTGCTCACCAAGCAATTTGCATTGAGAACGGTAAAATTTAAACTGTTGATAATCATGAAATATACCACTCTTTTTAAATTGAATATGAGCTTCCTTTTTCTTATGAATCAAATTTATTATTGCTGGATTGAACCATTTTGGATATAACGATGATTTAATAAGTTTAATAGGTACATATTTCTGTATAGCATAATGACAAACTTCATAGAATTTGTCAAGAATCACATTAATGTTAGAATCGCCAAAATACTCTTTCCATGATATACTAGAAAGAAACGAATTAATTTCACTAAAATTTGCAGCTTTAAAATCGTATATAAAGTTAACAAAGTCAAGAGAATCTGTGGCATCGCTGGCATTAACTGAAAGCGTATAGGATATATGATGATTACTATTATTAAAAAGGGGTTGCGGTTCCATGTCCTGATCCAGATCAGAGGTAGGATTAATATTCAAATCAGCTGGATTGTTATTACCATTTTCTCTTGAATCGCTGGCTGCTTGTTTCCATTGAGACAGAAGTGGACGCGGCTGCCATTTCTTGATCAGATTTTCTCTTCTTCCCGGCCTCTACTTCTAAGCACTTCAAACGTCACTCTTCCACTCGCACTGCGAAACGTTCAATGCCATTGATTGATTATGACCTTCCATTCTCTCTCTGCATTCATATAAATGGTTTGTCTTCTTCAATTGTCATTATTTGCAATGCATTTTCAGAAGCAAAATCGAACAAATCATTGATTATTTTTCTTTATTTATGTAATAATAATAAATCTTTAAATAAAATTGGAGAAAAACAAAGATAACACTTCCTAGATGGTAGTTTTGAGCCAAGTATTTGGCTATACGGTATTCCGATCAAATAAATTGCATCTGCAGATATGGTTCTTCCACTCATTTTGAAAGCAACTTTATAATATCGTTACAAAATGCCGCCGAAAACATCAAACCAGAGGTGTTAATCTGCGCAGCAGGGCCGCAAGAAAATTACCCACTCTATTACGCACATAGAGACCCGCACAGATTCTCTCTTGCGGGCTGTGGCGCAGATTAAAACTTCTGTGTTAACAAATAAACACGATTTGGATTCAAATTAACGTCCTCCATCGACAAAACATTTAATTTGGCCATTAGGGTGGACCGTTTAATATTAGGATGAACCAAAATTCAAAAAAAAAATAAAAAATTGACTTTTTCAAATTTTAGAGGGTTACGGCCCGGTTACGCAATGTTCGATACAGCTCGAAATGTACAGTTGTTAGTTTTTTATCTATACGAACAAGTTTCCGGGTTGTCCCGTTGATTTTCACATACTTCTAAAATAAGAGCTACTCTAATGTACACATGCATCCCGGGAGAGAACGCTATTTTTCCCTCGGTGCGTTGTATCCCGCAGGCTTTCGCAAATTTGCACCTCAGGAAAAATCACGCACTTCTCTCCCTTGCACACATTCACAGGCAAGGTACCAACATTGCAAGCTGAAAAACAGCGTAACAAATTCAAACAAAATGTTGAACACATGGTATTAGTTCCAATAGCCTGTAGGCTAAATGTTCTAATTTTTAATATGTCTTATCTCACAGCCAACTCTGAAATAAAATTTTGTGGCTCATGTGATATAATATAATATTTTTTATTGTAACTGTGATATTTATACAAATACAAATACATATACAAATAATCTTTATTCCCATATAAACAAACAAAATATATACACGGAATTTGCGTCAATGATATATAGATTATAGATATTACGTAAAAGTATAATTTAAAAATTCATTTACATCATAAGGTTCCATTTTTATCAGCAATTCAAAAATACTTCTCTTGTACAAATCAAAATTATTTCTAATTTTAATTTCTTTAGGAAGTTTGTTAAATAATTTGATGCCTCCGTATTCAACTCCTTTTTCTGTAAAACGGTACCTATAAATGGGGTATGCAAAATCTATTTTGTTACGTGTTGCATGATTATGTTTATGTTTGTGCTCCGCAAGAAGGTGATTTTGTTTCCACACAAATAATAGTAGTTCCATTATAAATATCCCAGTTACTGTAAGAAGGTTGTTTGAGGAAAACAGAGTTCTGCAAGAATCTGTAGGTTTAAGTCCCAGCGTCCCTCTGAGAGTTCTTTTTTGAAGAATAAATATTTTATACAATTTTGTAGAACTGCCCCAAAAAATTACCCCATATCTCAGAATCGACTCGAAATTTGCGTGATATGTCATTTTTAAATTTTACATCATGTAATTTTGATCAGCGCTGCTAATAAAGAATTATCATGATTATTATTATTATTAAATATGTATAATTTTGTAAAATACCTAGAAGGGGTGAAAGGGCAGTAAACGTTCCCTAGTCGCAGATTAAAATCCATAATTGCCCAATCCGATTTCACGTCGAACATCATTCCTTATAAAAAAAAAGAAACTACACTAGGAACCAATTTTTGCAACTTATAGAAAAATACACGTTTTGTAACAGAACTATTCAATGTAATTTGTGATCAAACGCCATTGTTCTTAATTGCGACATTTATAACTCTCACGTCTCTCATGCAAAGAAGCAGTAATGCAAGTATCCTCCACGGACTGACAATGTAGCAAGAGAATAAATTACCACCTATTTAAAACATTTACCTGTTAGTCTAAATACATGATAGGAATTTTCTGCACCGATAGACATTTACAGTGTCGTTATAGGCGAATCTGTTGGCATAATGATATTCTGTCGAGAGAAAAAGCAGTCGCTGGTGAACGTTTTCAATTGCTTTCCAGTAAGCAAATGAGGTTTATAGGTACACCTTCATTTGCGGCATTAAACATTTTATTGAACTATTTCATGTACGGGAAAAGCTGGCCAACCATGTAATTTATCTCTAATCCGAGAAGAAAGTATGGAAATTGAAACGACTCTATTTGCATAAACATTACACTCGACGATCTTAATCGTGAGTACAAAAATTAAAGATGCGTGGAAATTTATACAGGCCATCGAAAATATTAATCATAATTAAGTGTTGCATAATGTTGATGTTGATTACTACAATTTATTCCAATCTTGTTGCATTTTATGAGGCAAAGTAGGTTAACAAATTATACGGGATTCCTAACGAAACAAGTGTAGCCGAATAATTTGATGGGAAAGGAAATGCCTGTTAGGTTTTTATTAGATTTATCTTAAGATCATCCATTAGCGGGTTGCTACAATGAATCTTTGGTTATAAATCAATATCTGTAGATATAGACATCAAAATTTGAGCCGCTTCCATTTATGGGGAAATTATAAACTGGATTATGATTATACTTGATTATATCTAAATTAAGTTTATAATTTAATGTATCCTTATAGACTTGATGGCATGGATTTTTTAGAAAAAGATTAATTATGCAGATTGGGTAACGTAAATACAATGATTCATTAATACCTAGTTTTCTTTTTATATTCAGCATCATTTCTGCGTTAAGTTTTATTTTTAACGTCTGGAATTAATAATTAATTATTTAATCAGAGGATGATTTATTGAGGATGGTCAAAATGAGCTATTGTTTGATGCCGGTTAATGGAAAAAATTGATAAATGATTTATGTCTAAAATGAATTGATGCAGGAATTTGGTGTTATTTGAATTTTTTTATTGTTTTCTTGTTATTAGTCTTCGGTATATGTTCGAGTTTTTTTATGCAGGGTGTTGAATTGTAAAGCGAGCCATAGGGATTTATATGTAATATTTGAAATGTGTTAATATTGGCTTCCCTAATTATTTGGCAGTATAGGTCTTGTTACATTATTTTTAAAGCTTATTAAGCTGAATGATTTGGTGCCTCACTCAATAGTTTTTGTAAAGTATTTGCGGAGATAATTGTAAATTCTATTATAATTATTTTGAATTAAAAACAAAGGTTTGCCATGATATGGCATAATGGCGGATATTTCATTTTGTTCTAAAAAGTTCCAGTTACTGGTATATTTTCATTCACTGCCATATATTTTACACAGGAAGAAGTAATTTCAATTAAACGGTTTTACTCAGCTGGTGGTTTAAGAAGAGTGCGTGATTTGTTTAGTGTTGAATTTCCGGAAAAAGCAATACCCACCAAACCTAGTATTTAAAGAATAATTAACACAATACCTTCTAAATGGGACATTTGCATTATTAATTATAAAGTAATTGCCAATTCTCTTATACGAATTAAACACGATTTTTTTATATTATTAATAGACTTGATCCAATAATATATTATCCATTTTGATCAATAACTTTTTGTCACCTTTCCGTCAGCTTTATTATTCCACTCTCATAAAACTTCTGGTTTTTATCAGCAATAAACTGAACTAGGTGTAATTTCATAGTGTTTTCAACATTGAAGGTTTTACCATTCAAAGAATTGTGTAAGGCTCTGAACAAATGGCAATCCAATGACGCTAAGGGCTATATGGCGAATGTGACATAACTTCCCAATCAAGCGTCAATAATTTTTGGCGAGCGAATGATCTTTGTGGCCTAGCGTTGCCATGGTGGAATACAACACCTTTACGATTCACCAATTCTGGTCGTTTTTCTTGAATTGCAAAGTTTAATCTATCCAATTGGAGGCAATACATATGAATTAATCGTTTGGTTTCTAGGAAGCAGCTCAAAACAAAATACCTTTGTTATCCCACCAAACTGACAGCATAATCTTCCTTTTGGTGCATTAAATAATATCAAGTTAATACATTCGATATTCGCTACACTCTTGTTAGAACCTGATGTTAAAATTTAGTAAAGAAAGACACTTGTTATGTTCCATGATTTATTTTCAATTACCTGACACGTTATAAGTTAAAAGTTACTATATTTTATATATTGGGAAAAAAAAAACATTTAACCTCAATATAATACGAGTATTACTCTCTGAGGGACTATTGCGGTTTGCCGTCCTTATTAGCGATTTAGTACAAGTAAGGAATGCTTGCTGTTGCGACCATTAAAAACAGCTTCATCACTCGTGTAATTTTAATCCAGTCTCGATAATTAGATGCGGTTCTGTATTTCTTATTTAGAGCATACAAGAATGGCTCGGACAAACGGACAAACGGAGACGTAATGGCCAATTGGGGCCGAGACCACCGCGTCTCATCCTCATTACACAAATGAACATTTCAACATCTTCCCGTTATGTATTTTTTACGCGATCTTAATCTCCCTCCCATAAATATTCATTTAAGCGGACTTCGACTTACTTAATCGAAAATATCGCACACTAATTAAAAAATTAAAAAAAGATTCAAAAGATTTATTTAGTGCTAACTTGTTTTTACCTATCGTTTTTAATTCATATTTTTAACAGCCTTTCTATCTTTTGGATCAATTCGACCATTTAAAGAAAATATCTCTCCGTATCTCTGCCTGTTGGCGTTCTCTAAAACTGACAGAGATTTTCAAATTAAACTGTTTGGGTTCTGTAATATTGAAAACAATTAAATATGAAATTAAAGACGTCTCATTTAAACTACCGACATTACTAACTTATGTCAGCTTTCTGTAGTTGTGCGGTTTGTGAAAAAAGGTGCAACTGTTCAAGAGAGATTTTTCGGATTTTTGGATATTACGGCAGACAGAACAACTGAAGCGAAGGATAAAATTGTATGCAGTATTGTCCAAAACAACTTTAATAGTGGTACGAAATTAGTAGCTCAAAGCTACGATGGAGGAGCTGTAATGGCGGAACACTTGGGTGGAATCCAAGCTAAAGCAAAAGAAACTTTTAATACCGCCATTTTTGTACACTGTTTTGCTCATATATTGAATTTGGTGCTATTCCAGTCTGTTTTATTTTTTTTAACCTTGGGTGGATTGGCTTAATTTTTTTCAAAATCGACGAAGAGAACGCACGCGTTAAATGAAATGGCAAAAAAAAAATTTACAGAGGTATGTTCAACAGGCTGGATTCATAATGGCAAACTGGTTGGTACAGTTTATGATTATCGACAATCTTTAATATTACTATTTAAAAATATATTAAATAACAAAAGCAACTGGGATCCCGAGACTACTAAAGGCGCAGGAGGTTATTTAGAGTTATTAAAGAATGATTACAATTTTAATTTTTTACTCAACTTGTTTTACGACGTTTTACCATATACTGACGTTTTATACGATATTTTACAAACAAAATCAAATGATATTGGTTTTTATATTACAAAAATTGCAGAGTTTGAACAAAATTTCCTTCGACATCGAGACAAATTTGAGTTGGTCTGGAATAGAACGAAGACTGAAAATTCGCAACCTCAAAATAAACGTCTTCGAATTGACGAAGCGATCTTACAACTTCTTACCAGCGCTGCTTTTTGTAGATATAATTGACAATATGGTTCAACAAATACGAGACAGATTTAAAAATTTTAGTGATTTAAAATTTGTGGAATTGTGCAAACTACAGAGATTCGCCTTTTCCTGAAGAAGCCCTACATTCCTTAGAAGTTAATTATAATTTTTTTGACATACTTGCTTTGCGATCTCAACTTTGTGTTTTATATACAACTCCTGAAGCAGCTACAAAAAATTATCTATAGTACAATCGCGCAAAGGTGACAGTGACTCATGCTTTTTCGATCTAATCATCGCGTCCGGATAAATATCTATACTCGTTCGCATGCTTAAGAAAATCGAAATGAAATACGAAACGTATGTCGATATGTAAATTCAAGGGCTAAATGCAACGTATGTCTTTTCTCATTCTTTCAATTCTAACCTCAAAATTCACGTGCTTGTATCTGGTTTTGACCGTCTCCGATTTCGATTTAGTTAAGAGTAAAATTGATGGTATTAATTTCATTTATAAAAAGGTTAAATTTAATGACAAATTTCCAGTTGTCTTTATCGATTCCAGAAAAATGCACTCGCAAACTTTCGTCGGGAAAATATTTGCACGCTCGAGAATTTTTAAATTTCCCGCCTGGACTGAATCGAATTATTTTATGGACATACGTTTACTGGAAACTTAATTCAGGCAACATGGAGCGATGAGTCACTGTCACCTCTGGGCGATTCTACTATAGGAATGAGTTGGCAGGTTGTGAAAGAGCTTACAGCCAAGCACACAAAAAACACATTTCCACAAACAAACCTATCTGAAGTTGTGAACGAATTTAATGATTTATTTGTTAATGAAGCTACACATACAATAAACTCTTCATTCATGACTCCAATAATATTGAGTTTACTAACATAAAAAATAACAGCCACTCTATATTCTTAAATCCTATGGATGCATCACAGCTAATAGATATTGTAAATAGTTTAAAAAAACAAAAATAGTAGTGGCGTGGACGAAATACCTGTATTTATATTAAAAAGAATCATACATTATATTGTTAGTCCACTAATCCACATAGTCAATGCTTCATTTGAGGTAGGTATTTTCCCAACTCAACTCAAAGTAGCGTCGGTAACGCCAGTATACAAAAAGGGAAATACTACAAACTTGAGTAATTACAGGCCAATTAGCATCTTATCATCATTCTCAAAAATTTTCGAGCGTGCGATGGCAAATCGACTGATAAAGTTTCTTGACAAACACAACATCTTAAGTAACCAACAACACGGATTCATAAAGGGGAAAAATATAAATACGGCTCTTTTCGAATTTACAAAAATTGTAAGGGACGCTCTGGACAATAACGAATTAGCTTGTGGTCTTTTTTTAGATTTATCGAAAGCGTTCGATAGTATAAGCCACGACCGATTACTTAATAAATTACACACGTATGGAATACGGGGAACTGCAAATCAATGGGTTAGATCGTATCTTACGAACAGACAACAGATAGTACAAATTACAAATAACAATAAAATCTACAAATCAACACCCTTGGAAATAGTATTGGGTCTTCCGCAAGGAAGTGTCCTAGGGCCATTACTATTTAACATATACATCAACGATTTATTTCAAAATACGAATTCGCAAAATCATACTTTAGTTAATTATGCAGATGACACAAGTGTTGCAGTGCGGGGAGTCGACTTTGTTGAACTTTCAGATTATGCCACAACCGTAATGCAATATTTGGAAAACTGGTTTAATACAAATAAATTACTATTAAACAAAAATAAAACGCAATGTGTATTTTTTTAAATAAACGAGAAAAGGGAAACACCAAATAATATGTACATAAATAACTCCAAGTATAAAACTACAACATCATCTAAAGTACTTGGAATTACAATTGACCATAGCCTAAAATGGCGGCAACACATAACGGATACTTGTTTAAGGTTAGGAAACGTTTGTTATATGCTGCGGGTCTTGGCTACAAATATTGACGCTGGATTGGTGAAAACTGTATATTTTACCAATTTCGAATCAATTATAAATAGAGTGTTTGTAATGCAAAAAGGGCTCTGCGAATCATTTTGAAACTAAAATATAACGAATCATGTAGAAACAAGTTTTCGTCTATAAAATGCTTGACTGTAATTGGATTATATATTTTCGAATGCTTATTGTTTGTTGGTAAATATAAAAACAAATTTAGTTGTCATGAGTTGGTACATGATTATAACACGCGTAATAAAGTTAATATGAGATATCCATCACTACATCGCTCCCATACTCAAAAAGGAGCTGAATATGCATGTTTGCGATTTTATAATCATCTACCAAATCATGTCAAAGAGGAACCAAATTTTGTAAGATATAAATATAAGACTCGTGAGCTTCTTTGTATTATCGAACCTTATACTATTGAGGAATACTTTAAATATAAAATGTAAATTGCATGTATAACTGACGCTGTTTTATACACTATATATTGTTATGTATTTGTATGAAATAAAGAAGTATTATTATTATTATTATTATTAATGTTTCATTTTTTAAAAGAAACTAGACTAGACAACGCATATTGTGAAGCAACTAGACTTTGTGAATCAGTGTTAACTATTCCAGCTACCAGCGGTTCACTAGGAAGCAGTTTTTCAGTTTTAAAACGCATTTAAAACTTCATGAGAAATTCTACAGGAGAAAAAGACTATCAAATTTGATTATAAAATTGATAGAAAAGGATCTTGTCAAGAACCTCCAAAGAGAATAGAAGAATAGAACTTCATTATTAATAGGTAAGTAAATTTAACTCACTTTCCTTGATTGCTTTTCTACTTCCACCGCAGGCCACTGTGTGTAATGTATGACATATAAAAATGAAGTCGTATACAATGGAGTACAACAACGCGTTCAAATTGTTGAATTATTTTATAGAAATAGGCGTTCAATGAAAAATATTTTTTTTTAATTACGAAATATGCACAGTTTACATAATCAGTGGCTAAGTGTATAGGGCCCAAAAATCTAATGTGTTTAGGAATTTTATTAAACATATCACAAACATGAATATTGATACATCTGTGATGACTGCCTGGACCGGAATAGGAAAACGAAAATGAGGATCACGGGTAGCCGAGACGTTCGGTTACTATAAAGAGGAAAATTAACAATTACACGAGAAAAATATGACTGGTTAATACACGCTAATTCTTCTTGTACAAAAACCTTTATTAAATGGGAGACCAATAAAGTAGTAACGGTATATACTTACAATCAGAGGCCTGCATGGGCCGGGCTTTGGCCCGGGCCGGGCCGTATGTTTCAAACTCCGGGCCGGGCCGGGCCGGGCTTTCCGATGGATAATTTAACACGGGCTGGGCCGGGCCGGGCTTAGATAAATTTAATTTTATTATATTTTGGAAAGCAACAACTAAGTGAATTGAAGAAAAATGCTATTAACACGAATTCAATGTATTTTAAGAATTTTAAGGAATACATTGGTCCAGTAATTTTATTTATTTAATTTAACCTTTTTCGGGGACGGGCCGGGCCGAGCCGGGCTTTAAATATTCAGCTCCGGGCCGTGCCGGGCCGGGCCCGCAGCAATTTTCGTTTCATCGGGCCGGGCCGGGCCGGGTTTTAAATTTTCACTGTCGGGCCGGGCCGGGCCGGGCTTTCGAAAACCCGCTTCTGCAGGGCTCTGCTTACAATTACACTACATTGGTGACCCCGAATCAAGAAGACGCCTGCATTGAGAAGACGTCAGAAAGCCACCGGAGCATCACTCCCAGAGGAAAACGCTGCACGTCTAGCGCGGAGCCCCCCCTCAATAACTGTCACTTTTGACAGCCGACGCCCGGCCAAGCCCAACTCCACCTCGACGACCTGCCGTGTCACAAATTCAAATTTTATGATGTGGTCGCGGCACTCCCGACCGAAGTAGCCTTTGAGGTCCGCGAGTTTTTGATCAATCCCCCGGAAATCCTTCCTTACGAGACTCTGAAGGCAGAGGTGATTAAACGTACCTCTGTCTCGAAAAAAAAAGATGCAGCAACTTCTTTCAAAGGTGACTGGGCAACCAAACGCCATCTCAGTTGCTCAGGAAGTTGCCGCAACTTTTAGGAGATACTGCCATAGACGACAGTCTCTTACGAGAGATTTTTCTCACCCGTCTCCTAGCAGATGTCCAGCGCATATTGATTTCGGCAAATATAACCCACCTGGCTACGCTCGACAGTATGGCAGACCAAATTATGAAAATTTCAGGCGCTCGTACCATCCGTGCAGCATCCTCCATCCCGATGGCGGTATTAATTAATTAATTCCGGTCGACCGTTAGATGCTGCTGTTGCAACAAGTTGCCACTTTGGCTACAAAAGTAGCACAACTAGAAAAAACAATTTCTCGCCAAACACGCAGCAAAAGTCGGTCGAAGCCAGCCAACCGACAATTTCCTAGGACTCCGGATAGTTTTCAAATCATCTCTTTTGGCGACAACTGCAGAGTTCGTCTTCGGCAAGACATTATGTTTGCCGGGCGATTTTATATTTCCAAATTTCGAGCGTAAAAAATTCCTTCTGGCCGTTCAAAATTTTAAGTCGAAATTCAAAATTCTATACAATTGAAGTTCACGGTAACCAGAACAAGATTTCCCTTGGCTGATTAAAACCTGGATATGTTTCCACTATTTCGGACACTTTAGTAGAAAATACCCAAAACACCTTTCTGTTTTTCCTCATTCAATTATAAAACATAACAAATCTTCTTCTAAACCTTCCACCTCTCACGAACACGTATCCTTCTCTTGTACTGTTTCCTTCCGTAGCCTCCTTTAGACAGGGAGAGGTGTGGTGACAGCCTGGACCTGAAACGGGTAGCAGTGACGTTCGGTAACTATAGAGAAGAAAAGAAACAACTAGAAGAAAAAAATATTACTTGCGAACACACGCTAATTCTTCTTGTACAAAAACCTTTAATAAATTGGAGACAAATAAAGTAGTAACGGTATATGCATACAATTACACTACACATCCTTTTAAAATAAAAGCCGGTGACGCCTTAAAAATGTTTACCCTCCCCCGGCCTTTGACAAACGTTACGCCACTGTGTATAGTCGTCATTCTGAAATTGTAATTGTTTAAAAATTTCAAGGAACTGAGTCGGTGAAATACAAAAGAACAGAAAGCTACAGTGGTTGTTCACAAAAACATATTAATTAGGTTTGTGAAAGTGTTACTGAAGATCCAGATGAGTCCATCAAGGTGGAATCGATAAAACCACAACATAACATATTTTAAGAAAGGATGAATAGCTCTTCTAAGCTAAGACTTAAGGTTAAAATGGCAAAGGAACTAAAGCCATTGGATCATTGAATGTCGTGGCATTTGTCAATTAGATCAAAGAACAACCAGATGATTTACCTCAAAAAATATTTTTTTTTCCGATTAAGGGGTGATGCCTACCTGCAAGACCGAAAAATCGCAAAAATTCGGGATTTTTTTCTCGAAAACTAAACAACACAAGTAAAATCGAATAAAGTGAGTTTATTAGTCATATATTGGTCTTCAAAATCAATTTTTTTTATATCCGCCGGAGGTCCTGGGTCCCCGCTGCGCACCTTCCAGCAGATGACTTTTTAAAAGAGGCCTTTTGCGGTGACACCTCCTGAAGTCGCAGAAATAATCTGATATAAAAAATACGATGCGGTTTGCATTAAGAATGAGTAAAAGCTGTCGTTGATCGTTCGATTTTGAAAACTTTTTTTTTTGGCAAAATGGCGGCCTCATGCTTAAAAAAGTATTTTTTCGGGTCTAAAAATCTGTCTTTGGACGGCTGTGAAAAATCAAATTTCAATAATAGGCGAAACCGGAACGATCAATGACTAGAAAAAATTGTTTCGAATAAGAGACGCAAAGAATCGACCAAATTGAATGAAAAATCTTCGAGTTATCGGTGTCACCGACTTCGAAAATGTGGTTTCGACATAATCGCGTTTAAAGATATGAGATGTGTTGCCGGTATTATAAGTGACTGATTGTCGGTACTTGCATGGAATCATCGATCCCTGGTCCATAAGATACTCCTTCCTCGTTGATTAAGCCTTCCAGTCGTTGATTCGCGCGATGTCCTCTTTCTTAATGTAGCTGTGCATGTTGCATCCGCAGTTGACTTCCATCGCCTCAAACATCTGCAGAAGTCCAGTATATCCCTCGTTGAACATCGTGGAGGCTACGTATGCTGCAATCTCTACGTTCAGCTTGCCGGATGACGAGATTTTGGGACTTATTTTCCAAATCAGTTGGTTCAGACTTTCGTTGCGGTTTTGATCAAAGCCTCCGACGCACCGCTCCAAGAGATCGTCCTTGCTGAGGTCTGCATATAGGTTTGATGACTTTCAAAAGGTCGGCTGGCAAAGGATTGTAATCGTGATGGAAGGTGTCCAGTGTTCCCTCGGGATGCGTGCGTTGCCACGAGCACCACGACTCGGATCCGGTTAGAAAATTGTCGTGAAATGGATGTTGGTCAGTGGATCGATAATGATGAAACGTAGCCCAAATATCATTCTTCATTTTGTCGGCGGAGTCAGAGTTACGTTTAATAGCTAAGCTGTAATAAACAGTCAACTTGTCTATCAGTTTTGCAGTAAGCTTACCCTTACCACCGACCACTTTGTTGTTCTTTATACAACCGCGAAATCTGATGCCCATTCTCTTCTGCACGTGTCCGACGCACTCCTTCTTGACCACAGCTGCATCTGTATACGGATTCGATTTCACGATTTGGGAGTAAGTAAAAATCCATCAGAACGTTGCAACATTTCGACCATGGCATCTCCCTCCATTTTTCCAGACGATCCCGTGTGATTTATTTGACATTCAGCTCCATGCGTGTTCATCCACTCTTTGTGTTCGACCGTGCCCTCCTTTTTGCTTCAAAACTTGCATTGCTTACAAAACAAACTTTTGGTGAGTACATCCAGAACTTTGCCAGTGTAAAACCCAATAATGGAAGAAACACCGAACAAGGAAGTAAAGCCTCGCTTCATCCAAGTTCCATCCCCAGAAACGACTAAATCGATTGATTGTGGATCGCTAGTTTTCTTCCGGGTCTCGTTGATTTCTTCTTTGGCAGCTTCACGGAAAAAAACCTTCTGCAACGAACTTCACCGCGCCATGGACACTTTTGATTATCATATCGTATGTAATGTGGTAGAGAAAAGCCGGCATGTTCATCAGTCCATAAAATCGTTGAGCTCCTTTCAAGCCTAGTCCCAGCAGCCGCATCGTGAAAATGAATCGCCTGTTCACCTCGTAAGTATTTTTGATGAGAGAGCAGGAGTGAACGAATCGCGTCGGGTAAGTGTCACACGATATGGAGATTTTGAATCCTAGTCCTCGAGTGCTGGCGGTTCCAAACTCCACATTTTTCCCACAGTCCTTGCACTTGATGAAAGTCGCAATTGCTGCAAAAACGGTGATGAAATTGATGACTCGATACTCCCCAGAGGCATTCTCCGGTACATAAGAGTCCAGCTTCAATTTCTTCGCAGACGTACTGAAACTCGCAGGATCACTTTCCATCAACTGCGGGTTTATTGGGTGCCTTTTTCGAGGTTGACTTTTTCGTAAACCTGGCGAGGACCGATCGTTTCGAGATCCTTGACGCTTAGAGCACCTAGGACTTATTACTTTAGCCCAAAACAACACTGAAATGCAACCTCGTTTCACGCGCGGTTCAGAGTTTTTGACACACGATCGTGCGCATCCCGGTGCGCACTTGAAGGATGCCGATGTCTCTTTTCAATTGGGCAGCAGTCGGAGCGCTTTGTTCCGCTCGCATCTGGTGCGCGCTACCTGCTCCGGTACCGTAGCGTGCGGTATTTGACACGATACTCTTTAAACGCTCATAACTTTGGCAATTTTCGTCCGATCGACTTGAAACTTCGACGAAAAAAAACTTAAATGTTCAGACTTCGATTTCTATAATAAAAAAAACGATTTTTTGAACCTATTCAGGTAGGCAAGTCGGTGACTATCAACAGTAATATAACGAGTGCCTATGATTTTGCCGGCAATTATTAGCGGCAGGATCACGATTTTCTAGAAGCAACAAGCAAGAGTGATCCAGACGCTAATAATTGCCTAGGAAAAAACAGTCACGAGTTAGATTCGGGAAGACAATTGGCCGAATAAAAAGTTCACACTTCATAATTTGAAAAGTTAAATTTAGTGACACCAAGTGTCAGACGTGTATTAATTTGCGGCACAATAATTGTAATAAAAATGAGCTTACCAAGATTTTGAGAAATGCCTATGAATACTATTACTTATCAAAGCACTAACACTTCACCCGAAAATACAAACAGATCGAATTCAGGAGCAAACTGCTTAAAAGTCCGGCAATAACTGACGTTTTATACGCTATAGAAAATGAACCAACGCGTTGCTAGGCAATACCAACATGAGAGATTATCTGATTAGATACCACCCAGGGTTAATTGCCATGCATAACATAGAGCGTGGTCTGTTACGCATCGTAATTAGAATTTTATTGGATCATCTCATCAACGTTATTCGATTTTATTGGTTAATAAGTAAATGAGGGCAATTGTCATAATAAACAAAATTGCTAAATTTGAGGTAAAGAAAACGACGGATTCATCAGAAAACAACATGTCACTGTTTGGTGTGTATTATGGACAGGAGGTGTCATTGGTCCATACTTCATCGAAAATCATGTTGGCGACGCTGTACCTGTGAATGGTTTTAGATATGGTAAGATAACTGAATTTTTGTGGCCTGAATTGAATAATGATAATCTGAAAAACATGCCGTTTCATCAGGATGGCGCAACATATTACACTGCTCGTAACACCTTTGAGTTATTGCAGAGAAAATTTCTTGGACGTGTATTCTCGAGAATCGGTGATGTTGATTGGTCACCAAGTTATGTGACCTGACGCCGTTGTACTATTTACGTGAAAAGCCATGTCGGGTTATGATCTGAAGATCGAAATTTATCTTGCTATTGGTGAGTTAGAACTGCAATTATGCCAAATTGACAAAAATCTGTGGAACTGCAAGAAGTGGACGGATTTTATTTCCCTGGTTTATCGGATACATTATGCTTACAAATGACCAATAAAGTTTTTTTTTAACCCTTTGGTCTACTTTACTTACGTCCGAATGCAGCAGCAGAAACCTGTCTGACTGAGGCATGCCTGGCGTGCCCAATTGTATGCGCACAAATTCATGCTTTTTCATGGCACAACTGTAAACGTAAAATATGGACTTCAAAAAATTCTGTTTCGCAAGAAAATGCATTCATTGTGCAGCACTACTAACGCAAGCGCTGCGCCAGGAGTTAAGCTCGTACTCGATTTGATTGGCCCAAGCGGCTCGCCACGAGTTGAGCTCGTGCTCTATGTGATTGGCCCAAGCGGCGCGCCAAGAGATATGCTCGTGGTCGTTGTATTCGGCCCGAACATTTAAACACGATGAGCACTCCTGGTTGTAGGTCAAAGGGTTATATCAACCCAAATTGAAGAATTTAAAAAAATAACCTGAATTTGAAAAATATTTTATATTGAGGCTATATTTCGTTTTTATCAAAGGGTCGAAAGATAGGCGAAATGCCCCCAGATTCGGAATTCCTAATTAACCAAATAATGTGGTATCTTGAAGTAAGAATTATCCACGGACATAGTTTATATGGTCCCCACCCCTCCCCTTACCCCACCTGGGGTCAAAAAGGGTTATTTTTTGTTTTAATTTTTTATCTGACGAGGTGTGTGATGCAAAATTCTAAAAAAATATTATCAAGGTAGGTTATCAAAAGATCTATCAATAGAATTTTTTCAAGGTCATCCAAGGTCATTTGGTGTCTCAATTAAATTAGAAAAACATTTTTTTAATTTTTTGTGGTAGAAATCGTTGAGGTGCATGCCGTTTTCCTTCACTATTTTATTCGTCGATTAATTTTACCTCTGATAGGAACTTTTAATACATTTCGAATGGTGCGTTATCCCTAAAAATCCAATTTTCCTCTTTTTTCGATTTTTTTTAATTTTACAGGTTAGGGTTGAGGTTTAGACAAAAAAACTAATAAAAACTTTTTTGTAGCATTTTGTAAGACAAAAATTTTGTTTTTTTAATATTTTTCTATCTTCAATGGTAAAAAAGTTATAACCAATTTAAAATATGTTTCCTACTTGATTTTTCAATTTTTGTCGATATTTACCAATCATAAGGGCACAGGTGGATATTTAGCAGAAAAACTCATAAGACATGTTTTGTCGCATTTTTTAAGATGAAAATTTTAGTTTTATTTTTATATTTTTAGCCTTAATACAAAAAAAAAATGATGTGTAAATCTATTTATAAGTTTCTAAAAAATACATAGTTACTCATGTAAAAAAAATGTTTTTCTTAATTTGTGATTATAGTAAAGTGAATTATAATAATATATTATATACCGGGTGACCCAGGGTTCTGTAAAAGCCCCATAACTTATTTGCTATTTGAGATATCGACTTCTAGTTTTCTTGAACTGGTACCCTCACTTATTCTACATATTTTAAAAATATGTATATTTTTGTACAGGGTGTCCCAATATACATAACAGAACAAAGTTATGTTTTTTAAATGGAACACCCTATATTTTATACTTTATTTTCAACCCTCTTGAGAAGCTGATAAAAATAGTATAAGATACTATGGCTCTATTATGGACGGTTGGTTAGTTTTGGGCAAATTTGTGGCAAAAACATGTGCACATTGAAAACATTGCAGAAGCGTTCCTGGCAAAGATAGCATCATTATTTATACATTAGAAAATTTCTCACATCATAAAGAATAATACACATCGGCTTTGGTTCTCTTTTATTCATAGTGCTATACAGGGTGTCAACATACGCAAAACAATGGATAACTATTTTTTTTTAAATCGAACACCCTATATAAGTTGCCGCCAATCTATGGCATTTTTAATAAGCTTTCCAATGATATACAGTTTGTATAACAAAATATTAAGGATTCTTGAGATTTATCAATAAAAACATATTTTTTTTTGCCACCTTCTGCTGATTTTTGGATTTTCAGCCAAAATTATGCATTTTCGGGAAAAATTATAAGAGACCAAAGTTGTAGAGCGAAACATTTTCGATCGATATTGGTCTTTCAACTTTTGAGATAATGCGTTCATTGCCCGCACAGAACGCGCAAAATCGTGACCGTATATGCATTTTAGCGTTTTCTTTTTAATAAATTGCACTACACTTGATTTTTCGCACCCTCTAGCGGAAAAACAGGAAATTATAGGGAAGTTAAAATGGCTTATATCGATTGAAAATATTCCGCTCTACAACTCTTAAAAGAAGCATTTTTTGCCTAAAATGCGTAGTTTTCTCTAAAAATGCAAATTAAAAATGTATGTATCGATTTTTGCGTTTTTCAATGTTTTTTTGCATTTTTAGCGAAAACTATGCATTTTAGGCAAAAAATGCTTCTTGTAAGAGTTGTAGAGCGGAATATTTTCAATCGATGTAGGTCATTTAAATAATTCTATAATTACTCGTTTTTCTGCTAGAGGACGTGGAAAATAAAGTATAGTGCAATTAATTAACAAAAAAATTGAGGAAAACGCTAAAATGCATATACGGTCACGATTTTGGGCACTCTGGCGGGCAATGCACGCATTATTGGAAAAGTTGAGACACCTATATCGATCGAGAATTTTCCGCTCTACAACTTTGGTCTCTTATTATTTTTTCAGAAAATGCATAGTTTTGGCTGAAAATCCAAAAATGAGCAGGAGGTGACATAAGAAAAATGTTTTTATGGATAAATCTCAAGAATCCTTAATATTTCATTATACAAATTGTACATCATTAGAAAGCTTATTAAAAATTCCATGCATTGGTGGCAAGATATATAGGATGTTCCATTTGAAAAAAAATAGTTATCCAATATTTTGCGTATGTTGACACCCTGTATAGCAGTATGAACAAAAAAGAACCAAAGCCGATTTGTATTATTCTTCATGATGTGGAAAATTCTTTAGTGTATAAAAAATGACGCTAGCTTTACTAGGAACGCTTCTGCAATTTTTTCAATGTGTCCTTGTTTTTGCCATACATTTGCCCATAACTAACCAATCGTCCATAATAGACCCATACTATCTTATACTATTTTTTCAGCTTCTCAAGAGGGTTGAAAATAACGTATAAAATATAGGGTGTTCCATTTAAAAAAACATAACTTTGTTCTGTTATGTATATTGGGACACCCTGTACAAAAACATACATATTTTTAAAATATGTAGAATACGTGTGAGTGCCAGTTCAAGAAAACTAGAAGTCGATATCTCAAATAGCAAATAAGTTATGGGGCTTTTACAGAACCCTGGGTCACCCGGTATATGTAAATTACATTTTTAATCTTCATCACTGTCGTCATTAATCACTGGTACAAAGTTGTCTTTATCAAAAATATTGGACAATTCAGGAAAATCCATAAGTTTTTCTGAAGTTGTACTTTGGAAGGGGACTGATTTGTTATTCAAGTTTTCTGCAGCAATCTTTTTAGCTAAAGCGTTGACCTCCAGGTATGTCGATTTCATTCTATCATCCATAAGGTTAAGTCATTTTCCGAATTGATTTTGTAGAAAACAAACAATTCTACACCACAATCCAGCAACCGGCAACATGCTGTTTCGAAATTGGTTGTGCAATAATCGGTATTTTTGGCACAAGATACCGTGAATCGCTTCGATTACCCAACGAAGTTTACTGACAAATCTCGAAAAGTTTGATTCTTTAGCAGTTAGTTGATTTCTATTACCTTAAGAACAGGCATGAGGACCATGAATCCTTTATTTTTCAAGTGATCCACAACATCTCGAAAACCTCTATCCAAGATAAAAATATCTCCAGGTTTAAGAATTTTGCTGATAACATTTAGGTTATTTAATACGCTTTCTGAGATTTGAGCATTTATGAAAAAACAAAAAACCGTTAAGGTAAACACCCACTTCCGGTGTACGAAATTTTACCAAAAGCTTTTCAGTTCTTCGGATTATCGAATAAGACTTATATTCAAAGTTTCATATCTAATGCTCTATTAGTTTTTGAGATACAGCGCGCACAGTCTCACACACACAGACACAATTTTTTTTCCAGAAATTGTTGTAATGATATCTAGGGACCCCAAAACGGATGTTTCCGTAAAAAAAATTTGAAAAAATTTTCACAATCACAATGCTTTCTTGTACTTCGTAACGGAGAAAGTAATAAAAATTAAATTAAAGTTTTCGTCTTGAAAAGTACTACAAAACATCGCTTATGAGTTTTTCTGCTAAATATCCACCTGTGCCCTTACATTTGGTAAATATCGACAAAAATTGAAAAACCAAGTAGGATTTTTTTTTAAATTTATTTTAACTTTTTTAGTATTAGAGATAGAAAAAAATAAAAAATAAAAAATTTTGTCTTTCCAAATGCTACAAAAAAGTTTTAATTGGTTTTTTGTCTAAATCTCAACCCTCACCTGTAAAATTGAAAAAATCGAAAAAAAAAGCGGAAAATTGGATTTTTAGGGATGACGCACCACTCGAAATGAGTTAAAATGTCCTGTCAGAGGTAAAATTAATCGCTTCTTATAAAATATTGAGTGAAAAAAACGGCGTGCACCTCAATGCTTTCTACCTCAAAAAATGAAAAATTAGTTTTTTTAATTTTTTTGAGATACCAAATGACCCTGGATGACCTTGAAAAAATAAACCTTATAAACCATGTCCGTGGATAATTCTTACCTCAAGATAAAACGTTATTTGGCTAATCAGGAATTCCGAATCTGGGGGCTTATCTTAACCTATTATTCTATGCATCTGCATCTAGTGTGGGTTTCCATTTCCAAATCAATTATTGTTTAATGCAGAGGATGGTAGCTATTATAAATTAATAATTAACTAATTCAATATAAATTATTATGCAGCAACGGTAGCAGCCATATATTTAATTTATTAATATTTAAACTGGTTTGAAAACATTGCATTTTTCTATTCACTTTAAATATGAAGATGTTGGCGACCGTTACCATGGGGTAATCCATAATTAAACTAAATTGAAACATAGTGAATATTTCATTTCAGTTTATATATTGTTTATCTTATCATTCGAAAAAACATAAATTATGTTAATCCTTATTTTATTACAAAATAACACTTTAATCAATTTGTGTCCCAATTGGTTATCCTTAGTAATTAAAAATAATCCTCAATTAAATTTTTTAAAGCAATTCCATTAACGTGATTGCTTGGTCGTATTTTACGTGTGTAAGACTCATTGGCACACTTCGATAATCTCCAACGATCAACACATAAAATAAATCAATATATTTATTGTTTTGCAACTGTAACAGGAGAATAACAGTAACACGTTATATACGCGATTGTCGCAATATAATCTGGAATATAGCGTATGCATATGTGCGGCAATAGAGTTACTAAACTGCTTTGTCCTAGGAAGGAACATAATTTCCATTTCGATCGAAGGCAAGAAAATAATTTCATAACTGAACCTACGCGCGGACACTTTTACTGCCATTAAGTAAATAGTATTAGAACGTTAACAGTTAGAGTGCACGACATGTTAATTATTTCAAACAGCGTATTAGTTACAGTTCCGAGATTCGTGATTTCAAATTACTTCCAGAGCGAGGATAAATTTTATGAGAGCACGCAAGAGCGCGTGTGAACGGGATTACACTTGTTAGACAATTAATTTATTGCTTTGAAAACTTTCGATCCTGGACAGTCTTTAGGGGATGGCGCACGAAGTCTGATCCAATGGCCCATCAGCGAGCGTATGAAAGCCTCTAAATACTACGCCATCAATGGATGAGCTGATGCTGAACACGGTAAATATTAGGATTTGATTTTGTGGCCACAATAGTCCTCATTGACGATATAATTCCGTTGGATCCCTTGGGTCAACGGAAGTTTCAAAAGGAGTCTATTAGAGGTCGATGAAAAAATTTTCTTTTTTTAAATTTCATTTTTATTTTTTATGAGAAAAAAATGAAATGCCTACAACTAATATTACTGCTGTATCTTCTAACGGTGCACCATTTTAGAAAAAAAGAGTCTCTGATATTCTGAGAGTGCACTGCGTTTTGCACCGGCAACACTTAATTGCTACAAGTGTGCATGAAAATTTACATTCTGTCTTGCATTTGTGCATTAAAGCTTAGGCTTTGAATGATCGTATTTTTGCGCAATTATGCGAAAGTAATGATGAACTTTTTAATAATTTACTTCTTAATACAGATGTTTATTGGTTCTCGAAAGGCAATTGTTTCCACTGTTTCGTTTAAATCTTTAACTTATATTCAGAGCCGATCCTACCGGGGGCTAGAGCGTGCATGGCACGCGGGCGGCAGTTAAGGAGGGGCAGCGAAACCGGCGAAGCCCGCGGACCACCAATAGAGGGTCCGCGGCGTCCAAAATCTGTAAAATTTGGTCCGAGTGCCCTGAAATAGCGGCCGGTCGCTTGGACCCCTGCCTAAAGTATATCCGATTTCTAACCAGGTAATGATTTTGCCAAAGAAGCAGAAGTGTCGCACCTTCATTTGAAGTTCATATAAGAAAAAATCCGCAGATGTCCAATTACAAGTCATGCGATGAAAATGTTTTGGATGCTAGAGAAAAATTTAGAATTCACTTTAATCTTGAAATTTCGGACATCGCTGTTAATTTGATTTACGAATGTTCTGAACTGTTAGAAAATTGATGCTCGAAAGTTTAAATTTTTGCTAGTATTTCATTCTGCAGAGTCCGAATATCTAAGAAAATGTTGTATGGATTTAGATATGAAATTACAGGTAAACGAAAACGGAAAATTGACAATAGATTTAGATGGAACGGAACTCCTAAAAGAATTGTTTTTTTCTAATCATTCCCAAGAAATTAAATCATTTAATTAACCAAGACTTAGTTCCTTGTTTTCCAAATTCCAGTATTAGTCTAAGAATAGTTTTAGCAATACCGATAACTGAGGCTTCCGGCGAAAGAGTTTTTCTAAATTAACATTAACACACTTTAAACGGGAGCGTCTAATTGTAGACACTTTGCGAACTGTGTGCTATGAGCGGGTAGTCTATTTTTAGACGCAAACATGCAGAATGGGTTGCATACAGTCCATGCATACATGGCGGGGCGCGCAATATTTTCGCTTGCGTTGCAAATCAAACCCGCTACATAGGCAGGGCCGATCCTACCGGGGGGCTAGAGCATGCATGGCATACGGGCGGCGGTTAAGGGGGGCGGCGAAACCTGCGAAGCGGACCACCAATAGAGGGTTCGCGCCGTCCGAAATCTGTAAATTTTAATCCGAGCGCCCCGAAATAGCAGCCGGTTGCCTGGACTCCTGTCGGAAGTATCCGTTTTCTAACCGGGTAACAACTTTACCAAACAAACAGAAGAAGTATCACAAAGCATCTGCAGTTCATATTAGAAAAAAAAATCGCTGTTGAAAGTATTTTGGATCCTAGAGAAAAAAATTGAATTCACTTTTCTTTTGAAATTTTGGGCATTGTTATTAATTTGATATCCGAACGTTCTGAGCTGTTAGAAAATGATTGCTCCTTGTTTAAATTTTTGTTGGTATTTCATTCTGCAGAATCCGAATATTTAAGAAAATGTTGGATGGAGTTAGATATTAAAAAATTACAGGTAACCGAAAACGGAAAATTGACCAAAGATTTAGATGGAATCGAACTCCTAAAAGAATTATCTTTTTGGAGAACTATTTCCTAATCATTCCCAATTAAAACCATTAGAAATTTTAAATCATTTAATTATCCAAGACTTAGTTCCTTATAACTGTGGCTTTCGGTGAAAGGAGTTTTTCCAAATTAATATTAATTAAAAATTATTTATGGTCAACTATAACACAAGAGCGATTTGCTAATTTAGCCATAATTTCTATTGAAAATAAGATCGACGAAACATTAGATATTTCAAGTGTAATTGATGAATTTGCATTAAAAAAATCGCGAGAAGTATTGTTTTAGAATTTAGATCAACACTGACAATGAGTAGCGTTCGAATAGTCGATGTTCTTGTTACTGAACTGAAGGTTTGATCATAATTTACTCCTCTTCTTTGCGAAAAATCTTTGATTACCAATCTGGCCTTGTTTTTACTTTGTGGAGTCGTTGTAGGTATCTGGTTCCTCGAAGGTCGTCGAGGTGAACATCACATAATCCTGGAATTTCAATCACTGTCACTGTCATCGGGTTTCCAGAATTCTATTCCTTCGTTTTCTTCAATCCGCGATTTGCCGTCATTCAGGTCAGTCTCTTCAGCTTAGTTGCTTTCTGGGGGTATAATAACCCCGTTTTCCACCAAGTTTTCTTCAAAGATGACGTCTTTAGATCTGTGGAGCTTGTTTTTCTCTTCGATAGAATATACATGAATTTGAACCAATGTTTCAAACCTATCCCTGTCCTATTAAGGATGCAGGTACCTGTTCGTATCATCTCGGCCCAAAGTGCCTGAGGAATGTTCCCATGCGCATGCATCATTTCTCTTGCAGTTTCCACCACCGTACGATTTTCCCTCTCACTGGACCCGTTTTGTTCCGGAGTGGAGGGCATTATAAGACGTTGAATAATATCTTTCTTGTGTAAACTGGTCCAGATATGTTGTCGAACTCCGTTCCATTATCACTCAGCAGCTCCAGACTGTTTCTTCCTCAGCTAGGAACTGGCTCAATTTTTCAGCAATTTTTGGATTTTTTCCGCAGAATACAAACTGTCCTGAATTTTTGTAATCGTCCTTGAAAAACACAAAATATCGATATCCAAACCTCGATTCTTGAAATGGACCGCAAACATCCGTGCGAACTCGCTCTCCCGGTTCCGTAGTTCTGGACCTCGCGACCAACGGTAGCCGATGAGCTTTATCATAAATGTAACCTTCACACAGTTCTACGTTCATATCAAGCTCCTTCCGAATCGTTCATGGTACAACTGTAGCAAGTTTCCCTTACTCAGTGCATTGACCAGGGGCGGCTCGTTATGTAGAGCCGAGAAGCCATGGCACTACCACTAATTTCAAGATCAGCAAGGATTTTTAAATTATTCTAAATCCGAAAACTTTCCTTTACTAAATTTCAAAATAATTGCATAAGAACACAAATTGTTGTTCAATTGCCCAGAGCTTAAAAAATTACAATAACATTTGCAACAAACGTGAAATTTTCCAGATTTATCTCAAATTTAATTCTACTGTAAGATTCCTCAAAAATCCGAATACTTCCCTTCACCAGATTGCACGAGAACACAAATTGTTGAAATTCTGAAGTTGTTCATTTGCCTCGAGCTCAAAAAATATAAAAATAATTGCCACAAACGTGAAAATTTCCAGATTTATTGAAAATCCATTCTTCTATGAGATTCCTTAAAAATCCAAAGACTTTCCTTCACCGGATTGCACGAGAACACAAATTGTTGAAATTCTGAAGTTGTTTAATTGCCTAGAGCTCAAAAAAATATAAAAATAATTGCCACAAACGTGAAAATTTCTAGTTTTATTGAAAATCCATTCTTCTATGAGATTCCTTAAAAATCCAAAGACTTTCCTTCGCCGGATTGCACGAGAACACAAATTGTTGAAATTCTGAAGTTGTTCATTTGACTAGAGCTCAAGAAAATATAAAAACATTTGCAACAAAC
Source organism: Ocypus olens (assembly GCA_910593695.2). NCBI lineage: Eukaryota > Metazoa > Arthropoda > Insecta > Coleoptera > Staphylinidae > Ocypus > Ocypus olens. The sequence goes on from OU343060.1 coordinate 42,402,821, forward strand.
GTGAAAATTTCCAGATTTATTGAAAATACATTCTTCTATAAGATTCCTCAAAAATCCGAAGACTTGCCTTCACCGAATTGCACGAGAACACAAATTGTTGAAATTCTGAAGTTGTTCATTTGCCTAGAGCTCAAAAAAATATAAAGACAATTGCCACAAACGTAAAAATTTCCAGATTTATTGAAAATCCATTCTTCTATAAGGTTCCTCGAAAATCCGAAGACTTGCCTTCACCGTATTGCACGAGAACACAAATTGTTGAAATTCTGAAGTTGTTCATTTGCCTAGACCTCAAAAAAATATAAAGACAATTGCCACAAACGTAAAAATTTCCAGATTTATTGAAAATCCATTCTTCTATAAGGTTCCTCGAAAATCCGAAGACTTGCCTTCACCGAATTGCACGAGAACACAAATTGTTGAAATTCTGAAGTTGTTCATTTGCCTAGAGCTCAAAAAAATATAAAAACATTTACCACAAACGTGAAAATTTCCAGATTCATTGAAAATCCATTCTTCTATAAGATTCCTCAAAAATCCGAAGACTTGCCTTCACCGAATTGCACGAGAACACAAATTGTTGAAATTCTGAAGTTGTTCATTTGCCTAGAGCTCAAAAAAATATAAAGACAATTGCCACAAACGTAAAAATTTCCAGATTTATTGAAAATCTATTCTTCTATAAGGTTCCTCGAAAATCCGAAGACATGCCTTCACCGTATTGCACGAGAACACAAATTGTTGAAATTCTGAAGTTGTTCATTTGCCTAGAGCTCAAAAATATATAAAGACAATTGCCACAAACGTAAAAATTTCCAGATTTATTGAAAATCCATTCTTCTATAAGGTTCCTCGAAAATCCGAAGACTTGCCTTCACCGTATTGCACGAGAACACAAATTGTTGAAATTCTGAAGTTGTTCATTTGACTAGAGCTCAAAAAATATAAAAACATTTGCCACAAACGTGAAAATTTCCAGATTTATTGAAAATCCATTCTTCTGTAAGATTCCTCAAAAATCCGAAGACTTGCCTTCACCGGATTGCACGAGAACACAAATTGTTGAAATTCTGAAGTTGTTCATTTGACTAGAGCTCAAGAAAATATAAAAACATTTGCAACAAACGTGAAAATTTCCAGATTTATTGAAAATACATTCTTCTATAAGATTCCTCAAAAATCCGAAGACTTGCCTTCACCGAATTGCACGAGAACACAAATTGTTGAAATTCTGAAGTTGTTCATTTGCCTAGAGCTCAAAAAAATATAAAGACAATTGCCACAAACGTAAAAATTTCCAGATTTATTGAAAATCCATTCTTCTATAAGGTTCCTCGAAAATCCGAAGACTTGCCTTCACCGTATTGCACGAGAACACAAATTGTTGAAATTCTGAAGTTGTTCATTTGACTAGAGCTCAAAAAATATAAAAACATTTGCCACAAACGTGAAAATTTCCAGATTTATTGAAAATCCATTCTTCTGTAAGATTCCTCAAAAATCCGAAGACTTGCCTTCACCGGATTGCACGAGAACACAAATTGTTGAAATTCTGAAGTTGTTCATTTGCCTAGAGCTCAAAAAAATATAAAAACATTTGCCACAAATGTGAAAATTTCCAGATTTATTGAAAATCCATTCTTCTATAAGGTTCTTAAAAAATCCGAAGACTTGCCTTCACCGTATTGCGCGAGAACACAAATTGTTGAAATTCTGATGTTGTTCATTTGACTAGAGCTCAAAAATATATAAAAATACTTGCCACAAATGTGAAAATTTCCAGATTTATTAAAAATCCATTCTTCTATAAGATTCCTCGAAAATCCGAAGACTTGCCTTTACCGGATTGCACGAGAACAAAAATTGTTGAAATTCTGAAGTTGTTCATTTGACTAGAGCTCAAGAAAATATAAAAACATTTGCCATAAACGTGAAAATTTCCAGATTTATTGAAAATACATTCTTCTATAAGATTCCCCAAAAATCCGAAGACTTGCCTTCACCGGATTGCAGGAGAACACAAATTGTTGAAATTCTGAAGTTGTTCATTTGCCTAGAGCTCAAAAAAATATAAAAACATTTACCACAAACGTGAAAATTTCCAGATTCATTGAAAATCCATTCTTCTATAAGATTCCTCAAAAATCCGAAGACTTGCCTTCACCGAATTGCACGAGAACACAAATTGTTGAAATTCTGAAGTTGTTCATTTGCCTAGAGCTCAAAAAAATATAAAGACAATTGCCACAAACGTAAAAATTTCCAGATTTATTGAAAATCCATTCTTCTATAAGGTTCCTCGAAAATCCGAAGACTTGCCTTCACCGTATTGCACGAGAACACAAATTGTTGAAATTCTGAAGTTGTTCATTTGCCTAGAGCTCAAAAAAATACTAAGACAATTGCCACAAACGTAAAAATTTCCAGATTTATTGAAAATCCATTCTTCTATAAGGTTCCTCGAAAATCCGAAGACTTGCCTTCACCGAATTGCACGAGAACACAAATTGTTGAAATTCTGAAGTTGTTCATTTGCCTAGAGCTCAAAAAAATATAAAAACATTTACCACAAACGTGAAAATTTCCAGATTCATTGAAAATCCATTCTTCTATAAGATTCCTCAAAAATCCGAAGACTTGCCTTCACCGAATTGCACGAGAACACAAATTGTTGAAATTCTGAAGTTGTTCATTTGCCTAGAGCTCAAAAAAATATAAAGACAATTGCCACAAACGTAAAAATTTCCAGATTTATTGAAAATCCATTCTTCTATAAGGTTCCTCGAAAATCCGAAGACTTGCCTTCACCGTATTGCACGAGAACACAAATTGTTGAAATTCTGAAGTGGTTCATTTGCCGAGAGCTCAAAAAAATATAAAGACAATTGCCACAAACGTAAAAATTTCCAGATTTATTGAAAATCCATTCTTCTATAAGGTTCCTCGAAAATCCGAAGACTTGCCTTCACCGAATTGCACGAGAACACAAATTGTTGAAATTCTGAAGTTGTTCATTTGCCTAGAGCTCAAAAAAATATAAAAACATTTACCACAAACGTGAAAATTTCCAGATTCATTGAAAATCCATTCTTCTATAAGATTCCTCAAAAATCCGAAGACTTGCCTTCACCGAATTGCACGAGAACACAAATTGTTGAAATTCTGAAGTTGTTCATTTGACTAGAGCTCAAAAAATATAAAAACAATTGACACAAACGTGAAAATTTCCAGATTTATTGAAAATCCATTCTTCTGTAAGATTCCTCAAAAATCCGAAGACTTGCCTTCACCGAATTGCACGAGAACACAAATTGTTGAAATTCTGAAGTTGTTCATTTGACTAGAGCTCAAGAAAATATAAAAACATTTGCCACAAACGTGAAAATTTCCAGATTTATTGAAAATACATTCTTCTATAAGGTTCCTCAAAAATCCGAAGACTTGCCTTCACCGTATTGCACGAGAACACAAATTGTTGAAATTCTGATGTTGTTCATTTGACTAGAGCTCAAAAATATATAAAAACACTTGCCAAAAATGTGAAAATTTCCAGATTTATTAAAAATCCATTCTTCTATAAGATTCCTCGAAAATCCGAAGACTTGCCTTCACCGAATTGCACGAGAACACAAATTGTTGAAATTCTGAAGTTGTTCATTTGACTAGAGCTCAAAAAAATATAAAAACAATTGCCACAAATGTGAAAATTTCCAGATTTATTGAAAATCCATTCTTCTATAAGATTCCTCAAAAATCCGAAGACTTGCCTTTACCGAATTGCACGAGAACACAAATTGTTGAAATTCTGAAGTTGTTCATTTGACTAGAGCTCAAAAAAATATAAAAACATTAGCCACAAATGTGAAAATTTCCAGATTTATTGAAAATCCATTCTTCTATAAGATTTCTCAAAAATCCGAAGACTTGCCTTCACCGGATTGCACGAGAACACAAATTGTTGAAATTCTGAGGTTATTAAAATTGCCCAGAGCTTTTTGTTTTTATTTGATTTATTTAATGCTTCTGTAAAGGTTTTAAATTTCAATGATCGTTAGTTTTTTTCCTTAAAAAGAAGGAATTATATTGTAGGCTGTGGCTCTACCATCAAAATGTTCTACCCGCCGCCACTGGCATTAACCTCATGTGATAGAGTTCGAACTTCTCACCGCCAAATTGAACAGTCCTCCACGACGAGCTCCCTCCAATTGTTGACCAGGAAGTTGCAGACTTCAGCTGATGAAGATGAATTGGCTGTCCGAGTACTTATCCTGGACTGCAAGCACGGAGAACAAATCTCTCTTGATCAAATATCAGCCATGGTAATTTTGTACTATTTTCCGTGGATTGCTACTCCATCTTCTACTTCACGTATTCCAATGGCTTCGATTTTCTCACCATTTGCTGTGGTCACTATGTGTTCAGTTGAAAAAGACTCGAACGTTCTAAAACAAATCTGACCATTTAAAATATGGCTTATCGCGCCATTGTCATCCCTGAGCTAATAGTAACGTGTATCATATTTGTATCGGACTCCAGTTTACTAGGCTTCAGAGGACGGCTATCAGAAATCCATTTCCTGCACACTTTAACCATGTGATTGGGCTTCCTGCAGTAGTTGCAGTTTTTTATTTTTCTTCGCATCGACTGAACTTCGTTGCTGTGATGACTTCTTCGATGATTGCAGGTGAGAGCTTCCTGCTTGGTAGATCCAGCTCCCTTGGTCCTGAAGGCCATTTTATACGAACATATTTGATTGATTAAGCTACCGTTCTATCCATTTTTTCCCTCACAATCCAGCTGGATTTAATGGAAAAATACTTCCCGTCAACGTATCCAGAATTTTACAAAGCAGAAATACATCTAGCAGTCCCAAGTTACTTGCAAATTCTGTAGTTATTTCTTCTATCAATTCAGACAAAATTTTAAATATGTGTATATGCGATCTAACATGGTATTTTTCTGCCTTAAAACCTTACAAAAAGATTACAGAGGGTTTTAAAATTTTTCCCCGCCCCAAGAAATGTTTTACTTCACGTGAAGGGGCGGCCAACTCATCATTTGCACGCAGGCGGCCAAGGGTCTAGGATCGGCCCTGTACACAGGCAAGTTATCTTGGTCATAGCGGCTGCTCAAAAAGTGGCAATTAAAAATTATTTACGGTCAACTATATCAAAATAGCGATATAGAGAGATTTGAATTGATGAATTTGCCTAAAAAATCATGTAAAGTATTGTTTAAGAATTTAGATCAACACTGAGTAGTGTTCGAATAGTCGATGTTCTTGCCACTGAACCGAAGGTTTAATCATGATATACTCCTTTTCTTTACGAAAGACCTTTGATCACCAATCTGGCCTTGAATTTGCCCACAAGTCCACCCGCGTTTGTTTTTTTTAATTTGTGGCGTCGTTGTGGGTATGGTTCCTCGAGGGTCGTCGAAGTGAGCAACATTGGCGGCTCACGGGTTTTTTTTTGGTAGGGCCGAGGTAGCTGAGATGGTAATACAGATAGGTGCAGTCTCTGCATCCGATCCTACCCATCTATGAGAAGGCTTCGTCTCTTCAACTTTGTTGCTTCCTGGGGATATAATAACAATTTTTCTTCAAAGATGACGTCCTTAGATCGGTAAAGCTTGTTGTCCTCTTCACTGCATATCCTGTATCCGTCGTCGTTATCATGGCAGATGAGGATTCCTTTAATGGCCTTTCGATCCATGTTCGTTCTTTGGTTCTTCGATATGAATATACATGAATTCAGCAATTTGAACTAATGTTTCAAACCTTGTTTCTTACCATACCAGAACTTGAAAGGTGATGTTCCTGGAACGTAGGAAGGACCTGTCTTGTTAAGGATGTAAGTACAAGTTCTTTTCATCTCAGCACAAAGTGCCTTAGGAATGGTTCCATGCACGTGCATCATTGCAGAGCAGTCAGTACTGAGTGATCCAAAAAAAAATTGGGACTATGCCAATAAGAAAAGAACCTCAACACGTATACTAGGTAAAATATCATATGAGAATAAACAACTAAATCAACCAAGTGATATTGTTAATGGTTTTGCGAGTTATTTTCAGAGCGTTTACTCCAACCGCGCTTCTTCTACAGATAATGGTAGTCTTATCGATAATGAATGCTATACAATATTCAGTGTTGGGTCAATAAATCAGCATGACATTCTATTGGCTTCAAAAAAGTTGAAAGGAAACAGCACGGCAGGACAAGACAAAATTCCCTCATTTATCGTGAAGGATTGTATTAGTTGTTTTTTGTCCGAGCGAATGTACAGTCATTGTCATAACCTAATTAGTGACAAACAACATGGTTTTGTTAGAGGAAGATCTGTAGTTACCAACCTCTTAAATTTTCGCAAAACTTAGATGATCGGAAGCAAGTCGATGTTCTATACACTGACTTCCGTAAAGCGTTTGATACAATAGATCAGAACATTGTTTTGAATAAACTTAGCAAGTATGAGTGCTCACCAGAAACTGTTTGTTTATTGCGATCGTATCTCGTAAACAGGTATCAGTACGTTGTATATATGGCGTCGTACCGCAAGGATCTTTACTATTCAATGTTTTTATTAACGACATTATTGATAACGTTCAGTCCAGGGTTTTACTATATGCTGACGATATGAAGATTTTCAGAATGGTTGATTCTATTAGGGACTGTGAGATTCTTCAAAATGATCTGGCTGTGATATATGAATGGTGTTCTAGTAACTCTCTATATCTGAATTATCAAAATGCAAGTGTATGTCTTACTCACGCAAAAAGTCTCTTGTAACATATAATTATTCTTTGAATGACGTTTATTTGGAACGTTGTGATTTGATTAAGGATTTAGGTGTAACATTTGATAGAAGTTTGTCATTTAACATCCATATAAATAATATATGTAAGGAATCTATTAAGATGCTAGGATTTATACATAGAATTTGCAAAGATTTTGTAAACACGGACGTATTGAAAAAATTGTATTTCGCCTATGTAAGGTCTAAATTAGAATATGCGTCAGTTATTTGGTCGCCGCACTACCATACGTACAAGAGCAATATCGAAAATATACAAAAGAAATTTCTAAAGTTGCTGTACTTACGTGCTTATAGAAGATACCCAGATGCAAATATTAGTTACGAGCATCTGCTTCAGACATTTGATTTTAAAACACTTGTTCATCGTCGTAATTGTGCGGGAGTATTATTTTTAAAAGAAATTGTTAACAATTTAATCGACGATCCCAACATATTAGGGCGTCTCTTGTTCAATGTTCCAAGAATAGCGGGAAGGAATAGTTTAGCTTTTCGCTATGTGTTATCAAATACCTCGGCGCACTATAACTCTCAAGTTAATACTATTACACGGCTGTATAACAACGTTCATTGTTTTGTCGATATTTTTAGTGACACCTCCGCTGTTATGCTAAGGAATTTAGAAAACCTTCTATAGTACTACATTTTTTTTTAACTTGCATATTAGCTCAATTTGTATTTACTGTTAAATTAGGATTTTTATTTCTCCTCTTCTTATTATTATTATTATTTTGTGCATATATAACTGTTTTTTTTCCTTATCTTTATCTTTTAATTCAATTTAATATACTGTATTTAGTAATGTTAAGTTTCCATGTTATTGGATATATGTATGTCTGTTGGGAAATAAACTTATTATTATTATTATTATTGCTCTAGCAGTTTCCACCACCATACGATTTTTCCTCTCACTGAACCCGTTTTGTTCCAAATTGTAGGACATTACAAGACGTTGAACAATACCTTTCTTGTGTGGACTGGTTCTGATCTGTTTGTTGTCAAACTCCCTGCCATTATCACTCAGCAGCTCCGGACTGTTTCTGCCTCAGCTAGGAACTGGCTCAGTTTTTCAGCAACTTCGCAGAAAATAAACTGCCTTGAATTGTATGTAATCATCAAAAAATGTTGATATCCACACCTCAATTCTTGAAATGGACCGCAGACATCCGTGTGAATTAGGTGCTGTTGTTCTAGACCTCGTGCCGAACTGTAGACGATGAGCTTTATCATAAATGCAACCTTCGCACAGTTCACAATGCATTCCTACGTTCATGTCAAGCTCCCTGCTCAGTAGTAATTTCAGATGTTCTGATGTCCGAATCGTTCATGACACAACTTTAGCTTCCTTTAGGTTTCCCTTAACCACTGCAGTTGCCTCATTTGATGAGCTCCTACCATTTGTTAACTAAGAAATTGTACACTTCAGCTGATGAGATGAACTCGTTACCCGGGTACTTATTCTGGACTGCAAGCACGGAGAACAGACTCCTCTTGATTTGAGGCACACACCATACTTCAGACAAGGTAATTTTGTACCATTTCTGCTCCAACTTCTACTTCGCGTATTCCGATGGCTTCGGTTTTCTCACCATTTGCTGTGGTCACTGTGTGTTCAGTTGAAAAAGACTCAAACGTTCTAAATCAAATCCCATCATTTAAAATATAGCTTGTCGTGCCATCATCCATGCATCTCGACAACTCAGTATGTTTCAGTTGAGTTAACATTGACGAGTATCGTATTTGTGTCGGACTCCAGAGAACCGTCATCTGAAATTCATTTCCTGCACACTTTAACCATGTGATTGGGCTTCCTGCAGTAGTTGCATATCAGTTTTTTTCGTTTTCTTCGCATCGACTGAACTTCTTCTATGATTGCAGGTAAGAGCTTCCTGCTTGGTGGATCCAGCACCCTTGGTCTGAAATTGGATATAATAAATAATGTTACATTTCCCTGTAATTGGATATATGTCTGTTGGGAAATAAATGGTTATTATTATTATTATAACAGAGGATTTTTAAATTTTTCGAATTAAAAAATAAAGCCCCCCGCTCCAAGAAATGGGGCGGGCACATGAGGGGACGGCCAACTCATCATTTGCACGCGGGCGGCCAAGGGTCTAGGATCGGACCTGCTTATATTAGGAAATATTAGATTTAAATGATTCACCAAAACTTGGAACGATCAAAAAAATGTTAGTAAACGATCCGTCGTAACATCACAGTCTACAATTACAAATGCACATCAAGAGACTGGGACAATTTTGCAGGGCTACAATTTTCAGAATGAGACTCTTACGAATTGTACATTTACACATTTACGGCCGTACTAATAGTCGCGGATTGATCCGGGATCGAGGATTAAATCTCGGATCAGGTTAGAACGCATCCAATAGTCGATACAATCCTGGATTAATCTGAAAATAATCCTCCTTCAAATAATCTTCCGTCAGCCGCGATTAAGCCTTGATTATTTGTAATCAATTAGTTATTAGTTATTAGTTAGTCCCGGGATCAATAAGTCCCGGGACTAACAATGAAAACAACATTTTTTTTGCAAAATTTTTTTTATTCATCTACATAATCACCTTTTAGGGTGATACAATCGTTCCACCGCTTTTCCAATTTTTCAATACCATGTTTAAAAAAATTAATATCTTTCGCTTCAAAATAAGCTTCTGTTTTAGCGATGACCTCCTCATTTGAGCCAAATCTTTTTCCCTGGAGCATTTTTTTAAGGTCAGCAAAAAGCCAGTAGTCACTGGGGGCTAAATCTGGCGAGTATGGGGGGTGGGGAAGCAGATCAAAGCCCAATTCGTCCAATTTTGCCATTGTTTTCATTGACTTGTGGCAGGGTGCATTGTCTTGGTGAAAAAGGATTTTTTTTCTCTGCATGTGCGGTCGTTTTTTTGCTATTTCCTTCTTCAAACGCACCAGCAAGTCAATATAATAGTCGCTGTTGATCGATTTACCTTTTTCGAGGTAATCAATAAAAATCACGCCATGCGTATCCCAAAAAACTGACGCCATGACTTTTCCAGCTGACTGCTGCGTTTTCGCACGCTTCGGACGGCTTTCGTCAGCTGTACGCCACTCAGATGACTGCCGCTTCGACTCTGGAGTGTAGTGATGTATCCATGTTTCGTCCATGGTCACGTAACGACGCAAGAAATCTTTTTTGTTACGAGTCAATAGCGATAAACAGCTTTCTGAATCATCGACTCGTTGCTGTTTTTGTTCCATCGAAAGCAATCGCGGCACCCACTTGGAAAAAACCTTTTTCATGCTCAATTTTTGATGAACGGTAGCAAATACACTTCCATATGATATCTGTGTCATCTCAGCAATCTCACGGAGCTTCACTTTACGGTCTTTCATGATAATTTTTGTCACTTCACTCACATTTTCCGGTGTAGAGGCTTCCCCAGGTCTACCCGAGCGTTCCGCGTCATTTGTGTCGGTACGACCACGTTTAAACTCGGTAAACCACCGACAAATCGTTGTTTTTGATGGAGAAGATTCCGGGTAACATTTTTCAATCCATTGTTTCGCTTGCACGGTGTTTTTACCCATTAAAAAACAATGTTTTATTAGAACACGAAACTCGGTTTTTTCCATTTTTTAAACTGACTACAAAATGACTTTACTATAACCTCGATAACTCAGCTGTTTCTGGTCCGATCGACTTAAAATTTTGACACGTTTCAAGCAAAGGTTAGTACTCTAGAAAGGCGTGGTTACTGGTTTACTACGAGCGCCATCTCTGGGTTAGTCCCGGGACTTATTGATCCATGTAATATTCATGTCATCAGAACAGCTGGTTTAATATAATAATCTATATTATAAACTTTATAATATTTATTTGATACTAACATACAATGGATGAAGCCGCATTTCGGGATGAATATCCATTAACTTGAGTTGTTAAGAGAATCTTTTCCATGTCCGTGTAATGTTTATTTCTGTCCATTTTAAGTATTAGGTTAGGTTACTACTCATTTTGAATATAGCACCAACACACTTTTAGTAATATTGTAATGTCACTAAAAATATTACCAAATCCTGGTTTCATTCTCGAATTCGTCGATCTTACCCGAATCCGTGACTAATGGATACGATTATAAATATCGACTAATCCAGGATTCTACAATCCGCGATTAATCCGAGGATTGAACATTGTCTATTACTACGGCCGTTAATATTACATTACCAAATAAAAATGACGTTTTGATGTAATTTATAGTATTGCTTCGCGTTTTTTATTTAATGTTGACATGACAAAACTTTCCCTTCCACCGACTGGGAAAGAAAAAGTAAAACTTCCGCTGGCGGAAATGTGACATTTTTCCACAGTCAACTGAGTTAAATAATGACATAATTTTCTGAAGTCAGAAGAAAAATTATTTTATTATTTATTGCTTAACAATTCATAAGAGAGGTAAGTGGAACGAACTATTACTAATGTCAAGGGGGGGTTCTTCGGTCGAACGAAACCCGCGCTCGTAGACCTCTGGCTAGCTTACTGGAGGCGGCGTCGCTGAGCAATGCAGGTGAACCGAAGGTGCGGACAAGGGACATGAGACTGTGTCAAAAATTAATTTGTATCTCTTCTATTTTCCGAAATGACCCGGTATTTATGCCTCCCTGCTGCAGTTCGAATGTCCAACCCCCCTAAAATGAACACATCCCATTGGCTTTTTCAGTGTTTGGTGTCATTCCTGGCTGGACGTCGGATATAAACGGAAATGCAGCAGTTCGGCAACACCGAAGTCATCGTGTGACCCTTGAACTGTCTGCTTGACATTTTTGGAGCTCCGTGAATAACTTAGTTTTTTCGCCATTCACACGTGAACACAAACCGTGAGGACTTCACGACGTGTTAATATCCTGTTCTTGTACGGATTTAACACAGATTCAATTGTATTTGCACTCCTGTCTTCGTCTCAGACGAATTAGCGTCTGAGACGAGTCAGACTAATGCCTTTGTGCCTTGCAGCGTTGGCCAAACCGTTAGATTTCTCCTTGCCGACCCCCGCCACTGCCCCCGGACCTGCCCCCCTTCTGAAACCTCCCCTGATCACCTTCTCATTGCCGACCCCTGCCACTGTCCCCGGACCTGGCCCCCTTATCACCGACGCCCCCATGAACACCTCGGCTATAATGGAAACCCCACCCCTGCCTGAGTCGGACGGAGAAGCGGAGACGGCTCGCTTCTCGCAAGTTAAGTCAAAGAGGAAGCGAGTAGAGCTTCGTTACCAGGTTAGGACAGATAATAAATTCCAGCCCCTCTCAGACGATGATAGAATGCTGTCTGAGGGGGAGGATGACATTACTGAAGTTCCGGTTAACGTCAATTCTGACGTACCTAAAAAAATTAACTATCCCGCAATTTATATAAAAACTGACAAACAGGTAACCCTTATCAAAAATTTAAACGGACTTTTGGAACAGCCGCCAAATATAAGAATAACCGCTAAATTTCTAACAGTGAAACCTGACTCTTGCGAGGAAAGTAAAACAGTTATGAGATATTTATTAAATAATGGGATTGAGTTCTTCTCTTATGGCAATTCTGAACAAAAGCCTATTAAAATAGTTATTAAACACCTACCGAGGGATGTCGAACTGGATGACCTCAAGAACGAGTTAGAGGGGAAGGAAATCAGAGTTCTTTCCCTGGCAAAAATTAAGACAAGGGATAATGAGGTCCCGTTAATAAAACTAACAACTGATAAAACGAGTGCCCCGAAAGTCTACAAAATTATTAAACTGTCAGGTGTCAACGTCAAATCTGAGGCATTCAGATCGACATCCACTCCGCAGTGCCATAAGTGCCAGCAGTTCGGGCACAGCTCATACATATGCCAAATGTTACCGAGCTGTGTCCGGTGTGCTGGTAGACATGTGGGGAAGTGTACGGTAGAAATTGAAAGCCCCAAATGTATTAATTGTGGAGGCCCTCATCCAGCAAACTACAGGGGGTGCATTGCGCACAAAAATTATTTACAAGTCATTCAGAACCAAAAGGCAAAAAGAGGAAACGCCACAAATACCAAATTGAGTGCACTATCTACTCCTCCCCCTTTAAATAAATCAGATTTCCCGGCTTCAAAATCAAAAACTTCTATTCAAAATTCTAATAACACCCAAAAAGTTTCTTATGCTGCTGCAGCAGCAGCAAAATCAAATATTAACGAAGTAACAGCATTAAGGAGTAGAGTGCACTCTGTGAATGTACCTAACCCGGCCCCAGCAAAATCTAATAATGCAATTTCTTCCCCTTCGGACATCCTGTCAATAGGAGCAGTGCTGAGGGAAATTAAAGAACTATTCTCGGGCATTAACCTCGGTGAAATTAAAAATATTTTCAAATTAAGGAAGAGCACTGACGTGTTCGACAAGATGTCGATTGTATTCGACGCCGTCAGTCAGCTCTTCCCGTAATGGCTTTGCACCAAAATGCAAAGACACTGAAAATTCTAACATTTAATGCTAATGGCATTTCACGGCAACGTCATGAAATTATTAACTTCATTAACACTAACAACATTGGCATTGCACTTATACAAGAGTCCAGGCTGAATCGCACACACACATTCAACATTCCCAAAAATCACTTAATGAACGGTCAAACTGAGTAGACGTGTGTGAAAGTCGTGCTGTATGCTAGTTTATACTAAATCAAATTAAAATGCCGTCTGGAGTTTCCACCCGCAACAACGCAGAACGCAACAATATGGATAAGGAGGAAGCCCTCGTGCAGAAAGTGGTTGAACGTGTTCTCTCTAACCCTAGTTTCATGGATAAATTGCTTGGCTCCATTAATGAACATCTCAAGCAAAAATTCAATGACTTAGATGAAAAGGTGAAGTCATTGCAGACAAAAGTGGACGCACTGCAAGTGAAAATGGATAGACTCGATCAACAACATAAGTGTAATAACTTAAGAATATTCGGCTTCGATAAGAGCCAGAATCTTAAGCCAGATGATATTGTCATAAATATTTGCAAAAATAAGCTCCAAATACCTATTACGCGAGAAGACGTTCGTCAAACCTCTGTGATGAAAGGTGAGGTTCCAGCACTTTTAGTTACATTTAAAGACACTACATTACGTAACAAAATATATGCCGCTAAACGTAATCTTAAACACTCTAAAATCGTCATTCGAGAGGATCTCACAGTCAACAGACTGGCACTAGTGAAGGATGCAATTAAACTGTACTCCAACAAAAATGTGTTTACTAACTTTGGTGTTGTGTACGTGAAAACTAGTGGCGGTATTAAAAGTATATATACTATGATAGATCTTAATAACATTGGCATCAATTAAATACTTCGCACGATTGGATCGACCTCTAAGACTTAATACACTTGGCATTTTACCTCGACTCTTTTGTATTTATGTTTTTTGTTTCATTTTTCTTAATCTTTTTTTTCTAAGGAATTCCCGTGTTCTAGTTTAGGAGAATATTAAAATTTACAATTATTTTCTGGCTTTAGTGCCCTGGTTTTTGTTATTTGGTTAATTTTAATTTTTGCTAATATACAGTTTGTATTATGTCCGTAATCAATTATGCAAAAATTGCCCATATTAATGTTAGATCCTTGCTACCTAAACTAATGAATGTTCGTGAATTTGTTTTTGATAATAATATTGATGTATTAACAGTATCGGAGACGTGGCTAACTTCAAACATACCGAGTAGTCAGGTTTACATTCCTGGTTATCACTTCCTAAGAAATGATCGTTCGACGAGGGGTGGTGGTGTGGGTATTTATGTTAAGGATACATTGAATTACACTCTCTTATGTCATGATGAGAATATCGAAATATTATGCATACTTATTAAAACCAACTCTCTGAATTTTATTGTTGCTGTGACATACAAACCCCCACAATTAGACCATGTATTTTTTTTGAATGAGTTAGAATCTTCAATTGTTAGTTGTTTCATGCACTCTGATAATATTGTTTGTTGTGGGGATTTCAATATTGATGTATTAAAACCCGCACAGTCATCAACCATTTTACTGTATGATATGCTGGAGAGTTTAAACTTTGTCCAGTTAATAAAGGATCCGACTCGACTCACTTTAACCACTTCTTCACTTATAGATCTAATTCTAGTGCCTCGTGATTTGAAAGTATTAGACCAGGGTGTTATAAACTGTGATATTTCAGATCATGATGCGATTTATTGTAATATATCTATCAACAAAGTAAACTCTAGCCCGCAACCCTATACTTTTCGCGAGCTCCATAGGATAGATATCGCAAAATTTACCACTGAACTGGAAAATATCCCATTTCAGGATATACTTCGCTTAGATAGCATTGATGATAAAGTCTATTTTTTCACTAAATACATCTTAAATATTTTTGATAATCATGCACCATTGAAAACTCGGTCATTTTCGAAACCCCAGTGCCCGTGGCTGACAGATAACATAAAATACTTAATTAAATTGCGTAATAAAGCTAAAGCCAAATTTAGACGTACAAAAGACCCTGTTCACTGGACTGATTATAAAAATCTAAGAAATTTCACTAATACGGCGACTAGAAATGAAAAGAAGGCTTACTTTACATATATTTCTCAAAATAAAAATAAAAGTTTGCTGTGGAAACATCTTAAGAATTTAAATATTAATAAAACTTCATTACCACTCATACCTGATTGTTTAAAAGATGTAGATGCACTAAATACTTATTTCATTAATAGTATACCCACCAATAAATCTAATAGTGACAACCTTCATAACCTCTATGATAATTTTCCGAGTTTGTCGGAGCCCGGTTTTCAGTTTCAACTAATTGATGAACTTATTGTAATTAAACATCTCAATAACATTAAATCATTGGCAACTGGATACGACGGTATAAATATCTCTATGTTACGACTTTGCTGCCCGGTAATTTTACCTTTTTTGGTCCATATAATAAATTCATGTATTCTACAACATACTTTTCCAAATATCTGGAAACATGCAATCATTAAACCAATCCCGAAAATCAATGATCCATCAGAGCCAAAACATCTACGTCCTATTAGCGTTTTACCAACGATATCGAAACTCATAGAAAAAATAATTGCAGAACAATTACGTGCTTTCTTAGAAAATAATCAAATATTACCGATACATCAGTCTGGTTTTCGGCCTGATCATAGTTGTGAAACAGCCTTGCTTAACATTACTGATGATATAATCTCTGCATCGGATAGTGGTCAAATGACTGTAGTGGTTCTTCTCGATTACAGTAAAGCGTTTGATACTGTTACCCATACAACGTTAGTAAAAATTCTTGGGTTTATAGGGTTGGATAATCCTGCAATATCACTCATCAGCAGCTATTTATCTGATCGCAAACAATGTGTAAAAATAGATAACTTAACATCTGATCTAATAAACATTACACGTGGTGTCCCGCAAGGGTCAATTCTTGGACCACTTCTGTTCACAATATACTCCTCTTGCATACTTCACCAGCTAAAATCTTGTAAAGGGCATATGTATGCCGATGATACGCAAATATATTATTCCTTTTCGCCAGATGCTCTTGCTATCGGTGAACATTGCATTAATGTTGATTTACAAAGTATTCTACGTTGTTCCAATATGCTAGACCTTACAATAAATCCCGAAAAATCATGCTGCCTAGTGTTTGGTAAAAATAAATTATGCGATGTTATTGGCAACCAATTGAATTTACAATTAAATGGTGTAAATATACCTTTTAAACGACAAGCTAATAATCTGGGCGTAGCAATGGATAACTCGTTTCGGTTCAAACAACTAATAAATAAATTTATATCTGCCGCTTATCTAAATATAAGAAACTTATATCCACATAGATCCTTTCTAACTAAAGCCACGAAAATTACTCTTTGCGAGTCGTTGGTTCTGTCTCATTTCAGCTATTGTTCAACTTTATATCATCCAGCCATTGATAAGTGTACCCATACTCGGATTCAGAGGGTTCAATACATGTGTTTACGATTTATCTTTGGAATTAGGAAATTTGATAGGATCAGTCATAAACTGGTTGATGCTGGCTGGAATAACATGGAGAACAGAAGGGTTATTCAAGCGGTGTGTCTTTACCATAAAATTATATACACTATGAAACCTCCTTACCTGTATAATAAAATCGCATTTAGAAATGATGTCCACAGCATCAATACTAGATTCAGAGGACGTATATCACCACCAAAGCACACTACTTCTTTGTATGAACGATCATTTTCTTTTCAAATCTATAAAATCTATAACAATCTGCCTGATGTGCTCACCTGTCTGAATTTGGCCATGTTTAAATCTGCTATCAAGAACAAATTTCGTGTATGATTATTTGATTTAGTAAGTATGGAACTTATCTTTAAGTAGTTTTAAGAAAGCACTATGCATTTTATTTTTTGTTCCCAACTAAACTGTTTCTCTACAAACGTTTATTGTGTTAGTTCAACATCATTATTATTAGTATTATTATTTTTTGTTTGTTCAAATCTCCATTTTTAGTTTTCTCTATATGCTGAAGGTTTGGATGGAAGAACAGCTGGGTTGTTACCCAAAGCTGAATCCCACCTTACGATTCTCTCTAATTTATTTTGTAATTTTTCGCTGTATATATGTGTGTATCACCACCATGTGAGAATAAAGTTTATTATTATTAATTACAAAACGTACCTCACAAACACACGAACACCAGTCGATAACAAGGTGATTGGGGGCACAGCCATCATGATTAAATCCTCCATCTCTCACACTAATATTCCACACTTTGAATCCACCACAGAAAACATTATAATCCAAATTCCACACAACAACAGAGTACTCACTATAATCAGCACTTACAGACCACCCAGCAAAATTCTCACCCCACGCACACTTAACAACATGTTGGGATTCCCAGGGCAAGTAATTGCAGCTGGGGATTTCAACGCACACCACACAATTTGGAACCATCACACGACAACCCCACAGGCAACAGGCTGGTGAGGTTCTCCGAGCAACACACCAACATAAACATAACTGCTCCTTCAGACCCTACACATATCTAGACCAGGAATGGTGTAGCAGACACCAACATTTTAGACATTATAATACACAAAAATATAGAAATATCTAACTGTTACACGGTACCTGGTCTAAATTCAGACCACTTACCAGTCATCTTCACAGTTCCTCTTAGCATTTCGACAGCACCAGTAGAAAAAGCCTTGCGCTATACTAAAGAACACGAACTGGGAACTTTTTCAGCATCTGACAGAAAATACAAATGACATAGACATTCAGCACACACCTGAAGGAGTAAACACAGCAGCCACCCAGATAGTTGGGGAAATCACTGAGGCTCTGAAACGGAGCCTCAAATATAAGCAAAGGCCGACACCGTCTACACCTAGACACTATAAGCCACTGCCACCGCACATAGGGACTGGTCGGTCCCTCCAAATGTAAATTTTGTTAAGAGAGACACCCTCTTCAAGCTGGAGAGAAATAATGGAAGAAAAGAAACCGCAATTTATGCGTGTTATTGGGGGTGTTTCAGTGGTTCGTCAGGATTGTTTACATGGGTCGTGCCCATAAATTATAAGAAGGATGAAGAGGCTGACCAGGTATATTTTCAGAAAGCATTTTGAACGGCAGTTCGTATTTATTGCGCAATCAGTTACAATCAATTTAATTTAATTTAAATAATGGGAATAATTCTGATTTATTTGAGGCTATTGTTCCAATTGACGATCTTGAAAAAACTATTTTAAAACGGATAAACTGATATTTATGGTGAAGAGTAGTGATGGGAATTATCAAGAAATCATTATCGAACTAGTATATTATTAAAATATCTCGATATACTCGATTATTGTACATCGATGAAAAGAAAGGTTTTATTTGTATCATGTTAAACGGAGATATATAAATTGTAAATTAGTAATTACAAAGTACAAAAACGGTAGATGTGATCAGAAAGGAGGTTAGATGTTATGGAATATTAAATAATTGTTTAGAATAAAGATTGGCACATCAATATAAAACAATCAGTTCGTATACCAGGAATTAACAAGTCACTCGTTTTGATTACTGATTTGAGTACATGTTTATATGTGTGTGCGTTTGTTGCACAATTGGCATGTAACAGTCTTATTAATAGATTGACTATCTCTTTTCGAATACTCCCACACAACTGACAAATGACAGAATTCAGAGATGATCAGTCACAAGAAACGTGTTATATTTATAAATGGAACCATACATATTCAGCATAATGAGAATCAATGCGCTTACTCGTCAATCAGTAGTGGAGAAAACGATTATTACATGAATAAAATATCGATATACTTATCGATTATTATATCGATTATTAAAATATTTTAGTCCAAATAATCGATTATTAAAATGTCTCCTTTATTCCCATCACTACCATCACAGTTGATTTTAAATTAAAACATGATCTAAATCAATTCATTTAAATCGCCACCGCCCTGATAGAAATACATGAACTGCACGTTAATACGGGAATTTACCTAGGTTATTTAGTGTATTGGAGAATATTTAAGCAATATATTTTTTGAAGTTGCATTATAATATTTCTGAGTGAATTTGATTTGAAAATAAAAGAAATAGTCGGTTGTCATAGCAACAAAATAATAAGTGCCAACGAATATCCAACTTCATGGCTTGTTGTATTATAACATACCAAAGAACTTTTATAAAAATCAATTTTAGATTCCGTAAATAAAATAATAATAAAGTCATTATGCGATACTGACCGCTTATTTTCAAGTCGAATATCCTCGAAATTTTCTTATGCGACACTATCCAAAAAGTAAAAAAAAACTTGGTGGTTTTCCATTAAAAAAATATTAAAAACTATTTATTGACGTCACTGGTAGGTGTTCTTTTAAATATCGAACAACTTTTATTTGAATTGTTTTTGATCTTGTTCATAATTAAAAAAATATAGCAATGCGATTTGTTGAAACTATATGTAGAGTCAGAAAATAGTCATTAAAGTTATTTAAAACAAAGATTATATGTATATAATTCATAAATTATTTTATTTGCTACGACATTTAATCGATTGAAATAATATTTGCTCATTCCCGATTTACACTTCCTCCTTATTTCAGTAATTTTTTTAATGAAATTACGTTCATAAAATGGATATAAAATAAGCCCCAATTATGTATCTAATGTTCCTTTCATGGTTTATTTTATCCGTTCTCATTTCACCTTAAATGTGTTAATGCTTTTATGTGTTAATTGCAATTTGTAACTTGAAAATACGTGTAATATGAAATAAATGTGAATTAAGTTTATTTAATGAATGTTAGTTTGGACCGGATGTTGAGATGTTGCATTCATTCCAACGAATTCCTTTTAAAATTTAAAGGGATGGTCGAAAACAGGTAGAAAACTCGGGGTGAATCATGCGAACATGTGGCTACCATAAGGCATCTAAATGCATAATTTTAGCAAAAGCTGCATTCTTCACCCCAAATAGGTACCTGCTTCAGACCCTCCCTTTAAAACTCAAAAGGAATTCGACGAAATAAAAGTAGGCCATCATACCAAAATCCGGTTAAAACTAATTAAACGAAACCATAATAACAGTACTAATAAAACTGACACTGTTTTAAAGTAACTTTAATTTTAATAAAATATTTGAAGCACCCGTAGAAAATCTAACCCTATTGACGCTTTCTGTACATAGATTATTTTAAATTTTATCATAAAATCACGAATTGACGAATTTCAACCGGATATTGGGATTGTGTGTAAATCATTTTTTACACTAGTAGGAATTACCACACTCGCCTTTGGCTCGCACTTGTGGAAAAAGTATTTCTTTACTCACTTATTGCATAAATAACCATTAACTAATATCATATTGTTGCATATTTAACTTATTAGAAAATACTGACAGTCATTACTCTTTGGGTTAATTCATTAGTGCAGTTTACATACTTAATCATCAGTAGTAATACAACAAGTGTATTAACAATTGGTGGCGAAATACAAATTCATTCGATTTTGAGAAATAAATGATGTTTGGAAACTACACGATTACAACGGCACGAGTGTAGTTTCCAAACATCACTTATTTCGAAAAAGAGAAAGAATTTGTGACAATATTATTTTTTGTATTCTAAATATTAAGACAGTTACAATTTTAAGTCTCGGTTGAAACAACCTGTACGTAAATGCGAACGCGTTTAGAAAACAGAAATAATCAAAAATTAAGAAAGCAACTTTTATGAAGGGTGTCGTCGAGAAATATCTACGAATTAAATCTCGGTCAATAAAGCCGTGATTTGGAAAAACCATAATTTTTGGATTCCATTTGATGTAATCAAATTTCCTTTTAAGTGAATTTTAACTGTATCTATTTTAAGTTTCATATTATGAGTTACCTAATTATTGCAGGTAGTTGTGTATGTTTCCGAATGAGTTATATTAGCATAACTTTAGATATTATCTGCTACTGTTTAATTGAAATAAAGGATCATGAAAGAATTGATATGTTGAAATTATTTAATTGTACGCGCAAAAGATTATAACCGTGTTTTCCGTTTTTTGCTTTATTTTTCAGACTTCACCTCTCATAATCCTTTATTACGGTTAGATTTATTATTATTTATTATTTATTGTTATGTAAATATAAATGTATGCTAGAAATTGTATAAAATATTCAGGTAATAAGCATGAAAAAACTGGGGCTTTTCAAATGTGTTTACTCAAGGAACCAGATGTATCTCCACGTGCGGAACGCCCGGCAGAAAGATTAATTACTGTTTACCACAAAACTAGTGTTCGACCCTTGAGCCGCCAAGTGTGGTCTGTTTCTTCCCCTTACCCTCCCAAATCTTAAGAATGAGATAAATACCCGAAAATTTTGGAGGAGACGGGGTGATCGCAATCTCCGGGCATACACAACATACCAAATTTGGCACTTAACCCACACATGTTGACCAAAATGGCGGAATTGTTCACAGCCTGTTTACATGTTTCCGGATATTTTTAAACGATCTACAATCATTCCAATACACAAAGCAAACAAAAATCCCGATTTACCTCAAAATTACAGACCCATAAATTTATTACCCACAATTGGAAAACTTCTGGAAAAAATTCTTCACCAAAAATTGACACAACACCTTTTGGACAATGACACATTAATATTACAACAATTTGGCTTCCGGGCAGAACACTCCACTACACAACAACTTCTACGAGTAATCGATAAAGTCCAGCATGGTTGGGCAAACAAACACCAGTCCGCCATGGTCACTCTAGATATAGAGAAGGCGTTTGACGACGTGCTGCTTTATCGATTACATCAAATTAAGACACCGACATATTTGATCAAAATTCTGCAAAAGTTTTCCGTCATGGTCAACAACACACTCTCTGACACAAAACATCAACACTGTGTCGTACCGCAGGGCAGCCCTCTGGGACCACTATTGTTTAATGTGTTCATTAATACAATCCCCATCAACACGGTTCCTAGAGTAACAACTGCCCTGTTTGCAGACGATACTGCAATCGTAGCCACATCACGTTCACAACAACTCGTACACACACTTTTACAAGACACCCATAACATTCCACCTCGAGACATGGGGGACTGGGGCGATTGCCTTCAAGAACCATTACAGCACACCACTCATTCAAAATTTAATACACAACAATGCACTGATTCCCTGGAAGCAGTCCTTAAAATACCTAGGTGTCAAACTGGATGAAAAACTCCGGTTTGAGGAACACCTTAACACCGTCAAGGCAACTGCTTTCAGGAAAACCATACAACTCTCTTGGATTACAAAACATCTTAACACTGAAACACGGACTTTAATGTACACTTCTTTCATCAGACCTACACTAACATACGCCTGCCCAGTCTGGGCTCATAACAAGACACAACACTTGAAAAAACTCACCGCCTTCGAAAACAAACTTCTCCGGAAGCTACATCACACGCCACGTTACATGAACAATGTTCAACTACACGAAACAGCACGACTCCGCGAAGCCATTACAACACATATCACTAAACTCAGTCGAAATTTTAAAGAGAGGGCGAAGCTTTCGGACAACTTTGAGGTTAAGCAAATGCTCATCTCAAAATTCTCGTCTAAAACAACTGCGGCCTCTTTAAATCAACTCTAAATTTAATTCCCTCACACTGCATGGTCTAAATTTTAGTCTAAATTCTTCATCAAAATTCAAAATTTAATTGTGGTAGTTATAAGCCCATAGATCTAAGCACCCCCTGTAATTTGTATTGTTATCCTATATTTATATGTTATGTTTATTATTATGCTTGTTATTTTATTGTTTTTTTACTCTCTAATTGTTATCTCTGTGAGAAGTTTAGTTTTAAAAATTTCAGTTAGTTTAGTTCTGTTAATATAGGTTTAGTTAGGTTAGGAATTAGGATTAGGAATTAGATATAAGTTATGTTAGGATAAGCCCTTTCGAAAATTATAAATCCAAAATTATTAAAATTAATCACGGTAAGGGTTTACTTTAGGGTAAATCGGGAAAAATCGGGAAGTGGGCTGTTTTTTTATTTCTTTTTAATTCTTTGTAGATGTAGTTTTTTCAGCCGAGTCCAAAAATGTATATCTTAACTTTGAGAAACATAAGGAGAAGAAGTTGTGCCCCCTTAAAATTTCTCTCATATCGGACGTACAACTCGCTCAAAACCTGCTTTTCTGGGTAGATTTTGGTAAACCAACAACCACAATCAATTTATAATAATGTAAACTTACGATTTGAGTAGTAAAAATGCGAATTTTATATCTTTTTCTTTACATTAATATTTCATTTTAAGGTTATGTACAGTTCATTGTTCCGCCGAAACTGACGGACATGCAAACTGAACACTTTATTTAGTTATCTGTGATTATTAGGGTTGCCAACTGGTCACATCATAATCGGAAAACCAATCTAATTCTCACGGAAAATATGTGAATACATAAAGTACGATATAAATAAAAATAATTATATTTCTGAAATTAACTATATTAATAAAACAAATGTGTATGTTAAGAGGTTAAACAGTTAACATTTACATTTAAATTACCATGTACTTAATTTCTAGTTGATTTTCACAGTCCCAATAAGTTCACTGATTTTTTTGAAACCTCTTATATTTACGTCCTAGTAATTGCTACTGTTATTTCCATTTGTGTTCTATAGTGCTATTAGGGTGTTTAAAGTGAAAGTATGTGCTAACATGACAAAGAATCCCGCTTCCTATGCATTCATGACAGCTTCGCCATCACCTAATCTACTGCGGCTAAAACTACTACCCGGTCTCAAGGGGGAGGACCTTGACGCAACCAGGCAACCGAGCCACCGTAACTGCTTCCTATGCATTCATGACGGCTTCGCCTTCACCTTATCCGTTGCAGGTAAAACTACTGCCCGGTCTAAGGGGGGACCTTAACCTCACCCTAATCTAACCATAAGCAAGCGAGCCGGCTGTGGTCGATGGCTTCGCTTCGCTCCGCTATCGACCACAGCAACTGCTTCCAATGCATTCATGACGGCTTCGCCTTCACCTTATCCGTTGCAGGTAAAACTACTGGCCGGTCTAAGGGGGCACCTTAACCTCACCTTAATCAAGCATAAGCAAGCAAGCCACCGAATCTGCGTCCTATGCATTCATGACGGCTTCGCCTTCACTTTATCCGTTGCAGCTTAAACTACTGGCCGGTCTAAGGGGGGACCTTAACCTCACCCTAATCTAACCATTAGCAAGCCACCGTAACTGCTTCCTATGTATTCATAACAGCTTCGCCTTCACCTTATCCGCTGCAGGTAAAACTACTGGCCGGTCTAAGGGGGCATCTTAACCTCACCCTAATCTAAGCATAAACAAGCGAGCCAGCGTAACTACTTCCTATATTCGCTTCGCTTCGCCATCAACCACAGTGAGCCACCGTAACTACTTCCTATGCATCCATGACAGCTTTGCCTTCACCTAATCCGCTGCGGGTAAAACTACCAGTCGGTCTAAAGCGGGGGGGCTTAACCTCACCCTAACTTAATAATAAGCGACCAGGCTCGCTCTGCTCCGCCATTGACCACATCGAGCCCATATAACTACTTCCTATGTATTAATGACGGCTTCACCATCACCTAATCTACTGCGGGTAAAACTACTATCTGGTCTAAAGGGGGGCAAATGTAACCTCACCCTAACCTAAGCATAAGCACCTACCATTTGCAACCATTAACTGGTAGGTAATGATGAATTAAACTAATCGCCCAGGTTTGTTCACTATTTTATTCACAACCGTACGTTTTTTGTTAAAGCATTAAAGTCAAATCAAATTAAATAAACGTTAGTTCATGAAATGCGAGCTGTTTGTTTTAAAACCAACTTATAGCAACCATGCAAATACATATTACGGATAGCTATACTGAATATTTTTACTAATTACTAATATATAACTATAAAATCAAATATTGTATGCACCATGGGAGATATTCTTGTTCTTCACCCTGGGTTGACTTACAAACCCCGGGCCAGAGGACCTCCATATCTCCCTTAATGCATAAATATCTATTACATTGCCATTTACTCATTGACTAAAGTCCCTAATTTTTACCAGATGAATTTGTGTCGTTAGGATCCAGGTTAAAGATACATGCGTGTGTTTATGTTTGGTAGGGGCACCTTTTCCCAAAAAAAAAATAGAAACACCCACAAAACTGGGGCACAAATAAAAAAATAGTAAATAGATTTACAACAGAACAATTTAAAATTCGTGTCAATTGTTAATGCACATAAGTAATCTAGGGTTAACGCAATGATAGTTCACAGATAACTTTATAGAGTGTTTATTTCGACACGCCACTCCTTCAGTTGCGGTGGGACGATGAACTAATGAAAATACGCATTTTTAACATGACCTTAAAATGTGAATTTTCATGAAGAATCGGATATAAAAATCGCACTTTCACCACTTAAATCGTAAGTTAAAATCATTATTAGTCGATTGTAGTTGTTAGTTTACAAGTTATTTTACACAGAAACTCGTAGTTTGTGCGAGTTGTCCGTCGAAAATGGAAACTTTAAGGGGGCATAACTTTTCCCCCTTACGTTTCCGCGGGTTAAAACGTACATTTCTGAACTCGGCTCAAAAAACTATGTCTTCAAAACAAATTTCAGCCCCCGGGTCCATTTACCCTAAAGTAAACACCAGCCTTAATCACAATATTAGAGTAAGTTAATTCTGAAGTAAGGTTTGAATGAATGTACTTCAAAAATATTATGAAAATAAAAACACTGAACGGCAACAGCGAGGCCTTGCCACCTGACAGTGACAGCTTCTGACTACCGACGAAACATAGCTCATTTTATAAAAAGAAAAGGAATGTAAGTATGAAGTTGATGGTAATGGTTAACCTTGAAGAAAAATAATTAAATTCGTCGAAATGAAACGCCGGTGGTTGTTGCAGGTGGGCCAGTCGGAACACCTGGCAGCAGGTGTGATGTAGTGGTGGGTGGCAGTTTGGCTGGAGTAATCCTCCAGGTATGGTCGGCAGGTGCTGCGGGACGCCTCGTCGGCGGAGCACTCGCTGCGCGGTGAGCCTGAAGGTGATTATACCTTGGTGCAGGGGTGATCCTCGCAGGAGGTAGGTAGGTGCTGCGGAACGTCTGGTGGCGACACAGCTGCTGCTCGCAGGAGGGCCAGACGGGACAGTAGGTGTGACGCACTCCTGGAAGTGGTTGTGTCCGATGGTGATGGACTATTCGGGTGCCACGACGAGAATACCTGCTCGTAGACAGGTTTATGACACACGGTAGCGTTCATGGGGCACTTATCACCATGTATCGCCTCTTTTCGCGGGGCACTTACACCATATATTCGATTGTTCGTTACATGCGGTTATAAGTCAGGTATCGCGGCCCGTTATCGTGGTCGCTATGGTGGTAGTTGTGGTGGTCTGGGGTTGCCTTCCGTAGGCAGGGAGGCGGCTGCTTGCGGCATTCAGAATAGCTGGTGCGACATGTGTAGTGGCTGTTGCGGCAACTTGAGACGACGGATAGTTTCAGGTGGGCTGGAGGATAGCACTTTCTCTGGCGTATTCTTCTGAGTTCGACGTAGGTTGAAGGTGCAGGATTCTGAGGAGCCACAAAAACGGCTTTGTTCAAGTTGGACAGCCCCGGTGAGTCCCTATTTATAGCTAGAGGGTGCGCAGCTGTGGCTGGCGGTGGCTTGTTCCCAAGCTTGGTTCGGGCACATTCCGGGTAACGACTGGCAGACGTCGTTTTGGAGGCCTATGGATACCCACGTGTTTTGCATATGGTGCTGGGTATAGCTCAGGGAGTTTGATTGTGGATGAAATATGTAGTCGTATTTTTTAACTTGTGTTTATTACATTGTTAAATTGCAATAACTTTACAAATGTGGCTTGCACATACATACACGGACCCTAATACATTTCAGAACTAATAACAACAAACATTTTCAAGGCCATACTAGGCCTAGCTAGTTTATACAGGATGTTCTGAATTAAAGAACATCTGCCTCTAAAGGACTTAAAATATTTTACATTAATAGTGGCATATCTAATTGAGCTACAGAATTGAGAATTTTTTTATCTCCTTCCCCATGTTCTTGACGAATTTATAGATCATCAAATCTCAGAGAATGAAGCAGAAATTGTACGCTCATAGTTTGATTTTTCAATTTTGAGTAAGAATAACCAGGCATGTATAGTTTTAATTATGCTTGAATTCCTCGCATTCATGCTCAATAAAGCAATAATTTCTTTCCATTTAAGTAAGCAATAAAGTTTTCACGTTTCCTCCTCAGCTCATTAGCGATTTTAAATTGATCGTGTTATAATTGAAATGACAATTATTACGACCGCAATTAAACGGTAATCACCCAGTAGTTTTCTCCTTTTTGGCATGTGTTCATAACATCGACGCCGAATCGATTAGCGAGATAGTGAGAGCGAGACAGCACGAAGGAAATGTTAAATGTTTTAATTCACCAAGCCAGATGAAATCGTTGAATATTTCACTAAATTAAACTAATTGCGACGAAATAATAAAAACGCGATAGAATGTGATCTGCTAACCTAAATTCATCTCGCTTATTGATGTTCGTAAAAATAATAAGTAAACAGGTTCCGTTGAGGAGGCATACATTCGTAATTATATTCAGATGGTTGATGTTGAATCGCGATCGATTCACTTTTCTCCGAGTTTAAAAATGGTAAATATCTCATGCGAGAGAGTAATAACGTTTCCGTTGCGATATTTAAATTCAATGTTAATTGAAAATGTGATAACGAAGTGTGTTGAAATAAAATTCTCGAGATTTATCGACGCCGTTTTGCAAAATTGTTCCACGTTTCCGCTACGCTGAAACTTTCAATTTGCCAGATGATGTGGTGATAGCTGCAGATCTATGGAACTAATACATTATTCATAAAACAAGTTTGTAAATTATAATTAATAAATCAAAAACAATACATAAAATAATAATTATAATTTAATTTAATTAATTTTAAATGAAAGAGCTTATGACATTTTTACTACAATTTAGACAACAAATACAACGTTTAATGTCTATTACAAACAGTACTGAAAGAAAGATTTTAATTAAAACGTTAGATTTTGATCTCAATTATCAATATGTAAAACTTCGGTTACTAGCACTAAATAAATATTATTATTATTAAAAACTGTTAGCTGAAAGTATAACATGAAATTCTCTGTGTGGTCTCTGTACGGCATCCAAAGTCGTGACTTATGAAATCGATTAGTAACTTTTTCCAACCACGTCATCACACTAATTGCTTTCGTCTTTCTTTTTCTCGCTATGTGGTACAATGTGGATTTAATAACTTCATACATGTGGATGCTGTAATTGGATTAATTATATTTTATTGGAATAATGTTGATGCGACGGGATGATAGATTACGTGGAGGTTTTTGCTCCTATTATGTTTACACAGGTAATGTATACTTTGTGTGTAACGTTCTGTAGAATTGCTACGAATTAATTTCCCTGTTATTCTCTTCATCCGACGTCGTTACAGCCCATGATATATCGGTGTTGCAATGAAGTAAAACTAAAAAATAAACTTGATTGCGTTTCTTTATGCGGAATGGGATTCTAGCGTAATTTAATTATTGGGAACTTCTATTTTATAATTTGATTATCTTCATTGAGTAATTATATTTTCTTATGATTATTTTAATGCAGTAATTTATCTCCAAGCAATTGCAACATTTATCCCAACTAATTAATGTGTATCAATTTTTAGGCCACAACTACTTAATACTAAATGTATGGAATTTGTTAAGTCTCTAGCGCTATCTCTGCGAATATTGCAAAATGAAAAATATGAAAAATAATAAAAACTTTAGTCATTGTGTCATTAGAAAATTATTTCCAAACAGAATAATAAAAATAATTTCTACAATCTGTTTATCTGGGGATTCTCTACAATCATAAAAATTTTATGTAACTTTTATCATTGCATAATTATAGAGTTCTTGTTTTTTCTATATCACCCATCAATTGTCTATTCCTAGACGTAGGTATATTTCATTCCTATAGACCAGGGGTGGCGAATCTATGGCACGCGTGCCAGAGGTGGCAACGTTTACGCGAGCGTATTTCGCCCTCAGAAAAAAAAACATGTAGACAACACTCTTATAATTCGTCTAATACGAGAGTGAGACTGTTAAATTCTGAAATTGTTGCAAATCTATTTAGAATGGCCAGTGAAAAGAAAAAGCAAACATTATTTGACTCAACTAGCAACAGAGATTTGTAGGCATGACCAATGAAGGTAATAAGGCAGTATGTATTTTATGTTCCGGCTTAGTCGTATGCAGCACATCGTCAGTGGAACGACTTTATGAGACAAATTATAAAAAAATGGTGATGTGGCCATCATGTTACTTTCTCCGACTTGATGGTATAATTTATAATTACGCTTTCGTGGTTTATTTTTAATTTAAATCATGTTTTAAATGTACATCGAACGTTTGTAGACTCGGATGAATCTGACGTTTAAAACGTCAAAATTATGAAAGATGCAAGAATTATACTGCAAACTTAAAAGCTGAGTTTACTCAAAAACTAAAGAGATTTCGGAAAAAACTTATTCTTTACAAGTTGTTCACTTTGGAATTCTCTACAGTTATTATTCATGTAAATTTGCTGTAACTATTATCGTTTCATAATTATAAACCAAAAATGAAAAAAAAAATTATTTTTTTTATCGAATAACAATGATTTTATGAAAAATATTTTCAAACAAAAGATTTTTTCATTGTCTTTAATATCCATTTAAATGATTTTTTGATATTTTTCATTTTTACAAAAACATTGGAAAAAAACCAAAAACAGTAAGGTACGAAATTTTACCAAAAGCTTTTCAGTTCTTCAGATTATCAAATAAGACTTATGTTCAAAGTTTCATATCAATTGCTCTATTAGTTTTTGAGATACAACGCACACAGCCAGGCACACACTCACACACAGACACATTTTTTTTTACTTTCTCCGTTACGAAGTACGAGAAAGTATTGTGATGGCGATTTTTTTTTCAACATTTTTTTTACGGAAATATCTAGGGTCCCTAGATGCCATTTCAGCAATTTCTGGGAAAAAAAATTGTGTCTGTGTGTGTGCGCTGTATCTCAAAAACTAATAGAGCAATTGATATGAAACTTTGAACATGCGTCTTATTTGATAATCCGAAGAATTGAAAAGCTTTTGGTAAAATTTCGTACACCGGAAGTGTGTGGTTACCTTTACTGTTTTTTGTTTTTTGCCAATATTTTCTTAAATATGAAAAATATCACAAAAACATCTAAACAAACATTGAAGACAACAAATAAATTAACATCTTTTTCTTGAAAATATTTTTCATAAAATCATTGCTATTCGAGAAAAAAATTTTTTTTTTTCAATTTTTGGTTTATAATTATGAAACGATAAGAGTTACAGCAAATTTGTGTGAATAATAATTGTAGAGAATACCAAAATGAACAACTTCTAAAGAATAGGTTTTTTTCGAAATCTTGTTAGTTTTTGAGTAAACCGAGTTTTTGAATTTGAATTATTATTTTTCCGTTTCATAATTTTGAAGTTTTAAACGTCAGTTTCATCCGAGTTTACGCAACGCTCGATGTACATTTAAAATATGATTTCAATAAACCATGAAAACGTAAATATAAATGGCTATGATACCATCAAGTCGGAGAAAGTAACATGATGGCCACATCACCATTTTTATTTTCCAGAAATTGTTGAAATGGCATCTAGGGACGCAAAATGGATATTTCCGTAAAAAAAAATTTTGAAAAAAAAATCACGATCATTTCTCGTACTTAACTAAGGAAGAAAGTAAAAAGTAAGGAAGAAGAAAGAGAATTTATTGCTCGAGCAATGGAAATGTTCAATTCACATCTTCAGTTAAATGTATTGACGGTCGTTCAAATATAACTGCTGCAATTTTTTGTGCTCAAACGTTATTGTCAAACACAGGAAAACCTTTTAGTGATGTAGAATACATTAAAAAAGCTTTGTTAAAATTCGCAACAGTTCTGTTTTAAGATTTTGAATAAAAAAACATGTTTTTTTCGAATACTAAAGATTTCGCTAGAAATACAAGATAGAACCTTAGAAATTGCTGAAAATGGTATTAGACATACAATCTTCAATCAAGTTTGAATTTTCTCTGTTTTGATGAGAGTATCAACATAACGAGATCAGCTCGCTTAGCAATTTTTATTCGATATTGTGTGGGAAATAAAATCAAAGAAGAATTGACAAGTTTAACTTCTTTAGCAACAACAATAAAAGTAGAGCTGTTGTAAATGCACTTGCTGAAAGAGAAGTAGATCTTTTCAAGATTGTATCAGTAACTGCAAAAAGTCAAGATGGCGAATCTCGAGGAGGATGTCGAGGCTGTCTGACTAGACATTTTATGTGATAAATGTAGATCTAAAGTGGTCGATTATGTAAAGTGTGATGCGTGTAACTGCAGCTTTCACCCATCATGCCTAAAACAGTACATGAAGACCACAAACAGAGGGAAATGCCTCTCCAGGAAGTTGCAGAAAAAGAGGACACCGGTGAGTCCATTTTACGTTTGTTATCTCCCGAAAGTGAAATCCATAATCTTAAACGAGAGAACGACACATTACGTCACCTAGTTAGAGAAATGGAACATAAAAACAAGATAATGTTGGATCACATCAACTTACCTTAAGATAAATTTAATATACAGGAAAATAAAGAACACAAAACCTATTCATCTAAACCAGGGGTCTCCAAACTTTTTCCATCGCGGGCCATATATATAATTCGTCATAACCTAGTGGGCCAAGGTATAATCAATTTTATAACTAATTTCAAAACCTATAACAAAAAATCGTTGTAGAATTTTAAAATGTGACATTTACGAAAAATGTAATTGCTTGTCGTGGGCCGGATTCGTCGAGGTCGCGGGCCGCATTTGGCCCGCGGGCCGTAGTTTGGAGACCCCTGATCAAACTATAGGTTTCTGCAAAGAAACATAAGAATGAACCTGTTAACTCAAACACCAGATGTCCAACTTCACAGTCCAGAAATCAGTATGATCAAAGGATAAACTAATGTCTGTCGTGCCATTAGTTTCTGTAGATGTGCAACAGATGTCTCCGATATGTCCAAAACAATTAAATCAACCAGACCGAATTGCTAATATCGACAAAAATATTGTAATCGCAGCGATATCAACGAATCTGCAAAAAAATCGATGACTGCAGAGCAAGGAATTAATCCCAATGTTGCGGCTCGTAAGAAAAATATTAATAAAAATAGGATAATATGTACTGGCAGTAATATGAAATCTTCACTTAAGGCCGAATCTTAAAAAGCTTGGATTTTTATAGGCAACGCCAATAAATCCATTTGCGTTACCGATATTGTTGATCATGTGTCATAGTTAATTAACACTAAAGTATTTATTTCTAAAAAACTCGATACATTTTCTGCAAGAAAAGCGTATTTTGGAATAGGCGTTGATTTATCAGTACACGAAATAATCATGAAGCCGTCCCACTGGCCCCAAAATTTTATACTTGATCGCTTTATTTTTCGAAGACGTAATAGAAACTTCTAGCTTAAATAAAAAAATAGACATTCTTCATATCACGCAGTACAATTTAAATTGAAACTTCTATTTATAAACTTGCGATCGATTAGAAATAAAATGCTTCAATTAGAAGCACATATCATTAATGTAAATATTCCATACAAGTTTATCGCCGTACAAGGAACATTGGTTACAGCAATTTGAAATGTACTTACAATAAAAAAACTATAAGGTTGCGGATAGTTTTTGCAGGGCAACCCCTTATGGAGGCTCAGTAATTTTTGCCAATGAAACTCAGGTTGATTTAAGTGTCATGAATCACCTAAACGTATTTTCCGTGGAACATGTATGTGAATTATCAATCACAAAAATCATTCTTATTAATCTATATCGCCCACCATCGGGCGATATTATAAATTCATTGAAAATATGGATTCTTTGTTATCTACGAGGGTTGGGGCATAAGTAATGGCAACTTTCTTTTTTCTTGTAGATATATGAACGGATCACAAACGTATGTGTCGTGTGGAAGGCATAGTGTGGAGGCATAGTGTGTATGCAGAACATCAGATGGCTCTGTGATAGCGAGTGTCGTGCGAGATAGAAGTAACCCGTGTTGAGCAGCGCGCTTACATCAAAATAGCTGTTCTCCGAGGGAGAAATGCGATGGAATGTTACAGTGAATTAGTAGAAGCCCTTGGAAATAATGTCCTACCATATCGTACAGTAGCACGGTGGCTAGGAACGTTTCAGCAAGGACGTGTGTCAACCAGTGATGAGCAACATTCGGGACAACCGGTGAGTGTACGGACCGACTTGTCACGTGCCGTCATCGAGCAGCTCATGGATGAAGATAGACGATGGACGTTACTGGAGTAAGAGAGGGCAAGTGGCATCGAGAAACGCACCGTCCACAGGATATTGCGTAATGAGCTACAGCTATGCAAAATTGCTTCGCGGTGGGTACCGTATGCACTGACGGAAGTTCAAAGGTGGGTGCGCTATGCAATATGCTCCGAACACTTTGTACGCTAGCTACAGGACGGCGATCAATTCTTGTCACGAATAATCGCCATCGATGAATTTTGGGCCAGGGCATACGAACCAGAACTAAAACGTCAGCCCGGGGAGTGATGACATCCTGAATCACAAAGGTACCAGTTCCGTGAGAATCCTTCCCCAATCAAATTGAGGGTAATCGTCGCGTATAACGTCAGGGGTGTCATTGTTTGCCACTTTGTTTCTCATGGCAAAACAGTGACCGCACAGTGCTACAGGGACTTCTTGGTGCGACAGGTATGACGTGGCGTTCGGGACAAACGTCCGGATCTTGTAGACAGTGCAATACTCCTGCACGACAATGCAAGACGACATAAAGCAGGGTGTGTACGGCAGCTACTCCGACGTTGGGGATGGGAAGAATGGAAGCATCCTCCTTACTCTTCTGACCTTTCGCCCTGTGACTTTGATCTCATTCCCAAGATTAAGGAACCAATACGTGGTAGGCGGTTTGCAACACGAGAGGGCATTGCTAATGCTGTGCGCCAAGAGATTCACACATGGTACGGCAAATGCTGAGGCTGATGGAATTCAGCACTTCCCACATCGTTGGCAGCGTGTGGTGACAGGGGACTACATTGAGGGTCTTTAGGCCCAGGTTTGTCATGTCAACTTTATGTGTACTGTGTTATCATTATTTTGCACGGTGGCGGCCATGTTGCCCTGTATACTACCGTAATAAATTATGGTGTTACGATATTTCAGTGCTATATATTATCCACACATGTAGTTAAGACCTTGTCCTTTCGTCTGTATATGTCACATTTTCCAACCGAAGTGGTATCTTCAAGAAAAAAAATAGTTGCCTTGACTTTTGCCCCAGCCCTCGTATATTTAGTCTGAAAGGTAGTAAAATTATCATAGAAGGTGAATTTAATGTCCATTTTAAAATGATAAATGACAATGATACCAAAATTCTTACAGGCCTTATGATCAGCTATGGTCTCACCCACATAGTTTCATTCGATACGAGAAACAATAAACAACTCGACTATGTTTTCAACTTGGACAATGAAGTCATTCACGTATGGCCCGTACATTGGGGACTTGCCGACTATGCAGGAATTGGAATTGATGTATCTGATACTATCAAATATGGGAAACTGTAATTGGGATTTTTTGAAGGACTCAAACCTACATTTGAATGCAAAATGCGAACTGTTCCTAAACCATCTAGAGACGGCATTTGAATCTGCATTCCCTGAAAAATCTTTTAAAAACGAACCCAAAAATCTGCCCAAACTACAAAACCAAAGGAAAACCTTGCAATTCCTTGCTGAAGTTCACCAACGAAACCCGGACAGTGCGTAGATAAACAGTGAACTAAAACGTCTTCGGAAAGTGTATAGTGCATCACTTAAGGTAGCTAAAATCAGTGCAACGGACAATTTTATTCGGTGATCCGGCTATACACCCAAGGTGATGTGGCAACCATCCGTGACAACCAAACTCACCACCCTTATAATTTGAATGCAAGTGATCTAAACAGTTTTTTTGCTTCATCAGCTGAAAATATTGCAACAACTATTACTAACTGTGATATCGATCCAATAAACTATTTTAATAATTTTAAAATGTCATGTTTTGTCCCCGATTTAAAATTTAATTAAATCTTCGAAATTAGTATTCGTAATGTAATAGATGGCCAAAAAAATCTGCGGCTAACGATGTATATGAACTATCGCTGGATATAATAATTTGTATCAAGGACTCAATTGTGCCTCACATTTACAAACTAGTAAATAAATGCATGAGAAGTAGTACTTTCCCCGACTGTCTGAAGATTGCAAAAATTATTCCTATATTCAAAAATAGTAATAAGGAAGATCCTAACAACTATCGACCTATTACATTACTGCCTATTATATCAAAATGTTTTGAAAAAAGAATGCATAAACAACTCTACTCGCATTTTGAAAAAAATAACAAACTTCACAATTCAATATGGATTCAGACAGGGAAAGACTATCGGAGATGCAATCGGGGATAACTGTATGTGTAGTATTAACGATAAAAAATACCAAAATGCTATGTTCTAAGACCTATCAAAGGCGCTCGACTGTGTATCCCACATAATTTTGCTACGGAAACTATATATGTATAATATACATCCCACGAGCTGTAGACTGATATTATCCTATTTGTGTCGATCAATGAACAAGTATTCTGGGGCCATTGCTGTTCTTAAATTTTATTAATGATTTTCCCCGTATCTTTAACAAAAGTAAAATAGTGCTATTTGCGGTTGACTCCACAATTTTAACGACAAGCCATAATCTCCAGACTACTCTAAGTGAGGTTGCACGGTCGACGGCCAGTAAGTGGTTTCAATGTAATAAGTTGAGACTTAATGAAGGGGAAACTTCTAATATTATGTTTAGCTTGAGATCCTTTAATAAACCTGATAATAGTAGCTTTAGCGACTCCTCTAAATTCTTGGGAGTGTATATAGATTTTAAATTGTTGTGGCATGAACACGGCAGGCAACTATCCACCCGACTAAACAAAAATATGTTTCTGCTTCGCAATCTTAGCAGCAACGTATCAAACTTTGTTCTCGAAACAGCTTATTTTGCTATGTTTCAAAGCCATCGGATCATGGTATCCGTGTCCGGGACAAAGTGCCGAATGTCCAAAGTGCCGAATCGGTATTTTGCCCAAAGTGCCGAATTTCATACTACCGATCAAGCCCAATGTGCCGAACGACGCCAAGCGACGTCGCATCGTTCGTAAACAAGGCGTCGGAGTCGAATGCGATTCGGCACTTTGGACATTCGGCACTTTGTCCTCGCGCCGACCTCTCAGTAGGGCCCAAACTGCCGAAAGCACGCCGATTCGGCACTTTGGTCCTCGCATGCACCTACCTGTAAGGCACAAAATGCCGAATATTTACGTTTAAAACAAAAATACAATTTGTTTTATTTTAAATTAAAAAAAAACATTGATAAAATTGTATGTATTATCAAAAATAATTTTCGCACATTACGAACATTCATGTGCATTCGGCATTTTGGGCCTTATTCATAGGTGCGTGCGAGGACGTTCCGTCGAATGACCAAAGTGCCGATTCGCATTCGGCTCCGACGCCTTGTTTACGAACACACCTATATTAGATGGTGATAAGTACTTATCAATTCCTTAATTCTTCAAAATTAAGTTAATTACAGTTCTCTTCAAGTGCACTCGGTACTGATTATCTCGCGTAAATTTGAAAAATGGCCAAAGCATGCCGTTATTAGTTCACTTGCTTCGATTTTATAATGTTGTCACAACTACTTTATCACGTTAGAAACGGAATACCAATTTGCCGTTCGATCGAAAACGATGTGATAAATTTTCACGGCGTAGTTATCACCGTGATAAAAATAGAATAGGGCCCATTATCAACCTGACATTAAATATTTCTCATCCAAGATGCAGCAAAAAAAATCGCATTAATAAACTAACTTAACTTACAAATAATTTCACTTTAATCTTTAAGAATTTTAATGTTGATTTTATTTATTTTTTTTATAATATTCTGCAAACGTTTGTTTTTATTTTGTTTGTATTCGTTGCGTTTTTTATATCAACAATAGCTCGGCACATCAGCAATTTTATAAAGTTAGATTGTATTTTTTTGGCACCCATGCTGAAAAAGGATCGCCACCGCTGCTATAGACCAAGGAAGTGAAACAATTTTTA
Source organism: Ocypus olens (assembly GCA_910593695.2). Taxonomy (NCBI): domain Eukaryota; kingdom Metazoa; phylum Arthropoda; class Insecta; order Coleoptera; family Staphylinidae; genus Ocypus; species Ocypus olens. The sequence continues at coordinate 42,440,515 of OU343060.1, forward strand.
TTATTTTTTAATTATTTTGTCTGAAACATCGAGTTTATAACATATTTATTATTTAAAAAAAATGTTAAGGGAAACACCCACTTCTGGTTTTATTCATTTACCTAGAGCTCTTTAGTTCTTCAGATTGTCAAAGCCTAAAGTTAACATTTACTTTAAAAATAGTTTAAACGGATATTTAGATTATGAAAAAAAAGTCATCAAAGGATGTATCTTGTTCTTTAAGTTTGAAAATGATCAGCTAATGATCGAAACTCGAGTCACTAAAAATTAAGTGTGATATTAAAAAAGAAATGGTTTTATTTAAAGTTCCGAAATGTATCATGAAGTTACGAATTAACCATCAATCAATTAATTAAAATATCCCGTTTGTGAAAAAAAATATATACTGGGTGACACTGAAGTATCAACGTAACTTTTTGGCCCTCTCAAGCGCCGCATCCACGTTTGTGGACACGTTTTTTTTTTCTATTTATTTCCAAAAATATCAGTTACATTCTTATAGAAGTGATCTTAGTACACATTTGTGGATATTATTTTCGCTAGTTATTCATAGATGGCTGTAGTTGTACTGAATTACATCTTATAATCGTTTGTGTCTCCATGTGCTCTGTGTGCTTGTAGTTAGTTTGTGTCATGTTACTTTCTCCGATGGTATCATTATTTATACTTACACTTTCATGGTTTATTTTCTATTTAAATCATATTTTAAATGTACAAGCGTTTTGTAGGCTCGCATAAAACTAACGTTTAAAACGTCATAATTATAAAAGATGGAAAAGTTATACTTTAAATTCAAAAGCTCAGTTTACTGAAAAACTAAAGAGATTTCGAGAAAAACTGAATCTCTATAAGTTGTTGATTTTGGCATTATCTGCAATTATTATGAACATACATTTTCTATAACTATTATCGTTACATAATTATAAACCAAAAACGAAAAAAAAAAAATTTCTTGAATAACAATGATTTTATGAAAAATGTTTTCAAACAAAATAAGCTCAATTCTTGTTGTCTTCGATATTTGTTTAAAGGTTTTTGTGATATTTTTCATATTTAGGAAAATATTGGCAAAAAACAAAAAACAGGTAAAGTATATTTATTTTTGATAAAAATAAATGTACTTTACTCTATAGCAAAATTAATATTTTTTGAGAAATCTAGTAAACCATTGAAAAAATTAGATATCTGAAGGTTGCATTTCAGATTTTAGATCATGTAGAACTTTTTATGAAGAATAACATTTTTTCCTAAATTTAACAATAAAGAAGTTTTCCATATTGTTCCAACTTACAGAGACATACTGTATAATCACTGAATAAAATCTTCCCTTTAAAAAATAAAATTACTAAATTTTTTAGTTAAAAATTTACTTGAACTTTCCAATCAATTAAAATCAATAACCACCCCTAAAGGCTCAAAACTTGTTTCGTTTGATGTCACCAGCATGTTTTCAAATATCCCAACTAATGAATGCCTCGAAATTATCCAGAATATGTTAGATACATTAAATATTGATATCATTACTAAATCAGAACTTTATGAGGCATTCGAAGTGTGTTTACAACAAAATTATCATCATTGAATCATCAATTAATTCTACTCATTTGAAGAATTTATAAACTGCACTTCACCTAATATGGATTTCCCATAATATTTTAAGTATTTTAACATATTAATATGTGTCACGATTCGAATGTATTCTGTGTATATTGTTTTACTTCGTCTGTGATACGCTTATAATATTTTATTTATATAATTTTATTTTAAACATTATGTAATGTTCTGTAATTATAGTAATACGAACTTACCCGTACTCCATGACCTGTGTAAAGCGCCAATAAAGAATTATTATTATTATTATATTCAATTCTACCAATAAACTACAGGACTAGCAATGGGTTCGCCTTTAAGCCAACTATTAGCAGAATTATTCATGGCACATTTAGAAGAAAACATTTTTAACTTAGATGTCACAAAAAAACATATGCCATTTTGGCATCGATATAATAATAATAATAATAATAATTTAATAATAATCATTTATTGGGTGTTAATACATGGAACATGTTTACACAGGTCAGATATAACGGTACATTTTTATTGTATTTTACATCAAATATAAAAATAAAATTACCAGGCGCGAGCACAACATATTAAAAACAAGTGTATTATCAATAAAATCAATAAAATACATGTAAGTAAATAAACAGTTTACCAATTTGGTTTGAACATTAATAAATAAAAAATTATCATTTAAATTATTTAAGCACTTATAATCAAATCGGCGTAGTCGTTAGAAATACACTCTTCTAAACTATAGAATGCCCTTGTAACGAAGTACTTTTTTAAGACTTGCCTGAGTTTCGCCATTGGCAGCTTCTTAATTGGTTCTGGCAAAAGGTTGAAGATCTTACGACCATAATAATTAACTGAAATTCTGGATTTAGTTAAACGCGTATATTCAAGACATATGTGGTGACTCAATCGGGTAGAATAATTATGCATTTTACCATGCGACTTATATTGTGTCATATTCATACGTACGTACCAGATGCATTCGATTATGTATATACTTGGTAGTGTAAGAAGCTCTAGTTCCACAAATTCGTTTTTGACGTCATGTCGAAAGTTCAGTGACTTCATAGCTCTTAGAGCTCTTCTTTGTGCGCCGAATAGACGCTCTAAAATAGCAGAGTGGCCCCAGGCAAGGACACCATAACATATTACCGATTGTAGCAGGGCAAAATATACCGATCTTAATGCTTGTATCGATATCATATTTGATAGCTGTCTAAGTAAATAGGTTACCCTAGAGATTTTTTTAATTACAGCATCACCATGTAGCTGCCAATTAAGTTTTGGATCAAGTGTAAGTCCCAAAAATTTAGCTGAGTTTACATTATTGAGAGTTAAACTTAAATCACTTAATGAGAACACTAATTGTATTGTTTTATCATCATTTAAAGTTAGCAGGTTGGAGATGAACCATTCTGTCAAAGAACTTTGAGACTGAATGTTATTTTGCAGAGCTTGAGTAAAATTTTTGGACTTACTGAACGTTGTCGTGTCGTCAGCGAATAAAATTATATTATCAACTACTTCCGGGAGATCATTAATATAAATCAAAAAGAGCAGAGGGCCCAAAATAGATCCCTGTGGAACCCCATGATCTAGGTTTACCTTATCAGAACATTTAGAATTAATTCGTACAACTTGCTTCCTTTCGCATAAGTATGAGGTTAAAAGCCGACAGCTAGTCGGGTGGAAGTTGTAGAAATATAACTTCCTGAGAAGAACACCGTGCGAGACACAGTCGAAGGCCTTGCTCAAATCCAAGAATGCCGCTACAGTAGACATACTATCTTCAAAACCATTCAAGATATTCATAACAAGCTCCATCACTGCACCACACGTTGATCTTCCTTTTCTAAAACCATATTGTTTAGTACTTAAAATATGGTTATCCTCCAAGTAAGACAATATTTGTAAAAACATAATTTTTTCCATTATCTTAGATATAATAGGTAAGAGGGATATCGGCCGGTAGTTGTTAGGGTCGTTTTTATCGCCTTTCTCATGAATTGGAATTACAGTGGCACACTTGAGAGATTTTGGAAAAGTACCAGTCCTTATACATAAGTTTATGAGTTTAGTAAGCGGTATAAGGATGACATCAATTACATTTTTCAATAAAGAAGCAGTCATTCCATATGAATCGGCACTTTTAGAGTTAGCTGAATTATTAATTATCTCTCTCACCTGTATATATCCAACTTCACGGAATACGAACGGTTGTTTTGTTTCGAAGGGAAGCTGTTGCATGTAATCAATAGGGTCCTTGGTGTTGGATGATAATTGATTAACTAAGTTATCAGCAATACACATCAATGCACATCATTTAGTAAGCTCCCGAAATATTGATATCCTGGCAGTAAGTGAGACATGGTTTTCAAGTAGAATAAATAACAATGTAGTTTCTATTCCCGGATATAATGTTGTAAGGAAAGACAGAAAAAACAAAATAGGAGGAGGAATCTGTTTGTACGTCAAAAACTGTATAAAATATTCAAAAATTGTTACTTCTGGTGCTATAGAACAGCTGTGGATAATTTTAAACATAAATAACCGCAAGGTTGCAGTAGGTGTAATTTATAAATCTCCTAATATAAATTATAAACTTTTTTGTGATGAGTTAGAAATCTCACTTGCATCTATGTCTACTATTTGTGAGAATGTAGTGTGCCTAGGAGACATAAATATAAATATTTTAACACCCTTCAAAACCGATACTCTCTATTTTAATGACATGCTGAATTCCATTGACTTTACTCAAATTATTACAGACCCAACTCGAATTACTGATAACAGTCAAACGTTAATTGATGTAGTCATTATTTCTAATAAAACCGAGGTACACAAAGTTTTCGTAGATAACTCAATAAATTTTTCAGATCACGAAACTATTATCTGTGAATTAAAACTGGAGATTATTCATAATGCTACATATAAAACTATAAGATCATTCAAGAATTTTCATTTGGAATTATTTGACAGAGATATGCGTGCAATACCATGGCAAAATATTTTTTATATCGAAAATATTAATGACAAAATAAGTTTCTTAAATAATAATATCTTGTCTGTAGTCGATCATCATGCGCCTATAAAGACCGTAAAAATAACTCAAAAATATGCACCATGGATTACTGACAATATTAAACTTTTAATGCATCTAAGGGATAAAGCTTTAAAACGATATCACAAATCAAACAATGACAGCCACAAAACATATTACAAATCTCTTCGAAACTTAGTAACAAATACAATCCGTCTAGAAAAAAAAGCTTACTTTGAGCACGCACTTAAGGAAGCAAATGGAAAAATATTATGGAAAAAACTAAATCAACTTAACATAAAAGCAAACAAATATGTCAATGTTCCAGTGGGAATAGGGGATGTCAATCAAATAAATGACTTCTTTATTGATTGTGTTCCAGACACAGCTGATAATTGTAAGACATTGATAGATTTTTATAACAGTGAAAGTCACAGTTTAATCGGTCCTAAATTAATTTTTCGTACTGTAGATGAAACTGATATACTCAAAATCATTGATAATATCAAAACGACGTCGATTGGTACCGACCACATCAGTTCAAATACTTTAAAACTCTGTCTGCCTCATATTTTACCTTACTTAACCCATATAATAAACACTTGTATTGTTTATAATATTTTTCCTGATGCTTGGAAATCGGCTATTATTCGACCTATTGCCAAAAACTTTAATCCTAGCACTTGCGCCGATTTAAGACCTATCAGCATTCTTCCAATTCTCTCAAAAATTTTAGAAAAAGTTTTATGCAATCAGTTACGAGAATTTTTAGACCAAAATAATGTCATTCCTGAGAGTCAATCGGGTTTTAGGCCAGGTTATAGTTACACGAGCGCCTTGCTGAAGGTCACAAATGATATTTTGCAAGCATCTGATCAAGGTTTGCTTTCTGTGCACTACTAGACTTCAGCAAGGCGTTTGACACAATTAACCACGACTTATTATTGGCTATTTTGAAATTCATTGGTCTGGATGATAGCGCTTGGGCGTTGATGAGTAGTTACTTGAATGGCAGGTGGCAGGTAGTTCAGCTGGACAGCACTACATCCCAGAAAAGATTTGTTAGCAAAGGTGTCCCACAAGGTTCAATACTTGGCCCTTTGCTCTTTATAATTTATACTTCCCGTTTTAATAAAGCCATCAAAACTTGCAATAATATAATGTACGCTGACGACGTTCAAATTTACCTCTCTTTTGAAGTTAAGCAAACCTTGGAATCATTACATACTATTCAAAGAGACCTTGACGCAATTGCTGAAACTTCTTTGAATCATGGACTTGTACTTAACCCAATCAAGTCTACTATTCTGTTATTTGGTAACCAAACTAAAGTTTCTCTGCTACAAACTAGAATTAAATTAAATATAAATAGCACTGATATTCCGGTGAAATATGAGGCAAAAAATCTTGGGCTTATCATGGACAACACTTTTAAATACAACACTCAAGTTAACAATAACATAAAAAAAGCTTACGCCAACCTTAAACTCATTTATCCTCACAGACACTACTTATCTATCAAAGTGAAAACTATGCTTTGTAAAAGTTTAGTGATGTCGTGTTTTACTCATTGCATGCAAATTTACGGTCCGTCGATTACGAAATGTAATCTGAACAAAATACAAAGGCTACAAAATGGTTGCATGAGACTGATATTTGGCATAAGAAAGTTTGATCATATATCCCACAAACTTCCTGATTTAGGATGGTTGAACATGGCGAATCAAATTAAATATACTTGCGCAACTTACTTCCACAAAGTTATCAGTCTCAAGCAACCATCATATCTATACAATCTTATCACATATAGAAGCGACGTGCACCATCTAAATTTAAGACATACAAATTGTATAACTATACCTAAATATCATACAGTCCAAATGAAAAAGTCTTTCTCTTACAATATTGCCGCAATTTATAATTCAGTTCCTCATCAGTTTAAAAGTCTAAACATTAAAGTTTTTAAAAACAAATATTATTCATTCTTACTAGAAGGGCAGTAAAGATATTATGTTTAATTTTAAATATTTTCATTATCATATCATATTATTTAATTATTTTATTTATAAGAATTGATTATTTATATAATCAAGGTCCCAGTGGAAGAACAGGGAAATTTCTAATTTCGAATCCTGAACTGGCACCTTGTGGTTTTTCATAACCTGTAAATTATTTATGTATAATTTTTTATTATTTTTATTTTTGATTTTTGGTTTATTTGTATTATATGTACAGGTTATAAAAATAAAGGCCTATTATTATTATTATTATAATACTGCTGAAATGTGCATTAAACTCATTGGGAGTAATAGCAGTTGAATTTTTAAAACATTCATGTTTATTTTTAACCAAGAACCATAATCGTTTTTGGTTATTATTTGAAGCAGAAAGATATTTTTCATAAGCCTTCAGTTTGGCAATATTGATAGTATTTCGATATTCGCTCCTGTATTGAATGAAGAGGGGTTTAAAATCAGGAAATCTTAGACTGGCTTCTCGAAGCAAGAATAACTTTTCACGCATTTGTTTTATGTTGTCGTTAAACCATATTACATTAATTCGTGCTTGGGTACAGATTTTTTTGGATGGAAAACATTCATTGATAGCGGTCTTCATTAAATTCATGAACATATCAAATTTGACATCTATCTTTGTATTGACTTCTATAAAACTCCAGCTAGTAGATGCAAGTAGATTATATAGGTTAAAAATGCCTTCTTGGGTTATTGGACGTATAATTTTAGAATCACGTTTTTGTGGAATAGAGCCAACGTCACATCTAACAAGTATACCCGTATGGTCTGACAGACCTGTATGAGCAGGATGTGCCACGATAATTAGTACGCTAATATTCGAAAAAACATTGTCCAGACAGTTACCCTGTCTAGTGTTAAATTTGACAAGACCGGATAAACCGTATGAAGCAAGTAGGTCACATAGAAGAGAAGCTCTCTTGTCATCTGTATTAAAACGTACATTAAAATCTCCGCCAATTATAATAAGTTTATTTAAATCTAATCTGTCCAATAACTGAGTCAACGTGTTAATGAATACATCAAAATTACCATTAGGCGAGCGGTATATTGTTACAGTTAGAAGATTATAATCAAGGTGAAGCAATGCAGATATCTCACAATCTTTTTCAAGCGAAAGATTGTTTAAATTTGAGATGTTCTTAAATATAGAGTTGTTATGAATCATTTGCATTACTCCTCCATGTATAAAATTTTGACGGCAAAAACTAGAGGCTACGGTTAAATTATTGAAGGTGAGGGAGTTCGCCTCATCATCCTTCAACCAGTGTTCAGATAAACATACCACATTTATATTGTTATTTTCTTGTAAATATGTTTCAAGTTCATTGCATTTATTTCGCAAACTTTGAACGTTGAGAAAAAGAATGCATATTTGACTTGGAGTATGTACTGTGTGGCAGGTATTACCCGATGGATGGTTTAAGGCTTGGTCTTCTAAAAATATACCTGCTGATAGTTGCTTCAGTAGGCCAGTTTGCTGGATTTGTTAAAATATCATGATTGCTGAAATCAGCGCTAATTCTAAATGCAGTATTGAATTCGCCGATTTGTATTTTTTCAGAGGTAAAGTATGAATTACTAATTAATGAATTAATATGGGCATTCATTTCAGCTTGCGTAATATCTTTTTTTATTCTTTTAACCAAGAGCCACGTTTTTTTTTTTATGTGGATATTATTGCCTGTTTCAGTGCTACCCTGCGTCAATTAGATCAATTTTTAAACTTAATTAATAATATACACCCCAAAATTAAATTCACACTGGAACGTGAACAAAATAATCAAATTAACTTTTTAGACCTGACCTTGATCCATAATAATAACAAAATTGAATTTGATATATATAGAAAACCCACCAACGTAAATTCCACTATTCCATATAATTCCAATCACCCAATGTCGCATAAATTAGCTGCTTACCATTCAATGATATACCTAGCTTTTTCAATTCCAATATCTCCTAACAATCAAGCCATAGAACTATACAAAATTTTATACATTGCAAAAAGTAATTGTTATCCAGTCAACCTTATTCAAAATTAAATGAACAAAAAACGATATCAAATTACAATGACCCACATGTATCCTAGTCAGGAAAATTTGAACAAAGATCCATTCATTTCCCTTACATATTATGGTGAAACTACCGAAAAAATAGCTCACATTCTCCGCAAACAAAACCATCAAATCACGTTTAAACCTAGCTGCAAATTATCAAATATATTATTCAATTCAAAAGATAAAATCAATCCCTTAAAGAAATCAGGTGTTTACGAAATTTCTTGTTCCGAATGCAATAGTGTATATGTAGGACAAACCGGTCATAGTTTCGAAAAAAGATATTCTGAACATTTCCGCGCCTTTCGATTAAATCAAAATTCCAGTTCATTCTCTAACCATTCTTTAGAATGAAGACATTCATTCCCCGAAATCCAAAATATGAAAATTTTGCACAACTGTACAAAAGGTACAAAGCTTAATTTCCTTGAATCCGCCGAACTTTTCAGACTAAGCAATAATCCCCTCGTTAATCTGTTGAACGAGCAGACCGATTTAATGTACTCACCGCGTTTCAAATATCTTTAATCTCTTAATTATGTTTAAATATTTGCACCTGTTTACTGTAAACCATTTTGTTACCCTGACCCTATTCTCGTACTGATATAAATGTAACTTCTTCCATTTATTGTTTCACTTGATAATGATAGTAAAACGTCGAAACTTAAGTCGTGATGTGTATGTATGTGTAATATTTGTACATACATCAAATAAATTATGGTAAAAAACAAAGTGTTCTATTCAGTGGTTATATTATTTTGAATCATTATCACCTTTCTCTAAAACTAGGGCGATTTAAAGAAAACCTTATTTAGTTTGGTATTTTCTACAATATTTGTTTATAAAAAAATTATAGACCAAAAAAGTCTTTTTTTTTTTAAATTTGTAAATGCGAAGGTTATTCATCTTCAGCCGAATTTTCTCTCCATGGGCTGGGATTTAAATCCAGGACCCCCGCATTAGTACTGGCGCGTCGCCGCACGCGGCTCGGAGGCCGGCACGCTCCTAATTAGTATTAATTATTTTATTCGTAACTGTAACAACGAATAAGTTTATGAGCAAGTCCATTGAATTAATTATCTTCTGAAGAGTATAGGGTTACACCGCAGTGCACGTGCGTCGTTATCCTTAAATTTCCGTTCCCTTAAATAGGTATGCGGGTCAGGCTATCGAGACTATCAAAATCAGGCCCCAGGATTTAGGAGGACACGCGGAAGCCCTTCGAAAGACGCCTGGACAAACGGAAAGAGTGGAGAGGCACACTCTTACGCCGTATGCTGGTGGGTACTTAATTTTTGAGTTACCGCTGGTGAGATGATGATGGTATATCTAGAAGAGTAGGGCAATATAGGCCAGTTGGTGTGTACCGCTCGTGGACAGTACAAGATCGGTTAGTCGGTGCTCCGGAGAACCACAACTTTGTTATCATCATGAATCGGCTTCTGTGCGCTATTGTGATTATTGGTACCTCATTACCAGGTATGTACGAAATATGTATTTTTTGAAAATTATTCACTTAAAAATTAAATTTATTTCAGTCGTACGAAAATTTATTTGAAGTTATGTTATAAATTTAAATAAAGTTATTATGAACATTTATAAATTTTAATTTATTTCAGTCGTACGAGTCACGAAAATGTATTTTAAGTTTTTTAAATATAAATTTAAATGTTATAATTTATTTGTCTTCTGGAAATCTACTTCTACTAATTGAGGTAAACTTTAACCAATTCAAGTGCAATTTAACTTTTTGTAAATAATATTACTATTTTTTTTTACTTGAACGTAAATATAAATACTGTTCGTTACGCCAATTTCAGTGGCAAAACTGGAACTCTTCAGAAGAAATGCAGAGCATTTTTTGATCAGTTCTTATTCACAACACTAAGGACGACCTTAAAAACCGTGCTATTTTTTTCGCAATTAAAATTTGATGGGAAGTAACCGGAATATATAAATATATGGACTATTTTTCGTGTTTACTTAATTTATAAATGCTTCTGCAACAATGGAGGATTTTTAATTTTAATTATTACATTTTGAATACATTTTTATAGGTTTTCAACAAATGTAGCAAAATTGTGTTTTTATTAATACGTAAATGCAGAATTTTATTCAAGACTCCATTATATATTTATTTATTTATTTATTAGCAGTCTATTCCTCGCATTAATTTAATATGAAAAGTAATTTGAACACAAAAAATAACAAAAATGTTGACCCTACTCTAAGCGTTAAAAAATTACAATTAAAGTTAGACCCATCTTCAGTATTCCAAAATTGAGATATGACCCCTACGTTAAAAATTTCAAATGTAAACTCCCATTTTTTGTTGCATTTATGGATTCTACGAAAAATTCTGAGTATTTTTTATGTAGCATACCCCATGTCAATATTCAGCTGTTTTCGAAGAAATGGCGTTTAAAAAAGTACTACAACTATTTTATTTCTGGTAAAAGATAACATGGTTTCATCGAAATATTGGAATTAATAAGCAAAAATTATTATTTACTTAATGAAATGATTTTCCTTATTAATTCTAATGTTTCGATGAAACCATGTTATCTTTTACCAGAAATATAATAGTAGTAGTACTTTTTTAAACGCCATTTCTTCGAAAACAGCTGAATATTGACATAGGGTATGCTATATAAAAAATACTTAGAAATTTACGTAGAATCCATAAATGCAACAAAAAATGGTAGTTCACATTTGAAAATTTTAACTTAGGGGTCATATCTCAATTTTGGGGACACCCTGTACATTTGAATTTTATCTCAAAAAATGCGTGTTAAAAAATAATAATACATGTGTCCGAGCATTTTTCTGAAAGGAAATGCTCTGAATTTTAATCGAATTTATTCCTTACTTTATGTACACAGTGTATAATCAGGTATTTTAAAGTACAATAAGGAATCTTAATTAATAAATCAATATACTTGCTTAAGGACTTCTGATCGATGGCCTTTTTTTATATTAACTTTTTTAGCTAATTATTGTTTAAATTGTTTCTGTAAATTGTTATTTATTAAATTTATTTGTACTTACGTATAAGCCACAACTTTATATCATATTCGTTTATTCCTTAACAAACTTTCTGACATAATGTACCGAATGGCCCAAGTTCGATGTTTTTATAGGCGATATCGGTAAAATAAAGAGGTAGAAAAATGTCTGATATACACGTTATGACCTCTTTTTATAAAATAACATTGAACAGAACTTGGCTGACTTGATTAGTTTGGGAAATCGAGAGTTTTAAATGTTTGACTATTTTAAAATACGCTTTTTTCTCAATAACTGTAAGATATGCAAAAATCAGTATAATAGTTATTTGCCTGGTCCTCTGCAAAATTCAGTGGCGTGCTTATTTTTTTTTATTTTGACCTTTAATTTAAGAGTTATGACACAAAGTTGTTTTTTTAACAGCTTGTTATTTTTTATGCAATTCAGTAGATCTTTAAATCAGCTTTAAATTGATAAACCATAGTTAATAAAAATGGATGTGAAGTAACGAGAAAAACGATTAAATTCGATTTTTTTTTGTTTTTGTTAGAAATACATTTTGATTCTAATTTCTCCGGCCGATTCATGTTTTTTTTTAGTTTAAAATAAATTTGTTTATAACTTAAATTTAATGGGTCGGGTAGTATTTTGTTAAAATAGAATTTTAAAAATAATTGTCGTGATTAATAGTATTTTTTTTTCTAAAAATTATTTTTGATAAAACTGAATTTTACTCTCTCGGATTGTACAGGGTCCTACATTTTACCTCCCGTCTTCTATAGCTCATTTGCTAAATAAGTTGGAATTTTGATATTTTGCAGAATAAATTTGAATCCTAGAATGCATTTCAGGAAAATATTTTTGGTTATACAGGGTGTCCCAAAAAAGCGTGACGTCATGATGATATATTTTTTTAATTTACATGCTATGTATTTTATTGCTTCTTTCGGTACCTTTTATGGTTGCCTACATACTCCTATAATTTTATTGAAATCCATTCAGTGAAATCAGCAAAAACAAATAAAAACTAAAAAAAAAATCAGTTTTGCACTATTGGTTTAAAAGATGAATAAAAAATAAAAATAGTGCCTTGTTAATAAAATCATACAAGGTAGTCCCGTTAACCAAGTTTGATCGATATGAATTATACAGGGTGCCCAAAATTTAGTGTCAAACATTTCAAATTTTAAAGCAATTTATTTTTCTTATTTTACATTGGAGCCCCTGTATATTTTTATGCCATTCCATGCGGAATTAAAATACAAACATTTTTTCCTAATAACAACCCTGTCCCAATTTCTAATGCATTATGCATTAATTTCAAAAATTCATAACTTTGCTCCAAATCATCAAAACTACTCGAATTAAGGCATTTGAAGGAAATTGATTAAATTTTTCTGTCATTGTGGTAAAATTTTCCGCCGATTTGTTTTGCGCACGGTACAGCTTGTCAAAGTTTGACAATTTTTTACATAAAAGACTTGGGGTCAAAATCAACTACACATTCTTAAAGATAAAACTTGAATTTTTCCCAAACTGAAAGAAAGATTAATCGATTTTCGACCTAATTGAACCAAGTTACGACGGTTTGAAAAATCGAGTTTTTTCGCGATTTTTCGAGTGGCGCTTTTTTTGACGTCGAGTGTATACAGGGTGTTTCAGAGCTCTGGGAACGGTCAACCACGTGCTTATTTTTCAAAATTTCGAAAAATGTTTTATACAAAAGCTGTGTACAATAGTGAGCTGCACGCCCTAAAAATATTTAAATTTATACAGGGTGTCTCATAACAAAGTTATAGATCAAAGTTATGTTTTTTTAAATGGAACACCCAGTATTTTTTGTCATTTTTGAATTATATGGAGCAAATAAAGGTAAGTTACTTCAATACCCCCTATACCTATTGTTTGCCGTTTTCGAAATATTTGAAGATTTGCTGAAATGCATGGTCTGGATGAAATTTTATTTTTGCTCCAGTGATTGACGTTGAACGATTAAAATCATTTTAATTATCTGCTTGAAGGTTCGAACTATAGAGCCAATCATGATTTCATACAAAAAATTATATGGGGTGATAAAAAAATGCGGTAGAAAAAGCGACCTTATAAAGGTTAATAACTTCGTTTTTTCAAATGGCACACCCTGTATTTAGTAACGTATTCTTAAGTAGAATCCAATTATCAACGTCAATCACTGGTGCAAGAATAAAATTTCATCCAGACCATGCATTTCAACAAATCTTCAAATATTTCGAAAACGGCAAACAATAGGTATAGGAAGTGTTGAAGTAACTCACCTTTATTTGCTACATATAATTCAAAAATGATAAAAAATACAGGGTGTTCTATTTAAAAAAGCATAAGTTTGATCTGTAACTTGCACACCCTGCATAAATGTAAATATTTTTAGGGCGTGCAGCTCACTATTACACACAACCTTTGTATAAAACATTTTTCGAAATTTTGAAAAATAAGCACGTGATTGACCGTTGCCAGAGCTCTGAAACACCCTGTATGTAAAAATTTAAATGATATTTGGAATCTACAAGAATTCAGCTACAACTGGTATACAAATATATACCGACAAATAACCGAGACAGCATATTCAATATTTTTTGTATAAAAACATTTTTTTTTTAATTTAGGAGAAAGTAATGTGTTTAGTTTAATAATTATTTATCATTTAAATTAAGTAAGTATTCAGTACGTAAACGTTCCAGGAAATTAAGATCCATTTCACCGTTTTTTTGTTGTTGTTATTTCGAATTAATTATGGTGCTTTAATTCGGCGCATCAAATTAAAGTTGATTTATAACCGTTTAAGTTTCCTGCCAGCGGATACGTTTTTGGCGCGGAATAAACACACGATTCGCTAATTAACACGATCTAAGATGTAACGATAGATGATGTCGTGCAATCGTGTCTTTAATTCGAAATGCGATGTTTTTATTATCACAAAGAATGTTAATGATTGCGGAAGAATTGGATTAATTTATATTCACATTTATAGAAATAACTCACTAGGTTCCTTTCAATTTTTTTTATAGTTTATTTTATTATACAGGGTGGCCGATTTATGAAATATATCTAAAACTTGAATCGGATCAAAACAAAATTTGAATAAAATTTGTTTGCCTGGATAGTAAAGTCGACCACCCAGGGGATTGGGGTGGGGGCAACTTTGAAATCTTAATAGAAACCCCAATTTTTTATTACAAATTTTTATTTTATTTTTGAAATATTAAAAATGTTTTTTATTTATTCTATCGTAATTTCTCGAGATATTCTCAAAAATCAGGTTTTTTGCTATAACAGCGCCATCTACCACGAATCTAAAAAAAATTCAGATAAAAGTTATTTATTTTTTTATGTAAATAAATCACTTTTATCTGATTTTCTTTTTCGATTCGTGATAGATGGCGCTGTAATCGCAAGAAAATCGAAAAAAATCAGATAAAAGTTATTTATTTACATAAAAAAATAAATAACTTTTATCTGAATATTTTTAGATTCGTGGTAGATGGCGCTGTAATAGCAAGAAACCTGATTTTTTAGAATATCTCGAGAAATTACCATAGAATAAATTAAAAACATTTTTAATTTTTCAAAAATCTATTCAACGATAGGGAACTCTGTCGACCCTCCCTCTACCCCTACCTCATTGGGGTAAAAATGGAAGTTGCTTCAAAATTGTGGAAAACCGATTTTTTTATAGCAATCCATTGATTTTACTTTATTGTTGAAATTAAATTCATATCACACATGGCGCTCTAATCGAAAGCATAGTAAAGTTGACCCGCCTCTGTGACCGTATGGCAAACTATGGGTTATTAAAGCCAGTGCAGCGTTGTCAAATATGACTTTTATTTGAAAATTTTAACTGAAAACATTTTCATGAGTTTGTCTTGAAAGCAGGATTTTCTATAAAAAAATGTGTTTTACAGTCACGATTTTTAAGCAACTTCCATTTTCGCCCCCAATGAGTAGGGGTGGGGAAGTCCCGTAATTTCGTATTGTTGAATAGCTTTTTGAAAAATTACGATACAAAGTACAAGAAAGTATTGTGATCGTGAAAAGTTTTTCAAAACCTTTTTTTTTACGGAAATATTGGTTTTGGGATCCCTAGATGCCATTTCAACAATTTCTGGAAAAAAAAAATTGTGTGTGTGCCTGAGTGTGTGTGTATGTGTCTGTGCGCGCTGTATCTCAAAAACGAATACAGCAATTGATATGGAATTTTAAACATAAGTCTTTTTTGATAATCCAAAGAACTAAAAAGCTTTTGTTAAAATTTCATACACCGGAAGTGGGTGTTTACCTTAACTGTTTTGTGTTTTTTTCCCATATTTTTTGAAATATGAAAAGTATCACAAAAGCATTTGAATAAATATTGAAGACAACAAAGAATTGAACATATTTGGTTTAAAAATATTTTTCATAAAATCATTGTTATTCGAGAAAAAAAAGATTATTATTTTTTTCATTTTTGGTTTATAATTATGAAACAGTAATGTTTACAGCAAATCTATGCTAACAATAATTATAAAGAATGCCAAAATGAATAACTAATAAAGAATACTTTTTTTTGAAATCTCTTTAGTTTTTGAGTAAACTGAATTTTTGAATTTGAAGTATAATTTTTCCATTTAATAAAACACTAACACAGTGTATGGTTTCAAATTAATTTTATTGTTCAACAATTGTTAATTTTATTGTTTCACCACACAGTGTAGATGAAAAATTATGGGTTTACATTTTACAATTACCGCTTATATACTAGAAATTGGGAACAAACGTTGAGGTTGGGGGGGGAGGTGTTGTATTAATGTGTGTTGAAAAATAAAATTAAAATTAAAATTTTGCTTTATAATAAAATAATTATTGTATAGATGAGGTATTCAAGATCACTTAACTAAAACATGTTACAAAATAGGAACTAGACTAGAAGTACACTCCTACATACATACATATACGTATTATTTAGTTATACAGATTGGTGTCCGTTAATGTGAACATAGAGAGACAAATACTTACGCGCATTGCATGAATCGACACCTTGATTATGCATAATTTTTAAAATTGTGTTCTGTCAGTTGCTGTCATTGCTGTATAATATTTGCATTTGAAAGAAAAAGTTTTGGTTAGATGGATAAATATAAGGTAACTGAAAAAGTACAAATCGTAAAATGGTTTTACGGGGGCATGTCAATACGTACAATTCGAAATTTGTTCAATGTAGCATTCGAAAATCGCCCCATTCCCTCTGTTGGCATTATACATCGAATTATTAAAAATTTAGAAAAACGTGGATGTTTGGGTCGGGTATGCCATAAAAGAAGACTTCTTCCTAATAATGAGCAAGAATTGCTTGAATTAAAAATGTCCGCTGCTGTTGAAGAAAATCCACATATTTCATCTAGAAATATTGCTCGCAATGTTAATCTGCACCATTCTACAGTGTTAAAATGTTTGAAAAAACATGGGTATAGATCTTATAAATTACAAAAAAATCAAACAATTTATCCGTACGACCAAATTAAACGCATGGAATTTTGTGAAGAGATGATTGAGAGGTTGAATCATGATGAAAACTTTTTAAATAACATATTATTTACTGATGAATCCACGTTCCCTATCAATAGACAACACAATCCCTCATTCGCTCGTTGTTGGTCAAGAAATAATCCTCGCCTACATTACAACTGTCGCACGCAATATCCACAAAAATTGAACACATGGATTGGCATATTAGGCAATCACGTTATTGGCCCGTATTTTATCCAAGGAAATTTAAACGGTGAAAAATTTCTGAATCTCCTTCGTAATCAAATAATACCTAGTTTACGCCAAATACGGGGAATTAGACTAGACACGATTTGGTATCAACACGATGGTTGTCCGGCTCATAATACTTTAGTAGTGCGAGAATATTTACAAGGTACTTTTCCGAATAGAATTATAGCCACAAATGGCACAATCAAATAGCCTCCACGTTCGCCATATTTGACACCCCTAGATTTTTGTATATGGGGTTACATTAAATAAAAAATTTATGGTTTTGAGGAAAACAGACAAGCTACCCTAAACGAATTACAAGATGCTTTTACTACAATATCTCCTGAAATGCTTCACAGCGTAAGAACGGGATTTTATAATCGTCTGGGTTATTGTTTAGAAGAACAAGGAAATTTATTTGAATATTTATTGTAAATAATTAGAATTAAGGAAATTTGTTATTAGTTATTTGTTGTGAATTAAATTAATGTTGTTTGTTTAACTTTGAACCACTAATTTGCGCTAAAAGTTATAAAATTGCATGTATTAGTTAGAATAAAACCCAAGAAGGCATCTAGTTTAAAACCATAGCGGCCTCCTTAATTGTTAACTCACCGGACAAAATTTTAAAAATAATGCATAATCAAGGTGTCGGTACATGCAAAGCGCGTAAGCATTTGTCTCCGTATGTTCACATTAACGGACACCAGTCTGTATAGTGATGTTAAGTAAAGGCGAATTGTTGACGTCGATTTGGTCATTTAACAGAGCACCGCGTTTATTGAATTTGTTAATTTCCATTGACTCTAGTAGGTTTAATTTTAGGCTTTTATTTTGTTTATAGAGGATTTTGAAATGATCATTATATGAATGGCAGTGTTCTGTTAGATGATCGGCATGGGTGGGGTTAGATTTTCCTTGAATGAAACAATTTTTGTGTTGTCTTATCCTTTGTTCAAAACTTCATCCAGTTTGTCCAACGTGAACTTTTGGACAATCTCTAAATTCTAAATAAATTAAACATCACTACATCATTCAAAACCAATAAAAAACCAATAATCCCCTTCATCAATAACGTAGAAGATAAAACAAGATTTCTTGCGATTACAGTCCCATCTATCACGAATAAAAAAAGTTCCAGATAAAAGTTACTTATCTTTTTTATGATGAATCCGAATCTGCAATAAAAAATGGGGGTCCCCTTTTAAGATTTCAGTTTCTTCCATCCTCTACATCTGGTATGGACTGTGGTATCATCGAATGAGCCTCTTACAGGCGAATACATTTTATTCAGAACATTTTTTTTATCCTATGCGTAGTTTTCGAGATATTTCAATGTCTTCGGATAAATCGGCCACCCTGTATATTCACATAACAAATCGATTGGCAGTGTATTTATGTTTAGTACAAATTTTCATCGTTACAAGAAATGTAAATTTTTCTTAGGAACGTTTGATAACACTGGGCAACACAATTTTCGTTGCATTGATAAAAGAACTTGTTCTAACATAATTTGGGTGTGCTGAATCCATATATGACGTTATTTTTTCTCCCTAAGCTACCGTTTTTATGCAATTCAACATTGAACATTTTTCAAAATTTCCATATTTATTATACATATTACATGCATAACAAGTCACAAATCACATATGAGCGTAGAAATATAGTCATATTATGAGCCCAGAATGAAGGTTGATTCCTTACATTTCATCAATGTTCTATTCCGGCAAAAATTTGCGCCTGTAGCTCGTGCGTTTGTGCACTTGCTCAGGGCAATCTCGTTTTATAGTCCAGCAGTAATCCGCCATTATATTCCTGTCCCATCGCCCTTGATAGAGCTTTTCCATGATCATCAAATCCTGGTGGATGCTCTCACATCGTTCGTCACTTACAGCCCCAAAGTTTTCTGGGAATTTATCAAGGCTACTGTTCAAGAACTGGACCTTGATGCTCATGTTGCACCCCAGTTAGTGGAAAGACAACAACTAATAGTAAACAAAAGCTCGCAGTTTACACACAAATCACACGTGTAATGATTGTTTTCCTTTCAACGCGTTCGAGAAGAAATGTGTGTGTTTTCGGGGCGAAGAAGGTGACTAATTTCAAGATACTTACGCAGCAACTAATGATGCGCCCGTACACGCTAGCTGGACATCTATTCAAAATATCAAGAAAAGGAAAACACCAGGTTCTTTGTGAGGTTTCTTCATACAAAAGTATGCCGAATTAAATTTAAATAAAACAGAAAAAGAGGCGAAAAATTAGATGTCGAAATTGGCCGAACGCGCGCGATTGGACAGCTATTCCTCGGCACCTGGGTAAAATATAAAAAAAAAACGAAAAAAGGAGAGGTTGTTCGTGAGGTTTTTGGCTACATAAGTATAGTGAACTAAATTTTAGTAAAACCGAAAAATGAGGCAAAAATTTTAGATGTCCAAATTGGCCGAACTCGCATGATTGGGCAGCTATTCCTCCTCTCCTGTGCAAAATATAGAAGAAACGAAAACGGGAGGTTATCTGTGGAACATTTGGCTACAAAAGTAGGCCTACCCCATCGCTCTAACGTTTTTCATTAGGGAGCAATTAAAAAAAAAAACACCAAACTACAGAAAAATGAAAAATTTTTTCAATGAAAAATAAAAATGTCAAATTGCATGATAATCGTAGCTTGTGGATGAAAACTGATTTCAGATTTTAAATCAGCATTGTCAAAATACTCAGAATCAGTTGAAACATATCTTGCAACAGGCAATATATTTTTTTTTTTGTTGCCCAGTGTAATTAATTCTTTAGTCAAATACAGACCCACTCTAACCAATGGGCTTTAGGATTCAATTTCAACTATTTGCATTTGTCGATGTCCACGTTCGCCAATTTAATCACGGGTGTGAAGTTAGCAATAGATCCAGCAATAGATTTTAAAAATTCATATCTCGAAAAAAGAAAAGCAATTCGAAAAAAAAGTGAACCATACCATTAGGGAAGGTCCAAATTAATAACACAAAAATCAACCCTTAATTTCAACCCTTTATATTTTTTCACCCCTTTCAAAAAAGTTTTTTTTTTCTAAGTTTTGCAATCTGCCATGAATAAATAAAAATGCTTATTCTTATCACTAATACAAGTACTTTAATAATCAAGAGTCAAAAAAACGTTACGGGCACTCCTTCAACAAAAAAAAAATATCCGTAAGTCGCAGAAATCCACATTTCGGGATATAAATCTCGATTTTTGCAAAGTTTGCAATCAGCCATAACTAAATAAAAATTCTTATTCTTATCACTGATAAAGGTACTTTCATAATCAAAAGTCAAAAAAACGTTACGGGCACTGCTTCAACCCAGAAAAAAATAATTTCTCCTAGTCGCAGAAATCACATTTCGGGAAATATTGATATTGATATTGATCTTTATTATGTGTTAACCATACAAAGTATAGATACATTCGTCATATAAATATAAAACATTTTACTTAACGTTATTACAGTATTATGTCGCATAATATAAAAAGAAAAAGAAGGCAAACATTTAAATTAAGGTTCACAATAATGAAGTAAATTCTTGAATAGAATATGGAGAATTTAGGATTAGCAGGTTCTTTATTTCTTTTTTAAATCTATTTAAGTTGTTTCAAATGATCCGGTATTTTGTTATACAGTAAACTTCCCGCATGTAATGGGGATTTTTTATGTTGAAGTGAACACCTGTGAATATGGATGTTAGAAGAACTTCGAGTTCCGTGATTGTGTATATCACTATTTAATGTGAGTAAATGTTTAGTTTTGTGTATGTGGATTAATAATTTATATATGTAAATTGATGTTAGTGTCATTATTTTTTCGTTCTTAAATATTGTTCTACACGAGTCCCTATATTTTAAATTAAACATTAATCTTAATATTATCTTTTGTGCAATAAAGATCTTTTCCGTTGCTCGTTGGATAATTGCTAACTTTAATGTACCCAAATGTATCAAAAATCGTTCATTAATGACCCATATTAATGAAAGATTTTTAATTAATAAACGATTTTTCATTAATGAACGATTTCTAGGGCCGCGGTGGTCTAGTGGGTAGAGGTCCGGCCTCCGACCCCGCTGGTGCGGGTTCGAGTCCCGTCTGGGCGGTCACTTTTTTTTACTTTTTTAATACGAAAAATAGCCATGCGGGTCCCGGGATATATTTAGTCTTTGTCCTCATTTCACTTAAATGAATTATTAAATACTATACATCGATGGTGGCTGAATGCCCTAGCTGGCTAAGCCAATTTGCTATCATCCTCGATTCCCTAACTCGAATTTCTATCAATAATATTTCCTAAAAAAAAGAACGATTTCTAGTTAAGCATTAAATAGCTAATTCATGAGTGGCTAATTACTCATAATTACTGAAAATGTAACTGATAATAGCGAGAAAACGATCTATAATTTGTTTCACATGTAAATGCAAAAGTATATCAATTCTCTGCGTTAGAAACAAATTAGAGGCGAACCGCCTTCGATTTTGTTATACAATAATGTCAAAGTGTGAAACGTCAAATTTATAAAACGCGTGTATCGAGGGAATGTCTGCTACTATGGATAGTGTCGAGTTTAAATTAACACCGCCAAAAGTACTAGCCATTGAAAATAATGCAACATTAAATTTGATTCCGGAAAAGAGTACACATTTTTACGAAAAAACTTACGTAGAATTTATTTCCTGGTGCGAGGAGTAACAGGTAAGACGTCATTCGGTATCTGCGCTATTCCCATGTTTTGCCGATATTGCTGCAAAGGGCTTAATAGCAAGTTTATTTGTTTCTTTTGTTTGGATTTTCTCTAATCTAATTTCTAATGTTGATCTAAGTTACGATCAACGGAAAAATCTTGTAACCAATTCGTGTGTTAATCTCAACAATTAACGCACTCGCGCAAGCGCTCGTGCGTGAAAATGTCTCGATCATTAATCGCCATCATTAACACACTTGTTGGTTAAATAACTATTATTGCCTCTGTCGATTGTCCCCATACTACATGCCATAACTTAGTATTGAATATACTAATCCATAATATACTGATTTGAGTTCGCTGATATTTAGTATATTTTTTAGTCTGCAAAGGACTAAGTACGTTTTATTTAGTTTGTTCATCAGATGAATAACGTGAGTCTTCCATGAAAGGTTTTTATCAATGCGTAGGCCCAGAAACTGGGTAGCCTCGCTGATAAAATTGTTATTGATGTAGTATAAGATCGAAATCTAGACTATCAAAAGCTTTTGATAAATCAAAAAACGCTCCTATTACTTTATATTTATTGTCAATCATGTTGTGAATATGTTGGACGAAATCTATTGTAGCCGTTTCAGTTGATTTGTTAAGGCGGAAACCATGTTGTTTCTTACTAAATTTGTTGATTTTATCAATAAATGCTATGATTTTTTTGCATACAGTTTTTTCTATTATTTTTGAAAATATGCTTAAGAGGGAGATGGGTCTATAATTTTCCAGTTTTAGAGGATCTCCTTTTTTTAGTAAGGGTATTACCACTGATAACTTTAGGTAATCAGGGAATTGACCTAGTGATATAGACTGATTAATTATGGCAGCAAGAACGGGTGCTAATTCATGACAACACTTTTTGATTAGCATAATAGGGACTTCATCATGACCAGTAGACGGTTTGTTTTTAAATTCATGTATGGTTTCAATAACAGTAACTGGTTCAAAAAACATAGATGGAATCTCCATTTTTGACAAAGTTTGCAATCAGCCATAACTAAATAAAAATTCTTATTCTTATCACTGATAAAGGTACTTTCATAATCAAAAGTCAAAAAAATAAGAATTTTTATTTAGTTATGGCTGATTGCAAACTTGGTCAAAAATCAAGATTTATATCGCGAGGCGTGGATTTCTGCGACTTACGGATATTTTTTTACTTTTCTCCGTTACGAAGTACGAGAAAGTATTGTGATCGTGATTTTTTTTTCAAAAATTTTTTTTACGGAAATATCCGTTTTGGGGTCCCTAGATGCCATTTCAACAATTTCTGGAAAAAAAAAATTTGTGTCTGTGTGTGTGTGTCTGTCTGTGTGTGTGTGTGTGTGTGTGTGTCTGTCTGTGTGTGTGTGTGTGTGTGTCTGTCTGTGTGTGTGTGTGTGTGTGTGTCTGCTGTGTGCGCTGTATCTCAAAAACTAATAGAGCAATTGATATGAAACTTTGAACATACGTCTTATCTGATAATACAAAGAGCTGAAAAGCTTTTGGTAAAATTTCGTACACCGGAAGTGGGTGTTTACCTTAACTGTTTTTTGTTTTTTGCCAATATTTTCTTAAATATGAAAAATATCATAAAAATATTTAAACAAACATTGAAGACAACAAAGAAATGCACATCTTTTGCTTGAAAATATTTTTCATAAAACCATTGGTATTCGAGAAAATAATCTATCAATATTTTTTTAATTTTTGGTTTATAATTATGAAACGATAACAGTTACAGCAAATTTAAGTGAATAATAATTGCAGAGAATGCCAAAATGAACAACTTATAAAGAATAAATTTTTGTCG
The DNA here is from genome assembly GCA_910593695.2 of Ocypus olens. Lineage (NCBI taxonomy): Eukaryota > Metazoa > Arthropoda > Insecta > Coleoptera > Staphylinidae > Ocypus > Ocypus olens. The sequence goes on from OU343060.1 coordinate 42,464,551, forward strand.
AAATCTCCTTAGTTTTTGAGTAAACTGAGTTTTCAAATTTGAAGTATAATCTTTCCATCTTTCATAATTTTGACGTTTTAAACGTCAGTTTCATGCGAGTCTACAAAACGCTCGATGTACATTTAAAATATGATTTAAATAGAAAATAAACCATGAAAGCGTAAATATAAATGATACCATAAGTCGGAGAAAGTAACATGATGGCCACATCACCATTTTTTTTTTTGTTGAAGGAGTGCCCGTGACGTTTCTTTGACTCTTTATTATTAAAGTACTTGTATTAGTGATAATTAGCATTTTTATTTATTCGTGGCAGATTGCAAACTTAGAAAAAAAAAACTTTTTTGAAATGGGTGAAAAATATAAAGGGTTGAAATTAAGGGTTTATTCTTTTTGTGTTATTAATTTAGACCTTCCCTAATGGTATGGTTCACTTTTTTTTCGAATTGCTTTTCTTTTCTCCGAGATATGAATTTTTAAAATCTATTGCTGGATCTATTGCTAACTTCACACCTGTAATTTAATCCACCAAGTCTTATTTGTTCCTTCATCTCCGCATGGTTATTATAGGTATGGTCCCATAATTTTATTCTCCAATTTCGCAAGTATTCTATTGCAGGGCCGATCTTACCTTTTAATATTTCCACTTATTTCAAAATTTCCAATTTTCATCGTTTTATTAAAAACCTCAGTTTAAATATATATTCTTCAAGGGAACTATGTTCTGGTAGATATTTACAGATTTTCTTGACACCAAAATCTAATATCTTTGTTGATAGTAAAAAATATTGATTCGTTCATAAAACAAATTCGATAAGAATAAAATTACGATCCTGGTTTGATCTCTCTTGCGTTTTTTTTTTGCAGAATATACACCTACTTTCTTCCTAGTAAAAATGTCTATCTTATCTATCAAATTGCATGGAGAATCTCCGTATACTGTTTTTATGAGAAATATGAAAACTTTTTCTTCATTCGAACAAATCAAATTGGTGTACTTACCTAATTCTTAAATCTAACAAAAAATACAAAATTACTAAAAATAGATTCTGCTTTATAGTTCAATAAAAATTACCAAAAGCTGACCGTTACCCAAATTCAAAAATGCCATAAAGGGCTTGCTGGCTAAAATGGCGCCATATTCCTTTGATGAGTTTCTGAACTCGGATATTGCTCAATACCACGTGTAACTCCATTCCAGCACCATAATGGGACCACACTGAAATCAGTGGCGGCTCGTCAACTTTTGGTTTGGTGAGGCACAGATTTAATATTGTCGACACTTCACTCGGCCAATAAAACATCTGTGTATATACCGGGTGACCCAGGGTTCTGTAAAAGCCCCATAACTTATTTGCTATTTGAGATATCGACTTCTATTTTTCATAAACTGGTACCCACACTTATTCTACATATTTTAAAAATATGTATGTTTTTGTACAGGGTGTCCTAGTATAAGTAACAGATCAAAGTTATGTTTTTTTTTAAATGGAACACCCCATATTTTATACTTAATTTTTAATCCTCTTAAGAAGCTGATAAAAATAGTATAAGATACTATGGGTCTATTATGGACGGTTAGTTAGTTATGGGCAAATTTGTGGCAAAAACATGTACACATTGAAAATATTGCAGAAGCATTCCTAGCAAAGATTGCTTCATTTTTTATACATTAGAACATTTTCCACATCATGAAGAATAATACACATCGGCTTTAGTCCTTTTTTGTTAATACTGCTATACAGGGTGTCAACATACGCAAAACAACGGATAACTATTTTTTTCAAATAAAACACCACCATGTTGCCACCAATCTATGGCATTTTTGATAAGCTTTCCAATGATATACAGTTTGCATAACAAAATATTAAGGATTCTTGAGATTTATCAATAAAAACATATTTCTTTTATTACCTTCTGATGATTTATGGATTTTCAGCCAAAACTATGCATTTTCTGGAAAAATTCCGCTCTACAACTTTGGTCTCTTATTATTCTTTCAGAAAATGCATAGTTTAGGCTGAAAATCCAAAAATCAACAGAAGGTTGATATATAGGGTGTTCCATTTGAAAAAAATAGTTATCCATTATTTTGCGTATGTTGACACCCTGTATAGCAGTATGAACAAAAAAGGACTAAAGCCGATGTGCATTATTCTTCTTGATTTGGAAAATTTTCTAGTGTATAAAAAATGAAGCAATCTTTGCTAGGAACGCTTCTGCAATGTTTTCAATGTGAACATGTTTTTGCCACAAATTTGCCCATAACTAACCAACCGTCCATAATCTTAGTCTGTAATACCGTCCATACTATCTTATACTATTTTTATCAGCTTCTTAAGAGGATTAAAAATAAAGTATAAAATATGGGGTGTTCCATTTAAAAAAACTTTGATCTGTTACTTATACTGAGACACCCTGTACAAAAACATACATATTTTTAAAATATATAGAATAGGTGTGGGTACTAGTTTATGAAAAATAGAAGTCGGTATCTTAAATAGCAAATAAGTTATGGGGTTTTTACGGAAACCTGGGTCACCCGGTATATCTTTAAGATATTCTATTGTTCAGCAAGAACCACGAGAAGGTGTGAAGATTTTCTTGCCGCGATGGGAAAATTGGAAAGGAAATAATAAGATTGAACTATTAAATAAAAATAAATAAATATTTAAATTCTATAACAAAAATAAAACTCTACGTAGGTTTATAATAAATAATGGAATGTGTTATGGAAATAAATGGGACAACAAACTTAAAAATACTCTAATAAATATTAAATATAAAATACAACATAAAACTATTCATTTGAAAATAAATAAATTCTTAAACAAAACTAGAAATGTGTATATTGAATATTAAAGAAAACGGATCCTATTTATTTAAAGAGATTGCACAAAAGTGTTTCAAGAAAAATGTAATCAAAAAATTTAATGGTTTTTATATATTAATGGTATTCTTCTGTTCTTATTTTCAGCAAAATAATCTATAATTTGATCGTAAAAATGTTCATTTTTACAAAGTGTTTTCACAAATTCCTTTTCAATAGCAATGAGTGACATATTTGACAACCTATTTTGGCCTATTTGATTTCTTGTGCATGTTTTTATTCGTTTTAATACGGAAAAACTTCTTTCCACAGATGCAGATGTTACCGGTATGGTTACTATTAAAGAAATTAGTTTGTACAATTCAGGCATACATACTTGCAAGTCATTATTCTTTATATATTCTAACATATCCATTGGCATTTTAGACTCACCAAGAAGCTTATCTGAATATAGAACCCGCAGTTCATTTCGTAATTGTATTTTGTCAAAAAATGGATATTGCTTAATTAATTCTTCAAACAACTGCAATGGAAACGTTTTTGAATACAGTTCAAACTTACTAACAGAAATTAAATCAAAGAATTTTAATTTACTTAGATCAAAAAATCTTGTTTCTATTTGTCCTACCACTGTATCTAAAATTTCGTAAAATATCTGTTTATATTGTAATCCCGTATCATCTGCATCATCAGAGCGCTTTCGCTTTTTCGGAGGATTTTCTATGTCAGAAAAATGTTTTTCGTATATATGATTAAAATATGTTTCATTGGTTCTAAATTCCTTTAATTTTAAAATAAGTGAAGTTAAACGCCCTCTTGCATACGTGATGTCAGTTAGTTTGTGTTGAAGAATTAAAAATACAACACTTGTTTGTTCAAAAATAAGTTTGAAGGAATCTAATAAGAAACAGAAATGGTTGTCTTCTAACAATGATTTTAAGCCGTATGCCTCTCTGATAGATATATTATCAAATTTGTCTGAATTAATTTTTATTTTCATGAATTGTAAAAATAACCCGAGATGTAAAATTCATTGCATTACAAATTTCATCCAATACTGCGGTTCGTTTTGTTGATTTTGAAAAGAAAGCAGAAAATCCTGTTAGATTTGAAAAAAATATTCGTACTTTTTTTATTGAGTTGCACGATTTACTTAGCACTAAATTTAGAACGTGAGCATGGCAATGAGTAAAAATTGCTTGTGGAGCTACTGATTTTACTTTGGTTTGTAAACCATTCAAATGACCAGCCATAACAGCAGCACCATCATAAGTTTGAGCAATTAATTTTTCTTTGATATTAAATTTTCCAAATGTTTCTGTTAACAAGGTGAATAAATCTTCTGACGTTCGTTAAGAATTTACATCATAAAATCCCATAAACCTTTCAACAAGTGTTCCCTCGATGACGTATCTAAATATAACTGATAATTGAGAAATACAAGTGATATCAGTAGTTTCGTCCACTTGCCATGAAAAAAAATTGGAATTTAAAATTTCACTTTCTATTTGATTCTTCAGTGTGTAACTGATTGAATCAATTAACTCATTTTGAATTGTTTTTGAAAGCCCCGAAAAAATTGAAGCATCATCTAATTTTTTTTTTTAAATCCCATCCGTTTTACTCATTAACAAAACTAATTCTCGAAAATTCCCCTTATTATTTGAGGTTTCTGATTCGTCATGCCCCCTAAATGACAATTCCTGACTGCACAAAAATATTGTCACATCGATTAATCTTTTTAAAATCCCCCTATTTTCCTTCACGTTGTTATTGTACGTTTCGATTTCAATTTGCCGAGCCGTACTTAAAACATTAACTATATTTTGTTTACCTAAAATGTGAAATTTACAATTTGATGATATATGATCTCTACTTTTGGAATGCTTATCAATAGAACGCGCTAAATTTTTTAAATCGTCATAACCTGTTTTATGCCATACCGACTCATCGCTATTTGAAAAAAATATGCAAGGCCAACAAAATAATTTATTTCTAATCATTGTACCTGTCAACCAACTACATTTGTCAAACCATGCACTTTTAAATGATCGATGTTTTTGAATCAATAATAAACTAAGATCAGGGCAAGGCCTTTTGATACCTTTTACATAAACTTTATCATCGTACGACAACCGGCTAAATGGATTATCAAGCAAGAAATTTACGATGTCTTTACAATTTCTCACTGTAAGAGTGCTATTTCCGTCATCCATTATAATATAGGAATAAATACTATTTACTAATAAATATCAATAAGATTACCTTTAATAACTAACGCTGATCAACGGACGGCGGAGTGAAATGAATAGATTACTAACACAGCTGACAATTGCGAGTGCCGCGAGGTTCTCTCTCTCTATCACGCGGGTGATTTCCGACCAATGAGAAGCCTGTGAGGCTCGCCTCCGATATCGAAATAAATCTGCACATTACTTCGAATGTGATATGGGTAAACTGTGTGGAGGCATATTAAGTTGCATAAATTCCTACCGCTCTGGTTCATTTCTGCCGCAAGTTCGGCCTGGATGGGCGCGCTAATTCTGATCATTAAAAATCGGGAATTTTCCGTTAATACATCCATTTATAATTACTGTATAATTAATTATCAATATTAAAGCCAACACGGAAGAAATTTATTGAATAGATTTATATTTTTATAAAATAGAAAATTAATGGTGAGGCAGTGCCTCACCTGCCTCCCCTGACGAGCCGCCACTGCACTGAAACTACCACAATACTGTGTTACATTGAAGACGCCATTTATTCACTCATTCACTCACTCACTAACTTATTTATGTCAGTAAGCTATCGGAGTCATAAACCATTCCACGCACATTATATGCGAACTAGAGATGAATTGTCTATCACTGTTAGAAGCGCTTCTTATAGTTGGGATGATTTTTGTAATTTGTAATTTTAAATTTAAATTTAATTTTAACATGTAATATGTTACTATTATCTAAATGTCCGTATTCATTCACTTTTTATTTATTTATAATTATTTTAATATGTCAACTCGGTCCTGTCTGCAATTTTTAACGAAGTACATTTGCCCCGGTCTAAAAATGTATTTAACTTGCGAATAATTTTCTGTATTCTTTATATTCCATCTTAACCTGACTTGTGTAAAACCTTGTAGTTATAACATTAATAAATTATTATTATTATTATTATTATATTTCGGGATAATCACACGAAAACGCAACTACCGCTAATTTGGTTTCATCAGTAAACGGATGTTTGACGCCATTTATTTGTGCATATTTAGATGCCAGGAAATTTTCCTGCACTGAAGCAAGTACAGCTCGAAGTCGTCTTAAGGAGTTTACGCCGCTCACTGCCAGCTTTCAGCCTCTTTCCAATGGTATCGTATGTTCATTAAAAAAAACCTCAAGTGTGCCATGATTTTTTAATTTTAAATTTAGTTGGCACACATGTTAGGAATTGATCGTCAGATCGTTCTAAAAGTCACAATTATTCCGTGACCACAATGGTTTACAGCAACCAGCAAAAAAGTTTCTAGTTGAAAGTTATTTCCGAAATGGGACTAAAGTGGACGGAAATTGGGTGTATTCATTCGACACACCTATGGCGGAGTTTCGGGAACGTTCTCATTATTTATGATAAATTTAAAAATACCTTATCACGATCTATTGTATTATTTCATGAAATGGGTAGTATTCTCCGTAAACCAGTAAGTGGTAGACCGGCAAACGTACTCAGGATACTATTAACACTGCGCAAGAAATTTTGTAAGGTGAACCTACGTCTTCTCTGCGTCGTTTATCACAGCAAATTAATTTATCGGTAGGAACATGCCGCAAGTAACATAACCTCAATATGTGTTACCAACTTAAATTTTTAAAAATAAAAAGTCATGGCACACTTGAGGTTTTTTTAATGAACATACTTTACATTCATCGTAGCAAAGGGTTCTCATTTTTCCCTTAATCAAGATTCCTTATTTTGAAGTAAAATATCTTGAATCTTGAATAATAAATCAATGCTCAAAGACCTCTGGCCCTTTTTGAAGATTTGTTTGTCTAATTATTGTTTTAATATATTCTTTAAATTGTTATTTATTGAATTTACTTGTTAGTATATATAAGTCACTGCATCATATAATTCGTTTATTCCTTGACAAACTTTTTAACCCATAACATTAAAAAACTTTCAATTAGTTTAGTACAAAAGCTGATGGTCGTTCACTTCTAAAAATTACTCTTCCATTCTGATCCATTTGTCTCGTCTTCTCCGTCACACTAACATGGCTCACTCATTTGTTTTGCTTTACATGATACTATCAACTTTTATTTCTTACTTTTATACATATACAGGGTTGGGATAAAGTATGGAACCAAGTAAATATCTTTAAAACAAAAAGGGCTACATTTATGAAACTTTGCAGGTAAGTATAATGACACATAACTCATCTGATGCCATATTGTTTGTTACTACTGTACTTCCGGTTTCACTGAAAATACCCTCAACTTTTTTTTAAATTTAAATGGGACACCCTGTATATTTTTACATTTTCGAATAGATACTTTTCCAGCAATTGCAATGATGTACGGTTCGGTGGGTGTGCGACTTGTGGTTTTCGATAATATTAAATAAAATAATCGAGTTGGCATTTTACATCTTTTTACACTGTTTTCTGATAAAACAATTTCATGTTTTTTACGTTTTCTGTAACTGATAGTATCCATGTGAAATATTAACATTGCTGTTTAATTTTGGGTGAACTAACTGAACGTGAAAAAATTACTTTGTTAATGATGGTTAGTTTTGGAGATTGATAGAGATCTCCACAAGATGCATGCAATATTTTTAATACAAAATTCCCTGAGAGCAATTCTAATATTTATAAATCAAAATTTTCAAGGGTTGAAAAAAATTGTTATGAAATTTACAAATTTGATTTTTTATTATTCCATTTATTATTTAAAAAAAATCAAGTCCAAACCCTATATCATTGAAATTGTTGAAAAGGTGACTATTTGAAAATGTAAAAATATACAGGGTGTCCCATTTAAACTAAAAAAGGGTTTAAAAATAAAAAAAATGCAGACACAATTATCAATCTTTCCGGTTGAAAATTCAAAATAAGGACCAAATATAAGAAATTCGAGCTTAAAAATAAAAAAATACGGACGTAAATTCTAACAAACAAAGCGAAATTTTAGGCCAAAATAAAGAATATTTGGGCCGAATGATCACAAAAAATTAAAAAAATTAGTCAAAAATCGAAAAAAAAAAACAGACCAAAGATCTTAAATATGAGCAAAAAAATTGAAAATTGAGGTAAAAGAAAAATTTGTAGTCCCAAAAATAACTCTTTAGTCCTAATAAGTTTTTGTCCCGACACTCGAAAATGATGGCCACAAAATAAAATAAAAAATACGAAAAAAGAACAATATTTAGGTAACAAAATCCAAAATCAAAAATTTAGACCAAAAAACTCGGAAATACCGACAAAAAATAAAAAAATACGTGCATAATAATCAATCATTCAGGTCCAAAATATAGGGCCAAAAATTAAAAAAATTAGTTTAAACGGAGCAAAAAATCGAACAAATCGAAAATTTAGGCCAAAATAAGCAATATTTAGGTTAAAAGAATAGTAAAAAAATGGGGAAAACAGGCCAGAAAATCAAAAATCCCGGTCTAGAAATAAAAAATGCAGACTAAAAAAATTTAAAATTCAAGTAAAAGAAAAATTTGTAGCCCTAAAATTAAATTTTTAGCCTAATAATAAGTTTCCGACCGGTATATTTTTATATTGTGTTATTATGTAACATATTATTTAGCACTATATTGCGTCTCATTGTACGATTTTTGTGACTTGTGTGAACCGTTTGGTAATGGCATGAATAAAGTATTATTATTATTATTATAAACTCGGAAATAATAGCCAAAAAATTTAAAAATGCATGCCTAAAGAACAATATTCAGGTGATAAAATCTTAAATAAAGGACAAAAAATCAAAAATTTATACCAAGAAACTCGAAAATACCGCCAAAAAATCAAAAATGCGCGCAAAATAATCAATAGTTCAGCTTAAAACATCCAAAATATAGAGCCTAAAAATAAAAAAAGTGTTGATATGACATAAAGAATGGCAAAATTTTAGTAAGCATTCTTCTTGAAAAACATGCAGCACTTGTAAATCAAGAAAAATAATTTGATAAAAACAATGATAATTGAAGAAGGCAAACAATTTCTATTAATGCAGAGAGAGAATGGAAGATGACAGATAAATCTCAAATAATGCACCTTTATAATTACCCAAAGAAAATTATTCTAATTTGAGAATAACAAAAATGGCTGCGTTTAAAAACGAATTTATTGGACCAAAAAAGCACTTTTTCCTGAAATTGCTCTGTAAATTTCACATTTCTTTCCGCGAATGCTTAAAATTTTGACAGATAAATCTCAAATAACGTGCCTTAAGTTATTTTATAAACTCATTACAGAAATCATTTTGGGCCAGATTTTGGTTCCATTCAAATCATTTGAGAAGTTACTTGCAAAATCATTTTGGGCCAGATTTTGGCAATGTATTTTGCTTTGCAACCTAATCTGGCTATTAGAAAAAAATTAGAAATTGATTCTAAAACATCACCTGCAGCAATGCCATAAGAAACTCGAAGACAAAAAAGTGACGTTTGAAGCGGTTAGAAGGGGCTAGAAGGAAGAGAAAATCTGATCAAGAAATGGCAGCGAAAATCTCAATAACAGCCCAGCTAATTTTAATAATAATACTGCCTCAGATCTGGATCAGGAAATGGAACCATAACCACAAGCACAACGAGGAAACATTGCATTGCTGTTCATCTTACCGTCGCTGAAGTATTAGGTGACAATGTAAACTATTTAATTGTTATTAAATATTATTCATCGGTGCGGGCTATGCAATTTGAACCCATCATTTGGCCCCAATGTTGGGATTGTGTTGTAAAAAAAGCACGAAATCAAAATATACAAGTATGATATAACTAAAAAATAATCATAACCATCAATTTTAGTCCGATTTGAACAAATAAATTCGTTTTGGATTCGTATTAACATCCTCTATCGACACAATATATAATTTGACCATTAGGGTGGACCATTTAACATTAGGGGGGACCGAAATGAAAAAAAGGTATAAACCGACTTTTTCAAACTTTAGAGGGCTAGGGCTCGGTTAGGCGATTTTCGATATGGCTCAAAATTTACAGTTGTTAGGTTTTCATCTATACGAACAAGTTTCCGGGTTGTCCCGTTGATTTTCACATACTTAGAAACTCCTTCGTATATGCTAAAACCACTCTAATACACATAAAAAATCTATTGGCAGTGTATTTATGTTGAGTACATTTTCATCGTTATAAAAAATCTCTCGGGAATCTTTGATAACACTGTTTTTGCTTGATTCCTAAGTATTCAAGAGTCCTGAGTCCGAATCCGAAGTCAGAAACAATCCATCAGATATCATTTTTGGGAAAAATGGGGTTGAAGTTAGAAAAACCAAAATTTTCAAAAACGTGTTTATTTTTCCAAATTTTAAGGTAAAATATGATTATTATGTAATTGTTTTTTAAACTTAATTATATTTGAACAAAAGATAAATGTGGGTCAGGGTGTAGTTCTTTTTTTTATAATCTACAGCTGCCTTTTTCTGCAATGTCCAACAGCATTCCGCTAACATATTCGCGTTTTATTTACCATTGTACCTTTTCTGCATTCAGGCTAAATCTTGATGAAAACGTACCCGGTATTCATCTGAAACTGCACCCAGATTGAGAGGAAAAAAATCCAAATGAGGGTGCATAATAGTATTTTATGCAACAAGTGTTATAAGCGGCACTTAAGATATGAGTTAATTAGGCACGAGCAGAGCGTAGCGGAGCGAGTATTTAATAAAACGAGTATCTAGAGAAGCCTATAACACGAATTACGTACTATACTTTTTCTACGACCTAATTCGCAACATTTTGAAATTATTTTATTATTTTAAATGAACATGGTAACAGTGCAATATTATTATTAACATATTTGCGTAAATCTAGATTAACCGGTAAAGGAAATCATTGTTTCTCCTACATTTCTTTCATGTTGTGTATTATTTATTTGATTTAAGTTGAAAGTATTCCTTGTTTCATTGATTAATTTTTGATAAGTGAAAACTGACTTGATTTTAAGTTTCAATTTATTTTTGCGATTTAGAAATCTGAAGCTAACTTCATATTGCAACCCAGTGCCTTATTTGATGGAAGTAATTCTTCAACAATTTTTTCATAGTGTCTTGATTTATTGTTGCCCAAAACGTAACTAAATGGCATTACTACTACTACTTTCCACTTTTATTATTTCTTGATTAAAATTGATTAAAATTTTCCAAAATATTATTTTTCATTTTAAATTTATAACGCCATTATATTTTTGCCGATAACAATCATCTGATATTCAGTGGTTATTAACCTTCGTGCTGTTAAAAATAAATTATTGATTTTAATTAAGGGAAACATTGCTTTTTGGAGATAGGTATGATCGAAACAATAGATTTTAGTGAAACAAAAAATGTTTACAATACCCATCATATGTTATAAGAGCAAACAGATTCCTGAAATTTAAATTCACTTCTCTGTCTGTTCCTGACCAGGAATGGTAATGATCAGAATATTTTAAATAAAGTCAAAAAGTAGCCTGAATCAACGGCATAACTAAGGCCCGCCGCAATTGCGGGCAACATTGTCTTTATGGGTTTTATCCAACAATGTTTCTTGTAATTATTAATTGTTTCATGCCATAAAAATCATCAATACTGACCAGTTATTGATGATTAAAAAAATGCTAATAAATTAAAACATTAATTGAAAATTGAAATCAAATAACAAACGAATTATTTCTACATAAGTATCTATTATAAAAATAATCGAACTATTTATTTAAAACAGTAAAATATTTTGTGCCTGAAAAACGCCGAATACAAAAAACTGTTGAGATTAGGTACAGAAAACCGTAATACAATTTGAAAGATAATTGAATTTTACGTTAGAATACGTGACTAAATGAAGGTTGTGCTCTTTAAAAGAAAAAACGAAGTTACTTAACTTAATTAGGTAGTACCATTTTTTTTGTCATCATGTATATTTTTTTATACGAAATCAAGGTAAGCGCTACAATTCGAACCTTCGACCAAATAATAGAGATTATTGGAGGGGTTTAACGTCAATCACTGGGGAAAATTTAATATTTCATCCTTACCATACAATCCAACAATTCTTTAAATATTTTGAAAACGGGAAATGAAAGGTATAGGGAATTTTGAAGTAACTACTGAAGTAACTCACCTTTATTTGTTTCCAATAATTCAAAAATGCAGGATGTTTTTTATGTTAAAAAAACATAACTTTGATGGGGATATTTTTGTGAGACCCTGTAATTCAGAGCACTGTATGAGCAGTTTTTTAAAGCCCGGCCCGGAATAGGAACAATGTTTCAATTTTCTACACAACATTTTGATGAATTTATTAACCACTGTTTCATGTTTGGTTGTAAATGTTCCATAGTATTTCTATTAACTGCATTAATGGCATGGGCCGGCCTTCGGCCTGGCTCGGGAAGCCCGGATGGGCCGGACGTTAGATCAGCCCGTATTTTTCAAAAAATTTAACAAACAAGATTTTACATTATTAATAATAATGTCTGTGCGCGCTGTATCTTAAAAACTAATAAAGCAATTGATATGAAACTTTAAACTTACGTCTTATTTGATAATCTGAAGAACTGAAAAGCTTTTGGTAAAATTTCGTACACCGGAAGTGGGTGTTTACCTTAACTGTTTTATGTTTTTTTGACAATATTTTCTTAAATATGAAAAATATCAGAAAAACATTTAAACAAATATTGAAGACAACGAAGAAATGACCATCTCTTGCTTGAAAATATTTTTCATAAAATCATTGTTTATCGAGAAAAAATTTTTTTTTAATTTTTTTCATTTTTGGTCTATAATTATGAAACGATAATAGTTACAGCAAATTTATGTGAATAATAATTGTAGAGAATTCCAAAATGAACAACTTATAAATTATTTTTTTGGAAAACTCTTTGGTTTTTGAGTAAACTGGCTATTAGGATTTGAAGTATAATTTGTCATTTTCATCTTTCATAATTTTGACGTTTTAAACGTCAGTTTCATCTGATTCTACAAAACGTTCGATTTACATTTAAAATATGATTTAAATTGAAAATAAACAATGAAAGTGTAAATATAAATGATGATACCATCGGAGAAAGTAACATCATCACCATTTTTGAAATCACGTCTATTATGAATACAAATCCAAGCAACTTATGAGTCACGGGTTACTTTTTTAATATGATTATTACCAAATATAACTCCTTCGTTACTAACACGCGAAACTTTACGAATAAGTGTATGATTCAGTTTATAATCATAGTTAAATGTATTACGTAATCTACTGCAAATTAAAATGCAGCATTTCGAAATATTAATTATAATCAACAAAAAAATATATTTTTTTCAAGTCTAAGAGCTTTTTCTGAACATTATTAGTCTGTAATTTTTTTTTCTGGGACTTACAGGAACAGAGATACGCAAAATGACTTTTGTCGTAAATAGTGCTTAAATCGACTGGAAACACCTAAAACACGATTAAAAATGTTTCTATTTTTTCTTGTCTAAGAGCTCATTCTGAGCACTCTTAGTCTATAAGTTTTTTTTTTGTGGGACTTACAGGAACGGAGATACGCAAATAAACGTTTGTCGTAAATAGTGCTTGAATCGACTGGAAACGCCTAAAAAACGATTAAAAAAAAAACAAAATTGTCTAATTGAATTTTGTTAGATTAAATTGTAAATTTTCACAATGTTTGACATCCTAAATAGTTCTATATAAGTTTACATCGTCAGTATACATAAAAAAATACAATCCAGGACCTTAAAAACATCATTAAAAAATATAAGAAATAATAATGGACTGAGATTGCAACTCATATAACTGACATAAAGTTTTCTGTCTATAAGACAAGATTGTAAAACATTAATTATATTGGTCATATTGGCTCAAACGAAGCAGAAGTTTATCATGTGGCATGTCATCAAATATATTATTGACATCTGTATAATTGACATCTATCTGACTGCTACTATCAAGTTCACTCGATACATATTGGGTAAAGCACAAAAGATTAGATTGCGTACTAATTTTTTTTTTACAAAACCATGTTGATATTACGTTATATGATGAATGAAATCCGAGAGAATGGTTTCCATAGCTTTAGAAACGTTGAAATTATTGAAATCGGGTTATAGTCCTTGATTTTAGACTGATCTCCGGATTTAAAATGAGAACAAACACGTTTGGAAAGAAACTAGTGACGAGATACACGGTTATTTCCCAGTAACGGTTATATCAAAGTAACTAGTTATGTAAACGGTTGTTTAGTAACCGTTATTTAAAGTAACCTCAGCGAACATGATGTATATATTTTGTATATATTTTAAGGTTAAATAAAATAAGAAAATTGTAACTAAGAAACATTTTTATTTATAAGTAACAAACTTCAATACGTTAAATTATAATTTTTTATAATTGGCATTTAAGAAGAGAAGTCATTTTAGCGTATCCTTCTTTAAACGAGATCTTCGTTCTGATAATAATTGACCCGCTTTGGAAAAGAGTCGCATGGATTAATCACTAGCAAAAACGCTTTTCGATAGAGCTACATTAAAAGTAGGCGTTAGAAGAATTGCAGACTTTTAAAAACAAACTTGGAACTTGACCGGCACCCATTGCCAGATTCATAATATACAAGGTGTTGCATTTCAAATAAGAAAGTTGGTATAAACCTCTGTTACATGACACACCCTGTATAAAAAGGTTTTGTTGAAAAAATGCCCAACTAAATATCCCAATCGTTTCGTCCGAGCGGTATTTCGAACATGCCCCCATTTATTTATTATCGAATTTATTCCATTTGGCTCATACACACTGTAGACTCATTTAAAATTATATGCAAGCGATGTAAGAATGTCATTTGGAGAACTTTATACGATGTCATCAGTTTTCACAATTCGTGGGAACCTTGTTTTATTCATCTTATTAATAAAATTCCAAAATGACTTGAAATCTGATTTTATTTCCTCTATGTTTTATGGATACAATTAGAGGAAGCTCTGTTTAGTGTCTCTTTAAGGGAACGTCGGATTGCTTTCTGTAACAGATGACCAGTTGGTGGCTAAAATTTCAGCATATAAATGAGAGATGCGCCCAACCTTAAAATTTTAGCACACAATAAACTTCCTATCAGCCGCGAAACTATGGTCAGATTAAAATTAAATTTTCGCAGTATAAGCAGGATGGTGTATATCTTCACATGTGCAACTGCTGGGAATGAATACAAATTCATACAAAATCCAATATTCTGCAATCTTTGTTATATTACATTGATATGGATCATTTAAAGCTATGAAATTTAAAAGTGGTATAAATATATTATATGCATTTTGTCCATTTCTATCAAAATAGTTGGGTAGATTAAAGTCACCACAAATAAAAAGGTTCCCTGATTTAAAAGTATCACTTATATAGTGTGTTTCAGACCATCCGTACACCCCAAATATCTCCTGAAATATGAATCGGATTGAGATTTAAAAAAATATATCCAAAAATGTTTTTTGAGCCCTATCATGTGTTGTGAAATGTGAACCCCGTCCGGGGTAACTTTGAGATCTTTAATGGGAACCCTATTTTTTATTGCAGATTTGGATTCTATGCTAAAAAATATTAAGTTTTTATCCGAATTTTTTTTTTCGATGAGCGACAGATGGCGCTATATTCGGCAAAAACATTTATTGAATTATGTTTATTTCTCGCATCAAATGATAGATTACGACATTTTTTACGTAGTCATCTCTTAAATAAGACGTTGATTGAAGTCATTCGTAATTTTATGTCAGAAATAAGCAAAAAAAAAATTCTTTGTTAAAAAAAATCGTAGAAACGAATAAAAATCAATTTGATTATTAAATTCCATTCTATTCTCTTCTATTGTGGTACTGTATGAACAGGATTTTTTAATTAAAAAAAAAATATATATAAAAAAAATTTTTTTTTGCTAATCGAAAAAAATAAAAAATAAAAACCTAATATATTTTAGAGTAGAAGCTAAATCTGCAATAAAAAATAGGGGTACCTATTTAAGATTTCAAAGTTAACCCTTCCCCCACCCCAGGGGGGAGGGGTGGTGGTTTAAATTTCTTGCAGAATTATGGCCCTTTCCCTAAAAATTGGCATAGAAGATATTTCTCTTCAATATAGTACAACATTAAAATAAAATCAGGACCTACTGTTCAAACATGTTGGCTTTGTTATTCACCCATACTTAATGTCGCATATTGTGCATGATGTTCGGTATTCCCAAGTGACAACATGAAACCATCAAACTGGGCAAATGGTAAAAACTGAGCTAAG
Source organism: Ocypus olens (assembly GCA_910593695.2). Lineage (NCBI taxonomy): Eukaryota > Metazoa > Arthropoda > Insecta > Coleoptera > Staphylinidae > Ocypus > Ocypus olens. The sequence goes on from OU343060.1 coordinate 42,480,872, forward strand.
AAAATAAGACTACATTAGAAGAATAGTACACAAATTCAAGCTTGACGAATAAAGGAACAGTGGAAGCAAAATAAAACGATCGATTTTGAAGCAGAAGAACAAATTCGCAGAGATCATAATTGTTGGAGAGGTTAACAAAAATTACATTAAAACTTGCCGAGACGCGAAGTTTCATTCAGAGCGCATAGAGAAAATTTCGAGTGAAATCAATGGAAATTTTTATCAGATGTCCAACTTTTGACCGACTCCTGTGATGAAACAACTACTTAATTTTCCGAGGGGTTCTCAGTCCATAAATACAGAATGAAATCATTCGATGTCTTCGTAAAGAGACATAACCAATCATAAGTAGTGAAATTCGCGAAGCATCAATCTTTGCTTCAAAAGCTGAGAGTACTCATTAACTAAAATTGGTCAACTGAGTCTAATTTAAAATAATAGGCCATCCAAAAATACAATAAAGGAATCGTTTTTAAGATTTTTCAATTTAATAGACCGTATGTCTCAATATCCGTCAAGAAATATATACGTTTTTTAGATTAATCAGTGGGAATTATTATCAACAGTAATTGCACAAGTGCAATGGAAATTATCGGTAACAAGTTTGTGCGATTTCGACAAACAAAGTCGTATTGTTTGGCAACAGTCCCGAGCCCGGAAGGGCGAGGGGCTGTTGCCTAAAACAATGCGACTGAGTTTATCGAAAGAGTGCAAACTTGCGATAATTTACAATGCACGAGAGCAATTTATCAGACTATATCCCAACAAAAATATTACAACAAAATATAATGACATTTACTGTCATCGCGGACGTGTAGTGCCGGTTTGAATTTTACATTTTTAAACGGATCAAATAAAATTTGAAAATCAGAAACGTACTTCTCTTGCACTAACTTAGCACTGGTATTCCATATGGAGTTTACATTTTCTTTACAGTACGTACCGTTCGCGTTTCGCACGTTATGTGCCCTGTTTTCCAATATTGTAAAAATGACTACCCGAGTGCAGGTCATGTTAGTGACTCCGCTCAAACTTTTTGGTTGGGCCTTTTTCCCTTTTTCTTGAATTACTTTAAGAGAAACACTTCCAATGCGGAGTTTTCACTAATTTGAATAGCGTTCTATCCGCAAACTGACGTTTTACGTTTGACATTATTTTTCTTTAAACCAATCATGTGCCGAAACATAATCCGAGTAGAGAACCAATCACAAAGCCGCATTCGAACTCTACATGATATGTTTCCTGAAAACAGAAGTTATATAGAATCTGATTCGTTCTAATTCATTCGAATTTCGGCATGCTACGTTTGGCGGGATATAGTCGTCATAATCAGTTGTTACTATTAATAAATTAAATATTACTTACTGATCGGGAAGATTACTTTCTTTATTAGCTCTAAAGAAGCGTCATCATAATGTACTTTAAGCATTATCTAACATTATTTTAGAGTAAAAGTAAAAAGAAAGAGCTTCCCGGTTGATAATAAAAATAGAGTTCGAATTTGTATTTTTAACTACTGTAATGACAAAATTACTTTCTTTTATAAATCTAGCTTCATATATTTTAATTCAAATGATGCTGATTTAATGCAAGCTGTAGAAGTTTTTAATTTAGTAATTTTAAATATAACGGAATGAGAAACAAGTATAAGGACTAGGGTGATCCAAAAATGAGGCAAACAATTATTTTTCGAAATTTAGTTCTGCCTCAATACATCGCCATACGCCCTTGGCCGATCTAATTTGATTCGATTTTTCTTTTTCATTCCTTCGATTAAATATCATTATTGGAATAATCTAAAAGGGATTTCATTTCGTTACAGATGTTAATGAATACTGGCTACCTTGTATATTTTTAAATCAATCAAATACGGACGCGGACGCTAAAGTAATAGCAAATTTAATATTTCCCGCATAAATTGTAAACTTGTAAACTTACTAATCGAACTAATTTACGCAACTTTTCACCTGGCTCGTAAAACTTAATTTCCTGAAATCATTGAAGGTAGTTTAATATTTTCTCCATTTTTATTATTGTATCATTACTAGAGAGATAAATGTATGCATTATAAAATGCTGAAATATGTGCATATACAGTGTGTCTGCTTAAGTTCGCAACATATGGAATTTTTTTTTAAAAGTTCTGCACGATCTTAAACTTAAAATGCAACTTTCAGATAATAATTGTTTTAGTCGTCTACGCGGTTTCTCAAAAAATATGAATTTGGCTCAAGAATAAATTACCTTTATTTTTGACAATATTGAAAACTGTTATTAAGAAAAGTTGATCAGAACTAAAAACTACGTTCAAATATGCAATTACATCAAATTACATGTAGAAAAAATGTTCCTTTTTTTATCTAAAATAACAATGCAAATGTAACTGTAGTTGCGTGAAATCTAGGATGCATTGATAAACAAATGATTTATTGATAGCAAGAATTCTTTGACAGTGAACGTCAAATTAAATTTGTTAACATGCCGGTGATATTAAGTGTGAAAGGAAAAGTAGAAATTGTGTTAATCGTTGGTGATAATTATCGTGAAGCAGCTGAAATATTTAACAACAGGCATCCAGAAAAAAATATTCACCATACAGCAGTAATGAGAATTATGAAAAAATTCAAATCATGTGGAGATGTTAATAATAAATTCACAAACAAACGTCGAATACCTGTTGCAAGTGAGGAGATGAACTTAAATGTAATGTTATCTGCAGTGGAAAAACCTAGATTGTCTCTGCAAAAAAGGGCATCTTCGCTTCCAGATAAAATTGGTAAAGATACAATATCAAATTTTTTTAAAGTGAACAAGTTTCATCCATATAAACCACAATATATCCATACTTTAAAACCTGGAGACTACGACAGACGACTAGAATTTTGTTTTCTTATCTCAGGAAAGCTAGAGGACGATCCTTTTTTGGTTAGGAAAATATTTTTTTCTGACGAAGCTACATTTACGTGTAATGGAACAGTGTCTTCGCAAAATTGTCGATGGTGGACTGACTCCAATCCTCACTTTACGATTAAAACTCGCGATCAGTATTATTTTAAATCTAACGTTTGGTGCGGCATTTACAAGGATAAAATAATTGGCCCTTTTTTCTTTCGACAATCTTTAATGGAAGGTTGATTCATAGATATTCCTATATTTTTTGGCCGGCTAGGTCGCCAGATTTAATCCCGTTAGATTTTTTCTTCTGGGGTTACTTAAAATAAAAGATATATCAACACAGGCCATACACAAACATAGAACATTTGGAAACAATTATTACAGAAACAATTCAGGGTGTAAGTCCGAATATAATTAAAAATGTATTGAGGGAATTTTCTTTTAGAACAGAAACCTGTATTGTAAGAGAAGGCGGATACGTTGAAGCAATAGTGAATTGATGATAAACTATTACACGCTTGTTACGCAATTAACATTATTAGCACTGTATTTATGTAGTTGATAATTATAGTAAAATACATTATTTTGTTATGTATAATTTTTAATGCATCATCAAAATAATGCAACATGGAGGTTAAGAGACGTAAAGTTAAAGAGATAACAGATCATTATTATATTGAAATATGCAAGTAATAGGTTTAAATATGTCAACAAAAAATACATATGTTTGTTTATATACATTTTTAATTTAAAAAAGTCACATACATTAATTTTAATTATAAGAACTGAAAAACGCCTTTATAGATAATTACTTTTATTAACAAATTTTTGAAACAACTACTTTCCTGGAGAATAGCACGACGAATATTGAATTATACAAAAATCGCAAATCATATTTTGCGACAATTTAGTTTTCTTCAATTCCTCAAATTTCTTTTTGTGGAGAGATTCGATAAATATGATAATTCTCTGGATGCCCTAAACTATTTCTTTCTCGTTCTACCGCTTGATCCAATGCCGCGTTACGCATATTTCAAAGTAAAGCGACAAAAACAAGTGAACGCATAAATTACTGTTTATCGCAGGATGAATTTGCAATTCATTTGATAGCATTTGGCCGGTATTTCCTTGAATGTCTAGATGTTGGTTCATGCCTGAAATCTAAAAATTCACGTGCTGCAATGTTAAATATTACCAAATTTCAAGTCGATTCATCAATCACAGCCGTGATCGTGTACACTGTTTTGAAAAATATAGTTTCCAGAAAAATGCGTTTAAAGTGCGTGCCGATTCGGTAGTCTACTTACGCGCTCAATTCTTCCTTGGCTGCAAACGCTATAACTTAAACAGTCCTTCGATTATCTACATGGAACCTTTTGCATATTATTCTAAACACATCAAAGAATTGTTTAAATACAAAAAAAAATCGATTGTTTGAAAATTTTACTGTAGAATAACCCCTTAAGATATATAATGCAGTAATTATTTAAAGACAAACAAGTGCAGTGCATGAAAAGGCTAAAATTACATCAGAGAATTTTTATTTTCTGTAGAAACATTTAATTTAAATTTCCGTTTCCTGTGCTATTAATTACCGCAGCTTAAAATGTTGCAGGCTTTGAATAATTGATGAGATTTTGTGTAATTAATCAGCTTATTTGAATAAATGTACCGTACACCAAAAATTCGTCTAATACAGATTTTCACATCCCATATAGATTGAATAAAAATTTGCATAATCTTGAATTTATTAATTATCGAGCAAATTCAATTCGTTTAGTAAATTCAACACAAATCCGATATGAATCGAGTTAAACACAAAGATTTACATCCAATGTGGACAGTGTTTCATTAAGTCTGTCACCCATTAAATGCTATGCAGTAATTAAATTACACAGTATACCCATATCTCCCAGATTTACATTTTAGGAGTCTGTAGGAGGTCGTTGTTTAGAGCCGATCCCAATAAAATGCATTAACATTTATATTTCAATTAAAAACATGTGTGTTTGTGTGCCTAATGAAGATAGGCGTCTATATCTCTTCTGGAGGATTAAAAGTGTGTCCAGCAATTAAAAAAAGAATTGTATGAAGTCGTTAACGGCGCGGAACGTGCCACATGGAAAAACAGACGTGCAGTACAAACAAATCGTATCTTCTGCTTTTATGCTGTGTCAATATTTGTCCAAATGATGATTTTATGTAAATGATTATTCTTCTTTCGAATGATTGACGTTTACCTTTGGTTGCAACATGTGCAGCAGCATCGAGACCTACTGACATGGTTCATTAGACACGTGTTACTCAACTCGATAAAAAGGAGATTTCATTTCTAATTTTATATCACCTATAAATGAATTAATAACTTAATTATTATTTTCTGACTCAATAATTATACAATGTGCAGTGCTAATGAATTCATTAAAAAATATTACATAATTAATGACAAATATTTGCTGTTGCAATATAATTAAAATATATTCATTATAACGGTTAGTGAATCGATTTATAAATACTTAAATATAACTGTCAATCGTCGGTCGATTTTGCTACACTAATTGGATTAAACAGATATAAACTTGTCAATTGATACATATACAGGGTGTATTTGAAATAACGAACAGGCATTTAAGGGCACATACACAAAATATTTGTGAACCCATTTCCGTCAAAATTTATTCGAAAAAAAATTTTTGAATTTTCCTAATTTTTCGAGGTTTTTTAAATATTTTGAGAACCGATGCTTTTCTCATTTAATTAGGTCTGCATGGAATGTGTGTTTGTTTATTTAAAACGCGAGATACGATTTCTTGCCTCCGAAATTTGAAGTGTTATCGCAACGTTTTTTTTTTTGTAAAAGATAAACAGTCCTCAAGTTCATTGACGCTTAAAGAGCACTCAGATATTCCCTACGCACTTGTTGTAATTCGATATCTAAAGCCGATGCCGTTTAAAAATTAGTTCACATTACCACTGCCCCCAAACATGTTGCGTATTTTCACTCATTAACATGGCTTCTAAAAATCTCTTTGCAATACATCAATTAGAAGTCTCATTACAATATTTTAATGTGCGGTTTCTGTGGGACACCCTGTATATAAAATAAAAAATTGACAAATACAAATCCAGAACTTAATATAGGGCAAGAACAAGTTTATCACAAAAAGGCTTGTTAGTTTGACATTTAAAGCATTTGTAGCCATTGAAAATGCTATACAGGGTGTTCAATTTAAGTGAAGACATCGAAATATCTCGAAAACTACACATCGAATAAAAAAAATATAATTAAAATTAGTTCGCCGGGGAGGGAGACATCTAATGATACGAAACTCGACCCACTACGCTCAACCCCCTAGGGGGTAGGGGGTAGAAATAGAAAAGTTAAACAGGAACCCCATTTTATTGTACGGATTTGAATGCTCCGGGAAAAAATAAGAAAGTTTTATCTGAATTTTTTTTTGTATTCGTGACAGACGACGCTATAATCGACAAAATTCAAAATTGGCAAAAATCGTTGAAAAATTGGGATTTCCTGAGAAATAGCGATTCGTAAAATAAGGTTCCCTATGCTGCTGAGGAGTAATTCGACGTGCAGGAAGAAATGTAAAACACTGTCTTACATTGACAAATCTCCCTCTCTCTGTTCCCACCTCTCCCGCCCCGCTACCAGTGTTGCCATCTGGCCACATGACATTTCCGCCAGAAAGCCAACCTAATTCCGCTAGATTCCAATACGTGAACAAAAATACATATTCAAAAGAACGAAATAAATACAAATATAAAATATTTCTGAAATAATTATATATTAAAACAAATTCAAATAATTAAAGAATTTGAAATTATTCTTCAAGAATAGTTTCGTTATCTGCCTGAAACACGTTCGCAAACTTAAATTCATTTAATATTGAAACTGGAATCTGGTGCCTTAAATTGATGAGAAATGCTTTGTCTATTCAATGCTTTGCTAATTGCATTTAATATTTCAACACTAACTCGGTTAGGCAATTAATTTTTTTTTTCGATTTACTTTTGAAAATAATCGTTCCACTAAAAATAATGCCAAAGAGGATATTAAAAAAAGATTATTTGAATGATCAGCATTTTATTACACATGGAGAAGCACTTACACTTTGCAAGCTGAGCAGGAAATTCGACTAAACGGGATTTTTATATTTACACAATTCCAAATCATTGTTTACTTATTTTATTCCGAACCTGTTATCCGATATTAGATAAATATTTAGATAAACATGAAAATAATTGTAATTATGCCGTTTCGTTTGACCTTTATTGTAAACAATGATGTTTAAAAAAAATGAATCAAATTACGCTAGTTTTTTCGACAATCCAAAATAATTCAGCTAGAAAATCCGCCAGCCGCTAAAACGAAAATTTTTCCGCAATTCGCATTCAAAATCCGTCAGATCTAGCGGATTTTCCACTAACATGGTAACACTGCCCACTACATCGCTCAATGCCGGACTAGCAGCCTTCGAAGATGGACCTCCCTATCGTTGTTACCGCCAGATGCGAAATTCGCGCTGTGGTACGTTTTTTAAGTGCAAAACGGATTTCACCTTTTGACATTCAGCGTCAGTTAATCGAAGTTTATAGGGAAAATTGCATATCTGTTCAACATGACTCAAGCGCTAAAACTCATCATAAAACGGCAATGAGTCGACTCACATGCGCATCTCTGACAAAAAAGATTTGGATAGTATTTATTTTCTGCAGAATTCATTTAATTTCATTTCTAGAGAACAATTACAAGTGAACAATGCCTCGTGCAAGCGTAGAACATTCTGATTTATGGCGAATGTAGGAGAAATATTGACGAGGCTGTTGTCTTATACGCTGAACGTTTTACAACCCAAACAAAGAAAACGAGCAAAACACTATCACAGGAGTTTGCAATGAAATAGAGTTTTCAAATCCGTACAAAAAAAAGGGGGTTCCTACTTAACTTTTCTATTTCTCACCCCCTACCCCCTAGGGGGTTGAGGGTAGTAGGTCGAGTTTCATATCATTAGATGTCCCCCTCCGAGGCGAACAAGTTTTAATTATAATTTTTTTTTATTCGATGTGTACTTTTCGAGATATTTCAATGTCTTCACTTAAATTGAACACTCTGTATATAAACAAAATTAAAAACAGGAGGTTATTTGCGATACATTTGGCTCAAAAAGTAAGCAAACCTCATAACTCTGACGTTATTCATTGGAGAACAATTAAATAAATTCAACGCCCAGCTACAGAAATAATGACAAATCAAAATGTCAAATTGCATGACAACTGTAGCTTGCAGAAGTAAACCGATTTCAAATTTGAAATCAGCATTGCCAAAATACTCGGAATCAGTTGGAAAATTTCAAGCAACAGGAAATATTTTTTATTTTGTTGCCCGCTGTAATAATTGTTAATTTCCATTTTTATAGTACGACTAAGCTCCCTAATTTTACTACTGCAGAATAGTATATTCTGTAACAAGGTTAGAATGGAAATTCGATGCGAGTGGAATATTTCGAGCGCGAGCCGTGAGGCGAGCGCGAGGAACCACGAGCATCTGAATTTCCATTCTTACCGAGTATCAGACTATACTTTCTCCTCGACCAGATCAAATAGACTAATAAAATAATTAACACAAAGAACTTACGTTTTATCACGTTTGCGGTTATGTTTATAGTATTTTGACAATTGCGATATCCAAGGCTAATTGTTTTATTCGAAACGATGTGAGAATATTCATTCTATACCTTGTTATGGAATGAATTACATGCAAAACGCATAAGCGCATAGTGTTTTGTTCCATAACAAGAGTGAGAATGTGAACTTTCTATAATCAAAATTGATTTCAGAATGCTTAAATTCTATGGTGGTCGTGGAGAAATGTATTTTCTGCCTCTTCTGTAGTTTTAAATATCTTGACTTATCACGAATAAGACTTTTAGTGTTTTGTGAAAACCATGATGGGTATTTTATATGTATGGAATTAGATGTTAAGACCATTATTTCTAACTCAAGATTTTTAAATTTAAAAAATTAGGTACATTTATGTAATTTAATTTATTTTCTGTTATTCTGTAGTACCCAAATTGAAGTGATAAACAAGAATTTAAAAAAATATATAAGAGAGCAATTGCATGCAGGCGCCAATGGCACTACCACCGTAGAAACTGAAAATTATATTTGATTTTTTTCAATGCTTTTAGTAACTAGCACCAAAATGTGACATGCATTTGGTCATGCTAACACGATTTTAATAAAATTTGTATGTAATTTTACGTTTGGTTTTTTTTTGCATGAAAGTCGATTTTCAACCATCATTTGTTTTTGAGCGATGACGTCAACCTTATTTTGTAAATAACAACCCCTTATTTTTGTTCTTGTTTTTGGGAAATCTTTTCATTGTTTAATTGATAGAATAACAATGTTGCCTTTCTACATAAAAAAAATTTCGAGTAAATGACAAAGTGAGAAACCGTAAATTTAATTGTCAACACAAAATAAAGAAAATAATCTTGACCTTCCATATATACTAATAAAGAAAAATATTAAATTAACTGGCATTCATCGACTTTTTGGCAATACGCAAGCCCATGTGGAAATTCTTGAACATCTTGAATATTTTCCTTTCTATCGGCCCTCGCCAATCCCAGCATTCGTAAAGCAATTGTGCGTGAATGCGCCATTTTGCTGAAACCATACATAATACAATTATATGGAGTCAAGATTATTGCTGTTTGGAAGAATTGCTGTAATCGCTGGAACTAGGTTACTTTCATGCAAAAATGTGTATTTTTATAAAAGAAAATCGACTTATTCGAGGATAGTAGAGTACCTATGACAGTTCTCCCCCAAAATCCCATAAGAATTTACATAGGGATCTCGAATCACTTTTTCATCCCCTAAATTCCATCACTTAAATAATTATTATTTTCATCCCCTAAATTTCCTCGACCCCAAGGGCCTTAACCAATCCAGAAACCCCTAAATTCCACGACCCCAAGGACCAATCCAGCCGCCCCTGAATAACAGCTACCTGTCTTGGAATAACAGCTACCTGTTTCTGAATAACTGCTGCCTAATTTGAAATAACAGACCCGATTTGGAAAAACAGACCCGATTTGGAATAACAGACCTGATTTATTTTATCATCAGCCATTTCCCCGAGACAGGTCTGTTATTCCAAATCGGGTCTGTTATTTCAAATCAGGCAGCGGTTATTCAGAAACAGGTAGCTGTTATTCAGAAGCTGGATTGGTCCCTGGGGTCGCGGAATTTAGGGGTGGCTGGACTGGGGGTCGAGGAAAGTTAGGGGATGAAAAAGTTAATTGAGATCGCTATGTAAATTCTTATGGGATTTTGGGGGAGAACTGTCATAGGTACTCTACTGAGGATTTTTTCCAAAAATATTTTATTTCGGTTTTACTCAATTTATTCCATACTTCCGGCGCGCAGTGTATATTTAAAATGAATAGTCTTCTACAATCTAATGCTCTTAACCCTTTCGGCCCTGGTGGTGGCAATTGCCTCCGCAACATTTACATGTTTTTACTTACTATGACAATCCATATTTTTGCTGTTTATCACTAGATGTCACTTCAACAAAGCCTCACTAATTAATTCCTATACTAATTAATCAAATCGGTTCAAATTTGGTATTTATGGTCTTAAGAAGCTCCCCATCAATAATAATGAACAGAAAAATGTTTTCTTTCAAATTTAAAAATCCAGGGCTGAAAGGGTTAAGACAACTAGAATAAACATATTTTCTATTAAAACAACTTTCCTAAATGTTAAATGTTATCGATAATTTGTGTGTTAAAATCTCAAAGATATCAAGGTTTGGATTTATTTATTACTGCACAAAGACATCAAATAAACAGTGTTAATTAAGATATAAGTTAATGTTGAAATTTAATATTGATAATTCAACTCATGTATAAAAAGGTGCATTTAAAACGGCGGACAAACAAAATTTGCAAATGGTTAAAAAATTATTTACCTTCACCATGACAACGATCTTTATATTAAAAATTTTAGTAAGCAGCTAACTTCAGTTGAACAGTGGCCGTTCGTGTCAGCTCTAAATACCTCTGCGGTGAAATATAATTTAAGTCCGTTTCGGACACGCTTCTGCGTGAAAAATTGTTCAGGATTGCCATTCCGACCCATGTGCCAGGGAGGTAAATATTGTCTTTTCACTAATTATAGATTTAGTTTCGTACATTCCATATTAAAGCCAGTTACACTGACAGAACTGCATTTCGTACTTCGGCCGCGAGATGTCGCAAGCGTGCGATTAGCGCTGATGCGATGCGTGAATTGCCGAATTGCATTGCATTTAATATCCATCTTGTTCTATCATGTTCTAATAGTGTGAAATAAACATTTATATGTTAGTATATTTGGCGTCTTCCCTTTTATGTGTGTCGGAAATAAGTACACCCGGTCAATTGACGATCAGCTGTTATTGGTTTTCTAACTTCATGCCGCCTGTAGTGTGTGTGTGTTTGGTGAGAGGTTATAACCTATAATATAATATAAGAAACGTCAGAAATGTATGGAATGTATACTAAATGTAAGTAATAATATATATTTATACAAAACAATAATTATAAATATAATTTTAACGGCTAGATCCTGGTGTTTGTACCACTCACAAACGTGCAGGTGCGAATTTTGCGATTCCCGTGGCACTTAACCATTTTCATTTTACCCACACATGATTTTGATTGGTGCATCATCCAACTCGATCACAAATAAACAATGCTTTTTCTAATTTTAATTAAAAATAATGTTGCAAAATAAAAAATACGAATAGCAACTGATGATAATTTATTTATTGGAATTAGGGATGGGAGATATTTCACGTATCTGTGATTTTTCACTGGTATTAAAAAATCATAGGTCGTTAATGTTACTAATAGGTTAAAATCACTAATACTTAAAATCACTGCTACTTAAAATCACTGCTACTTAAAATCCCTGCTATTTAAACTGTGACAAATCGTGATTGCTACTTAAACTGTGACTGTTACTTAAAACATAATTGTAAGAAGACAGTACAAGATGGCATTTCTAAATGTTATTTAATATTCATTACTTTATTCTCCCATTTGTGCAAAGTATTTTGAAAAAATATTTAATGAAAAAGACAAATATTTTAAAAATGCCATAGTATACCATATAAAATGAAATAAATTACAACTTATTTACTAACAATTATTAATTAATTAATTAAGATTTCATAAGAAAGAAAAAATGATCTTGACCGGCATGGAATTGAACCACAAACTCGCTATGATCGACTTAATAAACCCAAAATTACTTAAAACTCATTTTAATTTATCTAAACATACATTTTAAAATAATACCACGAAACTTATTTTGAAATTGCAAACTTCATGAGCTAAAAAAAACAATTTATTAAACTGAGAAAATCTCCAAATGCTCCTTGTTCAGGTGCTCAAAAAATTAAAATAGAAATCTTCAAAAATCCATATCTATTAAAAATTGTTGAATTTTCAAGCCCCAAATTGATTTTAAATAAGCGATACTTCGGCCGCTGCGGATCATTTTTTATGGAATTTTGTCTGTGCGTTTTATTTTTTTTTCTGCGATGTTTTCATTCAGGTGCTCACAAAATTATAACTAAAATTTTTCAAAAATCCATATCTCCATTAAAAACTGTGAAATTTACAAAAACCATATTTATTTTAAATAAGCGATACTTCGACCATATTTTTTTAATGAATTTTTTCTACCAGCTTTAAATTTTTTCCTGCGATGTTTTCATTCAAGTGCTCAAAAAATTAAAACGAAAATCTTCAAAAATCCATATCTCTATTGAAAATTGTTGAATTTACAAAAACCAAATTGATTTTGAATAAGCGATACTTTGACCATTAAGGATGATTTTTTATGGAATTTTTCCTGCATGTTTTTGTTCAGGTACACAAAAAATTATAACAAAAAATTTCAAAAATCCATATCTCTATTGAAAATTGTTGAATTTATAAAAACCAAATTGATTTTGAATTAGCGATACTTTGGCCATTGATGATGATTTTCAATGGAATTTTTCCTGCATGTTTTATATTTTGTTCTGCGATGTTTTTATTCAAGTGTTAAAACATTAAAACGAATATCTTCAAAAGGACTTTCGAAGATTTTCTGTATTGAAAATTGTTGAATTTGCAAAAACCAAGTTTATTTCGAATAAGCGGTACTTCAGCCATTGAGGATAATTTTTTATGGAATTTTGCTAGCACGTTTTATATTTTTTTTCTGCGATGTTTTGGCCAAGTGCTCAAAAACTTAAAACGAAAATTTTCAAAAATCCATATCTCTATTGAAAATTGAATTTTCAAGCCCTAAATTAATTTTAAATAAGCGATACTTCGTCCGATGAGGATAATTTTTTATGGGATTTTGTCTGCGCGTTTTATTTTTTTTTCTGCGTTGTTTTCATTCAGGTGCTCAAAAAATTAAAACTAAAAGTTTCAAAAATCTTCATTAAAAATGGTTGAATTTACAAAATCCAAATTGATTTTGAATAAGCGATACTTCGAAAATTGAGGATTTTTTTTAAGGAATTTTTTCTACGCGTTTTATATTTTTTCCGCGATGCTTTCATTAAAGTGGTCAAAAAATTAAAACGAAAATTTTCAAAAATCCATATCTCTATTGAAAATTGTTGAATTAACAAAAACCAAATTAATTTCGAATAAGCGGTACTTTAGCCATTGAGGATATTTTTTATGGAATTTTGCCTGCACCTTTTATACTGTTTCTGCGATGTTTTTGGCCAAGTGCTCAAAAAATTAAAACGAAAATTTTCAAAAATCTCTATCTCAATTGGTTAATGATTTTATATCAAAATAATCATTCGAGAACAGAGCAAATAATCTTTCAAAAGATGCGTTTTTTTTCAAAGGTAAAACCAAAATAGGAAAACATTTTCCAACTTTTCAAATTTACGAACAAACATTCTAAAAGGATTCTAAAAAATCTCCAAATACTTCTCAAATTTTGAACTGAATCAAGGATAGTCGTATATTTATTTGCTATACCAAATAATATATATAATATAGGTAAAATAGTACCTTCAGTCAGAGGTATAATATCAAAAGGAACACTATTTACGTGACCAGGTGAACAAATATTAGCATATCAAAAACATTTAACAAACCATTAACAATTTCAGAATGTAATATGACGTTTACTAACCGTGATCACAGTCATTGTTTAAAATCACTGATATTAAAAAGTAACAGTCACAGATAGCAACGTGATTCAAAAGTGCGAGTTTTGTCCATCTCTAATTGGAATTACAAAGTAGAACCAAAATTAGATTTTAATTTTCGTTTTAGGTAAAGTCAAATGATATCGAGTTAAAATTTATTATGTCTTCCTTAATCTTGCCTTTCAAAATTCCACAAATCATTTTATTTTTTTCGTATCCCTGGTTTCGATAATACGCATCAAATTTTCGCAAGTTAGGGAACTAATAGGGAACTAATTTTAAATTATGGTAAAGTTCTTCAATAATTTTAAAAGCCTCAATGAAAGGCATTTGAGCTAAATGCTAAATTCGATTGCAGTTATAAAGATGCAAGAATGAGCAATAAAAGCTAATAACAATAAAATAAATTACAATTAATGGAAATATTGACTTTATATGTAGCTATATGCGGATATATGCTCAAGTAAGTTTAATGTGATAAAACCTCGATATATTAAGTTATATGAGAAATAAAACTTGGTGCTTTTATTTATTTCCGAGAGAAACGTATAGATACAGATCGCCAGTGCCATACGAAAGAGCAAATAAAACATGTAAAAAAATATATATCCGGACTCTATTCATAACAGAGTAAATTTTGGTGGTTAAACAAAGTTACTAATCTTGAAAATGGTTTTAAAAGATAGTCTTTAATACCACATCAGGTTGAATAACTGTACCCAAACGTGATAGTTTTTAAAGGTATGTGTTCTGTGGTTTTTAACATCGTACATTTTTGTGGCCAATTAAAGTTATTGATCCTTACCCGGGCATGGTTTTAAATCACACTGTAATCCCATATCAGGTTACATATTGGTCGCCGAACTCGTATACCTACATTATTTTATTACTCTAACAGTCTGTAGATTGAATACCGCATTTTAATTGCATCCTTATCGTAAAAACGTAAAATCCCGTACTTACTTTACTTAAAACCTACATTCAGTGAAACCGAGGAAAGTGTGTCACACCACAAAATCATGAACGAGCACATGAATGCACCAAAGTGCATAAATAACTGCATTAATAAACCACATCCTAGTGGAAATTGATTGAAGGCACACGCCTTGGCGTAATTTCCAATTAGAAATCGCAACGTGACCACTCCGACTCAATCAAAGCGAGAGGAAAGTCGAAAGCCATAATTAACATCTTCACTTAGTCAATCCGATTTCAATAACGAAAGTAATCATCTTAAACAATTTACACTCAAGATAATTAGCAGTAATATATCAATATTTTTTTTGCAGAGAGAAATTAATTTGTTGCATGTTTCCCACCAGTAATTGTGTAATTACTGAATCTGATCTGTTTTATTGAGATTTATCGATAGCGATGGTGGTGCGATTTGACCGTAGTGAGGAAGTCGTAACTTATCATTAGCAGTTTCATTGTTGATTAATTATTCGGACTGGGTTATTAAAGTTGATTAAATTATGACGCGGAAACGGAAACGCAAAGAGGTTAGAGGAGGATAACAGCCAAGATTCGCATGTAAGAGTGGTAGGTGCGTAAAGCATAAATTATCAGGAGATTGTAATATATTAGAATTATCGTTGTAAATCGTGATGTATGATAAATTGCCGGCGATTCTGGTGTAATGTTGTGGAATCCATTTAAGCAGTAGATTATGATAGATTATTCCGCATTTTTTTGTATTCACTAAAGATATAGAAACAGAAATTTATTTCGCACCCCCAGAAGAATAGTGTCGTAACTTCGAAATCAACGTTGATATTTTAAAATACCGTTATATGTTACATAAGACAGTATTTTACAAATTAGTTTATTAATTTTATTGAGTTTGTAAATGGAATGTTTTGTAGATGCAGTTATGACAGTATACTCGTTGAAAATAGAACAAAAAATGGTGATGTGGCCATCATGTTACTTTCTCCGACTTGATGGTATAATAGCCATTTATATTTACGCTTTCATGGTTTATTTTCAATTTAAATCATATTTTAAATGTACATCGAGCGTTTTGTAAACTCGGACGAAACTGACGTTTAAAACGTCAAAATTATGAACGATGGAAAAATTATACTTCAAATTGAAAAACTCAGTTTACTCAAAAACTAAAGGGATTTCGAAAAAAACTTATTCTTTATAAATTGTTCATTCTAGCATTCTATACAATTATTATTAACATAAATTTGCTGTAACTATTATCGTTTTATAATTATAAACCAAAAATTAAAAGAAAATAATAAATTTTTGTCTCGAATAAAAATCATTTTATGAAAAATGTTTTTAAGCAAAAGATGTTCATTTATTTGTCGTATTTAATGTTTGTTTAAATATTTTCGTGATATTTTTCATATTTAAGAAAATATTGGCAGAAAACAAAAAACAGTTAAGGTAAACACCCACTTCCGGTATACGAAATTTGACCAAAAGCTTTTCAATTCTTCAGATGATCAAATAAGACGTATGCTCAAAATTTAATATCAATTGCTCCATTAGTTTCTGAGATACAGCGTACACAGAGAGAGAGACACACACACACAGCACACACAGACACATTTTTTTTTCAGAAATTGTTGAAATGGCATCTAGGGACCCCAAAACGACAAAATTTTTGAAAAAAAATCACGATCACAATACTTTCTCGTACTTCGTAACGGAGAAATTAACAATGAAAATACCCGAAACTATATTTGTGAAAGGTACGAAACTATTCTTTTGTCTTATGTCTTACTTAAAAGTTTACAAACTGTTATGAGCGCCTATCGATTTTACTGATTTGAGTTAGGAGCTACTCTGTGCAAGATAATCAAATTAAAGAACAGACAAAATATCAATGCACGTTTTTTTTTTTAATCCTTCTGTATTGGTAAGGTAATGTTTACAATTAGAGCAAGAACGCAAATAAATTTTTATATCTTTTTAAGCAGGAATAAATTTTTAATCAACTTAAAATTTGGAATGTGTAGAAATTGTTTTTGTATATTTTTGCAATTGATTAAATTTAAAAATAATTTCTCCTCCAATTAAGTGCCATTATTTCAAAAATCTTGAAGAATAATATGATTTGAGTAAATTTGAAAAGTTTGAATGAGTAGCAATTTTTTGCCTTAGTTTAAAGCAATTGTAGAAACGCTTGATTTTTATAATAATTTCTACCCGAAACATACGCAATTATTTCAAAGGCGGGATGCGAGATTTTCCTGAGCTTTCGGAAAATCTAGAACAATACGCTCACATCTGGATTATGTTTCATGTATTTGGTCACCAATTCAGGCTACTTATATTGAATGTATTGAAAATTAACAAAATAAGTTTTTGAAATCAATTGCCTATAAATTGGGCTATACTATTAGTCCATTAAACCTCAGCTTAGTTTCTTGCGACTTGCGAATTAACAAATTATGTTGTCGAAGACTTATCATTCTTTTACAAACTCATTTCTAATCATGTACAGTGCTCATCTCTTTTGTCTCTAATACATTTTTTTGTTAAACCTACGAATCGTCCGACTAGACAAGCCCCCATATTTCGTATTCCATTTCATAATACGAATTATGGTTACAATAGCCCAATTTCCCGATTCATGCGAGTTTCAAACGAGATGTCATTACATCGAAACTTCGATTTATTTTATAATTCCCGTGTGCAGTTTATGTCGTATCTAAAAAATATTAGTCATTGTAAATAAATTTATGAGTTTGTGTATATGTTTATTTAAGGTTATATGTTTCCATGATTATATTACTTTATTTTGTTAATTTTATTATTATTTTTATAAAATGGATTTTTCCGTAAATAAACATTATTATTATTATTATTATTATTAATAATAATCTATTGAGTTTGAAAAATCTAAAATGAGCAGCAATTGTTTTCCTACTATTTCGGGAATTCTCAAAATGCTTAACTTTATTAATACTTGCTGCTCGAATTAAGTGCCTTTATTTCAAAATCCGGGTAGGGCGTTGTTATGAATTTTGGAAAATAATATATTTTTAATAAAATTAATAAGTTTGAGATAAGTTCCGATTGTGTTGCTATTTTTAGTCAATCGGGAAAATGCTTAACTGAAAAGCTATTTTTGCTAGAATCAAGTGCCATTATTTCAAAACCAGGATACAGGATTTTTCTGTTTTTTTTAATTCTTTGAAAATGCCATATTCTAAGTAAATTTTGAGAGTTTGATGAAGCAGCAATTGTATACTTTCTTTAGAAATTGGTAATATGCACAACTTTTCTAAAACAAGTAGCTAAAATTAAGTGCAATATAGCAGGAAAGCATTTTTCTATTTTTTTTACTTTCTCCGTTACGAAGTACGAGAAAGTATTGTGATCATGATTTTTTTTTCAAAAACTTTTTTACGGAAATATTTGTTTTGGGGTCCCTAGATGCCATTTCAATAATTTGTGTGTGTTATGTGTGTGTCTGTCTGTGCGCGCTGTATCTCAAACACTAATAAAGCAATTGATATGAAACTTTGAACATCCATCTTATTTGATAATCTGAAGAACTGAAGAGCTTTTGGTAAAATTTCGTACACCGGAAGTGGGAGTTTACCTTAACTGTTTTTTGTCTTTTGCCAATATTTTCTTAAATATGCAAAATATCACAAAAACATTTAAACAAACTCTGAAGACAACAAAGAAATGAACATCTTTTGCTTGAAAACATTTTTCATAAAATCATTTTTATTCGAGAATTTTTTTTTAAATTTACGTTTATAAATATAAAACGATAAGAGTTATAGCAAATTTATGTTAATAATAATTGTAAAGAATGCTAAAATGAACAACTTATAAAAAATAAGTTTTTTTCGAAATCCCTTTAGTTTTTGAGTAAACTGAGTTTTTGAATTTGAAGTATAATTTTTCCATCTTTCATAATTTTGACGTTCTAAACATTAGTTTCATCCGAGTCTACAAAACGTTCGATGTACATTTAAAATATGATTTTAATTGAAAATACACCATGAAAACGTAAATATAAATGGCTATGATAGCATCAAGTCGGAGAAAGTAACATGATGGCCACCATTTTTTTTTTCAGCATTTGTCATAAAGCTCAGCTCTGAAACTAATTTCTGATCGAGTCAAGTGCCATTATTTCAAAATGAGTAGAATGTTTTTTTTTTATAAAATCTTGAAGAATAGTATATTAGAAAAGTTTGAGATGTCTGGCAATTGTCAAAATTCTCGAGAATTTCTGCTCGATTCACATGACAATATTTTAATACCAAGAGACGAAATTTTACGGAGGATTTTGAAAATCTGGAAGAATAATATACAATGTGTCCCTGACCACCCGTATCAGGCTTTTTTGAGAAAACAGCTGATCAGAGATAGTTGGGACAAAAAATTATTACTAAAGAATCGAATGCTGATATTGTTACATATCCCCAACGGTTGGCATCCATAAGAGCTTGTTAAGAACTCCAGATTTTTAAATGGAACGATAGGTCGAAAGTGAAATCATTTAAAAGGTCGTTAAATAACAAGCAACTTTTGTAAGAAACATAAATTTGTTACTTGAATTGTTTCTGGCAAATGCACAACTTTATTAACAATTTCAGCTCGAATCAACTGCCATTATTTCAATATATTTTGAAATTGGTAATATGCACAACTTTTCTAAAAGTTTCTCTTAAAAATGCCATTATTTCAATATATTTTGAAATTGGTAATATGCACAACTTTTCCAAAAGTTTCTCTTAAAAATGCCACGATTTCAATACCAGATTTTTTTTAATCTTTAAAACTGATCTATAATAAGTAAATTTGGCAAGTTTGTAATTAGTAGCAATTGTTATTCCACTAATTTGATAATTGTGAAAATGCTCAGCTTTAATTATAATATATGCTTGAATCAAGTGCCATTATTTTAAAATCTGGATGGATTTATGTAAATTTAGAAAGATTGACATGAATTGCAGTTGTTTGGCATTTTTTTTTGTTATTATAAAAAAACACACATTTAGAACTAACTTCTGTTAGAATCATTTGCCATTATTTTAAAATCCATATAAAGTATTTTTTTAGAAAAATACTTAAAACCTTGCAAAATTATAAATTTTGAGTAAATTTGAAAAGTATGAGGTAAGTAACAATTGTTTTCCTTGTTTTTTGTCACTTGGGATAATGCCTAACTTTAATAATTTCAATATCCTGATTTTTCTTTATTGTTATAGATCCTTGAGAAATAATATATTTTGAGTAAATTGAGAAAGTTTCAGACCAGTGGCATTTATTTTGCTATTACCAGATTTACCAAAAAACATTCCTGCACGAATCAGGTGCCATTATTTTGCAACCTGGAGACAGAGTTTTTTTTTAATTCTTGATAAATGATATATTTTGAGTAAATGAGAAAACTTCGAGATCAGTCGCAACTGATTTTCTATTTATTTAGCAATTGGGAAGATGCCCAACTTTAAATTTCTGTTCGAATCAAGTGTCATTATTTCAAAAATTGGGATGCGTAATTTTCCGTATTTTTATAAAATTCTTGGTAAATTTGAAAAGTTTGTTATGAGTAGAAATTGTTTACCCAGTTTTCTGGCTCATTATTAATAATTTTTGATCCAATCAAGGAACATTATGGGCGGCCCGTTGGTGTAGTGGGTACAGGCGAGCACTTGTCACCGCGTGCCGTGTGGGTTCGAATCCCAGCCCGGCCGAAAGATTTTTCGAAGATCGAGAAGTATTCGGTCGGGTCCATGGTTGTTGTTTATACGTCTGACATTATTCATTGATTCATTTGTTCATTTATTCATCCGAAAACTAATAAAAACAAAAATTAAATATTCGATGTGACCGAATGGCTCGGCTCGTGCCTGAGTAAAAAAAAGGAACATTATTTCGTGAATGCGTATATTTTCTGTATTTTCATAGAATCTTGTAAAACTATGTGTTTTAAATAAATTTGGAAAGTTTAAGACAAGTGGCATATGTTTTGCATTTTTTTTTTAAATTGGAAAAATACTTAACTCAAAAATTATTTCTGCTCAAATCAAGTGCCATTCTGTTTTTAATCCCCAAAAATGATATGTTCTACGAAAATTTGGAGAGCTTGATATTAGCAGCAATTCTTGGCAACTGGGAAAATGCTCAACTTTAATAACAATTTTTGCTCGAATCAAGCGCCATTATTTCAAAATAGTTATAAAGAATTGTTTAATTTTTTTATAATATATTTTGAGTGGATCTGAAATGCTCGAGATGACTGGCAACACTTTTTCTAATTTTTCTACAATTGACAAAATGGTCAACTTCAAAACTACTTTCTGCTCGAATTTAATGCCAAGTGTAAGACGTCTGTCCAGCAGTAAAATTACAGAATTATGCGCTAGCTGGACGACAAGTTAGCCTACTGGATGAATGTGTTTAATTTTATATGTCCAGAGAATTGCTCTATTTTCCTTATTTATTTGAAAAAAATCGACCCAAACGTAGAAATTGATTTCCCAAAATCACGCACACGGCTGGTTTCTGACTCATAACTCCCAGGATATTACAACAATTGCAACAAACAATGGTTATCTAGATACTAGATGAATGTGTTTAGTTTTAGATGTCAAGAGAATTGCTCTATTTTCCTTACTTATTTGAAAAAATCGACCCCAACGTAGAAATTGATTTCCCAAAATCACGCATACGGCGCGTTATTTAGATACTAGATGAATGTGTTTAATTTTATATGTGAAGAGAATTGCTTTATTTTCCTTATTTATTTGAAAAAAATCGACCCAAACGTAGAAATTGATTTCCCAAAATCATGCATACGACATGTTTCTGACTCATAACTCCTAGGATATTGCAACAATTGCAACAAAAATAATAGTTATTTAGACACTAGATGAATGTGTTTAGTTTTATTTGTCAAGATAATTGTTCTATTTTCCTTATTTACTTGAAAAAATCGATCCAAACGTAGAAATTGATTTCCCAAAATTATGCATACGACAGGTTTCAGACTCATAACTGCTAGGATATTGCAACAATTGCAACAAACAATAGTTATCTAGATACTAGATGAATGTGTTTAGTTTTATATGTCAAGAGAATTGCTCTATTTTTCTTATCTATTTGAAAAAAATCGACCCAAACGTAGGAATTGATTTCCCAAAATCACGCGTACGGCGCGTTTCTGACTCATAACTCCTAGGATATTACAACAATTGCAACACACAATGGTTATTTAGATACTAGATGAATGTGTTTAATTTTATATATCAAGAGAATTGCTTTATTTTCCTTATTTATTTGAAAAAAATCGACCCAAACGTAGAAATTGATTTCCCAAAATCATGCATACGACATGTTTCTGACTTATAACTCCTAGGATATTGCAACAATTGCAACAAAAAAAATAGTTATTTAGATACTAGATGAATGTGTTTAGTTTTATTTGTCAAGGTAATTGTTCTATTTTTCTTATTTACTTGAAAAAAATCGATCCAAACGTAGAAATTGATTTCCCAAAATCATGCATACGACATGTTTCTGACTCATAACTGCTAGGATATTGCAACAATTGCAACAAACAATAGTTATTTAGATACAAGATGAATGTGTTTCATTTTATATGTCAAGAGAATTGCTCTATTTTTCTTATCTATTTGAAAAAAATTGACCCAAACGTAGAAATTGATTTCCCAAAATCATGCATACGACATGTTTCTGACTCATAACTCCTAGGATATTGCAACAATTGCAACAAAAATAATAGTTATTTAGACACTAGATGAATGTGTTTAGTTTTATTTGTCAAGATAATTGTTCTATTTTCCTTATTTACTTGAAAAAAATCGATCCAAACGTAGAAATTGATTTCCCAAAATTATGCATACGACAGGTTTCAGACTCATAACTGCTAGGATATTGCAACAATTGCAACAAACAATAGTTATCTAGATACTAGATGAATGTGTTTAGTTTTATATGTCAAGAGAATTGCTCTATTTTTCTTATCTATTTGAAAAAAATCGACCCAAACGTAGGAATTGATTTCCCAAAATCACGTGTACGGCGCGTTTCTGACTCATAACTCCTAGGATATTACAACAATTGCAACACACAATGGTTATTTAGATACTAGATGAATGTGTTTAATTTTATATATCAAGAGAATTGCTTTATTTTCCTTATTTATTTGAAAAAAATCGACCCAAACGTAGAAATTGATTTCCCAAAATCATGCATACGACATGTTTCTGACTTATAACTCCTAGGATATTGCAACAATTGCAACAAAAAAAATAGTTATTTAGATACTAGATGAATGTGTTTAGTTTTATTTGTCAAGGTAATTGTTCTATTTTTCTTATTTACTTGAAAAAAATCGATCCAAACGTAGAAATTGATTTCCCAAAATCATGCATACGACATGTTTCTGACTCATAACTGCTAGGATATTGCAACAATTGCAACAAACAATAGTTATTTAGATACAAGATGAATGTGTTTCATTTCATATGTCAAGAGAATTGCTCTATTTTTCTTATCTATTTGAAAAAAATTGACCCAAACGTAGAAATTGATTTCCCAAAATCATGCATACGACATGTTTCTGACTCATAACTCCTGGGATATTGCAACAATTGCAACAAACAATAGTTATCTAGATACTAGATGAATGTGTTTAGTTTTATATTTGAAGAGAATTGCTGTATTTTCCTTATTTACCTGAAAAAAATCGACCCAAACGTAGAAATTGATTACACAAAATCACGCATACGGCGCGTTTCTGACTAATAACTCTTAGGATATTGCAACAATTGCAACAAACAATAGTTATTTAGATACCAAATGAATGTGTTTAGTTTTATATATCAAGAGAATTGCTGTATTTTCTTTATTTACCTGAAAAAAATCGATCCAAACGTAGAAATTGATTACACAAAATCACGCATACGGCGCGTTTCTGACTCATACCTCCTAGGATATTGCAACAATTGCAAGAAACAATGATTATCTGGATACTAGATGAATGTGTTTCGTTTTATATGTGAAGAGAATTGCTCTATTTTCCTTATTTATTTGAAGAAATCGATCCAAACGTAGAAATTTATTTCCCAAAATCACGCATACGGTGCGTTTCTTACTCATAACTCCTGGGATATTGCAACAATTGCAACAAACAATAGTTATTTACATACTAGATAAATGTGTTTAGTTTTATATGTTAAGAGAATTGCTCTATTTTCCTTATTTATTTGAAAAAAAATCGACCCAAACGTAGAAATTGATTTCCCAAAATCACGCATACGGCGCGTTTCTGAGTCATAACTCCTAGGATATTGCAATAATTGCAACAAACAATGGTTATTTAGATACTAGATTAATGTGTTTAGTTTTATATGTCAAGAGAATTCCTCTATTTTACTTATTTATTTGAAAAAAATCGACCCAAACGTAGAAATTTATTTCCCAAAATCACGCATGCGGCGTGTTTCTGACTTATAACTCCTAGGATATTGCAACAATTGCAACAAACAATGGTTATTTAGATACTAGATTAATGTGTTTAGTTTTATATATCGAGAGAATTGCTCTATTTTTCTTATTTACCTGAAAAAAATCGATCCAAACGCAGAGATTGATTTCCCAAAATCAGGCATACGGCGTGTTTCTGACTCATAACTCCTAGGATATTAAATAAATTAGAAACAACCTTACTTGTTGCAGAAAGCATTAAATAAATTCATATTCTATATTTCGTTTTATTGAATTTATTCCTAGGATATTGCAACAATTGCAACAAACAATAGTTATTTAGATACTAGATGAATGTGTTTAGTTTTATATGTCAAGAGAATTGCTCTATTTTCCTTATTTAGCTGAAAAAATCGATCCAAACGTAGAAATTGATTTCCAACAAATAACAAAATATAAAAAAAAAACAGATGTGTAGGAATTATGCGCTAATTATGCGCTCTCACATTTCGGTAATTTCGATTTTTGCGCTACAGCCGTTACGGGACATCTCTCTTACAAGGAGAGGATCAGATGTGTGACTCACCGATTTGATCCATCTTTGGCACACGTGTAGGTCATAACTAGGAGTGTAGTAGGTGCAAGTAATAGGGCGCACTATTCAGCCGTTTTCGAGAAAAAAATTGATTGATTCTAAAATTAAGATATTTAAATACTCATGGATTTATAAAAACTATAAAAAGAAAATGAATGAACCCAAATTCAACAATCGGGTCCGATCCTTCAACCTTCCGACTACGAATCGGAGGATTTATCGATGCGCCAAAAGGTCGGTACATGTTTGTTAAAGCAAAAGGTATATAAACATACAAATAATTAACAAATTAAAAAACATTTTTTTCTCGAAAACGGCTGTGCACCTGTTACACTCCTATTCATGACCTACACGTGTGCCAAAGATGGATCAAATCGGTGAGTCACACATCTGATCCTCCCCTTGTTAGTGCAAAAGTATAATTGTCCTTCAATTTCCTTTAAAAACGTATAATTTCCTTAAATCAATTACCTACGATGAATTTATTATTTTTGCTCTTTCATATTCAGGTAATTAAAGTACAGTTGTCCTTAAATTTCCTTTAAAAATGTATAAAACATTTCTTTCAGGTGAAATACATGGTGCGGAAATTTTTTGTGTGTTATTTCGAAGAGCGCTTAAATACCGCATAATTCTGTAATTTTACGGTTTACTTTGGATTAAGTGGGGAGGGGGGGATCAGTTAGGCAGTCGTAAATATAAGAATCCTTACCCATATGACTTCCTTCGAATGACGATGCGTTCCAAGCTGAAAATTAATTAGTTCATTTATTCTTATAAAGAATACTTGATTCTTACAAACAATACACGAATTTTATATAGAAAGTTGTTGAATAAATCATACACCAAACGACAGCATTATTGCCTACAATAGGATAACTTTAATATCTCTCATGACGTACCACATCAGAAGACACAATTAAAAATACCAAGTGCATTAAAAACAGCAAGAGCTGAATAAAATTTAAGTACCGAATGAGATACGGCTACATAATATGCAAATCAATTCGCGAAGTCAGTCTTTGAGACCTGCGCAATAAAAATTAACAATCGCCGTCTCATTTTTAGTGCCAATTAACTTGATTTCACGAGGAAAGTCTCGCGAAGAGAATGATTGAACCACACACTTTCCCTGCACAATTTCCTCATTGATCGCTCATTACGGCGATCGCGGTGGAAGACAATGAGCGGAAAGTAGGTGAATAGGTTGTGTGGCTGTGTGTGCGGAGCATCATTAAAATCTTAGCTTGCTCGTTATTTGGGATTGATGTTAGTGTTATACCGTCGATTACTTCTATTTCTCTTCGTGACCTTGAATTGCACATAAAAATTATAGGAAGTTTTCAGTTTCTGATACCGTTATTGCTTTCTAAATTATGTTGCTGAACAAAACAGAAAACGCCCATCCCCAAAGTTTAGATAATTAAAGCATGCAGCTGTATAAAATTGTAATAATTTCGGCGCTTAAAATATAAAATATAATAATAATATTACAATAAATCCATTGTTTTCGTTCTATTTTCCAAATATTGGGTTAAAATTATGATTTCCAAAAAACCTGCTTGCCCCGTTATTTATATCGGGTGTGTATAAATTGGCGTATAATCTACACGTGACGATATTCTTTCAAAAATTCTAAGCAGCTTATCTTAATTCTAAAATGTTGTAACATGCTTCCTGGGTCTTCACGAGGTCCTCAAAGTTTGAACATTCAGTCGTTAAATATGCGTTATTATTCGTTATTAATTTACAGAAAACGTTGCAATTTCGATAATATGACTGGTTTAAAAATTATTTGTCAGTGTGTGCCATCTTCCCATCTCAAACTTGTATTTTTAACACTTCTTAATTAGCTTATTTTTATAAAAAAAATACGTTCGGCAACGTGACACCCGCTTATGTCACTTTGACACAAATGATTCATTCAAACTTGCTATACCTCATTTAATAACCAGGCGGACTAAATCAAATTATTGCCGCCAAAATACGTTGTTGCGATTGGCCAAAGGGCCGTCGTTTTTACACAGGCCCAAATTGCTGAAAATAGTAATGGCGGTTGTTATGATCAGCTGATCCATCACTGTTACTTGCGTCTATTTTAAATAATATTTGAATATCACATACTAAATTATTGACTATATAATCAAGAAAGTTTCACTAGAATAAATATATGGGTTGGTACAATTTTTGAATAAATGTTGTGGGTAAAATAATTTTAAATAAATTTATTTTTACCGCCAAAATATTTCTGGTTACTTTTCTGGTGATTTTTTTCTAGTGTAAATGTGGCTTTCGCGTTTAGTCCGCCTGGTTATTAAATGAGGTATAGTTCCAAACTTGTGCCAATTCTGCTTTTCTCATCATTATCAGTTTGTATTAGCGCCCGCGCTTCAGTGCATTTGTGTTTCTGTGTTATTTGCGTTTGGTTTTGTTCAATTACAATGGATTTTACTATTTACTCATAATCTGTTATACCTTGCATCTGTTAATAAACCCCGCTCTATCTATCTATTACCTTCTACTCTGAACCATGAGATTAATAATAAACAGGGCAGCTTGTGGATGCTATGTTGCCAAATGCACATTTCTTCTAAATGGCTCCTGATGGTCCATGAACATGGTAGAACATTTTTTCATCGACATTTTCTATTCAGAATTTTAGGAAGAACATTGCCACGTGTAGATTATCCGCCAATTTATACACACCCAATATATTTTGCAATAATTTTTAGTAATCAGAATGTAAAATGGTAAAAAAAATTAATAATTTTGACGATTTTAAACCGATAAACAGGGTTTTACAAATTCGATGCATTGCTATCTTGGTAACCATAAGAGATAGAGAGTTGGATAAATTAAGATAAAGTTGCGTATTTTAATGCTGAATAATTTGTTGGAAATAAATTTAAAATATTCCGACCACTTCCGGAGATATTCGATAAAAACCGAAAAAGTCAATTTTGTTTTTGTATTTTTTTACAACTTTATTACTTATTATTCGTCACTTTTGTAAGCTCTTCTGGAAAATAATTGTATTTTTCAAATACGTTTCATTATTCACTTTATTTTTTTAAATATGGACCTGGATTTTTTATTTCATTTTTGTGAAACTTTTCACCGCCCCAAATCGAAAAATGTGTCGCATTGTTCGCAATAGGAGTTATTTGAAGTTTTTAAAAAATTGAAGAGTAGGTATTGACTTTGAAACATAACAAAGTGTGCATTGACAATAACAAATATTCTTTTTCAAGGCTCTTAAAAAAATATTAGTTTTCTGATATAGCGAGCAGTGCTTCGTTTTATAGATACCATCACAAAAAAAAAATACTACTCTGATATCTTTTACGGCAAATTTTGAGTCAGGTCTCAATAAGGTCCATTTTGGTTTTATTAGTTTTTAACAGTTTGGAGATACAAAGGTAGGTTTTTGTTCAATTTGGTGCGGTTTCTTGATTTTATTAAAATTTATAAAATTAAATTTGAAAACAACTGATAATAATTTGGTGTCTTCATTGTCTAACAAATTAACAATGTCTAATTTTCTAGATGCTCAAACAGATTGCCTTGAATATACTTCGATGTTTTCGATGTTTTCGATTTTTTTTTTTTTGTAATTTATTTATTTTGAAAACATTGGGTCGCGGCGTTCGGAATATTGATGAAAATACATTTCCGCTACATTTATTTGTTTACATTATATAACTTGCAAATATTAAGCACATCGAGTTCTATTTTTCATTAGAAAAGTACATTTTTAAAAGGTCAAAGTCAATGCCTACTCTTCCATTAAAAAAAAAAACTTTAAATAAGCCACATAGAAAACTATTTTATAACAAGTGTGACACTAGTTTTGGAACGTGAAAAGCTACTAAAAATGAAATAAAAAACCCAGGTCCGTATTTAAAAAATAAAGTTGATGTGTAATTAACGAAACCTCATATTTGAAAAATTACATTATTTACCGGAATAGCTTACAAAGGTGTCTTAAGAAAGTGCTGTTGATTTTTTAAAATAACCAGTAATCAAGTCGTAAAAAAAAATAAAAACCAAAATTGAATTTTTCGAATACCTCCGGTACTCGGAATATTTCTATTCAGCATTAAAATGCGCAACTTTGTCTTCTTTTAACCAACTCTCTACTTCTTATAGTTGCCTAGATAGCAGTGCTAATGCATCGAATTTGTAACTCACTGTAAGACAAAAATGTCGTCGATTTGAAACGGTAAAAACTTACTTAAAATAATTTATTCAGGATTTTGATTCCATATAAAACCAGAGTAAATCTCATTCAGATAAATTCATGTAATCAAAGCGTAGATTTTGAAAACCTGCAAATTATTTTGGTGATTCGAAAAATAAATATAAATACAATTGCAATGAGTTTTAAATTTTCGAAAACAACTCCAAATTCTGTTTTTCATGAAAAGCTATATGCTTCTATTTGCCGAATTTTGTGATCATAGGGGGGGGGGGTGGTTATTGGGCTTGAGAACCCCCCCCCCCCCCATATACCGAGCGTTGCCAGTAGACCTGGCCATAGGAAAATAGTACGGATTTTTAGTTTATACATTTGTATATGAGTTATTATATGCGTGAGCCCCCCCTAAGCCAAATTCTGGGTGCGCGCCTGATGAAGGTTATCTGCTTTTATTTACTAAATTCTGGGATTAATTTTATGTGATCATAGCGTTAAATTTAAAAAAAAAAATATTCATTTTAATAATACAAAAATATATAAAAATAATTACCATCGATTCTAAATTACGACTTTGTGAAAAGCTGCAAACCCTTTTTTAAATTTGCGATGTCAGGTGATCTGTGGGTGGAAATGTGAAATAATGTAATAAATTTAACTAGTATGTATATTTGAACTTTTTTAACATGTATTTAGGGATTTCCGAAATTAATCAAATTATCTTTTGAGATTATAACTTGGCATTACGCAACAAAAACTTCTGTTTCTGGATGTTGAATAAATTAATTAATTCATACATTTGTACCACATTGCAATAATTTTTGCCGATTTGAAAAAAAAATACGAAAGCAATTGCAATTGCTATTGATTTTGAGTTTTCAAAAATCACTCAAAAGCCTCAAAAATTTGATTCCGTGAAAGCTGTGTACTTTAATTCACCAATTTCTTGAGAATTGCAATATAACAGTGTGTGAATTTGTGAAAAATTGTGATAATTTTGATGATTTCAAAAAATATAAAAACAATTGCAATTGACATTAAACTTCACAAACTTACTTGAAATCTAATTTTTGGGAACCGCGGTGGCCTAGTGAGTAGCCTTCCTGCTTCTGGGCCTCGTGGTCGTGGGTTCGAATCCCATCCGTGCGGTCACTTTTTCAGAACGTAGAAGTGGCCGTGCGGGTCCATGGATGTGTAGTGTATGTCCCATTCATTATTAAAATGAAATCTTCAAAACTTATATACGTTAGTGACCGAACAGCAAATCGCTTTCGCCAATTCCCTTATAGTCATTCACTCTCCTTAACCCGCAATTCCTACAATTCCTAAAAAAAAAAAAACTAATTTAAATCATGATTTTATAAAAAGCTGCAATCTCTATTTATCTAAGTGGGGCTGAAATTTTTTAACGGAGATTTCCAATTTCGAAGTTTCGAAGCTTCGAAGGTCTGAGGATTCATAGAAAATCTATGAATTAATTTTTTAAGTTTCAAATTTTTGAAGTTTCGAAGTATCATTTCGCGAATATTGACAAATGAAAAAGTTGATTTATATCAAATTATTTCAAAACTAATAAAAGCGATTCATTTTGCAAGACATGTTTTTGTTTTTTACCATGCCAATACATTAGTTTGATATGAATTTATTATTAAAGCAACTGAGCATGCGCATCTTAAGTTTTGTCTTGGGTTTTCGAGGTAAAAATTTATCACATAAAAGTTTAAATCCCTAACTGTTTAAGGTTTTGGGATTGAAAACTTCGACACTTCAAAACTTCTATTCTTCGAAACATTCGAAAACCTCAAAGCTTCGATACTTCGATATTTCTGTTGTTCGAAAAATTCGAAAACTTCGAAGCTTCGATACTTCAAATATTCTCAATTTCGAATCTTCGAAAAATTCGAAAACTTCGATATTCAAAGTTCTCTTCGTTTCTTCGGATTCTTCAAAAACTTCGATATTCGAAGTTCTCTTTGTTTCTTCCGATTCTTCGATGTAACGAAGCTTCAAAATATTAAGACCCCTAATGTGAGGCGATTAGAACATAAAATTGTAAGTAATAATAATTTTGGCGATTCGAGAAAAAAAAACGTTGAAACAAATGCCGCCGGCTTGAAAATATCCAAACTTACTCAAAATGTATTTGAGTTTATGACTTCATAGTATGCAACCAACTTCTATTCCTGGATGTCTAATGCATTTATATAATCAGAGAGTAAATTAAAATTAAGCGTAAAAAATATAAAACTCAATTGAAATTTTCAAACACCACTCAAAAATCATTTAAAATTATGATTCCGTGAAAACCATGTACTTTAATTTACCATTTTCTTATTGATAATTTCATTTTATCAGAGTATGAATTCAGTTGTGAAAAATGTGATCATTTTAATGATTCGAAAAAATATAAAAACAGCAATTGCAATCAACTTTAAACTTCACAAAATTACTTACATTACAATTTTAACGATTGGAAAAAGTAACTAGCGGCGTCTTCTAGTCATCCCTAGTATGGGCAGTTATCATTGATGGGAAGCAATAATGTACGCTTTGTGTAAAATCGCAATAATTTTGATGAAATAATAGAATAACAATTGGTGTCTACTTTGTTTTTATCTTTTAGTTTTGTTCTTTTTTAGTCAGGCTTTATTTAGCCAATTTAATCTAATCTTTGTAACATCCCTCCAATTTGCTAGATTTTATTCCGTCTTAGTGAAGTTGCTTTTATCGTCTCCATTGTCTTATTTTGTTGTTGAGAAATTTAGACCTAATAGTCCGGGAGGTAGTGTCACTTTTAATCAAGTGATTTTATGCACGCTGGATTTTATACCATGGGTAGTTCCTATATTGCTCATAGGCTATCCAGGGCCGATCCTAGACCCTTGACCGCCCGCGTGCAAATGATGAGTTGGCCGCCCCTTCACATTTCTTGGGGCGAGGGATTTTATTTTTTAATTCGAAAAATTTTAAAACCCGTTGTAATCTTTTTGTAAGATTTTAAGGCAGAAACATATCATGTCAGATCGCATATACACATATTTAAAATTTGTCTGAATTGATAGAAGAAATGACTAAAGAATTTGCAAGTAACCCGGGACTGCCAGATATATTTTTGCTTCGTAAAATTCTGGATACATTGACGGGGAATATTTTTCTATTAAATCCAGCTGGATGGTGAGAGAAAAAAGTGATAGAACGGTTGATAGCTTAATCAATCAACTATGTTCGTATAAAATGGCCTTAAGGACCAAGGGAGCTGGATCCACCAAGCAGAAAACTCTCACCTGCCATTATCGAAGAAATTATCACACAACGAAGTTCAGTCGATGCGAAGAAAAAGAAAAAACTGCAACTACTGCAGGAAGCCCAATCACATGGTTAAAGTGTGCAGGAAATGGATTGCTGATAGCCATCCTCCGAAGTCTAGTAATCTGGAGTCCGACACAAATATGATACTCGTCACTGTTAACTCAACTGAAACAGATGTTGAGTGGTCGAGATGTAGGGATGACAATAGCCCGATAAGCCATATTTTAAATGGTCAGATTTGCTTTAGAACGTTCGAGTCTTTTTCAACTAAACACTCAGTGACCACAGCAAATGGTGAGAAAATCAAAGCCATTGGAATACGTGAAGTAGAAGTTGGGGTAGCAATCCACGGAAAATAGTACAAAACTACCTTGGCTGATATTTGATCAATCAAGAGAAATCTGTTCTCCATGCTTGCAGTCGAGGATAAGTACTCGGACTGTCAATTCATCTTCATCAGTTGAAGTCTGCAACTTCCTAGTCGATAATTGGAGGGAGCTCGTCGTGGAAGACTGTTCAATTTGGCGGTGAGAAGTTCGAACCCTATCACATGAGGTCAATGCAGTAAGTAGGGGAAACTTGCTACAGTTGTACCATGAACGATTCGGAAGGAGCTTGACATGAACTTAGACATGCATAGTGAACTGTGTGAAGGTTACATTTATGATAAAGCTCATCAACTACCGTTAGCCAGGAGGTTTGCGGCCAATTTCAAGAATCGAGATCTGGATATCGATGTTTTGTGCTTTGTCAAGGTCGATTACAAAAATTCAGGACAGTTCATTTTCTGCGGCAAAAATCAGAAATTGCTGAAAAACTGAACCAGTTCCTAGCTGAGGAAGAAACATTCTGGAGCTGCTGAGTGATAATGGCAGGGAGTTCGACAAGAAACAGATCTGGGCCAGTTTACACAAGAAAGGTAGAAACTTCTTATAATGCCCTCCACTCAGGAACAAAACTGGTCCAGTGAGAGGGGGCACTTTGGGGCGAGATGATGCGAACAGGTACCTGCATCCTTAATAGGACAGGGCAGGGCCTATAAAACCAGGTTTGAAACATTCAACGATTCAAATTCATGTATATTCTATCGAAGGAGCAAAGGACGACAATGGATCCAAAGGCCATTAAAGGAATCGTCATCGGTTATGATAACGACGACGGACACAGTATCTACAGTGAAGAGGAAAACAAGCTCTATAGATCCAAAGACGTCATCTTTGAAGAAAAATTGGTGGAAAACGGGGTTATTATACCACCAGGAAGCAACGAAGCTGAAGAGACTGACCTGAATGACAGCAAATCCCGGATTGAAGAAAACGAAGAAATAGAATTCTGGAAACCTGATGACAGTGACAGTGATTGAACAATCTCAGCCGAAAATCAATGAAGAAGAGAATGCTGGTGAGACTACGCGGAAACTTCGTAACCGAGTGGATCTTATAGCTCGACAGAAATTCCAGGATTATGTGATGCTCACCTCGACAACCTTCTAGGAACCAGACAACTAAAACGACTCCACAACATGAAAACAAGGTCAGATTGGTGATCGAAGATTTTTCGCAAAGGAGAGGAGTAGATTATGATCAAACCTTCAGTTCAGTAACAAGAACATCGACTATTCGAACGCTACTCATTGTCAGTGTTGATCTAAATTCTAATACTTCTCGCAATTTTTTTTTATTCAAATATAATATCTAATGTTTCACCGATCTCATTTTCAATAGAAATTATGGCTAAATTAGCAAATCGCTCTTGTGTTATAGTTGACCATAAATAATTTTTAATTAATTTTAATTTGGACAAACTCCTTTCGCCGGAAGCCACAGTTATCGGTATTGTTAAAAATATTTTTAGACTAATACTGAAACTTGGAAAACAAGGAACTAAGTCTTGGCTAATTAAATGATTTAAAATTTCTAATGGTTTTAATTGGGAATGATTAGGAAATAATTCTCTAAAAAGATAACAATTATTTTAAGAGTTCGATTCCATCTAAATCTTTGGTCAATTTTCCGTTTTCGGTTACCTGTAATTTAATATCTAACTCCATACAGCATTTTCTTAAATATTCGGATTCTGCAGAATGAAATACCAACAAAAGTTTAAAGAAGGAGCAGTAATTTTCTAACAGCGCAGAACGTATAATAGCGATGCCCAAAATTTCAAAAGAAAAGTGAATTAAAATTTTTCTCTGGGATCCAAAATACAAAATATTTTCTTATACAAACTTCAGATGCTTTGCGATACTTCTGTTTGTTTGGCAAAGTTGCTACCCGGTTAGAAATCTGATACACTTCCGACAGTCCAGGCAACCGGCCTCTATTTCGGGGCGTTCGGATTAAAATTTCCAGATTTCGGACGCCACGGACCCTCTATTAGTGGTCCGCTTCGTAGATTTCGCCGCCCCCTCTAACCGCCGCCCGTGTGCCATGCACTCTCTAGCCCCCCGGTAGGGTCGGCTCTGAGGCTATCCGACCGTCAGACCCTCCACTAGCGGTGGGTAGAGTTGTGGTAGTCTGCAGAACAAGAAAAGTTTTCCGATTAGTTATTTTGTGCACGCTGAAAATTGTTGAGGTAAATATTGACTAACTATAATTCATAAAAAAAACTCATCAGACCCTTTTCTGGGGGTGGAATGTCCGTCTGTTACGCGGTAAACTGTGAAAATGGAGTCGTAGTATGCTGGAGTTAGAATTCATTCAGGTGACAGTTTGTGGTTCACATAACATGAAAATAATCGTCAGACGTCACCAGAATAGTGGAAAGACCGTCAGTTGGGCCTCCGAAATGAAGAACAGCACTGAGCGCGCGGCATCTTTTGCGGTCCAGCTGACGGACTTTCAACCACTCTGATTTCAAACATATAGAACCATTAAAATACATAATAATAATAATAATAATTTTTATTTATTGCGCAAACAGAAGACCAATACTGGGATATACTAAGTGTGCAAAAAAAATAGCTATTAAAAATAATAACCAAAAAAAGCTTATAAATATACTTATAATATATATTTCGCAATTGTAATAGGTTTAGTATTGCTACAATAAAAATTTTGTATTATAGTCTAGTTAGGTCAAATGTCGGTTATTTGGTCGCCATATTATAAAGTCTACAAGGAACAAATAGAGCGTGTACAAAAGCGATTTATTTCCTATGTTGTCTTTAAGTTTAATTACCTGTTTAATTTTAGTTCGTTCAATTATAGCGTTGTTTGCTGTACACTTAACATCGAGACCTTAGAATTAAAAGAAGAAGAATTAAATTAGACTTATTTTTCTTATACAAAATTATATCAGGTACAATTAATTGTGAAATAATTCGATCGTTTATTTTTTTTGTTTCAACATCTATGAGGCCTCTACGGTCTAAACCGCTTTTTAGATTGAACGTGGCAGCAAACAATTATAGCTACAACAATCCTATTCAAAGAATGATGAGATTTGCAAACATCCTAAACGCTAATCCTAATTTTGATTTATTTGTACGGTCTTTTATTAAGTTTAAACAGACTCTATTTAAAGTAAATTTAGATAATTTGTGTTTATATTAGTTATTAGATTTAGGTTATGATTATTTTTAAGTGTAAGTTTGTTTTGTATAAAAGGTGCTACCGTTAATTAAATAAATAAATAAATAAATATAATAAACATATAAGTAAATTCTAGAAAATAGGATGAAACTAGGTTGAAATTGATTAACAATGATCACCAATAAAAATATAATTATGTAACTTATTTCCATTGGTGCTCATATGTACTAAGGGTGATTGGCGCAAAAAAATTTGTTCTTGCTGTAGGAATACAAAAAGTATTGGAATAGCGAGATGGTAAACAAGGAATATTTAAATTTATTTGGGAAAGCAGCTGTGGACAGTCTATGGTATTTTTCAATAATTTAAGGGGGGTCGCCTGACCCAAACTTTGGATTTTTTGTACAGAACTGGTGCGAGTTAGAGATAATATTTTTTTCTCATAATATTTATTGAACATTTCTCTACAAAAACAATTTTTTCTAGGTTACAAAATAAAAATGGCGGCCAATATGGCCGTTGTCTGGGGGCTCCTCCGCAAAACTGCGTGTAGTTTCCTGGTCGCAAAATTACACCTATAAACATAAAACATACACAAAAATGAAGGAAATTTAACGGAGTATGGATCCCACCAATCAAACCGGTAAAATCTCAAAAAATTACAAAATGGCGGACGTTTGAAAAAAAGTTGATTTTCTCGGACGATTTTTTGACTTCGGCACTCTGTAAAAAATCTAAAAAATTAAATTTTTATATCAGATCGTAGGCGGAATTCATGAAGAAAAGCTTATACAGG
Source organism: Ocypus olens (assembly GCA_910593695.2). Lineage (NCBI taxonomy): Eukaryota > Metazoa > Arthropoda > Insecta > Coleoptera > Staphylinidae > Ocypus > Ocypus olens. The sequence continues at coordinate 42,517,882 of OU343060.1, forward strand.
AAATTTCATTTATTAAGTTATAATAACAAACACATTGTGTTGCAAATAAATAATAAGTAAATATAATCATTTCACTTCATAAACTATGAATATTTAATTAACGTTATCTTCCGTGATATGGTTACAATGTTCTTACGAAATTCTTGAATTGTAAATATGTCAGCATCCCATTAAAGTGAAGAATTTTAATGTCCATACATCCTAGGAGTATGGTAAAAGGTTCTGTAATATCTTAATCTCACTGGAAATTTATTTGGCTAATTTTAAGTCCACAGGATCTATATTCAACAATAATCGCACAACAGTATTTCAACAGTAATTGCAATGGAAATTATCGGTAATAATTACTTCAAAAGAGATACTTCAAATGCGGAGTTTTCACTAATTTTAATAGCTTTCAAGCCGCAAACTGACGTTTGACATTTAACATTTATTTTATTTAAACCAATCATATGCTGAAACATAATGCGAGTAGAGAATCAATCACAAAGCCGCATATAAACTCTACAATATATGTTTCCTGAAAAAATAACTTATATAGAATCTGATTGGTTCTAATTCATTCGCATTTCGAAATGTTACGTTTGGCGGGATATAGTCATGTGAATAATATGATGTAAATAACAACCCATGACAACTTGATGATATTTTTGAAGTGAAGTTGTATCGAACTCATTTAGTAACAGATCGTAATTGCATCCTCTTATCGCTAGATAATGCATAGTTTTCTTAAAATGTGAATACTTGAGAAATCTCTTTTGTACACTTTCGAGCATCCGTTTGTACTTTGAATAGGCTGGATACCATGCAGGAACGCAATAATCTAGCTTGCTCATTATAAAAATGATTATTTGTAAGCTCATAACGAATTAACAAAGACTGCCGACAATTGAAAAACGTAATCATTTTTTTTTAATTACTCAACGTTTATTTGAGATTATGATTCCGTGAAATGCTGCATACACCGAAATTCAAATAATTGCAGGAATTCTCATAAAGGCTCATGTTGGAGGTGTACATCGTGAAATTGTAATAATTTGTATTTAATCACATATTCGCTTTGCAAACGTTGTTTGTTATAATAGTTTACTAAAGTCAATTAATCTAAAATGTTCTTCTTGAAATGTTTACTGTTTTATTGACTGTATTTTTGTTTGTTTCAGGTGAGCGACTGTAGTTATATAATGTTATCATTATGCGGTGAGTAGGAATGTAAACTATTATCTTCTAAGTCTAAAAGTTAGTCCATAATTACTGATCATACTAGACAGTATAGTTTGATTATACTCGTAGTATAATAAATAAAACGGTTTAGCTTTATTGGCTATGAGTTTCGGCAGCCCCTCTGGAAGAGCTTAAAAAAGTATATTAAGAAAGTGCTCTTGGTTTTCCGAAATAACCAGTAATAAATAATGATAATAAAAAATAAAAACCAAAATTGACTTTATCGGTTTTAATCGAATATCTCCGGAAGTGGTCATAATGTTCATAATGTTAATGTAAATATTTAGCATTAAAATGCGCAACTTTGCCTTAATTTAACTAATTCTCCATATCTTATAGTTACCGACATAGCAATGCTAATGCATCGAATTTGTAAGACCCTGTATATACTTTTTTTTCTAATTTAAGTGCTTTTCTGTAGATGTTTTTCTTTTGATTCATTAATTGTTCTGTATGTAACTTTTATTATTTAAACTGTTTTTACAAATGATTTTTTTCTTAATTCAACTTGTTTATAGATGCAATTCTTTAATTCAGCTTTATTTTTATTTATTTTTTTCTAATTATGCGGTATTTTATAGATGTAATTATTTTAGATTAGATTCTTTTCTTATAGATTTCTTTTATTTATCTTAACGTAATTTTACACATTTTTGGATTTGTTTAAATTAGAATTTTTTTTATAAAAATACTTTTCCTTTAATTCAACTTTATTTTGTGGTAAAAAAAATTGCATTCAAATCTTCATCGATAAAATTCTTTAAAATGCAATCATTTCTTTAAAAATGCAATTTTTTTAAATTCTATTTTGCACATGATTTCTTTTTTAATCAACTTAATTTATGGGAAGCGTTTTTTTTTATTCAACAGTTTTCTTTAAATATTTCTTTTTTTAAATTTAAATGTATTATTCCTGATTTAAGTTTTTATAAATGATTTTTTTTTAATGCAACTGTTTTCTTGTCAGATGAGATTTTTAAATAATTTTTTTTTTCATTGATTTTTTTTCTCCAGATGAAATTTCATAAAATTCACCTGTTTCCTTATACAGTATGTCTCTGTTAGTTGGAACCATATGGAAAATTTCTTTATTATTAAATTTAGGAAAAAATGTTATTCTTCATAAAAAGTTCTGCATGGTCTTAGATCTAAAATGCAACCTTCAGATATCTAATTTTTTCAATGGTTTACTAGATTTGTAAAAAAAATATTAATTTTGCTCTGGAGTAAAGTATATTTATTTTTGACAATATCGATAAATGTTATTAAGAGAAGTTGATCACAACTAAAATCCACGTTAAAAAACGTCCGTTTACATTGAAAAAACTGTTTTTTTTTCTTAATCGAAACATACCTCTAAAATAAGAACGTAAATTTAATTGTTACCTGTAATCTAGTATTCACTGGTAAGTGACAAGAAATTTTCGACAATGACCGTCAAAACGTGTTAGAATTTATAAAATACATACAAATGGCAGTGTTATTAACTTGCGAAGAAAAAATTGATATTGTTTTGATTGTAGGAGAAAACTATAAAACACATAGAGAAGCAGCAAGTATTTTTAACAATAGACATCCCAATAGAAATATCAGTCATTCAACTGTGGCAAAAATAGTGAACAAATTCAAGATCAGTGGAAGCATTAAAAAGAATTTTAATGTAAAACGCCGAAAATTAGTTGCCAATGAGAACACGCAGTTAGAAGTAATGCTGTCTGCTGTAGAAAAACCAAAAATGTCATTGTGCAAAAGGAAATCATTGATACAGAATAATGTAAGTAAAGATACAGTGGCAAGAATTTTAAAACTAAATAAATACAGACCATTCAAACCAAAATTCGTTCACAAAATGAAAGAAAGGTATTATGATAGGCGCTTTGATTTTTGCTGTCTCATACAAGGAACGTTAGAAGATGATCCTTTTTTTTATGAGACGTATAATTTTTTCCGATGAGGCAACATTTTCTGCAAATGGAATTGCCTCGTCAGTACATTGTCGCTGGTGGTCTGAGAAAAATCCCAATTTTACAATAAAGACTCGTGACCAATATTCATTTAAAACGAACGTGTGGTGTGGTATTTATAAAAACAGATTAATTGGACCGTATTTTTTCACCAATCTATGAATGCCGAACGTTATTTACAATTTTTACAAAATCACATCAATGATTTTATGGACGAACTTCCCTTACAAGAACGTCAATGTATTTGGTTCCAACAAGATGGTGCCTCATGCCACAGTACATTAACCTTTAATAGTCACTAGGGGTGTGATACACCCCAGCCTTTTTCGACGTTGAATAAGGCCCTGAAATTAAAAGTAAACGGGACATGTTACTCCATCTTCAGATAGTTTGAACCTTCTATTGTGGACCCCAATACGTTTTATTTAAGCTCACGCGTCAGTGTTAATGTGGTACCTGTTTGAGTCAATTCGTGAAAAATTGTGGGGTGTACTACACCCCGTGTGATCATTGTGCCAGAAAAAAAATTCTGAGCATTTTCTTCTCTCTGGATTATTCCGAGATTGTCGAATCAAAAGCGCTGCGATATTTGTTCCAGAAGAAGCGACAAAAAGTCGCACATGCTATGTCGCAGTTGCGAGAGGTCGATGTGCGACATACATCGCACATATTTATATGTGCGTCGAATGCTCTTTTGGGATCGAATAATTGTCTTTTACATTATAATAGCCTTTTTTCTTCATAATAATAGTTTTAAAAATATTTTCATATTCATATTTAACATTAAATTGACTTTATATTAGAAAAATACTAATATAATTTTTTCGTAAAAAATCCCACCTTCGATCATGAAAATAAATAAACTTTTTGGAAAGGTCGCAAAATTTAATAATTCCACTTGGAATGATCCTATTTCAGGTTTTCAGGTTCAAACTATTTTATTTTTTAGCTGAAAATTGAAATTACTACCGTATTTTTTGCAAAAAAACTCATATTTTGCGGAATTTTTTTTGCAACATTTTTGTTTCACATGTAAAGTTGCAGGTTTCGAAAACTATTCATATATTCTTTTAACTAGATGTTCAAAATGTATCCCAGATTGTTATTTTTTGTTGTTTGTCAATTTAACATTAATTGGCCAAAGTTCAAAGGATTGGGGTGTACCGCACCCCGAATGACTATTACGTCATTTTTTGGAGGTGTGACTATTAAGGGTTAAATACTAGGAACTATCTTGAACATATTTTCAATGGAAAAGTGATTTACAGATATTCCGATCTTTTTTGGCCTGCTAGATCCCCTGACTTAACTCCTCTGGATTTCTACTTATGGGGTCACTTAAAACAAAAAGTTTACCAACAAGGGCCGTTTCAAGATGTTAATCATTTGGAGAGGATAATTTCAGAATCATGCCGGGAAATTTCTCCAGATATGATAAGAAAAGCTTTGCGGTAATTTGCCAATAGGACGATGAAATGTATTGAAAGAGAGGGTGTTTATGTCGAGGCAATAGTGGAATAGGTGAAAATTAAATTTTGATTTTTTTCATTAATAATTATGTAAGCGACACAATTTATTTTTTGTATTTATTGTTTTATTTGCAAATTAAAAGGAAAGGTTATCATGTTTTTATCAATCACAGGAGAAAAATGTTTATTATTGAAATTAGCAAAATGAATAGTAATTTATAATGCAGAAAAAATAGTAAAAAATAACAAGATCCATGCTAGAAGGTTGTAATTTAATAATTGAACGTGGTTTTTAGTTGTGCTCAACTTCCCTTGATAACATTTATCGATATTGTTAAAAATAAATGTACTTTACTCAAGAGCAAAATTAATATTTTTTGAGAAATCTAGTAAACCATAGAAAAGATTAGATATCTGAAGGTTGCATTTTAGATTTTAGGCCATGCAGAACTTTATATGAAGAATAACATTTTTTCCTAAATTTAATAATAAAGAAGTTTTCCATACGGTTCCAACTTACAGAGACATACTGTATATGAATTTTTTAATTCACTATATTTTTATACAAGATTTTTTTTTTATAAGCAATTTTTTTTTAATTTCATTTTATCTTGGTAGGTGATTTTTTAATACTACTGTTGATTTACAGATTACTTTTTTTTCATCTGGTTATTTATAGATAAGATTCTTTCAATTCAACCTTCCTTTATAAATTATTTTGTTTTACTTTAACTGTATTTCTTATAAGAAATTTTGTAAACATCTTCCCTTTGTTCTTATAGGTAACTTTTATAAATTCAACTGTATTTTTGTATTAATGTTATTTTTTTTTAGTATTAGTATTATCCTTATTATTTTGTTTTTGGTTATACTACATTCTTAATTTTATAGCATAGTTATAGTATTATGTTTTGTAATTCCCTGTAACTGGATTAATTTCTCTTAGGAATAAGTAAGTAAATAAATAAATAACATTTTTTTTAAATCCACTTCTTATTAATTGTTTTAATCCAACTGTTTTTTACACATTATTTTTTTAAATAAAACTTTATCTTGATTGATGATTTTTTTAACTAATTAAATTTTATAAATTAATCTATACTTTAATTTTAAATAAACTGTTAATTTTTAGATGTGTCTTTCTAATTCAACTGTTTCTAGATATTCATAACAATATCATTTATTTACGGAGAAATTTATAAATTACTTTTTCTTTCAAGATTAAATTCTTTTAAATTGAACTTTGTCTTCATAGATGAAATTTTTTCAAAGTCAACAAAAGAAATATTAAGCGCTAAATACTAGGCTTGCTTTAAAAAATCCTCTATTAATCGCAGTCGTTTAATGTCTCAGATTTTCCCCCGCTGGAAATTTGCCGCTATATGCACGTGCAAATTTTTCATGGATTACCCAGTGCTGGCCGCGTAGCGGCAAGTAATGCAGTTTCATCGGTGCGTAATCACTTTATAACTCGCGTTATGTACTATACTTTACCTACGACCACACATTTATTCACTTAAGGTAAAGACAAATTAAAATACAATCTTGTCAATATGTCGTTTAAATTTTGACTTGATTACTAGTAAATTCGTGAATGATTGGCTACGTTGAATGGTTTTGGCAATGTTTCTATGGAAATTGTACGGTAATAATATTAGTGGATTAATTCATCTGAGTGGAAACGGCCAATTCGTAAAGTTCAACACAACACTTTTTCTAATCATATTAAAGAATTAAGTATTATTGTGTGTAGAAGTGACAATCTACGTGACAACGCCAATTCATTTTTGAGAGAATAATGAACCTTTGTATAATTGTCATGGTAACGATAAATGCTACCCGTGGTAAAAAGTCAAATATCGTCGTCTCATTGGTCAGAAATCCGTGGATTTCTTTACGGTTAAAGATATAAATAATTTTTTCATTTAAAATGTATTAAAAATGTACAAATTCTTTAATATGATTTGGAAATCAATTTTGAAACTTAGCAAGTATATGCTTACATTCTTTCAGAAATAAACTCTGGTCGTTTCAAAGGGGATAATTTGTAAATCAAAAAGAGAAAATTTCGCAAAAGGTATTTTTTGAGTAAACTTTGATAATTTTAACACTTTGGCGACCGGATGTATTATTGAAGATTTTTTTCAAAAAATGAAGTAAAAAAAAACATTATATTTATTGAAAAATACAATATAAGAACATAAAATTATATAAATTCAATAAAACGAAATGTAGCGTATTGAATTTATTTAATGCTTTCTGCAACAAGTAAGGTTGTTTCTAATTTACATAAAATTATATTATACAGGGTGTCCCACGAGGTAGTGGACAGCCGATATCTCGAAAACGGTTAGTAGTACAAAAATGAAATTTGGTGTCTTTAAATAGTTTTAAATGACGCCCCTTTCTGCATACATAGATTTCATTTCCGTTTCTCCATTTTTGAGAAAATTACATCAACTTCAGCATTTCAAATGGAACACCCTGTAAATTTATGGATTTTTGGAAAAGTGATTGAAAGACAAATACAGCGATACCATATTATTCATATATTGTTTTTAGAAAAACAAAAGAACAATGTATATAAAAACAACGAACAAATTAACAAATAAAAATAACAAACTAATTAATAAAAGTTGTGCGACAAGAACTCAGGCTATAAGATGTTCAAATTGATTTCCAGATTCATTAACACAAAATTCAAGTCTTGCCATAAGGTTTCTTGTGCAAGTTGCTCTCACCATATCTGCAGTAATTGTTCGGCATGCTGCTACGATTCGATTCTGCAAGTTTTCCAGATCTGTATCAATATACTCACTCACTCGCCGAGAATAGAGAGGGGGTGCACCGTCATGTTGCCACCACATCATTGCTCTCTCATTTAGCTGAATTTCTTCTAACAATTCTAGAAGTTCATTTTGGAGGAAATTTAAATATACAGCGCCAGTCAATGTACCTTGATAAAAGTAAGGACCAATCACACGACCATTAAATAAAGCACACCATACATTTACTCCCCAAATATGCTGAAAATGAGTTTCTTTCATCCAACGCGGATTATCAGGAGACCAGTAATGGCAGTTATGTCGATTAACAGTGCCATTGTTGTGAAATCGACTTTCATCACTCCATAATATTTTATTTAAGAAACTTGGATCGTATTCAAGTTTGATTAAAATTTCAGCAATGAAAGTTAATCTTCGTCCAGGATCCTCTGGTGTTAATCCTTGCACTAAATGCACTTTGAATGGGTGGTATTTATTAAATTTCAACACTCTGTGGACTGATGATTTGCTAACTCCTAATTCTTGAGAAAGAAGTCTAGTAGATACATGCGGGTTCGCTTGTGTATATGCCAAAAATTTATAACGTTATCTTCCGTTAGAACTAGCCTTTTTCGGAGTGTTTCATACTTTCCAACTGGAAAAGAATCTCTGCACAGTGTTTCTTCTAACTTCACGAAGGTATTTTTGCTCGGAGTTTGACGAGAGCGCGTCCACTGTTTTTACGACATTCTCCATAGATAAGGAGCATGTCGACACTCGTCATACGTAAAACTGGGAGACATTACTTACACGTAATCAGAATGTATTGTCAACTTAACATCGAACATTTGACATGAAGCGTTTTCAATTTTTTTTTTGTTAATCCATGCCATCGCGATTACCTATTTCGATTATTACTTCAACAATACTCCCTCAGTTTACAATAAAACTCCCTAATAATATGGTATTATTGTATTTGTCTTTCAATCACCTTTTCAAAAATCTATAAATATACAGCGTGGCCTATTTGAAATTCTGAAGTTGATGTCATTTTCTCGGAAATGGAGAAACGGAAATGAAATCTATGTATGCAGAAAGGGGCATCATTTCAAACCATTTAAAGCCTCCAAATTTCATTTTCGTACTACTAACCGTTTTCGAGATATCGGCTGTCCACTACCTCGTGGGACACCCTGTATATGAGCCGTTTATTTTGAAAGTGGGGCAAGTCCATTTTTTGTTATTGCGAGCTATTTAAAGGTTTGCATTTTAATAAATTTAAAACTATTGGTAAGCACTAATGGACATATTTTCTGTATTTTGTGGTATTAGATAATATATGTTTATTATCCAATAGTGTTTATAGTGTTGGCTAAAATAATAAAGGTTTTATTATACCTAAATGGACTTGCCTCACTCTCAAAATTAATGAATTATTGTAATTATATTAATATTGTAATATTGTAAGAATTCAATGAAATTATACATATTCGTTAATCAATTACTTTATATGTATAATTATATTGAATTTTACTTAGGATTAAACATTTTTAAAAATTCATGATAAACAGGAGGTAAATGTAGTAATAAATCCATCATGTCCTTATATCTGTCAAATAAATCTACTTTTCTTCATATACAGAAGATAATTTTATTTTTCTTCTTCGTTGTGGTGATAAATAAATTATTTTAAATTCAGCATGTTCCATCAAAGTTTTGTATATCTTCTTTGTAAATCTGATCTAGCATATACTTAACCAATTCACAGTTTCTTCATCGGTATTTTTCTTTCGTTTTAAAGCCGCTTCCTCCAACGGTTGTGTTGAAAAAAAATTGCGTTTCATTTCATCTACTAATCATTGATTATGTTTTCAACAATGTGGTATTACTTTATAATAATCCTGGGGATATACAAGGAATTGGTTTTTCAGACTACCATTTCTACCGCACCAAAATCGCGATCGTTCGGTAAGAATGAATGTCCTGACAATAAAAATTTGTGATTGATGATATCTACTTCAGTGTCACTGAACTGAATAATTTTCATCTACATTAAGGCCAACTTTATGTTTCTATTTTGGCCAATTCACGTATCACCATAAGCTATAATGTGCTTTTGGGTCACATTAAGTGCTTCAAATGCCAAGATGCTACTTCTTCTGATCCTCTAGATGCTATAGTTCAATATCAAACATACATATTAACTTGATTATTATAAAACTTGTGGAAGCCTTACATACATACATATTCCGTTTATAGTATGCAATTAATACAGTTAGTTTAGGATAAGATAGTGCCTTTTGTAAATCAAAGTAGAATGCAAAATATTTTTCCGGATTATTTAAAGGCAAATATTTGTCTTCCTGCAAAAATGTTCTAGTCAGTTCGGCATTTATTATGTGAATTTCATGTTATTTTGTCCGATTCTATAATATTTTTTCCACTATTTCGATGGACTTTTCTTATTTTTTTAGTCATAAGTAACCTTGTTTTCTTCGTAGTGTTCCTCTGTAGCATTTTCTCATCTGATGACGAACTTAATATTTCAACTATTCTTCTTTTTCTGGATTTTTTTTTTATTTTGGAACGAATTGTCTTCATATTCAGATCCTGATTCCAACATTCTTCTTTTAATGCCGATTCTCAAGGGTTTTATTTTTCCAAACATAATAAAAATAATGAAATTACTTGCAAATGAGGACTTTATTGGAGTGTCGTCATAACTTTTCATTTTTGTTACCTACCAAATTCACTTTCAGATGCATCAAAATTGAAATCGTTCTGAGCCATTTTTGTTTTTATAAAATATAGCGTTATTAATTTTTAAAATAAGAGTGAAACGTTAAGGCGTTTGGTGCACCTGACCTAAAACAGCACGATACCGAATATTAAACAATATACAATTTTTCGCAGTGTTGCCAATATTACTAAAATTGGCCTGTATTGCAAGTAAACATATTATCTAAACACTGAAATTATGAAATACTTATTATTATTCTAAATTTGGCTGTAATATATTGGGTTAAAAATATTTTTTTAACCCAAGATGGACTTGCACCACTTTCAAAATAAACATATTTACAATAGGGTTAACATCTAAAACTTCCACCTCACAAATATTGGGGAATCTTATTTCTTATTACCATAAATTGTTCACAGTTAAGAAGATTACACTAAGTTTTATATATAATTAACATTATCTCAATTTTTTTCAAAAATGGACTTGCCTCACTTTCAAAATAAACGGCTCATAAAAAAAAGGGTTTGTAGAAAAAAAATCTTATTAATTTGTTTTAAAAAGTGTGTACCATTTTTTGACACAGACTTTTCTGTACAATTATGAGTATAAAAAAAAAATTTCATGCACAAGTACTTCTCATTACATGCATGGCACGTCATTTTTACTCATGGAGTGTTCTTGATTGCATATTCCCTTCCGTTCCTTTCGCTGTTTTTTTCTGTAACATTTGGTGCACCTTCCTGTATTTTCAGCGTAAGCCAGTTTATGATTTCTTTCAATATTTACTAATTCTCTATTCCTCTTTGATATCCTTTCTTCAAATATTTCATTTACAATTTCTTTACGGAAATTTGTAATACCCATGGTTTTTCCAGTTATACTTTGATATGACTCGAATTGGTCGTGGAGTATACACCCAAAAAATAGCTCCGTGTTGAATCTTTTGCTAATCGATAAATAAGAAACAGTTTTTAATAAGTTTTACAAGGTACATAAAACCAAATATCAGTGTTGTTATGTGAAAATTGCATCGAAATCCAACCAGAGGATTGTTTCCTAATGCCACTGAAATAGTAAGTGCTATTCATACTCTACAATTGTCTTTCTCACATGCTTGATTTGCACCTTTTTTGCGAATATATATTGAACTCGTGCGGACAAAAACAAGTGCGACAGCTGAGTCAATTTTAATTGACCATTTATATTAAATTAATAATCCAAAATATCCAATTGTTCTCTTATGTTTTTTCCATCCGTTGTCTAACTTCTGTTTGTGTTTTGTTAGTCACTATAACGGACACTATAGTGTGAAGCGAGTGTCCACGTTTTTTTTTTTTTTTTTTTTTTTTCCGTTTTTTTCCCATCTCCCGTTCCAATACTAAATATATTTCAAATTTGCGTCAGCCTCTCACGTTTTTCTTTTGCGCCATAATAAATTTCTTAACGATATAAATTACTTGTAAAATGCCTCCTAAAAAATATAAAGAATCAAACGATAATGAACCGGAAAACGATATAAAAAATATGAAGGAACTTATAGAAGAATTTAAAAAATTAAAGAGTAGCGTGCAATTCATGTCGGAAAAGTTTGACGAAAATATTAGACAAAATGAAGAACTGAAAAGTATGTTAAAAGAATTCCATAAGGAAAATGAGCTACTAAAAATCAAACTAATAGAAATGGAAGGTCGCTGTGGGGAATTGGAGCAAGAAAATCTAAATAAATTTATAAATTTGAACGGCATCCCGAAACAAGATAAAGACGAAGATGTGGCAGAAATAGTAAAAAAAGTTCTCGAAGGCATAAATTATAAAATAAAGAACGAAGATATTGTAGAGGTATTTAGGAAGGGCGGGGACGAAGGCCCAATTATTGTTCAATTTAAAACACCGCAAATTAGAGAAAGTATTTTAGAAAAAAGAAAGCAAATAAAATCCATAAAAGTAAAGGAATGTAAATTAAACGGCAACAACAATGTTATTTATTTCAATGAACATCTTACAAGCTACTTGAGCAAATTGTTTTATGAAGCAAGACGCTTTAAAAAAGAAGGTTACAAATATGTCTGGGTAAGACAAGGCAAAATCTTTGTTCGAAAAGAGGAGAAAACAAAAATTATTCAAATCAAAAATCAGGACGACCTAAAAAAATTAACATAATCATATCAACTCATAACATCGCAATAAAAACCAAACCGTTACAATGGATCCACAAACATATTTTTTGCTCAATATTAGGAGTATTAGAAATAAATTCGATGAAATTAAAATTCTCCCTCACTTACACAACGACTTAAGTATTATCGCACTCACAGAAACTTGGTTACACCCGAACGAAACTGATTACTATCAAATAAAAGATTACAATTCAATACATAATTGTAGACATTCAAGAGGTTGGGGTATCTCAATCTACATTAAGAGTAATTTAAAATTTAAAACTATTATAAATAAAACCATCAATGAAGTAGAAGTTATTCAAATATATATCAAGAACACAAAGCGATATGTTACTCTAATATATAAGCCACCGCATGTCGAGGATAAACATCTCTACTCCTTGCTGGAGGAGTCAATAATGATCCGTACTAATGATCAAATTATTATGGGGGACTTCAATATTAATATTCTCCAACAAAATAGGACAACACAAACGTATAAAAATCTTATCACTGAGCACGGATATAATATTATGAATAAAATTGATATTTACAGTACCACACGAGAATCTGCAATCTTAGATCATATAATTACAAACAGCAGTGACTTACTTAATATATCTGTACACCCAGTATCGTTTTCAGATCACTCGGCTATTATAACAAGATGTACAGTACACGCATCATGTGGCACATATGAAAGTGTAAATAAAACCAAAATAAACTATGAAAACATCAAAAATAAATTCTATCGAGCTGACAAAACGCTAATAAATTCTTTTAGCGATCTTATCACGTTAATTACACATCTGCTGGAAAGTGAAACCAGGAAAATTACTTTTAAAAGAAAACAAAACAATGAGTGGGTTAACATTGAAATCGTAAACAGTATTAAAAAAAGAAATAGCTATTACGCAAGATATAAAAACAATCCACAAAATAATTATCTTAAAGAAATCTACCTAAACCAAAAAAAAGCTACTACTGCAGCAATAAGTGCTAGAAAAAAACAATTTTATAACAAAAAATTTCAAAATGCAGAAGGAAATGCGAAAAAAACTTGGCATGAAATAAATAATATTATGAACAAAAACAAAAGAAAATCCTCAAATTCCATCACTCAAATAAAAGACAGCACTGGCAAAATTATACAAAATGAAAAACACATCGCTGACGAAATAAATCATTATTATGCGACTATTGGAAAGGACCTGGCACGTATACAAAGACAAAAAATGCAAAACCAATTAACAAACACCCTCACGAAAAGTATAGACTCAAATCTAATATTCGATCCAGTCACAGATAAAGAAATAGAACAAATAATAAAAGATTTAAAAGAGTTTTCTGCACCTGGAAAGGATCGCATTACAAACAAATTGTTAAAAGAGCTAGGGGAAGCGATAATTCCTATAATAACAAAACTAGCAAACGAAGTCATCTCTACTTCAACTTTTCCAAACCTTTTAAAGGAGGTCATTATTCTGCCCATATTTAAAAAGGGTGACGACAACTTGCCTGAAAATTATAGACCTATAGCACTTTCTTCTTGCTTCGCTAAAATATTGGAAAAAATCATGCTCACTAGACTACAAAAACATATCTTCAAAAACGAAATAATAAATAAACAACAATATGCGTACCAAAAGCAATCTGGCACTTCCACAGCTTGTATGGATGTTGTCTGCCATGTTCAACAAGAATTGGATAAACACAACTACGTCATATTAGTGTTAGTGGACATGAAAAAGGCATTTGATACAATATGTAAAGAAACTCTGATAGAAAAACTAGAAAAACTAGGCATCAGAGGTAACGCAGGTAGTTTAATGAGTAGCTACCTAAGAAATAGAAAACAACAAACAAAAGTCAATAGTACATACAGTGACGATCTAGAAACAGAATTCGGCTTACCGCAAGGGGGGGTTCTACCTCCCACTTTATTCATAACTTACATCAACGATATCTTCGATTTAGAAATAGAAGGTGAACTATATATATATGCAGATGATACATGTATCCTTTATAGTGGAAAATCTTTAACTGAGCTGGAAAATACAATTAACATAGATCTTCAAAAACTCTCAACTTGGTTTTCAAACAATACCCTAACTATAAACGAAACAAAAACAAATTATATGATAATGTCACAAAAAAATAAAAACCAAATTGAAATTCAATTAAAAATCAATAACAAAATTATAAACAAAACTAGCGAAACTGTATATTTGGGATTAACAATTATAGACAATTTCAAATGGGACAAACACATTGAAAAACTAAAACAAAAAACTAGTGCTGCCACAGGAATTCTTTACAGATCAAGAGAGCATCTACCTGAACGTGTTCAAAAATGCATATATAACACCCTATTCACCGCAAAAATAAACTACCGATGCGCAATTTGGGGAGGTACATCTGATAAAAACATCAATACCATGCAGAGACAACAAAACAAGTGCATTAAACTAATATATAATTTGGATAAAAAAACACCAACGACCACTCTATATAAATTAATATCAGAACTAAATATTAGACAAAAAATATATTTTGAAAGAATTAAGTTTATACATGAAATAATTATAGGTTCAAGTAAATCTAACATTATACTCGAAAAAAACAAAGAAGTACATAAATATTTGACTAGACGAAAAAGTGATATATATGTTATTCAGAATGAAACCAATGTTCTCAAACTAGGATTATTGATAGATGGTGTTATACAATATAATAAGCTGCCAGGAAGCCTGAGGAACATTGAAGACATAAAATCATTTAAAATGAAATCCAAAGAACACATACGGAAACATGTCTTGTTAATGTAATGATTGAATGTTGTGATAGTTTGCCTGTATTTGTAATTTGTGTTCTTCACTCATCACAATCATCTCATTCACAAATTTTTATCATCATAATATACATAATTAAACATCTCATTCACAATTTTTTTTATCATCATAATATACATAATTAATCATTTACAAAAAAAAAATTAAAAAAAACTACAGATAGTCTCCATCACCATGTCCAGAATTAATTCTGAACATGAAGGAGGCAAATTCAAAAATTAAAATCGGAGGAGGGTACTTCCTTGTTTTAGTTACATAAAACTATGGAATTTCCCTAACGCCGAACATGTAAAAAAAAAAAAAAAAAAAAAATACGCTATATGTGCATTCACGACTGCTATATTAGCCAAAAGTTCAAAGGCCACTTTCCTGTACCATTTCACTCCATGACGAACCGCTGTCGAAAAAGATGCCATTTGGTCCGAGACATCAAGGAAAGACTTCATATTATTATATAGCACAATTGTTGAGGGCTTCTGAATTTCTCCTCTTTTTGTTTGAACTGTAATCATTTCTGGAACTGACTCTGCTGTAACAAACAAAACATCCCTTTTATCTTTCCACTTTCCTACTATGACCTTTGTGTTGCTTTCTCTTGATATAATTTCTCCCTTTTTCAGTTGTGCGTCAATAACAGGTTTTGGATTAAATTTTCTGTTCTTCCGGATCGTCCCGACCAAATTAGTATTCTTGACCAGAAGTTGGTGTGCTAATTTCATACTTGTATAAAAATTATCACTACATAAAACTCGCTCTGCGTTCAAGAGGGGTTACATAAGTTCCAACACAACTCTGGATGCAACCGGTTGGTCATTAAGTGTTTGCTCCTTTCCAGAATAAATTTTCAAATAGTAGGTACATCCTTTATCCCCACACAATTTGAATAATTTTATTCCGGATTTGTATCATTTTCCTGGTATGTATTGACAGAAACTCAGTCCGTCTCGAAAGAGAATAATTATCTCGTCTATACACATTTTTTTGGGAACAAAAGCTTCTTGAAATTTCGTAATCAACAAATTTGTTAATGGTTGTATTTTGCATAGTCTGTTCAAACCAGGTATTTCATTATCAGAAAAATGCACATTGGACAATAAGAGCTCAAATCGGTGTCTACTCATTCCCACATTTTTGTTGACATTAGTTTTATATAATATATTTGTGCTAAAATAATCCCTCAATGTGGATTTCTGATTTAGTCCCATCCAAAGTTAGTATCCCAAAAATGTGAGAATTTCAGATTAATCTGTCTCCTTCCACTCTTTTAGAATAGAGTTTGATTTCAGAGTTTCGTTTGTAATTCCCGAAATTATTTTTTGTTCCGCATACTTGTTAGTCTCCTCAACAATAAGAGATATAACATCTTCGGTAATAAATAATTTGTAAAAATACAGAGGATTATCTCCCTCTCTACTTTCGATAAAGTTTCTCGAAAATCCAGGATTGGCAGTAAATGGAAAGTGTTTCAAATTTCCTAGAGTAATAATAGAAATAAATAAGTAATAAAACAGAAAACGTACTTTTGCTTACCTGTGCAATCATCCCAAATTACGCGAGGCTGAGAATTATTTACCCCTGCATCCAAAATGTCGTCATCGGGATCATCTGAATTGTCATCATTTATCATTTTCTTTGGCGATTTTTCTGTGTCATTCATTTTTAGTCTCTTGCGTTGTACATTTTCCACGCCAGATGATGGAGAACTGGATGATGTTATAATATAGTCTCTATCGGCAACGGAATCATCCGAACCAAAATCAAAATCATTCTCGACATCGCTTATATTATTAGCTAAATACTGTAGTTCAGCTTTGCTTAAATATTTTCCAGCCATTTTACATAAAAATATGCCTTTACTAACCCATTAGACTTTAATTACAGAAGGGGGATTCACCGGGCATATATGAATACGCGCCATCTATGATTTTTTTTCGAACTGGTCCACCAGACTTTACACATAAACCGAGGCTACCGAAATCCTCATTCAAACCTATACAAATCGTATCTGTTGAACGTATACAGTGAATAGAAGGAGCCCACGATCTGTAACCAAATGTGGACAGGGGCGGCTCGTTATGTAGATCCAAGGAGCCATGGCACTACCTGTAGTTTCAAGCTCAGCAAGAATTTTTAAGTAATTCTTAGAAAACTTTTTCGCCAGATTTATTTTCGTAGACTGAAGTTAGTCTAGGAAAATAAATCGTTCTTTCTTTCTTCAAAAACGGTGGGGGGGTATATCGTATAAGTGACTCTACCATTAACATGTTTCACGAGCCGCCACTGTAATGTAATACCATTTTCTTCATCAGAAGAACGAAATAAATCGATAGATGTTTTTTCAGACTTTTGATGGCCGTGACGAGTCAGCAAAGAAAACTCGAAAATGAAAAAAATTGAAAAAATCAACTTTCTTAATAATTATCGTAGACCTTTTTGTAATACCATTTTCTTCATCAGAAGAAATAAATTGATTGGCGTTAAAAAATTTCATCCAGAAAAAAATGCAAAAAAGTTAGCAAGTCGCCATGAACTTTATGGAAAATTCTGAAAAAAGTCGATTTTCTACCGACTTTGTACGGCCGTAGCGGCTAAACGAAGAATCCAAATCGAACGCGGATTTCGAAACCGTGCTCGTTGGGTGCTAATTAGTCGGATTCAATTAAAATTGGCGATTTTAAATTTTTGACAAAAACTTGAAAAACTACCCCGTTCTTACTTTTTCCTAAAAATTGGCTTTGAAATTATTTGCTGAAGAAACAACTGGTTCGTTTCTGGATTTCAATAAGTCACTGGAAAGATCCCTTTAAGACGCTTCTGAAAATGGACTTTCGCAAGAACAAATGTCAATTTAAAGCCCGTGACACGACAGAAAAAAAAAACTCAAAAATGGAAAAAAATCGAAAAAATCAACTTTCTTAATAATCATCGTAGACTTTTATGTAATACCATTTTCTTCATTAGAAGAACGAAATAAATTGATTGGCGTTAAAAAAATTTATCTGGAGAAAATTGCAAAAAGTAGGCAAGTCACCATGAACTTTATGGAAAATTTTGAAAAAAGTCGATTTTTCAGACTTTGAACGGCCGTAGCGGCTGAACGAAGAATCCAATTTGAACGCGGATTTCAAATCTGTGATTAGTGGGCGTCAATTATTCGGATTCAATTAAAATGGGAGAATTAAAATTTTTGACGAAAACCTGAAAAATCATCCAAGGGTCCCCCTTCTTACTTTTTCCCAAAAATAGCATTTGAAATGATTTCCTAAAGAAACCACTGATTCGACTCGGGGTTTCTATACGTCATTCAAAAGATCTCGCCAAGACGCATGAGAAAATGCACTGTCACAAAAACAAATGTCAATTTGAAGCCCGTGACACGTCAGCAAAGAAAACTCGAAAATGGAAAAAAATCGAAAAAATCAACTTTTTTAATAATCATCGTAGACCTTTATGTAATACCATTTTCTTCATCAGAAAAATTTCATCCAGAAAAAAATGCAAAAAAGTTAGCATGAACTTTATGGAAAATTTTGAAAAAAGTCGATTTTCTATAGACTTTGTTCGGCCGTAGCGGCTAAACGAAGAATCCAATTTGAACGCGGATTTCAAATCTTTGTTTCTTGGGTGTCAATTATTCGGATTCAATTAAAATTGGCGATTTAAAATTTTTGACGAAAGTCTGAAAAATCATCCAAGGGTCCCCCCTTCTTACTTGTATGTATGTATGTAATAGGGGCGTTATGTAGAGCCAAGGAGTCATGGCAAAACCTGTAGAATCTTTAAAAATAAATTATTGTAGTAGATTTGGAAATTGAGTGACTGTACCAATGATTTTGTAATTGGAATAAATTGAACTAGATTGACACGAATCCTCAAGAAATTTTAATTATGTTGATGAAACATCTTACCGAAGGCAGTACATTTGAGCGCTTGAATTATTACAACATATTAACCTTCGAGCAACAGTTTTCCACTTACATTATTTAATCAACAAAAAAAAAAAAACAAGTGAGAAATACCCGTACCGAGGCAATGCCATGAGACAAAACGGTCCGCAGATGCCTACTCCAGATACGTACGTGGAAATATTCGGAGTCAGAGGCTAACGAGGTTTGAGGAGTAATGGCAGGCACGAAGTGGGTTTCGTTAATTTCACGGATAACAACCGTACGATATGACTTCACAGGTATAAGTGATTCAGAAATGCAACAACTCGGCTCGTAAAAGTGCACAATGCACCGAAGCAGCTTTCTTGCTTTTGCCGTGGTAATCGTGCACGTTTCGCACCGCCTTTTGTAAACTGGAACAGGTCCAACGATTTAATTACAGTAGCGAGCCTTTTGAATATCAAATTGGGTCTGACAAGTTAATTACCTGAAATGGCTACTTCAATTTCGACCAGCATCTATCGTTTCATTTCGTATGTTAATTTTTGTAATCATGTCAGTCGGAAGGTGGTTTAATAAATTGTTACGGATGTTCATAAATATTAACATTTGAAGATTTAATTGTAATCTTTTCATTGTTAATTTCTTATTTTTATGTTTCATGCCCTTGCTTGTAATAATATTACCATGCTGTTTAAATGAGTTTCATTGCAAATGTTATTCCTAAATTTTTACCATCTCCACTCTTCTCTAATACTTATCGTTTAAAGTATTATTATCTAAGTCCATTCAATATCATATAACAATACATTTACTAATGTTAAAATGTAAATCATTTATCTTACACCATCTATAAATACCATCCAGGTTGTTCTGAACCGTATCACAGCAACTATCATCGTGAATTAGCATAAACAACTTCAAATCATCGACAGACAATACAAATTTACATCAATGTAATAACAAATATCATTGCGACAATAAGATGTGATCCTTGGGGTACACCGGCAGGCACACTTATTAAATTGCACAAATGACCTGCGATTTTAAGGTACAGTTAATTATAAGCTTTCCAACCAACCTAAAACTGCAAAACCAAATCTTATTTATTTTGATTTTGCAATCAAACTCCCTTGATAAAAGCGATAAAATGTTTTTGCAAAGTCTGTAACAATTATATGTACTTGAAATCGTTTCTCAAATGCATCCAATCCATTTGTTTTCAATGTTAAAAGATTTGAAACAGTTGACCTACCTGCAGAGAATCCATGCAGCTCTTCGATAAATAAAATAATGATACAGTCAATGAAGAATTGCAGTACCAGCTCATTTGTCGTGTTGCTAAAGGATCTAATATTTTCATAATCGTTGACTGAATGGAAACCCCGCTGTATCATTTTATATCATCCCTCTTACCCGATTTAAAAATAGGCGTAAGAAAACTATTTTTACATAAGTCGAGAAATACCTTAGATTAAAAAATATTGATATAACCATTATGTTACTTTCACCGATTTGATTATAAAGGGTTTTTCAATAAGAGGTTTCATTTTGATATAAAAAAAAAAACGAGTATATTTTAAAAGAAATCAATGGATATTTATTTCATTGTGAAAAGAAAGTTATGCCATTAACGATGGAAAACGACATCAGCTAAATGGCCGCCACGATTACGGTTGCAGCACCATATCCTTTTCATGAAATTTTCCATGATCAATTCTCATTTGCGGCTGTATGTCCTCGATAACTTCACGAATTCAATTTTTTGGGTCTTGAATCGATTATGGAGCATTGGCATAGACTTTATCTTTCACGTGGCCCCAAAGAAAAAAGTCTAAAGGTGTCAGGTCACAAGATCTCGGGGGCCAATTATGATCACCTCTTCGCAAAATAACGCGGCCAGGAAACTTTTCTTGCAAAAATGCGATTGTTTCGTTGCTTGTGTGGCACGTAGCGCCGTCTTGTTGAAAATAAACGTCCACATCAATATCTTCCAATTCCGGCCATAAAAAATCATTAATCATAGCTCGACAGAGAAATCCATTCACCGTAACAGTTGCATCAGCCTCATTTTAGAATAAGTAAGGTCCAATCACACCGCCACACAGTGGGGCCGATTTTAAAAAAACCTTATTGCTTGCTTCACTAAGCTGTCCTATTGGAAGTAAGGCCTTATCAATAACAATTGGTCCGTGAACGAGGAGTTTCTGGACAGTAGGAGGCATCGGATACCAAGGGAACTTGTTTACAAAAATCTTTGCAGTTTCAATTGTATATGTTTTAAAATCTCTACATTAATTTTATAATCACTATCCATTGCAGTCAAAATTATATTTAATCAATTCCGGTAATATTCGCTGATATGTCCGAATTATGAAAGAAATGCCTGGCCGTATTCCCATCATTACTACTACAACATCCAGGTTTAGGCTTATCAACTATCAGTCCCAGTTCTGACTTGAATCTTTCTTGAATCTTTCTTTTTTGCATCGCTACAATCTCCTTTTTGTCGTTTCCTCTGGCTTGCCATTGGGCCAGTGGCAACTTAAATTTATTTGGGACTGTATAACATCTTTCTCTCTTAAAGCCAGTTTGGTTGTCTCTTGAGAGAATTGGAATCGGATTGGTCTGCAGAACCTCGTGGAAGAGCTCTTCAAATTTTGCCAGATTATGTCATGGTTGTTGTTGCAATGGGACTAAGGAAGATAAAAATACACTCGCATCACTTTTGGCATTACTGCTGAATCTTTGCTTGTATTTAGACTGCCCCGATAAACCGTCAAAGCCTAATTTCGTGATTAAATACAGGTGGTTTAAATTTTGATGGGCTGCAATAACATCGCGTTGGACTAGTAGAAGGCGTGATATAGTGTGATCCAGTAGTGACTGAAGTCTTATATCGACTAATGTATCATTTACGGTAATATCTTTTTTATCCGGATAGCAATCCTTTTTCTTCTGTTGAATCATTTTAAAGGATGGAAATCGTAACCTATCTTTAGCTCTAATTATATTAGATTGGTGCCTTGTTAGCTTGGCATCCACAAACAGCGACAGGGCCTCTTTAGGTGAAAGTTTATCACTTTTAACAGTTAACGCTTTCTTAAAAGTACGCTGCACGTTTAGGAGAAAATTCGGTGACTTCTTTCACTAATTTTGAAGCCTCTAGTTTTTTTGTTGTTCGTAGATTCATTTGAGATGCATAACACAACTCATCAGTCGAATGTTCGGGCCTCAGTGATTCGGTCTTTAAACCTTTTGCCCTATCTGTGAGTTCAGCGAAGTTTTTTTTCGGCCTTCCAACATTTGCGCAACGAATATTTTGTTTACTCCGACCATAGTTTGGCAACCTTAAGGATGGGTCTAACCAGGTAACATTTTTGATTAGAAATCGTTCCTTTTTCCACGAAGCAGCCTTTTATTTCACTTTAAAATCGACAATAAAGTGTCGTAATTTGTGCTTAATGGCTGACAATACGGAAATTTGTCATTTTTTGAACACATGCGTATAAATACTCACATCTAATATTAATTTTTGGAGAAGGCGATTGCAGTAGTACATTCACTAATGTTTTTTTGCTGAGAATAATATTCTCATCACTCGATCCTGTAATAAAAGCAAGCGTTAAAAATATATTATATTTATACAGTGTGTCCACGGATGGAGTTGACGAAAGGAAAAAAAACCTTATTATTAATTTTACGGCAAAAAATAATTCTTTATAAAAAATTCTGCTTGTTGAAAAAAATTGTTTGTAATCAAAAAAAATGAGATAAGATGTACAGGGTGTTAATAAATGAAAAAAAAAACACAAAATGCTGGTTTAAATAAACCATAAAGTATGGTCCAATGATTCTATCAAAGATAATTCCACACCATACGTTAACTTTTTTGTAACCTTGACTTCTTCTATTGATGACATAATTAGGATTCTCGAAAGTCCAGTGCCGACTATTTTGGGTAGATACGTGCTCGTTGGTGCAAAATGTAGATTTGTCGGTGAAACAAATTAATCTGGGAAACCTTCTGTTTTCGATTTCGAATTTTCATTTCCTTAAAAATAACTTGTAATGTACTTTTGCTTACTTCCAGCATTCTTGCACGCTTCCTTAAAGATAATTTAGGATTATCTACAACTGACCCTAATGCTAATAATGTAGATGTGTCATCTTCATCGCAATATTTCTTCGTTTTCTTCACATTCATTACTGAGTTTCAGTGATTTTTTTTATTAGTTTTCGTAGTGCTTCCTTTGACACAGCCGTATTTGGAATTTTTTTTCCTGAAAAAGATCAATTGCGTATTGATTAGATACATTTCCAATTCTGTAGCACTGTACTAAATAAACACGCTCTTCTTTAGTTAACATTTCTGAATACTGTCAGACGTAACATTGACGTTTACGGAATCGGGTATCTTGATTTTTTGTTAAATTCTCCAAATTGCATAAAATCACGAATTATTGTAAATAGTAAAAATTATAATTTTTATTTGAAAATTTGTATTTATGCCACATTTTAACTTATAAACTACTTTGTTTAATAAACATTTTGTATAAAATAAAAAATAATGGTTCTTATCTCTTGAAGCATTTTCTTGTTTTCTTAATTATTAACACCCTGTACATCTGATTTAATTTTTTTTATGACAAACAATTTTTTTCGACAAGCAGAATTTTTTATAAAGAATGACTTTTTGCCGTAAAATTAATAATAAAGTTTTTTATCCTCTCGTCAACTCCATCCGTGGACACACTGTATACCGGGTGTGGCACTTAAGACGCCTCGGACCATAGCTCCTTTACGATAAAAGCTATCGAAAAAAATCTAAGAACAAAGTGGTGCATAGTTACCGTCGCTATATTTTAAAAATATTTCTAATCATCAGTGGCGTGCCGTACTCCAGTGGCGTACCAAACTTATGTTTTTTTAAATGGAATGCCCTATTTTTTATTGCAGATTTGGAAAGTGCTCGACGAGTACTTATTTTTTTATCTAACATGTTATACTCTTCACTTTAGCGGTTTCGCTGTTATAACCCCTTCTTTCAAAATTGCGCCCCATTTTTGAGATTTTTTTGTAGAGAAACTAATTGACGCCGGCGCCTAAATTTTGAATTGAGGTACAGGTTAAGACCTCGTATACCTTCACATAATTTTTTTTCGGGTAATTTATGGCAAAAAAATGATTTTTGATTGATCTTCGCATGTTGTCATTTTTTCCGAAAATTTCAAATGGCACCCCCCTAAAAAAATTACGGCGTTGTACAGCCAAAACTCTAAATTTTTCATTGGTGTAAAAAAAATTACATATTGCATAACAAAATTTCGGAGAAAAAAGGAATTTCATCGCAAATGTCGGGAAACGTTTTCCGTTCCCAAGTGTACCATGAGAAAACAAAAGATTGGTAATTGTCAAAGTACCAAAACAAATACACAAATACGGTCAACATAATAGTATGTACCTATTTATTCAACATGATATGAAAAATGCAGATAAAGAAAATTTAACAACACTAAATGTTCGAAATGACGACCTTCCTGCTGGAGGCATAACCGCAACTTCTGGTGATATACCGCAGTTCATTATTTTCGGTAATAACTGCCTTCTTTCTAACTCTCCTTGGCCGTTTCAGACTTCCCGTAGTAGTAAATCTCTCCAACACTTTTTGAAACGCACGTTCATTTGGATGTGCCCTGTGCGGATATCTCGCAGCGTACACTCGTGATGCCAAGAAACAATTCTTGTTACATTCTCCAAGAATAAATATCATGTCAACCATTTCCTCTTGAGTTCGGAACATTTTTAGAACGTTTATCAAAAATGACTTATGGCTGCTACTGACGTCTAATAATTTACTTTCACAATTACCAATCTTTTGTTTTCTCATGACACACTTGGGAACGGAAAACGTTTCCCGACATTTGCGATGATTTCGATGCAAAAAATTCCTTTTTTCTCCGAAATTTTGTTATGCAATATGTAATTTTTTTTACACCAATGAAAAATTTAGAGTTTTGGCTGTACAACGCCGTAATTTTTTTAGGGGGGTGCCATTTGAAATTTTCGGAAAAAATGACAACATGCGAAGATCAATCAAAAATCATTTTTTTGCCATAAATTACCCGAAAAAAAATTATGTGAAGGTATACGAGGTCTTAACCTGTACCTCAATTCAAAATTTAGGCGCCGGCGTCAATTAGTTTCTCTACAAAAAAATCTCAAAAATGGGGCGCAATTTTGAAAGAAGGGGTTATAACAGCGAAACCGCTAAAGTGAAGGGTATAACATGTTAGATAAAAAAATAAGTACTCGTCGAGCACTTTCCAAATCTGCAATAAAAAATAGGGCATTCCATTTAAAAAAACATAAGTTTGGTACGCCACTGGAGTACGGCACGCCACTGATGATTAGAAATATTTTTAAAACATAGCGACGGTAACTATGCATCACTTTGTTCTTAGATTTTTTTCGATAGCTTTTATCGTAAAGGAGCTATGGTCCGAGGCGTCTTAAGTGCCACACCCGGTATACTGGGTGCTGTAAAAATGGCGGATTAACTCAATGGTTCATAGTTGACGATTACTTCGAAAGTATGAAAAAAATAATGAAAAAAATTGAAGACTTTGGTGTAAATTATTTCATTGCTTCAAGTCTGCCTAACATTACTATACTCCAGCTTATCAAATAATTTTTTCAGAGATACATACTTTCATACTTGTCAATATTATATACAATTGGAATTTTCAAATGCGATAATTTGAATGGTAAATAATTGATTTTCCCATTGAAAAAAACCTCGCATCAGTACATTTATTTGAATGCCAAAATCAATTATTTAACATTGAAATTATCGCATTTGAAAATACCAATTGTATATAATATTAACAAGCATGAAAGTATGTATCTCTGAAAAAATTATTTGATGAGCTGGAGTGGAAATAATTAATGTTATGCAGATTTTAAGTAATGAAATAATTTACACTAAAGTCTTTACATCTTCGAAAAAATACAATACCGATTTTTTTCATTATTTTTTCCATACTCTCGAAGTAATCTTTGACAACGTACCATTGAGTTAATCCGGATCATTTTGATGCAATTCAATGACCCAATCAGCAAAGATACGACGTTGCTGGTGATCGACCGGCTTGAGTTCTTGTGTTGACTGAACTTTAAAAGCCTTCAGACCTAAGTCTGTATGCAAAATACGGTGTAATGTCGTTTTTGGAATGTCTAATTCCAAAGATCGACGAGAAATCGACAAACCTGGGTTTTCGTTAACACTATTGGTTACTGCAGCAATATTCTCAATTGTTGTTCCAACAGCTTAAATTTTTTATCCAGTTTTACTATTGCTGGCCGAGAAGGTGCTTCACGACGACCCAAAAGTGCTTTAGTTTGGCGAACTGTGACTGCTACATTTTCACCATTTCTGTAGTGAATTTTAATAATTTCAATGCGTTGTTGAAGCGTGTATCGTTGCATTTTTGCTAATCATAGTTTTTACTTGTCAAATGTTAAAAGATGACAGCTGCGAAAGTGACAGCTGCCCAGATAGCGGGCTATTCAAAATGAAACCTCTTATTAGAAAACCCTTTATTTAAAATTGATATTTAAGTAGCATTTTTTGATTAGAAAAATTACGAAAACAATAATAGGTATACAAGAAGTGAAAAAATATGTCACATAATAAATGCCACCTTTTTCATATTTTTATTCTCCAGTGGTTCCACTTAATGAAATTCAGAAAAAATATTTACCGACGTAAAACATTTAAAACTGTATTATCCATCAGAATTACGTAAAAATTAAAAAAAAATCTTGTTTAGATTTTAATATAATGAAATTTAAACCAGTTGAGTTATTTTTTCTAATTTACGCATTTTCAAGTTGGCTAACAAAATTAAAAACAATTGCTACCGTCTGTAAAGTTTCCAAAATGATTGAAAGTACATATTTTCCTTCTGCGATTTATGTTTATTTTATTTTATTTATTAATTTACGGAAGGCCATTACAAATTAAAATACAAAAATATATACCGGGTGACCCAGGGATCTGTAAAACTATTTGAGATATCGACTTCCAATTTTCATGAACTGGTACCCACACCTATTCTACATATTTTAAAAATATGTATGTTTTTGTACAAGGTGTCCCAGTATAAATAACAAAACAAAGTTATGTTTTGTTTATGGAACACCCCATATTTTATACTTTATTTTAAACCCTCTTGAGAAGCTGATAAAAACAGTATCAGATACTATGGGTCTACTATGGACCGTTGGGCAAATTTGTCGTAACAACATGTACACTTTGAAGAAATTGCAGAAGCGTTCCTAGCAAAGCTAGCGTCATTTTTTATACAAAGAATAAAGAATAAAGAATTTTCCACATCACGAAGAATTATACATACCGGCTTTGTTGTTTTTTGTTCATACTGCTATACAGGGTGTCGACATACGCAAAATAATGGATAACTGTGTATGGCATTTTTAATGAGCTTCCCAATGATATACAGTCGTTATAAAATATTATGCACTCTTGAGATTTATCCATAAAAACATTTTTCTTTTGTCACCTTCTGCTGATTTTTGGATTTTCAGCCAAAACTATACATTTTCTGAAAATAATATGAGACCCAAGTTGTAGAGCGGAAAATTTTTGATCGACATAGGTCTTTTGACTTCTCCAATAATGCGTGCATTGTCGTCAGAGTGCGCAAAATCGTGACCGTATATGCATTTTAGCGTTTTTTTCAAATTCTTCATTAATTGATTGCCCTATACTTTATTTTCCACGCCCTTTGGTGGAAAAACGGGAAATTATAGGAAAATTAAAATACCCTATATCGATTGAAACTTTTCTGCTCTACAACTCTTAATAAAAGCATATTTTACCCAAAATGCATAGTTTTGGCTGAAAATCCAAAAATCAGCAGAAGGTGACGCGGATTGTTCAGGAGAAATTAGTAATAACTTGCAATGCGATAATTTTTAATATATTTAATTCTATCAACATATCGCAGGTAGCTTTGTAAAAATTTCGTAGGTACCCAAGCAAAACAAAAATTGACATTTATAATAGATATTGTGGTGTCCGAATTCAGGAACTTTTCAATAAAATGCACTTTCTTGGTATCACACACATTTCTTTACGATTAAAAATATTAAAGTCATTATGTTCATATTATTATTGTTCAATGATTAAATTGAAATAAAACTTACATAATACGTAACCTCCAAATCCTTTTTGATCATTTTTCCGATTACTGCTTGGGTTCAATTACGTATGGAAAGTTAGGTAAACACACGGTGCTCGGAGAAAACTTACGCGGGGTTGTTAATACTTCGCAGAAGCCGTTATTGGGCTTCTTTCACAAGCAACATCTGAAGGAAAGTCTCTCGTTCTACTATGCCAGGAAATAAGTGCGCCGGTCGATGACGTTTAAACGTCAAATGCCGGGCCACTAGGAGACGGTCACGGCAAACAAATTTTGCCACTGTTCGTCGACTTGATTTTTGTGCATGGATAAGTTAGGGACTCGCATGAAAGTCACACGCGGTGTTATTAAAACTTCGGGGAATCTGTTTTTGGTCTTTTTGGTATGGGAATTTCTAAGGCAACTCTCAATTAAGGGAAAAATACATTGTAATGTCAAACAAATTTCCGGGCGGCTTTTATTGGTCGACGCGGTGTCTGTTCTGATTGGCGAAATAGCATGACGTAGTCTCACCTGATTGGCTCATTACTTTTACAGCCTAGGCATAAATAAGCAGTTTTAAAGTCTAGTCCTCAAAAGTGATATTTCACGGCCTAAAAGCAACCCGAAAAATCTTACATTTCATATCAATCCGCGAAAAATGTTTTTATTGATAAATCTCAAGAATCCTTAATATTTTATTATACAAACTGTATATCATTGGAAAGCTTATGGAAAATTCCATAGATTGGTGGCAACATATATAGGGTGTTCTATTTGAAAAAAAATAGTTATCCATTGTTTTGCGTTTGTTAACACCCTGTATAGCAGTGTGAACAGAAAAGGACCAAAGCCGATGTGTATTGTTCTTCATGATGTGGAAAATTTTTTAGTGCAATGTTTTTAATGTGCACATGTTTTTGCCACAAAATTGCCCATAACTAACCAACTCTCCATAATAGACCCATAGTATCTGGCACCATTTTTATCAGCTTCTTAAGAGGATTAGAAATAAAGTATAAAATATGGGGTGTTCCTTTTAAAAAAACATAACTTAGATCTGTTATTTATACGGGGGCACCCTGTACAAAAATATACACATTTTTAAAATATGTAGAATAGGCGTGGCTACCAGTTTATGAAAATTAGAAGTCGATATCTCAAATAGCAAATAAGTTATGGGGCTTTTACAAATCCCTGGGTCACCCGGTATACCGGGTGTTGACTTGGCGGACACAACATAGGAAATCGCATGTTAATTTTGAAGTGTTCAAATATTGACTCTCCTATTTATTTTAGAGACAAAATGTATGTAACTTTTTTTGTAGAGGGCGAAATTCTGAATTTATTAATGTTCACACTTAACACTTTACATTACTCTAAGTTGGAATAATTAAGAAAAAGTAATGTTTTTTTTTTATAAAAATGACATGCCATGGAATTGAAACAACAACTGCCGATATCTAAATGGCATGTCATTTGAGCAGTGGCGGCCCGTGGAACATATTGATGGTAGAGCCACTTACACAATATAAATGCATTGGGATTTTTCTCTATTCATTAAAGTTATGCAGGCGTTTAAACTGGCGAAAAAGTGTTTTTTTAAGAATGAATGAAAAATTCTTGCTTAGCTTGAAACTAGAGGTAGTGCCATGGCTCCTTGGCTCTATATAATGAGCTGCCCCTGCATTTGAGTAAAGTAAATATTTTTGAAATGATTTATACTACACAAGAAAACATCCTTCTAATTAAGTGGTATTATGCACACCACAGTTATCAGGGTCTTTGCGATATGCTTTTTAACAAATTTCCAGACAGACGGATCCCTGATTAATCCACTGTTCGATGCCTAGCTGGTACGACGATAATAAAAAAACGATTAAACAAGACAAAATAGTTTTATTTTTGCTTTCTCTCAAAAAATTGAATCAATAATTATGTATTTAAATTAAGTGTTCAAATAATCTCATATTAACCCCCAAACAATATCCTAAGCGATTGTAAAATTCATTTCGGACGTTAGCCAATTGATAATTGGAGATATTCTCACATTCTGTCGAAATTGCGTTTTTTAATTCTTGTAAGTTATCAAAACGTGTATTTGTGTATATTTTTTATTTTAAATTGCCCCAAAGAAAAAAAATCATTAGGCGACAAATCAGGTGATCTGGCTGGCCAAGCAATAGTGTAACCTGGACCAATAACCTTTCTTTGAAACGTGTCCACTAGATACTCCTTAACCACACGAGTGTTATGCGCTGGGCAACCATCTAACTGGAACCAGATCTCCTGGTCTTCACGTGCAATATCGTCCAAAGCAGGTCCAACTTTTTCCACTAATAATTCCAAAAATCTTTGCCTAGTTAAATTTCCATCGAGAAAAAAAGGTCTAATGATATAATGAGCTAGAATTCCAGTCCACACGTTACTTTTTGTCGGTACTAGGTCCTGGTTGTGATAAAGCGATGTTCATTTTTCCTGCTCCAGTATCTACAATTCTGCACATTGGGTTCATTGTTTAGAGTAAAAGTACACTCGTCACTAAAACAAATATTCTTTATGAAGTGTCTATCGGCGTTAGCTCTTTCCATTATCTCGTAACAAAAATCAGCCCTTCTTTCTTCATCACCCTCGCTTAATTCTTGATGGCACTCGCACTTGAAAGAAATAAATTTGTGTTTCTTTAAAACCTTAAAAGCAGTTGTATGGTTTATATCCAACTGGACTCCTATTTTTCCACATTTTCTTCGACGGACAGCAAAATATCTAATTCCTTTGATTTTGTCTTGCTGTATCTCGTTCTTGTATGTCATTATTTTCACACTTGCAGTTATTCGAAACTGTTCCCCTAGCTTCAAACTTGCTTATCAATCGTTAAACAGTTGATTTAGCAGGTATCGGTCTGTCTTGAAACTCGATAGAACACATATCGCAAACATCCTGATAATTGTGGCCTGCAAAATACCACTTAATTAGGAGGATTTTTTCTTGTGTAGTGTTATTCATTTGGATAACGTTTACTTTAATCAAATGACAGCGATATACTGTGCCATTTTGATATCTGCAATTGTTGTTTCAACTCCATGGCATGCCATTATTTTTATATATTGGATCGATGAGGCTGTTACTTGTTGAAACTCCATGGTATCATTTATTAAAACACTAACACAGTGTATGGTTTCAAATTAATTTGATTCTTCTACAATAATCGTTTCACCACACAGTGGCTTCATCAGGTAGATGAAAAATTATGGTCTTACATTTTACATATACTAAAAATTGGGAACAAATGTTGAGGTTGGGGGGGGGGTGTTGTTGTATTAATGTGTTGAAAATTAGAATTAAAATTAAAATTTGCCTTATAATAAATTAATGAATTATTGTAGAGATAAGGCAATTAAGATCACTTAACTAAAAGCATGTTACAAAATGGGAACTATACTAGAAGTACACACCTACATACATACATATACATATTATTCAGTTATGTGATGTTAAGTAAAGGCGAATTATTGACATCGATTTGGTCATTTAACAGAACACCGCGTTTATTGAATTTGTTGATTTCCATTGTAGGTTTAGTTTTAGGCTTTTATTTTGTTTATGGAGGATTTTAAAATTATCATTAAATGAATGGAAGTGTTCTGTTAGATGATCGGCATAGGTGGAGTTATTTTTATAAAATCACATTACGTTTTCTTAATTATTATAACTTTAGGAAACGTAAAATATTAAGTGCGATTATTAATAAATTCAGAATTTTTCCCTCTACAAAAAATATTAATACATTTTGTCTCTAAAATAAATAAGGGAGCCAATATTTGAACACTTCAAAATTAACATGCGATTTCCTATGTTACATCCGCCAAGTCAACACCCTGTATGTAAAGTTAAAATTATAAAAATGAAAGAAAAATAAAAGCACGTGTACAACTATAACTATCACTAATTAAAACTAAAAATCAAAGCTATCTACAGAGATACTTATCAAAATTAATAAATTACTCATAATTGCGCAGTAGTGAGCGTAGTTTATTATTGCTTATATTGCAAATGTCAACATTGAATCGATTGCAATTACGAGCAATTCTTGCAATGCCAAAGTGCCCAGCATAACTACGTCTATAACATTTCTCTTCAAAAAAGCGAAAAGAACCTAACTCTCTACTGGGCACATGAATAGAAAGTAAACTTTGTAAAAATAGAGAGTTTACTAGGCCATTTATAAGTTTAAAGCCCGTAGTTATGTCTGCATTTCTTTGTCGCTTTTCTAAGGATTCAATGTTTAAACAGTTTAACATTACAGGATAAGATCCTGTTAGCCCAAATTTGTAAGAAAGATATTTGAAAAATTTAATTTGAACACGCTCAATTTTTTCAATGTCAGCCTTGCTAAATGGGTACCAAATTATGGAGCAGTACCGTAAATGTGGGCGGGCAAGGGATGTATAGAGAATTGATACAGTGTTTATATTTTTGAATTCCGCACTACTTTGTTTTATAAACCCAAGAACACGATAGGCTTTTACTGTTATAGAGCTTATGTGATTATGGAAGTTCTACCTATTTGAGAGAATTAGCCCTAAATCTTTAACAGTGCATACTCGTGGAAGTTTATTATTAGCGAGGAAATAATCTCTATCCGCTAATATTCTCTTTTTAGAAAATGTAATCACGCTACATTTGTCCATATTAAGCCGAATACTGTTAGCTTGACACCAGACATCAAACCTGTCTAGATCCTGTTAAAGTAAGTTAGAGGAAGTTCTGGTCGTGATGGATTGAAATATTTTCATATCGTCGGCGAAAAGAAGGCATTCAGAATGATGAAAACAATTGACTACATCATTTATAAATATGTTAAATAGTAGTGGTCCAAGATGCGACCCTTGAGGTACACCCGAGGAAACTAATATTTCTGACGATATAAAACCCGTTCAGCTTGAGTTCTATTGGCTAATTACGATTTTTATTAAAATGTCAAGAGTCCCATGTCTAGATTTTAATATAATTATAGGAGTTAATTTTTGAAGTTATTCATTTACCTCTCAGTTAAAAAGAATTTAAAACAATTGCTACCAATTCCAAATGTTCTAAATTCGTTGAAAGTATATTCTTCTCTAACATTGTGTAAAAATTTCGAAAATCCCATTGATTCTGTTTGATATAATCCTATTTAAACCTACCTGAATTATTTTTTTTATTTTTTTTAAGTTGCGCATTTTCTCAATTATCTCAAAAAAAAATAAAAACAATTACTGCCAGACTTAAATGTTCTAAAATGGTTAAAAGTATATTCCTTATCCTAGTTTATGAAAATTTGAAAAATCTCCACTTAGGAATTAGATGTAATCCCATTTGGATCGAGCTCAGTTATTTTGTTTAATTTGTGCATGTTCTCACTTGGTAAAAAACATTTGAAATATTTGATACCAATTCCAAATTTTCGAAAATTAATAATAATAAAAGTATATTCTCCATTATAATTTTACAAAAATTTGAAACGTCGCTTGTTAAGATTTCGATATGATTCCATTTGCACCGGGAAGTGTTAATTTTTAAATGTGTGCATTTTCTTCCCACATAAGAACAATTGCTGCTGTTTCCAAAGTTTCTAAAATTGTTAGAAGGATATTCTCCATCCTAATTTTACAAATAAATAAAAATTCCTTGTTACTTGTTAATCTCGGACAACAATGAAATATTTCCTATTTAAGCCTACCTACAGTTTGATTTTAAAGAAATTTAGTTTGTTACAAATTGTATTGCATTCCATTCCATTGAATGTTATTGTATTTTAATTTTTACTATTTTAATTTATTCTTATTGTTCATTGTGTTTAGTTTTCTTATTCGTCCTATTTATATTGTATTTTCCTAATGTGATATTAATATTAATGTAATTTGATTTAACTAATAACGGCTGCTGGTTTATTTATTTATTATGTTATGTTTATTATAAGACCAGAAAGAGGTTAAAAGTTGTCCAGGCTGGACGGGGCTTTATTTACTCTAAAGAAACAAATACGTGCAATTTTTGTTAACTAAGTTTTCAACTGAAAGCAAAAACCTGAATTTTTATTTTTTAAGTCTGTTCGCTTTCTTATACTTGTAGCCCCCACATTTATTTATTTTCACACCTTTTGACGGTTCTGGTTATAAGAAGCTCGATTTTCTATCCTCTATCCTCATCCTCTATTTAATTAACTCTCTTTGAAAGTCTGTTTTCCCGTGGATTTTCCTCTATTTTTACTTTCTCCGTTACGAAGTACGGATTAGTATTGCGATCGTGAACATTTTTTCAAATTCTTTTTAACGGAAATATCTGTTTGAGGTCTCTAGAACCGATTTCGACCATTTTTACATCGGTTGTGGCAGTGTGCTCCTGTTCGCTTCACCAATTTCCATCATCAGCGCCTTCTTAAACCGAATTCCTCTCAACCATTCTTAAAATATAAGAAAACATTACTTATTTAAAAACACTGTAATGTTAGTTGTTAACGTAATCGAGTAGCCGTGTATTAAATATATACCATTAGAGCTTGTTCATGCGTGCCGACAAACAATTACTTATCAGAAAATAAGGTAATGAAAAATTCTCACACTTCAATCGAGCCGTAACATTAACTATCCAAGAAAAATCAAAATCCCATCAGCATTACCTCGCAGAAAATAATCTCTTATATGCAGTATTAAAATAATTACCCGGACTTGCACTCTTTATTATCCTTTAATGATAAATACAATTTGCGATTGCAAACAACCTTCTGTTAATTCTGTGTTAACATGCGATGTTATATGTATGCAAATTATCCTTTTTGTTACTGTACGAATTCATTTATTTTGGAGCGAGACGTGTTCTTATTTAACTCTTGACAATTAAAATATTATGTCTCGATGGGTTGTTCGTAATTGGACGGATGATTAAATTATATTAAGATGTGTATATAATTGGATAATTTCACTCACGTGATATTGTATAATGATGATATCAAGTACCTGACGTTTGTAATACGCATTTGTTAACAAGCAAAACTCAAGCTATAATTTGCTCATGAAAACTTACTTCAAAAAGATGATTTTAGATTCAATATTAAATCAAACATTTTAATGAAACCAACAGATTTATTCTTTATAAATTACCGATTAAAACTTATTTATGAAAACATCATTGTACTTTCCATATTATTGAAATAATTTAATGAAATTGTAACGATTAATTTCAGCAAATATTCTTTTAAAAATTAAAACTCCTCTAAAAGAAAAATTGCACTAGACAATACTGAAACTTGTTGATCAAAACCTGATTTCTTGTAGGAACATGATTGAAGATTCCGTATTTAATATAACTATGAAGTGAAACTATGAAGGAGTAATTCCAATTAATACAAACTATTACCTTATACTTTTCTATCTTGACTGAAAGAAACATTGTTACGGTCAAAACTGAAATTTGATAACCAAAACCTGACTTTTTGTGGAAACATGATTGCATATTCTGTATTTAATTTGATCATGAAGTGAAACTATGACAGATTAATAATATAAAGTGTGTATTAACAATTTACTAATTAGAACTTTTATATCTTTGCTTGAAGAAAAATGACGACATTCAAAATTGAAATTTTATGATAAAAGCGTGACTTTTTGTAGAAATATAATTGTGTATTCAGTATCTAATATGGCTATAAGATGAAACTATGACGGATTAATTCTAAAAAAAGGTCTTTATAAATTAGTAACCAATCGTTACTTACATAAAAATGGCGGCGGTCAAAACTGAAATTTGATGATCAAAATCTGACTTTTTGTAGAAACATGATTCCAGATTCCATATTTAATTTGGCTTTGAAGTAAAACTATGATAATTTAAATCTCAAAACTTTCCTATATTCACTAAAAGAAAAATGGCGCTGGTCAAAACTGAAATTTGATAATGAAAATCTGACTTTTTGTCAATTCATGGTTGTATATATAACCACAAATTTCACCGCCTTATTTTTTTTCTATAATGCTAATAATCAATTCTTTTCACCATCAAAAATCAGGCTGGTGTTTTTTTTGTGATTGGACAATAAAAAAAAAAGAAACATGGAAAATGCAAAAAAATATTTTTCTTATAATAAATTCTAAACTAGTTTACAAAAAAATATAGATTTGTATTTATTTATTTTTTTCTGCATAATGCTGATGATCAATTGTTTGCATCATAAAACATCAGGAGGGTGTTTGTTGTAGCTGGACAATAAAAACTTTGTAAATTAGTGCTATCATTAACAGTAGAATGGATATATTTTTGCCACTAGTCTAAATACATGTGAAGGAATTGGCAGTACTATAAAACGTTCAACCAGAAGAGCAAGTCTAGAACGACCACATGATAATCAGATGTGAAGTCACAAAGATGTTTTCAAATTTTCCATAACTCATGTTCCTGGAATAAATGCGTTTTATATAACAACTGAAGATATTGTAAAATGCTTAAAAATGTTGGAAGAATGGTATCACACTGTTTGCGCAATACCTAGAACAAGAGAAAATCACTTTTTTCAACAGCTGGATCAAAGCAACTTGCTTATAGAGTTTCAGAAATAATTTCAAGTTTCTCTGGAACAGCTAAACAAGGAAGAACTTATCACCATTAAGGAAGGTGGTGGATTAGAAAAATACTAAAACTCAGTGAAGATCATCGAGGTGTGAAGATTCAATTCAATATGAAAATAATTTAATGAATGTACCTACCCCACGCAAAAATATTTGAAAATTTTTTCACGATCACAATACTTTCTCGTACTTCGTAACAGAGAAAGCAAAAATTAATTGTTAGAACGTTGCACGATGCTACAGAAAATAATACAAATCTTGATTTTTTGCGAACTAGTTAACAAGTAGCCCACGGTTTTGCATTTTCCTTGTTTTTTTTTAATTGTCCAACCAGAAAAAAACACCCTCCTGATTTTTTTATGGTGAAAACAATTGATTATAAGTATTATGACAAATAAATTTGAAGGTTGTGAAAATTGTGATTTAGCAATAAAAAAAATGCATTGCACATTTGTTATATACAGGTTATATATAAGTTTTCGGTATTTTACAATTCTATTTTGTAGCTTACACTTTTGTCTTTCAAATGACACCAAATTGAACAAAATTGGTTTATCAAAATCAAAATTTATAGTTATTACAAACTTAAACGTCACCTTACTAGTTGATGCCATTTTGTAAAATTGCATCGAACTTCAAAATTACCCCCTGACCCCAGTTTTGACATAGAAATTCTAAAAAAAAAACAACCATTTCTCACTATATACCTGCTGACACTTTTTTTTTACAAAAGTCTGTGACATGAGGGCAACGAGATTGTCTTATTTTGGGTGATTTGAAATGAAATGAGCGATATAGGGGTTTTCGAGGTCGCAGACAAATCTAAAATCAAAATTATTCTAAACAAAATGGCGGATCCAATATTCCGGCAACATATACCCTCTCTCCTGGGTCTTTTGTTTGTACTGGGCTTGACTTGTGGTCCCGCCACAATCCTATTTCAAGAGAAATATCGAACTAGTGCTGTATTTATTTGGGTCTCTTCAAAGGACTTCTTCTTGAACCAGAAGCAAACGACGCACGGTATGATCTCTCTTTTCCTTCGAGCAGTTGGTTATATGAAGGGTATACCGGGTGTTGACTTGGCGGACGCAACAAAGGAAATCGAATGTTAATTTTGAAGTGTTCAAATATTGGCAAATATTTTTTGTTAAAAATAAGGCTTAAACAAAAAAACGTTAAGAGTTATAAATTCTTTAAAAGTGATGAGTTGCATTGAAAAAAATATTAAATCGTAAAAAATGTGAAGAACAAAAAAGTTCTATGTAATAATGTAAACATCATGTCCTCTGGAGCACCTTTGTACTTGAAGAAATTTCTTGAAATTTTTAAACAATGTAGTACACCTAATGTAGTTGTCAGAAAAAAAATAAACAAATCATTCTCATCTGCCATTGTCGAGATATAGATTAAAATATTATAAAAATCTTAAACTTTGACTTGCTGTATCTTAGAAAGTATGTAATTTTTCATATAGATAAATTTAGTTAATTTGCTCTTTTTTGTCTCAGGAATACACCATATCATTTTAGTGGTGTCTTTTTTAGACACCTTGCATAATAAAGTATATTCATTAAAAAAAAAACCTCAAGTGTGCCATGATTTTTTAATTTTAAAAATGTAAGTTGGTAATACATATTGAGGTTACGTTACTTCTCAAAATTAAACATTAAACTGTAGTCAATTTATAGACACTTACGATACATTTTTCACAATAAAATTATATTAAATGTTGTATGTACCTTCCTTCTTCTTGAATACAAGCCTGAACTCTTCGTCGCACACCCTACATTATGCTCCGCAACAACACTGGATTATTGTTGATTTCTATAAATTTATCTCGAATTCGTTGCCGCGTGTCTTCTAGATTGTGTACTGGTTGTGCATAAATACAATTTTTCAGGTGTGTCCACAAGAAAAAATCGCATGGTGTTAAATCGCATGAACGGGGCGGCCCAGAGTGGTCCAAAGTCCAAAAAAGCTGGCCAAAATATGACGGTGTCGTCCAATTTCGATGAAACATTGGATTATGGGGTTTTTGAGGTCGCTGATTTCAAATCTGACAAAAAATGTTTCAAAAACAAAATGGTGGATCCAAAATGGCGGACTGCTTATGTGAAAAATAATAGGGTTCCAACGAAATTCAGTATATGATGATTTTTGTGACTGTTTATTTTAAAACTGAACCACTTATATGAAAAATGATAGGATTTTAACGAAATTAGTATATGATGATTTTTTAGGCCGCTAATTCCAAAACTGAAGTCAATATTTTCAACAAAATGGCGGACTATTTATCTGAAAAATTAATGGATTCCAACGAAATTCAGTATATGATGATTTCTTAGGCCGTTAATTTTAAAATTGAAGTCAAATTTTTCAAAAACAAAATGGCGGACTACTTATATGAAAAATGATAGGATTCCAACGAAATTTGGTATATGGTGGTTTTTGAGACCGCTGTTTTTAAAACTAAAGTTAAATTTTGCAGAAACAAAATAGCGAATCCAAAATGGCAGACCAGTTATATGAGAAATGATAGAGTTATATAATAGCGTATATCTTCACAAAAGTGCATACATTAAATTAATAGAAATCATAATCGAACATGTTTCCATCGCTTTCGTCGGTTGCGCTATCATTTTCTACATCAACATTGAATTTGCTAAATGTAGGATCTTAAAGTTCCAAAACTTCGGGAGGACATGATTTGCCATCTTTGGGTTTATAATTTTTAAAGCTTGAGATAAGGGGATCCGAAGATGCCAGAAGATGGTAAAATACATCTTCCATTGTCTTCTCACGTGAGTGTTTGCGAGAAAAGCTTTCACGATAACGTCTGATATCTTTGTTCCGGGCTTCTTGTGCATCCTCAGATAACTGTATAATGAAGAAGCATCAATTATAGCGTAACCATGTATGAGAATGACGTGAACTGATGTCGGCATCGTGTACCAGGGATATAATTCAACATAACGTTTGGCAAGATTTAAGCAGTATGCTTTAAATTTCTCTGTATCTATACCAAACCCGCTCGATATTGCTTGCAACAGTACTTTGCTTTTTGGTAGCAACTCTTCGTTCACCCCTAAAATTTCCGCAGTTGACGAGATATTCTCAAAGAAACTCCTAGCGGTATTTTCATCGTTGGTCGTACCGGATCCAGCTTTCGGGATATCAATTCGCAAACCGTGCAATTGCTTGAAATCGTTCTGTTTTTTTGCTTACGACCTGATACTTAATGCTTCTGTTCCTCCGAACGAGCTTGCCACTTTCTTTCGGTTCCATCATTGCCGCATTTGTAGGCTAAGTAAAGAAACCATTCCATGAACCTTATCCACGCGTGCAGCGATGCTATGCCAAAACAGAGATTTTCAGCAACGGCTTCTTGTTTCAAAACTAAATCTATATTATTAAATTGTTTAGATGTTGCTTTGCAAATATAACATCGCATAGCCGATTCCGTTTCCGTTAGACCGTTTTTAACTTTTGCATCAATCATAGTGAAAACCACCCCGATGAGGACGACCTAGGATTTTTCCATAAAACAATTTCTTCACCCATTTCAAAGACAGTGGAGAGTTGCAAAGGCACCGTTGAAGTGAAAAACACGTTGGCGTCACTGCTGTTCTCCTCGCGGAGCGTTTGCTTATACTGTTTACCCGTGGTCCCATCACACCCCCATT
This sequence comes from Ocypus olens, assembly GCA_910593695.2. Lineage (NCBI taxonomy): Eukaryota > Metazoa > Arthropoda > Insecta > Coleoptera > Staphylinidae > Ocypus > Ocypus olens. The sequence goes on from OU343060.1 coordinate 42,558,434, forward strand.
TCAAAATTAATTTCAATTTATTATAGAGTTTTGGATCTAATGTCTTAATATCTTCACGTGCAATCTGCAATAGTCTATTGAAAGTATGACCTAGTAATGCTTGCAAGTGAACTTCCGCGCTAGTTTCTGTTACAGTAATAGCCGACAACTCAGGATAACAGCGACGTTTAGCTGCTAAGATTTTATTATAAGATGGATAAACTGACGTACTACGGTTAGTATTCGTCAAATCTGTCATTAACTTGTACGTTTCTTTCGTCATTTTTCCTAAAATTATCAAATTCAAAGCAAGATCGGAAGATATCTCGCACGGAGGTGGTTCCTGATATGATTTGAAAGCCGCTTGATACCTAAAGGTTCGTTTGGGAGACTTTGTGGTCACATCTTTCTGAACACTCGAAGCCTGAGAGGCACCAGACGCACGAAGACTCATTCGAGTGGCATATACCAACTCTGTTGTACTGTGCGACGCACGCAGTTCCTCTGTTTTTTCGCTCACTCGAAGCGTCGAATTCTGTGGAACTTCGACCCAACTTCTACAATCCTGTTGAAGTTTTTCCCGGTACGTTCGGCTTTTTCGGTTGCTGTTCAATTCCAAAAGAAATCTACAACAAATATGGGAAATTTCATGTAAAGACGATTAAAATTCATGCGCGCACGTAAGTGATATGTATAAAGGTATATTGTTAAGTTTATGTTTTATCAATATTATATTAAAATATGTTTTTGTCAGTTATGAAGCAATAACTACTAAAATATAGGAAGAAATTCTGTTAAATATTATAAACTAATTTGCAGTACTCATTGCAATAGTTGTAACATTCAATCACTCATTTTTTTTAGGAATCTATCAGTATTTCTGCGTAACTTCTTTAACTTTTCTTGGAATTTGGATAGCAACTTCTTCAAATTGATTTTAGCATCTGGATGCATCGTAAAAGGCATTAGAGAATTCTTAGAGAAATGTTTTTCCAGGAGCAGCACCTGCACGTCGAAATTCAATTTAAAATTATTTTTTACCACTTCATAAAGTTCCTTGCGAGTGTATGTGATGGTTTCGGTACGTAATACTATAATATAATACAAAAATATTCGATATAAAAAACATAGTTTCTTCGTTCTAGAGAAACTTACAAACAAAAACACTAAATTCGTTGGCAATAAACACCCTGTATATGCACTTATTTCGAACTTTTTCCAGAGAACGCCAGGTGGCGGCATAAATGAAACCGATCCCGAGACATACAAGAAACATGCGCCGCTCGACAAAATGCCTCCCCCGAGCCAAGGTCGCAGCTCGTGGCAATAAATATTTGATGATTTATATTTGATATAGTAATATCTTGACCATACAATGTGAAAGAGCGTGGGATCTCGCGGGTTGATAACTATTTTGATGCTTTTCGGAAGATAAATCTATACATAATTATATTATGCAGGTGATTATTCAACGCCATTTTAATAACTTGTAAAATACTTTTATATCATTTCGTATCATAAGCTTACATTTATAGTACTAAAAATCATGTTATAAAGTATGTCTTTATCTCCGCTGTCAATGACGACGGAAATCAAAACTTTACAAATACAAATTAAATTGACATATCATATGAGATGCAATGAAATCCATAGTAGCATGCGATGATCATAGGTTATGGTCCTGTCAGAATTCCAAACGTTAAAATGGACTAACAAATCGTCGAGGTATAGTTTAGCAGTAAAATCAGTGAAACGGTAAAAAGTGCGACGCCACACCGCGAGGAATCACAATAGTGGCAGTCTACGGAGTTTTTGTGCTTCATAAAACCATAAACTTAATTAAAACACTGTAATTTGTAAGTTGACATCAATATTACAAAACTGCATTCATTATATTCTCTCGCTAAATATAACTCGTGTTACGATTATTTATATCTGTGATATTTAGTGTTGAAATCAAAGCAGTACGGACGCACTAGTTGAATCTGCAGCACAGTTTCAACTTCAAAATATCATCGATAATAATCATACCAATTGTAATATTGTGGCTTATAATAAATTAGACTTTCAAAACGAAATGAAATAAAAAATCGTATGCAACACGGAGATCAAGCTAAGCTTAAATCTTCAGAGATTTATAACGCCGAGGCGACAGATTTAAACTGCCGCTTGATCTCCTAGTTACATAATATTTATTATGTCAGATTTCGACGTATGGAAATATTCTACATACCTTCAGAATCACCCATCAAATCAACTTGGAAACGTAGAATCGGTTAAATAATTGTACACACTTAAAAGTCGTCGATTATTTCGATCAGAAATAGCTTATCGTGAGGCCACTTGCAGAGTTAACTTCTGACTGACATACAGCTCTGGGTTTCGATGCTACAGGACTTTTCTTTTAATATATTATTAAGGGCTACCCTAACAATACTCTGTAGTATAAACTATAAGATTTTAAATGTCATTTTTCGACTTTTGGCCAGCATTTTTCGGCTTTGGACCACTGTGCGGCCAGGGAATCCGTGCATTTCGACTTATTATTCGGTCCTCAAAAAATTCCTCCAAAATGGTCAAATTATCCACAGTGCAATGAGGAGTTGCTCCGTCTTGATGAAAATATCCACGTTGCAGTTCATCATCATTTATATTTATTTCATTTATAAAAGGCAATAAAATTTCTGTACGATAACGGTTTGTAGTTATCTAATAGTTAACTAATCTTCTCCCACTAATCGCTGCCCAAACGCCAACTTTCTCTGGATGTTGTGGTTTCTCTAGATATATACGAGGATTTTCATCCGACCAAATTCTCATAGTTTGGAAATTAATGTACCCATTCTTGTAAAACCAAGCTTCATCGGTAAAAAAAGTAACATCCTCGTTTACATTTTGTAAAAACCACTGACAAAATTTCAGACGTCTGGGGTAATCAACAGGTAATAACTCTTGCACCGATGTTGTGCGATAAGAGTATACTTGCAAATCTTTCCGTAGAAGCTTGTGGCACGTTCCTACCGATAAATTCATTTGCTGTGACAAATGACGCAGAGAAGTCGTAGGTTCATCTTCCAAAATTTCTTAGACTGTGTTAATAGCATCTTGAGTTCGTTTAACTGGTCTACCACTTCCTGGTTTACGGAGAATGCTACCCGTTTCACGAAATAATACAACAGATCGTGATAAAGTATTTTTAAATTAATCATAAATAATGGGCACGTTAGGAAATTTCCTGAAACTCTGCTAAAGGTGCGTCGAATGAATGCACCCAATTTCCGTCCACTTTATTCCTATTTTGGAATTAACTTTCAATTAGAAATGTTTTTTGCTGGTTGCTGTAAACCATTGTGAGCACGGAATAATTGTGACTTCTAAAAAGATCTGACATTTATATGTCAATTCCTAACAAGTGTGCCAACTTAAATTTTTAAAACGAAAAAGTCATGGCACACTTCAGGTTTTTTTTTAATGAACATACGATATAACTATACACATGGTTGTAAAATATTGTAAATATTCTTATATTCATTATACAATCTTAAGAGCAATCTAGCTTCCGCTAAAAAATCATGAAAAATACGTCTATTTTTCGCCTTGTTAAATAAGTGGGCACGCTTAATTTTTGTATTATTTTTTTAAGAAATGAAGCCAATGAGCAAGTCCTTCTTATGATTTCTAATAATATAGATATTGAAGTTGTTTATAAAAAAGGAATCTCCATTTCATAACGTTTCAGTCGTTTTATATCTTTATGAGAAGTTCCAATAACTCTTAAAATTTACAGGGTTTAGTACCATTTAATCTACGTCATATAGCACAGACAACTCACCGTATTAGCCAACTTTAGCCACATATTTTTACAACCTTATGTTGTAAATAACATAATGCAATATAACTGTAATTTTCCACATGGGCCTGCTGTATGGTTTGTACATAAATATGATAAATTTATATTCGCAAGCCGTATTGTTATGCATTCAAAACACTCACTTTTCATTACGCCTTTAATGGTCCATCATGGACCATGGAGTACGACCTTATTTTAATAATTGATATTTTATAATTCTATCGACCTTTATCTTGTAAACTAGCTTAGTTTTGAAGCTCTTTTACGACTTTGTAATTTAGGATTTCGGCCAGCTTTTGAGTGTAGCTGGACCAGTGTGCTGTGGTGTAAAAGTATGACAGATTAATTCTAAAAATTGTCTCTTTATCATTGAAAACCTTTATATCTCTATTGGAAGCAAAATGGCAACATTCAAAACCGAAATGTACAAGTAAAAAACTTACTTGTATATATGATTGTAGATTTTCACATATACAATACGACAATTGAATAAAACAGCGACAAAAGAATCTTCAAACAATGAGTCTATTTGAAACTTTGGTAACAGAAAAACTTAAATTTGTGATGAAATTTTATAAAGTAAACAGTTTTTAATATATCAACAACTCAGTTGTTTACGACTTCTTCACGTTCACGTCCACGTAAGTGTATTTTATTCTTTAACATTGAATTCAAATGCGAAGCTGCACTGATGAGAGATAAATCTCGAAACGCATCAGCAGGCTATTTACTTAATTTTTACATATTTTAGGGTTCAGTTTAAAGTTTTCAAATTCAATTTATTTTAATTTTCAAGTTAGTCCTGTTGGTAGGAATAAACGATCTTAAACCAATGTTATTTCGCTGAGTACATAGTACTAGTAATAACATGCAAATTTCTTTTGTATCATTCAATATCCGGCGTGGCACTTGCCAGGGAAGTAGTTTATAGTCTTAGTAAGACTTAATTTTGCTTTGCAGAGTTACGAACAGGTTGAATATTCACACATTCAGGCTGTATTTCGTTTTATTAAATTTATCAACATAATAACTTTTATAAATACGTTACTGTATTTCGTGTAGAGCCTTAAATATCCGAAAACACAATTGACAACGGCCTCTTCTTAATACCACCACGAGAAATGCAATTTCTCTATTGTTGTGTATCACAATGCCACAGTCAATGTCCGATGCACACAATGGCTTGGCTAATATGCATACACGAATGTGATAAACATTTATTTATGTATGTATTACCCATATACGTGCAACAATTATGCTGTGATCTCGGGATCGGTCCACAGTTCACCATCTTACACGTGTTTTATGATAATCTTCGCATATGTAATTACTGTGCGCGTTATCGATCGTCCATAAATTACATATTTTAATTTCTAATACCTTCAGCCTTTTAGATCACGAAGATTTTCAATGTCTAATTAAATTCTTAATATTTAAGCAGCAGTTGTGCAAGTGAGTTGCTAATTGAATGTATAATCGTTGGTGTTCTAGGAGCTAATGCTGGAGGCGTTTACTTCGTGGTACAGCTTGATTGTAATTTCTGATGAAAATGTTTAACTTTGTTCTACCATATACATATAGACACTTAATATGTTATTAACAATAGTAGATTATACATATATCAAAGGAGAGAAATGGGTGATTTTTTCTGAGGTGCAAATTTGTATCCCGATGGCGAAAGCACAGAGGGAAAAATAGCATTCTCTTCCGAGGGATATATCGCGTGTCTCACGAAAAAGGCCTAAAAATCTATTACAAGCAGATTGTAGCAATCGAGATGCGATTTAATATTATATTTCCTTTTTTTTAATTTAAGTCAAAAATAAAATCGCTAGTGCTTGGGGCATTTTCGTGAGACCACGGTATACTATTTTTTTCACAAACGGTTTTAAACGTTCGTTTCTAAAACCTAACCTAGAAAAAAAAACGATGTCAGCCGTGGCAGTTAAAATAACCTCGAAGGGAGAGAAATGATTACTTCTCTCCCTAGGGTGATAGATGTTATTTCTCTCACGATTTCTATGGCTGAACAATCGACTTTCTGTCCCATTTGTGAAAAATAATTATTTATTGCATTGTAGAACTTGAACAGTCAATTTTATTTTTGGCTTTTTTCTCTGAGCCACCGAGGTTGCCATGTACATGCCGTATTGCGTATTTTTATGTAGATTATTTTTAATCTACTGGATAATATTATTATTATTATTCAGCTGATGGATTCGAGCATGGATGTAGCGATTGGCTATCAAGATACCGGGTGTTTTAGACCATCCGTCCCAGGCCTTTTTCTCGACAACGTGACGTTATAGAGCTTCGAGAAAAAAATAGTATCACCAATGCCTACCTGAAGAATGACATCACGTTTTCGAGAAAAAGGGCTGGGACGGGTGGTCTGAAACACCCGGTATAGAAAAATTTAATATTCGTTGTTGAATTGTACACTATAAATTTGGGCACAAAATTTAAACCAAAGTTATTTTCAAGGTTCAATATTATGACAGTTCTTGAGCGTATTGTGAGATTATTTCACATGTGCGATATTTAAAGAAAAAACTACTTGTAAAATAGATGCATGATTGTTTGTCTTAATTAGTCTAGCCATGATTAATATCATATGCTTTCGAGATGATTATCGTAACACATGTTTGCTTCTGGTAATAAACAGACGTGAGATAACAATCTTGAGATTTAAAAGTGTAATGAGTTGTCTAAAATATTCCACTTCCTCATTGGCGCCGACACTGCGGGTGATCCGAGCCTGAAGCACCCACGCGCGAATTTCAGCATACATAAGCAAATGAAATTACGAATTATAAAATTTTCATTTCTTTTTAAACTTGAAGATTTGAGAAATCCGAATACATATTTTTGGAGCTTGTTCATTCCTAAATTTCAACAAAATACATAAGAATTCATGTTTTTTAAAGCTAAATAATTATTTGCAAAGAAATTTTGCAACAAATTTGACTATTTTTAATACATTTTTACTTTTTCCGTTACGAAGTACGAGAAAGTATTATGATCGTGATTTTTTTTCAAACATTTTTTTTACGGAAATATCCTTTTTGGGGTCCCTAGATGCCATTTCAACAATTTTTAGAATTTTTTTTTGTGTCTGTGTGTGTGTGTGTGTGTGTGTGTGTGTGTCGGGCTGTGTGCGCTGTATCTCAAAAACTAATAGAGCCATTGATATGAAACTTTGAACATCCGTCTTATTTAATAATCTGAAGAACTGAAAAGCTTTTGGTAAAATTTAGTACACCGAAAGTGGGCGTTTACCTTAACTGTTTTTTGTTTTTTGCCAATATTTTCTTAAATATGAAAAATATCACAAAAACATTTAAACAAACTTTGAAGACAACAAAGAAATGAACATCTTTTGCCTAAAAACATTTTTCATAAAATTATTTTTAAATATACCGAGTGTTTGGGATAAGGGGCGAACATAGGGATTTAACATGTAAAATTAAATATGTGAAATTATTAGCTCCCCTATTCATTTTAGAGAAAAATAGTCAAGGAATATTTTTTAGAGAATTAAAAATTGTAAATGTATCATCCATTTAATTTACGTTTGTACCAGAATTCACCTCCCCTTATCCCAGACACTCGGTATTATCTTTTTTTTAAATTTTTGGTTTATAATTATAAAAAGATAATAGTTACAGCAAATTTATGTTAATAATAATGTAGAGAATGCTTAAATGAACTTACAAAGAATAAGTTTTTTTTCGAAATCCCTTTAGTTTTTGAGTAAATTGAGTTTTTATATTTGAAGTATAATTTTTCCATCTTTCATAATTTTGACGTTTTAAACGTGTTTCCTCCGAGATTACAAAGCGCTCGATGTACATTTAAAATATGATTCAAATTGAAAATAAACCTTGAAAGCGTAAATATAAATGATACCATGAAGTCGGAGAAAGTAACATGATGGCCACATCACCATTTTTTATTACTGTTTGAAAACGTTGAAAAAACTTGCTAAGAATCAGTTGTTTTACATTATTTAGAATAAGATAACAATACCGAATATTACAGAAACTCTGTTTTAAGGTATTCCTATAATTTCACTAAATTCACTCAAATGTGTATTTGAAATCTTAAAAAGTTTAAGAAGGAATTTCTGAAAAACTGGCTTAAAGATAATTCTAGATTTTTTACTTGTTTTATAACTATATAAAATAGAACGATAATATCAATCATTTAGAAAAAATCGATTAAAGGATTTTCGTAGAATTAACAGAATCCAACCAAATGCATATTTTATTGCTTAAAAAGAATTTAAGCAAAAATTTCTATAAAACTAATTTAAAGATCCTTTTAGATTATTTACAAATTTTGCAACTATAACTAATTGGGATATGATACTAAATGTTACAATAAATCCATGATTTGAAACTTAAAAAAAGTTTAAACAGAAATTTCTGAATAAATATCAAAACACTGCTTAATTATTCACTTTCTTCACAATTATATGTAATTAGAAGATAACACAAACGACTAAAATATCAATCATTTAAGATATTTTCGTAGAATTCAAAAAAAAATAGTTAAATGCATATTTTAAAGTTTAAAAGAAGTTTAACCAGAAATTCATAAAAAACCAGATTAGAAATACTTGTAGATTATTTAATTGTTTTACAACTATACAGGGTGCCCGGATTTCGTAGGGTCAACAAGGGAAACTTCTGTTAGATTACTAAAAATTTGCACAAATAAATTTTATTTTATGAAGTGCCAATGAAAGTGTTTAAATTGTCATGCAAATGGGTTCAAGCCGCATCTCAGTATCTTGGGTAACAGGGAAGTTACGGCAAATGGAAGAAATTGGGAGATTTTGTTTTTTATTTTTTTAACAAGTGGGCCATGACAAGTGGGATTTTGGGGTGGATTCTTAACCTCGTTCTCGAACCTGCACCTTTTTGCCAATTTGACCCTGCTTCTATCTCTTCAAATGCAGAAGTTGCCCATGTTGTCCCTACGAAATCCGGGCACCCTGTATATTGTTCGAAGATGGTCCCAAATATTTACATAAATCCTTCAAGCGATTTCCCAAGAATTTAAGAAAATAAATCTTTCAAGGGGTTATTCCTACAATTTAACAAATGCTTTAAAGTTCAAAAGATGTGTAAGTAGAAATTCCTGGAAAACTGGCTTAGAAATATTTCTGGATTGGCTATTTGATTCAGAACTATATATAATTGGAAGATAATAACAAGGTTGTAAATACATTATTTTAGGGGTTTTCAAAGAGAAGAATTTAACAAAATTCAGTCAAATGCATGTTTTACATCTAAGAAGTTTAAACAGACAATCCTGAAAAAAACTAATCTTAGAAATACTTTAAATTATTTACTTGTTTCACAACGGTATTTAATTGGAAGGCGCTGCCAAAGATTTAAATAAATCCTTTACGGGGTTTTCCTAGAATTTAACAAAATTCACTCAAATGAGTTTAAGAAGAAATTCTCAAAAACTGTCTTAGAAATACTTCTAGATTATTCCCTTGTTTTACAACTGAATAGGTATAATTAGAAGGTGATCTCACAATGTTGAATACATCCTTTAAGGAGTTTACCAGGAATTAAAGAAAAATCACTCAAATTCATGTTTTAAAGCTTGATAGAAGCTTAATCAGAAACTCCTTAAAGGCTTGCTTAGAAATACTTCTATATTGTTCACTTGTTTCACAGCTATATATAATTGGAATATGATAACGGATTTAAATAAATTATTTAAGGGGTTTTCCAAGAATTTAACAAAATTCACTTAAATGCCTGTTTTAAAGCTTAAATGAAATTTAAGCAGTGATTTAGAGAAAAATCTAGCCTAAACGTAATTCTAGATTATTCACTAAGTTTACAACTTTGTATAATTAGAAGATGATACCAAAGATTTAAACAAATCCTTTAAGGAGTTTAATAACAATTTAACAAAATTCACCCAACATGTTTTAATGCTTAAAAAATGTATGGGGAAATACCTAAAAAAAAGGAGTAGCTCAGAAATAATTCTACTTTTCTTCACTTGTCTTACAAGTATATAATACCGTGTATCCCATTTCAAACCGCATCATAGGGAATTCCCATGTAAAATTTTCAATTTCAGTTTGTATCTCTATTAAATTACCATTGAAATTAAGGCGGACTTTCAAAAAACCGTTTTTTTTTTCTTAATTTTTCTAATCTAAAGGGTTAGTCAGGGGGTGTTATAAAAGTCTATTTAAGGGAGATTTACACCTTGCCGGTTTCAAAAGATCAATTTTTTTTTCTTCATTTTTCTAATCTAAAGGGTCTTCAGAGAAAATACAAATGCGAAACTCGCTCGGCGAGGAAATGGTGCCGCATGTCGGTGCTTAGTTCGGTTGAAACTCGTCCCTGCTGAAAATCTATTTATGAGGTAATAAAAGGATATCCCGAGATAAGATGGTCAAAATACCACTCAAATATCATTAGCTGTGATCTTAAACCAAAGTAGCCGTAAGCTGTATATAAAAAAAACCCGACATGACTCGGGAAGCCTCAAAACAAGATTTCTTCAAATATAATTTTTCCACTAAAAAATTATTTAAAAAATCTAAAAAAATCACATGTATTGACCCAAATACCAAATTAGATTGGTATCGTCATTGGACGTTATATCTGTGGCTTGGTGCTAAAAAAGCCAAAGTCAAATATTTTACAATTGAGATAATCGAGGTGAAAGTTCTTATTAAAAATTATTTTCTTTGCTGCTTTTGTAATATACAATTTTTTTAAATCTGCTAGAAGTTAAACTAGCCAGTGGCCCTTTCAACATATTAAAGATATTCAGAAAAATAATCTAATGCGCTGCTTAAATCCAAACAGTAAAATTGTTAAAATTGTGACATTGGCCCTTTTAGCATCAAGCCACAGATATAGAGCATTAAAAAAATGTTTGAAAACAAAAAAAAACATTTCCCACCAGTTTAAAATTTTATTTCGTCATATGATTGCTATCAATAAATACTATCTACGTGACTTTTTTCATATTTCAACGTTTGGTGCGACATCTTCAAAAATTCGAATGACTAATATTTTTTACGATATTTTGAATTTTTTTTATAAATTTATCCCTGTTGATGTTTTATCACTCATTATATTAGCCAAGTACAAATACAAAACCGATGTGACTGAAGGGCACCTGCCAAAGTAAAAAATAAATAAATTTATCAACAATTGAGCAGTCATTTTATGTAAAATTATTATTAGTATTTTAGTATTAATTTTTTTTTCAGTTGCATATAAACAACCCCATTTTTTGTCAAGATATGACCATAAAACTCTCGAAAAATACTGATTGAGGTTGGCGGCACTTACTTCATAAAAAAAAAATTCATAAACTCAAGGATAATCCGGACAGCCCCATAATTAACGAACAAACGAACCTAATGTTCTCGCCTCTGTTTAACGCGGTATAAATTAAGATGTTTCTTTGTAATTACGTTACTTATAGTTTGATAATGATCATTGTTTGATCGAAACTGCAGTCACTAATAAAATAAACAGTGTGATATTAACTAAGTAAAAGTGTGTTTTATTTAATCTCGAAAAATAGGTTTTCGTTTTTTAACCACTATAAAAATCTGATAAAATGCATAAATATTTTTGTCCCAAATACCAAATTAAGTAAATTTTTTCAAGGTCATTGAAGGTCATTTAAGTTATTTCATTTTTTTTTTGAAAGTTTACCTTTTTTTCGCCCCTAAGCGATCGAGTGAATAATAATCTCAAAGGTTGGTAAATTAAATTTAAATACGTAGTTTTTGTTAAAGTTTATTAGCAATTTAGTTTGAAAAGAGTAATATAAGCATTAAATACTGTCGTTACCTTATATTTACAAAAACATGTAAGGTATAAAATCTCTGAATATTTCCGGTAAATAAAAGTTAACATATATACCGAAGGAAAAAAAATTAAACACTTGAAATTCGTGAAATTTCGACCATTTTCAAACCGCCATACCTCTGCGTATTTTCAATCGATTTTGATGAATCTTTGAGGGCGAAAAATTTTGAAGATGCGAACTTAACCGTAACCCCTTCCGCCTCCCTCTAGCACCCCTGTGAAAAGAAAATGTTTTTTCAGGAAACCTTGTCCAACTTTGACGATGTATACGGAGTTGCAAAATTTTTGTCGACTTGATCCACCAAAAAGGCATTAAAATTTGATCAATTTCCTATGCAGGACTCAAAGAAAGAAGTTCCTACAACAACTTGGCACCAAGTTATGGCTGTTTGAAAAAAAAGTGCATTTTGAGATTGTTCGCACATAACTCAGTTACTATAACTTTTTGCCAAATCGTCGTAGGAACTTCGTTATTTAAGCCCTGCGCAGGTAATTGAACACATTTCAGTGCCCTTTTGGTGGATCGAGTCGACACAGTTTTTCCAACTCGGTACGCCAAAGTTGGACGTTTTTTGCCCAAAAACGTGTTTTTTTTTTGTACGCGGGTTGAAGGGTTGAAAAAAGATCATTCTAATCTGAGTTTACCCCCTTAAACAAGGGCCTAAATGGGATTTTTCCCCAAAGAATCATCCAATTTGGTTGAAATTTGGGCGCTAGAGCAGGGCGGAAGGAATTACGCTTAAGTTCGCATGCATAACTTTAAAGAAGACACTTCAAAGGTTTTCGCTTGTAAAGATTCATCATATTCGATTAAAAATACACCGAGTTATGGCGGTTTGAAAATGATACAAATTTCACCAATTTCAAGTGTTTTTTTTTACACCAGTGTGGAATTTTTGTCTCTTGATCGCTTAGTTGCGAAAAAAAAATGGTTGAACTTAAAAAAAAATAAACACTCTAAATAACCTTTTATCAGGGTAAAAAAAATGTATGTAAATTTTTCTGATTATTGTAATAATTTCTAGTGGTTAAAAAAATTAAATCTAATTTTTTCGAGGGTTTCAAGGTCATATCTTGGCAAAACTGGGGTTATTTATTCGAAACTGAAACGAAAATTATTATTATTAATAATAATAATAATAATAATAATTTATTTACGGCAAACGCCTTTTACATTAATAATACAGAGTAAATAAATAAATGCAATATAGGATAATATAATGACTAATATGTATTAATAACAGCGAGATGCGTATCCGATCAACGAATAAAATAAGTAAAACAGAAGTTACAGTATACAATAAAATATATGAAGTGATGAATCATCCAGTACATAGGTATTAAAAGTACAGAACTTACTGAACATAATAAAAATATATTGAACATATTAAACATTGAGGAATTAAACATTATATAACAATGAACAAATTAAATATGGAGCAAGATATATCAAACAAATCCTAGACACACAGGTCGAATCATTCGGAACAATTGGCGACATTTCCAAGCTTCAATAGTCTTGTTAGTGAGTTGTTATAACCGGATACTGTGGTATGTGTATCCAGATTAAAAAAAAATAGGTGCACGTGTTCTACTAAAATATTACCAATAATTTTATATAAAACTACTCTTCAATTGATAAATATATAAAAAATTTCAAAATAAAATTAAAAAATTTGGTCTTTCGAAGTTTTGAAGATGACTCACCAAAAATTGAAGGATGAAAAAATCACAGATATTGTATTAACTGATAGGAATCCGCCACTCGATCACTTAAGGGCGAGAAGTGAACTAGGCTTGTAAATTTTATTACCTCACAATTGTATTTTAAGCAGGGACGAGTTTCAACTGAACTAAGCACCGACATGCGGCAGCATTCCCTCGCCGAGCGAGTTTCGCATTTGTATTTTCTCTGACTGTACAGGGTGGACATAACATATAATTTTTATTATTGTCAGATGATAAACAACTGAGATAATGCAAAATATGGAAAATGGAAAAAATTGACTTTCTGACTATAATTCGAAAACAAAATATGATAAATAAATTTAGTTTCCACAATTGAGTTTTTCTCCAAAAAAGAGATCGAAGATGCGCCTTCCGTTTTTCTCTATCTATTATAGTTACCGAGATCCCCCACAGAAACGTAGAATTTTGCCCACCCTGTACTTGCCAAGGAAATAGCTTCGGCGTCCAACTGTTGACGCCATTTAGTGATTTGGCTTAAGTATAAATAATTCAAATAAAAACGACTAACTTTGTTGGTATCACTTTATTAACTTGGAGTAACTATAGTTTCAACAATTTCAGCTTGTCATTTTCAAACTATGAATATTTACATTACGATTGTACAAAATGACAAGCTGAAATTGTCGAAACTATAGTAACTACTCCAAGTTAATAAAGTGATACCACCAACAAAGTTATTCGTTTTTATTTGAATTATTCAAAATGTATCAGGAAGTGAAAGCCTCCACAATTACTTATTTAAGAATAAATCTCTTTATTACCGTAAAAAACTATAAATTAAAGAATTAAAATTTATAACGTTAAGTTAAGAAAAGAGAGGATTGAAAGTACAAACATTACAAGATTCACATAGATAAAATTGTAAGACTTTCTCGAGCTCTCGCTGGTGTGAAGAATAGTGATGAGACTTGGACTTGAAGGAATGATAGTGTTTTTTTTAAGTTATTTGATTGGATAACTAAGCTAGATAAGAGAAATAGTGCACGAGAAAGAAAGTGACAGACAAACAACAGATGGAAAAGCTCAAAATAAATTACACTGTTCCCAGAACCGCAACCGTAAACCTTCGACTTCGGATTATGTCTCATTGCCCTCAATCAAGCACGTTCCCATTCGGCATTATTGCCTATCCATAAATTTGTACAATGAAGCCTGTCTTTTGAGTTTAGCAAGAAAGTTAAATTCCTGGAAAACTACAAATAGTAGGGTATTAGCATAAAAGACCTAACCAGGTCGCAGTGATGTAAGGCTGAAATTTCGGAAAAACCAGTGACAGGATATTTCTAGATTATTCACTTGTTGTATAATTACATACAACTACAAACAAAATTATACAAAAGGTTGGAGAAAATTCATCAAGGAGTTTTTGTAAAATTCCACAAAACCTACCCAAATACATTTTTTGCAGTCTGAAATGAGTTTTAGTTGAAAAACTAGTTAAAAATTATTGAATATTGTCTAGAAATAAGGCAATTGATCTTTTATTCCGGAACGACCGATCGAAATTGCAATTAGCAAGCAGGTAAACAATCGACCGTTTTTAACATCAGAGGATATCAAGAAGGAATTACACGACAAATTCAAAACGTAGCCACGGGAACATCCGGAGAAAATCGCGATGAAATACAATAGTATATATTTTTTAAATAAAACCAACTAATATGGCTAAAAATTAATGCCGGTCGGTACACAGGATGAGAAAAAAATCAAATTACGTGCACCCAGAAGCATGACCAACGTCTAAATATTCCTACCGCGACAATCATTTCCAACCTTTTTTCTTTATAAATAATTACCTAAACTCAACCACCAGTCATCATCGTAATTACTACCTTAACGATCCGAAATTAACATTCGATTAATTGAAGCGGAAAAGTTCCTGCAACCGCTGCGTTTATTTGGAAGTGCAATTACACTTTTTGTTCACCTGATGCTCACGATGATTTATGGAAACATAACTGTTTATGTAACATGACTCACGGTCATTGTCGGTCATTTATTTATCCCTTTACCGAGTCGCGTTTTTTTGAATATCAGCGACATGCCCGGTTTATTTATGACTAAATTATTTAGATGGCTGCAATTGTTATCCATCTTACATTTTTCGCGATGAAATAAAATCGTTGGCTTCGGAGGAATTTATTTAAATAGATTCTCCACAGTCGGCCATTATACAAATAATACCCTATAAACAATAGCGTATGCGCTCAGCCGACTTTATTTATAGCTCATAAATAATGTATGCAGTATATCGAGTCTAGGTCTAGGTTAAGGCTGATGGTCGGGTTATTACCATTGGAGGTCGCGAGCGTACATCTCGCCTTGCATACTTCAGTTCGATAGAAAGTTTCATTTCCTTCTATGAACTTGAGTGTAGCGAAGTAATGATTTATTATTACCACTTAGGAAAATAAACACAATCATAAATTTTAATTAGTCGGCGTTGTTTTCGCAGTAATTTAAATCTAAAATTAAACGTTCAAAACGCGCCAAGATTAAATATTATAAATTGCAAAATTTCATGACAATATTTTTAACCCCTTGAGCCCCAAGCAGCGCCATCGCGCTGTTAAAATTTTTGTCGGGCCTCTTCGCAATTTGTAAAGACAAGCGGTATTGCGCTGTTTGGCGTTTTTCGATCATGTGCTTCCAAAGACCCCTGGGACCCAAAAGTTTTAAAAATCCAGAGGAAGTCACCCTCACCACATCTGAGAAATATATACGTTATCCAGATTGTACCCCAAATATTTCTCTAAGGCGTCAACAAAAATCAAATTTGAGTAATTTTAGAAACTTTACAATTTGCGGAAAATGTTTTCTTACTATTTATAAACCATCGGCAAATTATGCTACTATAGAATTACATAAACACAGTTCTCTGGATATTAGGAACTTGTTAAGAGAAGTTATGAAATTATTTTTAAGCCATTCAGTAGAATCAATTTTTAATTTTGGTCAGAGAATTGCGCAATCACAGATTACCGGCGATTATTGTACAAATTTGTTGTAAGATGTTTTGAGACATTATACATATAATGTATAAAGTAGAATCAGTTTTAAGTAATTTTAAAAGTATTCCAGTTTGTGGCAGTTATTTTTATTTTTTTTTTACATTCAGCGATTATGAGATATACAGGGTGTTTAAAAAAGAATATATGTATTTCGAATGGATATATTTATTAAACTTTAAGACATACGAACATGAAACTTCACACATATTCACGAGCCTCCCAAGTTCAGATTACAGATGTTCAATATGTCCTCCATCAGCGACACGAACAATATCACATCGATACTCAAATTCCTCCCATACTCGGACAAGCATGTCCTTCGTCACTGATGTTACACGGTGGTCTTGAACATGATTTAAATGCGAAGTTTTAGCACCACCGATTTTCTTTCGGCATTTGATTCCTGGAGTCACAAGAAGGCTAGAAAAAAAAATTCACCTTTAGCCATGGAGCCGAGTTTGAAAAAATCGACTTTTTTCTATGGATAATGCAAAGATAGAAAAATAGGCATTTTCCACGCGTCGCCTCTAGGAGGACTCCTCTTGGACTTGGAACACACTCAATTTGGTAAAAATGTGATATCCGAAAACTCCATAATGGAAGATCAAAGAAAGACAAACCTTTTCCTGGGTCCACACCAAAATAAAAACTCTGCACGCTAGTTTCTGACAGCAAAAGGAATGATGAAAATTGACTTTGATCATTAAACTGATAATTTTAATGAAAAATAATGTTTAAATAATTATTGTACAAGAATGAATAGTTTGATGATTGTGAATTAATGTCTGAAGTAAAGAACAGGAATACATAAAACGCAATTCTTGGCTTTTTAAACAAATCTACGATTGAGCCACAAGTAATAAATGAATACTGTTATATTCTCGGAGTGCGGTCAGTAATTTACTTCCATAATCTGGATGACATTTTTTTTAATTTTATATTTGTCCCACGTTATCCCAAAGTCATGGTGGACAGATTCCATGGCCTGCTCGCTGAAAAACCCCAACCCTTCTT
The DNA here is from genome assembly GCA_910593695.2 of Ocypus olens. Taxonomy (NCBI): domain Eukaryota; kingdom Metazoa; phylum Arthropoda; class Insecta; order Coleoptera; family Staphylinidae; genus Ocypus; species Ocypus olens. Next base: position 42,575,908 of record OU343060.1, read on the forward strand.
TTGTTTTAGTGCAAAACTCTGGTACATGGAAAAACACAGAATGGACCTTAGGAGTAACACTGATCTGTAGATCTAGATAACTTCTTTTGAATCTGTCTATTGCTTCTCTGTAGTCAGGTTCCAGAGTTATTGAAAAACAAGATTCCACCACTGCTCGAAATTCCCGGAAACATTTAACATAATTCTACAACCAGGCCTGCATAAATTTTGCAAAACATCAGTTTTATCCAAAAGCAATTGGCATGAATTACCCGCGAATGCAGGGGCCCTATGCACAAATTCGTGGCTGACATTGCACCTTTTGGCCCACTGAAAAGCTTCAAATTTGAACTCCATTTTCATCCGATTATACAGCGTATTCACTACTCCGAGAATTAAATGCAATTCAGGGGGTGCAATGATGTCAATAATCTGTCTGGAGTCATCCGTGCCTCTAGAAAGAACAGGCAAATTCGAGGAGCAATTTTTGTAATTTTTTCCAAGGGACTTTTTGAAGTAGGCTTTTTCCCATTCTAAATAATTTTCTTTGCAGTTTTGTATAGTCCTCCTCTCGCCACAAGTGTCCAAACTTTCTTTCGAGGCGAAGCACCAAATACATGGAAAGCTACTGGCATGGGACATGATTCCTACCAATATGTTGGCGAGTTTCAAATCGGTCGCAATTGTGCCGGCAAAATCATTGATCTGTAAGAGAGACCATAACATTCTCACATTTTCGTGGTTTTCTTGTGTACCTGAAATTATTGCCAGAACAAATAATTGTTTGACTCCCGAATCCTTAAATCTTTTTGCCCCTACGCCCTCTATACATCTTTGTCGACCGTCTATTATAGCGGAATCAGGTTCTTGCACTGAAAGGCAAATCTTGAGAAAACCTCCCCCACCATCAATGCCAAACTTCAGATGGGAATTATCATTGTTTCGAGTTGCTTTTATACAATCGATTAAAGCCGAAACATGTGTACAAAATGTCAATATTTCTGTAGAGGTCGTTTTCTCTCCAGCTTTGGATGTTATTATGGGGCAACTTTTGAAATCAAAAAATTCATCTAGTCTATGGCGGTGTGTGGATAGTTTCGTCTTCAAATGTGGTTCAAACAGGTTTCTTTTTTGGGAGCGAACGCGTAAGTCTCTTGCTATGCCCTGAAATAGATTGCTGGAGAGACCGTAATTTGTGGCTATTTTACAAACATCTCCCGCGGAAATCTGTTGCGGGCCTGTAGTTTGATTTTTTAGTGTCGGGGTGATTTCAACGTTGAGTGGCTTTCCGTGGATCTGAGAAAATGTAGCGGTTTTATTGCTCGAGTCTTTATTTAAAACTATGTTCCTTATTAAAGAACACGCCAAATGTCCTCCTGTTTCAGGGGAAGCCAGTTACTTACATGTTCTTTGAAGCTCGGGAAGTGTTTTTCTGGGGTACAAAAATGTTTTTTCCCTACCGAATAAGTTTCACCACATTTTTTGCACTTATTGCTCCTCTTCTTTTTGTTCTTGTCGTTTTTTTTTTAGTGAAGTTATATGGCCCTGGACCTCGTACCAATTCACACAATGTGCAACTGCACAACGTTTTTTGCCCGAGTATTCTTCTCCAAAATTTTGAACTTTATATAGTCCGGCAGAGTTATTTTCTCGACAATTGCCCTCATTTACTTACTAACCAATGAAATCGAATAATGTTGATGGCATGATCCAATAAAATTCTAATTACGATGCGTAAGTGACCACGCTCCATGTTATGCATGGCAATTCACCCTGGGTGGTATCTAATCAGATAATCTCTCATGTTGGTATTGCCTAGCAACGCGTTAGTACATTATCTATAATATATAAAACGTCAGTTATTGCCGGACTTTTAAGCAGTTTGCTCCTGAATTCGATCTGTTTGTATTTTCGGGTGAAGTGTTAGTGCTTTCATCAGTAATAGTATTTATAGGCATTTCTCAAAATCTTTGTAAGCTTATTTTTACTACAATTATTATGGCGCAGATTAATACACGTCTGACACTAGGTGTCACAAAATTTAACTTTTCAAATTATGAAGTGTGAACTTTCTGTTCGGCCAATTGTCTTCTCGAATCTAACTCGTGACTGATTTTTCCTAGGTAATTATTAGCGTCTGGATCACTCTTGCTTATTGCTTCTAGAAAATCGTGATCCTGCCGCTAATAATTGCCGGCAAAATCATAGGCACTCGTTATATTACTGTTGATAGTTTCACACTTCACTGACCGATATATGATAATTTTCGATACATAAAACATTAGGAAAACGTTCATCATGTTCAGCATAATTCACACATTTTTTTAGATGCACGCATAAAGCACCACTGATTTTGACCATTTGTTTCTTCTTCTGCAAACAGAGAAAACATATGCGCGCCCGATTTTCTTGATGGGTCCCTGCATGGTCCTCTGATCTTTTGTTCATACTTTCACAATAAATTGAAATTCCGAAGAGAACAATTACAACTTAACCTCAAAATGTCGAAGTATCTGAAGTTTTAACTAATTGCACGAATAACATTGATTATCACTAAACGTAAACAAAGAATCGTGGGTGGGGGTTGGCGATAGTTCGATGACCCCGCAAATCAGACAAAGATGGAAATAAAAGATATGATTCTTGCTTGTTGACATACTAGCGCAAAACTCATTCGAATGAAAAATCATTCTTTCAAATTTTTGCTATTTTAACCTGTTTCTGAGAATCGCCAATGAGTATCTCCGGTCTTGGTAAAAGGAAAAATTTCAAAATTTTGCTTTGTAAATTAAAAGTTTGTGCGCTAGTGTAAAACTGATAGATAAACATCATTTATGCCAACTTGGGGATGTTTGGGAACTAGAAATGAGCAAAAGTTACAAAAATCGCGATATCTCGAACACTGAATCTTTCCTCGTGAAAAAAAGGTTTTTTTTTCGAAAACGGCTCTAAGGCTAACGGTGAAATTTTTTTTCTAGCCTTCTTATGACTCCAGGAATCGAATGCCGAAAGAAAATCGGTGGTGCTAAAACTTCGCATTTAAATCATGTTCAAGCCCACCATGGTTATAGAAGTACGGATCCGGTTCTTCAACTTTTCCAGGTTCTGTGGGAGTTGTCTTTAACGAAACCCCACAGGAAGAAGTCACAGGATGTCAAATCAAGCTGAGACATGCTAGGTCGCCGTCCTTGACGACCAATTCAACGCTTCGGTAGAGTTTCATTCAGATATATTAACGCACTTGGCGAGTCCAGTGAGGGGGTGCCCCGTCTTGATGAAAAATGAAGTTGTCTTTGTGCGCTTCGGAAACAACCAGTTTTGTAACATAGCGAGATACTGCTGACCATTACCCGCGTTTCCATCAAAGAAGAATTTTCTTCAGGAACACGAGGGCGGCCAGGACTCTTTCCTTTACATACACATCCTGTCGATACCATCTGCGAATGTTCCACCCATTCGGAGGATCAATTTGGTACCTCAATCTAAAACGACTTTGCACTGTAATCACGGAATTGCACTGCGCAAACTCGAGAACGCAAAAGGATTTGTGCTGCGGAGTAGCCATTTTAAACATATGACGGTTACCAAGCAAACCAGAAGACAACTGACATCTAGCGGCTATTAATATAAGCTAGACTATGTATTCGTTTCTCCAATAGCCGAGCCGAGGCGCAGGGATTGATAGTTTGGACAAAGTAATACTTTTTAATACGTATATTCTTTTAGAAACACCCTGTGTACTAGAATTATACAAATACAGTTCTTTGGCGTTTATCTTAGAAACTTTAAAAAAGATATTTAAGATTTTATCTAAAGCATCAGTTAAAATTTATTTTTAATTGCTTTGGAATTTTTCCACATTGTTGCAATTATTTATATTGTTTAACCGTCCGTATATTGTGCTATTCTCGAAATACATTAAAAAAAAACAATTTTCCAGCAAATAAATTACTCGATTTTTCAAACCGTCGTAACTTGGTTCAATTTGGTCGAAAATCGATGAATGTTTCAGTTTGGGAAAGATATAAGTTTTATCTTTAAGAATGTGTAGTTTATTTTGACCCCAAGTCCAACCCACCCCCTCGTAACAACGCGATGGAAAAAAATGTTTTTTTATGTAAAAAATTGTCCAACTTTGACAAGCTGTACCGTGCGCAAAAAAAAATCGGAGGGAAATTTCACCACAATGGCAGAAAAATTTAATCAATTTACTTCAAATGCCTTAAAAATTCGAGTCGTTTCGATGATTTAAAGCAAAGTTATGAATTTTTGAAAAAAAATATGAAATTTTTCACTTTTTTAGCCATAACTTGAGTAATTTTGCACCAAAATCGATGAACTTTTGCAGTCTTAACAGTTTCAAATTTTCTTTTCAATGTTATGTGAATTGTTTTGTTGCTAAAACTATTTCACCGCATGCCACCCCCTAAAGGAAAAAAAATGTTTTTTTTGTCCAAATTTGGTTCCTTGTACCGTGTGCAAAAAAATATCGTGAATTCAATCGGTCAGCATGGCAACGAAGTTCAATCACTTTTCTCCAATTTCCTCCAAAATTCAAGTCAATGCGATGATTTAGTGCGAAGTTATACAGTTTTGAAAAAAAAAAATTTGCGCCTATGTGGCCATAACTAGGCAAAATTTGCACGAAACTCGATGGAATTTTGCGATCTAAGAAGTTTTCGACTTTCGTGACCCAACAAAAAGTATTTTGGATTGACAAAAAATGTTAAATTTTTACAACTTGTTTTCATTTTCAATGTCTTTTTTTTTCAAAAATTCATAACTTTGCTCAAAGCATCGTAACCACTCGAATTTTTAAGGCATTTGAAGGAAATTGATTAAATTTTTCTAACATTGTGGTGAAATTACCCGCCGATTTTTTTTGCGCACGGTACAGCTTGTCAAAGTTGGATAATTTTTTTACATAAAAAACATTTTTTCCATCGCGCTGTTGCTGGGGGTGGGTTGGACTTGGGGTCAAAATCAACTACACATTCTTAAAGATAAAACTTGAATCTTTCCCAAACTGAAAGATTCATCGATTTTCGACCAAATTGAACCAAGTTACGACGGTTTGAAAAATCGAGCTTTTTCGAGATTTTTCGAGTGGCGCTTTTTTTGACGCCGAGTGTATATTTTTATGAGATCTGCAAATTATGCGATATTTAAATTACCCAGTCCTTGAGTGATTATCCTCCAAATTTATTTAGAAGTATGAATTATTCTTACGTTTTGCGAAGTATGAATTATTCTTATGTTTTGCGAAGTATGAATATAATTTAAATAATTTATTTTGCAAAAGAAAATATTTCAAACTAAATCGTATTAATTGGACTAAAAGTTGTCACAGCGAAGCACAGCGCGGGGTATAGAAAAACCGCCCTCGTTGACTCCAGCTAGCTCTTGGAGTCTGTGTAGCTATGAGACACAGCACAAAAAAAACACGAAGGATGGGGTGTAGGCAGAAATAGTCTGATTGGCGCGATAACAATCGATATTATTTACACACGGAGAAAGTTATTACAATGACATAAAAAAAATGTTCAAAGTTCAAAAATATAAAATATGTACACGGAAAATGTCAAGAAATAAAGTCACGAAAAATAAACAAAAACCATAGTCACCAACACTCAATGTTCACGAAGTACTGAAATGTCCGAAGAATACGGCGGCGGCGGCGAAGAAGGCAGCGGCGGCGGCTACGAAGAAGAAGGCAGCGGCGGCGGCGTGGCGTCGTTGATGTTCGGACGGTGGTGTTGGCTGACTGATTATTGTAGATGTTCTGGAGTCTGAGTGATGAATAATGACTGATTGTTGAATTACATCTGATTGTCTGGGGCGCGCACCAAGGCCTTTTACGGGGCCCAGGCCTACTCTTCCCTCCGGGTTGCGGGTGGTGTTGCACGAGGCATTGTTCACTTGTATTTGTTTTCTAGAAATGAAATCAAATGAATTCTGCAGAAAATAAATACTATCGAAATCTTTTTTTGTCAGAGATGCGCATGTGAGTCGACTCATTGTCGTTTTATGATGAGTTTTAGTGCTTGAGTCATGTTGAACAGATATGCAATTTTCCCCATAAACTTCGATTAACTGACGATGAATGTCAATAGGTGAAATCCGTTTTGCACTTAAAAAACGTATCACAGCGCGAATTTCGCATCTGGCGGTAACAGCGATAGGGAGCTCCATCTTCGAAGGCTGCTAGGCCGGCTTTGAGCGATGTAGCGTGGCGGGAGAGATGGGAATAGAGAGAGAGATTTGACAGTGTAAGACATTTTACATTTCTCCCAGCACGTCGCATTATTTCTCAGCAGCATAGGGAACCTTATTTTACGAATCCCCAATTCTCAGGAAATCCCCATTTTCAACGATTTTTGCCAATTTTGAATTTTGTCGTCACGAATACAAAAAAAATTCAGATAAAATGCGTACAAAAAATGGGGGTTCCTATTTAACTTTTCTATTTCTCACCCCCTGTGATATCCGAGGCGAGCTCTTAATTTTTGATTCAGGAAAAAACTTTTATAGGTTAAATTAGATGATTAAAAATAACTTTGCAAAAGATCATTTGAGGAATAACAGAAAGAACTTTGATATTTTAAAAATTTTATATAATGGTAGTTTGAACCAGGTATGAAGTGGGTTTTATAAAATTGCGACTCTAACAAAATAAGTCTTTTAAACTGCACAAAATTCAAGCAGCAATTTTTATTCCAGTCTCCGTCCACCTTAACGATTATTCTTAAATAATCTTCACGTTTATCTGTCAGTGTACGATCTCGACGTGCATTACATGTAAATCCGAAAGTAATCTACTACAACATGATGATGCATCCGTGGAATATGTTAACCTTTACTCTCGCCGCGGGATTAATTCAATAAACACCGGCCAGAGAAATAGGACCTGTCTGTTTAAAATCTAATCATTCAAAAATGAAAGCATCTCATTTACATAAATCAACTGGTAAATCGGTGTGAGAATCAGATAACAATCTTCACCGTACTCCAACATATCAATCAAGATTACGTAAGACTATTACCTGATCTAGAAATATCATATAATGTATGATAATCACCAGAATTAAGTCTTCCTTAACTAATACTATATAAATTCGTAGCTAAGCGAGGTTGTGCAATTGTTAATAATATAAATTGAGAAAATCAGATCAAAATCTTTGTTTTAATTATAAATCATGGACGTGACGACACGATTTTTGACTGTTAACGTTCATCGCTGAGAACCTCCGCATGAGTGATGACTTTATTTGATTAATCTCGTTCTATATATTCTGGCGCGGCGGTGAAAATTACATCTCTCGTTGGTATTTCGAAGATTTAATCGTTTGATTTTTTTAATTGTATCTCGCCGCGATGCGTTTCTCTCTGCTGGTCTTCCTCTTTGCGCAAACCATGGTTTATCTCCGGCCATTATTTCGTGCAGACTTCATTAGTTTAAGAATCCTCATTCGATTATTATCATTAAGCTGGATGGCTGTTGGAGCATATGTCAGATATTTATTCCTTAAAAAAAATCAAATGGATAAAAGATAATCAGTAGGAAATATGATAATGTGATTAAACAATTTTTCTTAAATATTTTTTCAACTCCCACCTCAACTATGCCATTTATCGCATATGTTTCCAAGACGCTAAATGATTCTTTAAATACACCTTGACAAATTGTGACTTTTGAATTATAGACTAAAGTTAGTTCCAGGTTTTTAAATCGCTAAAATCAATTGAAACTCAAAATCAAGTTAGTTGACAATTATCAATAAACTGTCGAAATTAAAAATAAATAAATGAAACAAGGAACACTTTCAACTTAAATCAAATAAATATTACGCAGCATCAAAGAAATTTAGGAGAATCAGTGATTTCCTTTAGCAATTGCCATAATGTCTCTAACGTAACTGTTGATGTATATTCACCCAAGTAGACTAATTTAATAATATTGTACTTACCATTACCATGTTCATTTAAGTTAATAAAATAATTTCAGAATTTTACCAATTTAGTCGTAGAAAAAGTATAGTATGCAATTCGTGTTATAAACACTCGTTTTATTAAACACTCGCTCCGCTACGCTTCGCTCGTGCCTAATAAACTCGCGACGTTTTGTTTTGGGTTCGTATGTAAAAAGTAACACGTTTTAATAGCTGTTTTTGACTTAAACTTCTTCAGGTTCGGTAAGAAGTAATCCGATCAAGTAGTACGGTGTGTTTCAAAAGAAAACTAATCGCAGTCGCATATGCATTGAAATGCGCATGTTTCTGATTAAATATTCGTAGTTTTCATTCAGATAGCTAACGTCCAAAATGTTGGCCTTAATCAGCCATACGCGCATTTCAATTTATACGTGAATATTTCCAGTGTTTTTCAACATGGGCGCTTTCCCCCCCTTGGTCATTTTTTATGTATTACTAACACCTAACCTTCATTATATTAGGGATTATAATGTAATTTTAAGATTGTTAAATTTTAAAGTGGCGAATTAAGAAGGAAAGTTAGTGAAAAACCTCTAAAACGTAACTTCAAAGCGAGAGTTAGAAAGGCCTCTGGCTGAACACTAAACATTTTTTTTTCATTTACTTTTTTTTCGTCTTTAAAGACACAGTAACTTTTAGGAATGTTATAAATAAAAATACAGAACGAAGAAAGCGAAGAAAGCGAGAGTTAGAAAGGCCTCTGGCTGAACACTAAACATTTTTTTTCATTTACTTTTTTTCGTCTTTAAAGACAGAGTGACTATCAAGAATGTTATAAATAAAAATACAGAACGAAGAAATAAATCTAAAAATGTGTAAATTACAAAATTTAATTACTTCAAAATCTTATATCCAAACTTTACCAATTGCTGGAGTTTCCTAAAATTTTCGACTCGATTACAAACCATCTAACTCGGCAGAATGACAGAAATTAAAATATGAGACGCAGAAACCAACTTTAAAATAAAAATTATAATATATAATATACACTCCGCGACAAAAGTCTGGGTTCACTAACAATTTTTCAGATTTTTCGTAGTGAAAATTTTTTCAGCCAAAAAACAAAAATCAAAAACCACCTTTAATAATAATAATAATAATAATAAATCGTTTATTGACCATGCCTTACAAACATAACATAAATTCTTACAAATACAAGTGATTACATCATGGTCAAATTATGATAAATTAATAGTTAATCTTTATTTACTTACATTACATTTACATGTCCGACTCATGGATCGCGGAATAGGTATTAGGCGATATTGGTGTTAATCTTACTAACATTCAAACCCAGCGTTTGGATAAATACTATCCGTCCAAATTACAATCTCGCCCGATAAAATTTTAAGCTCCCTCCCAGGAAAATATGGCTCTAGTTATGAGTAATCTAACTAAATTAAAAACTCTTAGCAAATGGAAAGGCGTTCATCTCTCTAGAGATCATACACCCATCCAGAGAAGAATTAAATAACCGCCTGGCGAACGGAGAAAATAATTTGCGTATAAAATTCATTAATGGGATTCCTAATGTCACTGAAAATTTAAACTAGTTAAGCCCGGCCGTTCCCCCATTTCATTAAATATTTTCTATCAGAATACTAGAGGATTGTGTTCCAAAACGCGGGAATTTTATGTCAACTGCTGCAACTTATCTTCGGAAATTATTTGTTTATCGGAAACCTGGTTAAACAACTCAATTCAAAACTCTCAACTCTTCCCTCCTAACTATAATATTATTCGTAGTGACAGGAAATTTAATTCTGTGTGGCGCTCCAAAGGGGGAGGGGTATTGATAGCGATTGTAGCGATATTTAATATGAAGTTCTAGATACGACTTCGCTAACTAATCTTGTTCCACTGATTGATGTTCTGTTATGTAAGTGCATTCTCAAAGGCGCTGTTTGTACTATCTGTACAATCTATATTCCCCGAGCTACTATGCTAGATGACCTGGAATTATTTTTCAATTCCCTGAAACTGTTAATAATTGATCAGCCCGTTGTATTTGTTGGTGACTTAAATTTACCAAATCTCGTTAATTCAAATATTTCATGTTCAAAATGTTTCTCGTTTCAATGTTTTTGTAACATTCTTGGACTCACGCAATATAACGCCTGTCCAAACATAAATAATAAACTTCTAGATCTCGTCACACCATCCATCATTATCCATCACATTGGAACTCAGCACAATCTCGGATAATACTAGGTTTCCCTCTAAAACTAATGCCCGCTATAATTTTGAAAGGGCTGATTTTGTTAATTTATACAAAGGTCTGAGTAATACTGATTGGACACAGGGGCGGCTTGTTATATAGAACCAAGGAGGCATGGTACTACCTCTAGTTTTGAGCTCGGCAAGAAATTTTAATTAATTTTTTAAAATCTTTTTGTTTAACGGTGAAGTTACGTGGACGAAGAATAGTGTTAAAGATTTAGTGCGTGTCTCGGACAAAATGTAAACGCACGATAAATCGAAAGTATACATAATCATATTTTCAGCTTCTTCGGTTGTTTGAAATTATAAACCTTTACTTTACAACTCAAAATAATCTTGGACTATGAAGATTAATCGTTCCTTTTTTCTTCGAAAAATGAGGCGAGCCTAAATATTCTTTATTTTGATCTAAATTTCTGATTTCATTGTTAAAATTTTCGACTATTTGGTACGCAATTTTTATTTCTCCCAACGAATTTTTAGTTTTTAAATTTTTGACTTATATTTTACATATTTTTGGTCAAAATATTTTAACTTTTAGTCTAAATATCCTTTATTTTGACCTTTTGCCATTTAATTGTTAAAATTTTCGATTTTTTGCCCTCATTTTTTATTTTCCCGCCGAATTTTTAATTTTTGAATTATATTTTCGATTCTTTTGGGACTAAGTTTTCGATCTGTTGACCTAAACAGGGGCGGCTCGTTATGTAGAGCCAAGGAGCCATGGCACTACCTCTAGTTTCAAGCTCAGCAAGAATTTTTAAGTAATTCTTAGAACACTTTTTTACTTTAGTCTAGTAAAATAAATCGTTCTTTCTTTCTTCAAAAATGGAGGGGGGCGCTACTTATACGGCTCTACCATCAACATGTTCCACGAGCCGCCACTGGAGCTAAATATTCTTTATTTTGACATAAATTTTCGATTTAATTGTTAAAATTTCCGTTTTTTTTTTGGTCCGTATTTTTGACTTTTCGAGCCGAATTTTTAAATTTTAGTATTTTAGAACTGTATTTTCGATTTTTTTTTGGTTTAAATTTTTGATCAATTGCTCTAAATATTCTATATTATGACCTAATTTTCGATTTAATTGTTACAAATTTTTATCTTTTAGGCCGAATTTTTAATTCTAGTTCCAAATTTTTGATATGGTTTTGGATAAAATATCTATAACGTGTATTATTTATTTATATGCGAGATTTATTTTTTTTCCAGTATTTTCGAGTTTTGTTTGTTGAAATTTTTAATTTTTTAGTCTGAATTTATTATTTTTAGGCCAGAGTTTTCGATGTACTGTCTAAATTTTCGACTTTCTGGCCAACATTACAGATTTTTATTATTTTTTAAAATCTTTTGACCTATTTTTTATTTTTTATTTTGATCTAACTTTTGATTTTATTGTTATAATTTTCGATTTTTTTACCCCAACTTTTTGATTTTTCGTTTAGTCTGCATTTATTATCTTTAGGGCCGAGTTTTCGATGTTTTGTCTAAATTTTAGACTTTTTGACCAACATTGTGGATTTTGCCCTAAATTTTTCTATATTTTTTTTTATTTGTCTGTTAATATTTTTCTTTCCATGGTCCACTATTTTAATTTATATTTATATTTATTATGTATTTTATATTTTAGATTTTTTAACTTGCATTATTAATTTTATTTAGAGATTTTTATTATTTTTTGTGATTATTTTCGAATTCCTGGTCAGAAACTTATTTTTGGCGGCTAAAAGTGGCAAATTATTTTGCTTCTACCTTAGTTTTCGATTTTTTGTGAGAGTTTTTTTTTTTTTAGATTACGATTCTTGATATTTTGGCCCATATTTTAGATTTCTGTATTTCAGATTTTTTTGTTCCATTTTTTTTTTATTTTTCTTTATTTTGACCAAAATATTCGATTGGTTTGTAGAAATTTTCGTTTTTTTTTGTCTGCAATTTTTAACTTTATGCTAGTTTTCGATGTTTTGTCTACATTTTTACCGTTTTAGGCCCTATTGTAGATTTTTACTTTTTTGGATCATATTTTGTATTTTCGATTATTTTGGTTTCGATTGTTGGTGTTTTGGCCGAAATTTTCTTTATTTCGACTTTTCGATGCGTTTGTTAAAAAATTTGATTTTTTGGTCTACCACTTTGATTTTTGGATACGAATTTTAGATTTTTGGTCTTAACTTTTTAATTTTTTTTTTTAATTTTTATATTAATTATTATTTTCGAATGTCTCGTGGGAACTTATTTTAAGCCAAAAAGAATTATTTTTGGGGCTGAAAATGGCAAATTATCTTTCTTTTGCTTGTATTTTTTGCATTTCTATTTTTAAACCAGGATTTTTTATTTTTTGGCCGATATTTTAGATCTTCGGCTGTTCCAAAATTTTGATATTTTGGCCAAAATATTCGATTGGAAGATAAATGGTTCTTTGTTTCTTCAAAAAAGGAGGGGGGGGGGGTATGGTATAAGTATAAGATTGGACATATTTAAATAACTGTACTGATGTGTACGAGGCTTTGGATATGTTTTACACGAATCTATATAAGATATTTAATAAGTCGGTTCTCTTATGCCAAACCCCCCGATCGACATTTCCTCCATGGTTTACTCCTGAAATAAAAAAAAAAAACATGCAAGCAAAGGCATATTATAGACGAAAGTGGCGATCAAGTAAGAATCCAATCTATAATGATGAATTGAAAAGGCTGAGGTCACTCACCAAACAGCAAATAGCGGAATCACATAGAATGTATCTGAAAGCGGTTGAAAATAATATGAAATCAAATCCTGCTGGATTATGGAATTATGCTCACATGAAACAGGATACCACTAGAATACCAAGCAGATTAACTCATGAAAGCGAGAAGTACTCTACTTCTAACGACATAGTTGACGGTTTTCCCTAATTATTTTCTAAAATTTTTAAACCTGCGGACAATACCACTCTGCCTGAAACCCATAGTAATTGTCCATCATTTACCATAAATCCAATTTTCGAACGCGATTTAATAAGCATCTGGCCCTATTACCCAATAAAACATCTACTGGAGATGACTGTTCCTTCCTTCTTAATCAAAGATTGTATTTTTTTTTACTAAGCCGCTGCAGATTATTACAAACCTCGCTATCACTACGTGCACATTTCCCTTAAGGTGGAAATTAGTCCCGTTTATAAAAAGGGAGAGAAACATTTTTTAGAAAATTATCGTCCGATTGCATTACTAAGTAATTTTTTTTAAATATTTGAATAAGTAATCTACTTTACTATTTTTAGGAATGTATCCTCATTCATATCCTCCAACCAATATGGATTCATGCCGGGTAGATCCACAACAACCAATCTGGCTTCATTTGCTCAATATGTTTCTGAAGTGATAGATCAGAGAGGCCAAGTGGATGTAATGTATACGGACTTTTCACGAGCGTTTGACACCCTGGACCACGACATAATCCTAGTGAAACTTGCTGACCTTGGGGCCGCTCCGAGTCTTCTACAACTTATGAAATCTTACTTATCTAATCGTTTAGCATATGTCGCCTTTAATGGTTACCGCTCCTACAAATTTTCAGTTAATTTTTGTGTCCGCAGGGTTCGAATCTGGGACCGCTACTTTTTATAATTGTTATTAATTCCCTGCTGGATTCCCTAAATTGACACGTATTGGTCCACGCAGATGACATCAAACTTTTTAGTAACATTTCCTCGTCAAATGATGTTGTGTCTCTACAGAATAATATTAATAAACTAGTATCCTGGTGTGAAAAACATAAACTAATTCTCAATGTTCATAAGTGCTGCTCTATGTCATTTTCACGAAAAACCAATGTTCATCCAACGACATACGCAATTAATGAGTTACAACTTCCCACTAATGCTGAAATAAAAGATCCAGGCATTTTATTCATCCGTGATTTAAATTTTTATCGTTCTCCTGGTCTCCTTCATACCCGAGCACGACCGTCTGCTGCATCCAAGGTAAAACGGGATTCATCAGACCATAAGACATGTCGCCACTCGGCAGCCCCCCAGTTCTGATAATTTCTAGCAAAATCCAATCGATTTTGTTTGTGAGGGACCGCCGTTACCGCCAATAGCGAACGTTACCCTACCATGCTAAACGAATTTTTGTTTCCAAAAATTAAAGAGTATGACATGGATGACATTTGGTTTCAACAGGGGCCACTTGCCACAGAGCCACCGTAACCATCGATCTTTTGCGCACTGTTTTTGGAAATCGAATAATCAACAGTAATATAACGAGTGCCAATGATTTTGCCGGAAATTATTAGCGGCAGGATCACGATTGCTTGTTGCGACGAAAATCGTTTTTCTAGAAGCAACAAGCAAGAGTGATCCAGACGCTAATAATTGTCCAGGAAAAATCAGTCACGAGTTAGATTCGAGAAGACAATTGGCTGAACAGAAAGTTCACACTTCATAATTTTAAAAGTTAAATTTAGTTACACCAAGTGTCAGAGGTGTATTAATCTGCGCCACAATAATTGTAGTAAAAATGAACTTACCAAGATTTTGAGAAATGCCTATGAATACTATTACTGATGAAAGCACTAACACTTCACCCGAAACTACAAACAGATCGAATTCAGGAACAAACTGCTTAAAAGTCGGGCAATAGCTGACGTTTAGATGTTATAGAACATGTACTAACGCGTTGCTAGGCAATACCAACATGAGAGATTATCTGATTAGATACCACCCAGGGTTAATTGCCATGCATAACATGGACCGTGGTCGGTTACGCATCGTAATTAGAATTTTATTGGATCATGTAATCAACGTTATTTGATTTCATTGGTTAGTAAGTAAATGAGGGCAATTGTCAGCGGAATTGCTGGTGTCAATTGGCCGCCCAGGAGCTGTGATTTGACCCCGTTGATTTTTTTCTTGTGGAGTGTCCTTAAAGATAAGTGTTACGTACCATTCAAAGACGATGTATGCTTTTAAACACAAAATCGAAGTTGCCATTCATGCGATTGGAGCCCAAACAATCGAAAATGTACTAAAACAATGAGATGATGGGGTGCTGTCAAGCCAGCCGTGGCAGTCATTGAACGATGTTGTGTTTCATTCTGAAATGAAAATGCCCAATATTTCTAATAAACTCATAATTTTCAAAAAATATTCATTAGTTTCTTCTTTAGAACCAATTCAAATTCCAAACGTTGGATGGTCTACCCTTTATAACTTTGTTTAAAATGTTATGTTGTATTATTTCGCAAATATTGACAAATGAAAAAGTTAATTTATATCAAATTATTTGAAATATAATAAAAACGAATAATTTTGGAAGATATGTTATTTTTTTTACCTCGCCGATACATTAATTTGATGTTAACTTATTACTACAGCAATTCAGCATGCGCATCTAAAATTTCGCCTAGGGTTTTCGAGGATAACATTTTGGAATTATATAAAAACTTAAATCTCTATCAGTTTAGGATTTTATACTTCGAAACTTCACAACTTCGATTCTTCGAAAAAATCGAAACTTTGCCACTTCGATTCTTCAAAAAATTCTAAAACTTGTATATTCGAAGTTATTTCATTTTTTATTCCAGAAATTATTGAGATTGCCTCTAGCCCTTTCGGGACGAGCGCGAATGTGAATGATCATAGCGCCCGGCCCTGTGCGGGAATGCAGTGATAGGCGAGATAGGCGAAATGACTCTTTTTTGTGAGCTGCCTCAGTGAAATGAGTGAAAAATTGAGAAAATATTTGCACAAAAAATATTTATGAGGAAAAAAAGGTCCTCACCTCCAAAATTAATGAGTCATCATTTTAAAAAGTCGAATAATAATTTCAAGAAGCCGACTCATTATTGAAAGATCATCAAGAAAAAGTTCTCACCTCTAAAATGTTTCCATTCATCATAAAAACATTGTGGGCAAAAATTTCATGACTCAAATTGAGCTGCCATATTAACACGAGAGTCGCTTGACTGCGCGACTCGTTTCTAAGAGTTAACTAGTGAGTTACCCATCTCTAATAAAAACCCCTCTAAACTTAAATAATAGAACAGTGCATTAAGCCCATACTAAGGTTTTCGAAACCTTTAACTGTTGGTATCCCTTTGATGCTCTCACAAAGACATTTTTACGGCAGCCGTCCCCAAAGGGATAAGGACCTCAAAAAGAACATTTCCGTTAAATAAAAATTTGAAAAACTTTTAAATTATTTTTTCAGTGCTGCCACATGTTGCAGATAAAACTCACCACATTTAAAGTATATATTTTATTTCAGAAATTAATTTTCAACCAAAACCAAAGTAAAAAAATTGCATATTATACGATACTTTATGTTTAATAAGATGCATTGAGGGATACTCGCTCCATAGCTACTCATACCACAAAATACCCTCTTATTGAGCTTGAATAATAATGTACTATTAAGAAATGTTTCGTTTATGCAATGTTAGACATTAATGAGTAAGAACTAATGATGGGATAATCGGATGATTTTAATAATCGGGATATTTGGATTCGGATGACGGAAATAATCGGATGATAATCGTAATCGGAGTATCTCTTGATAATCGGAAAAATAAAAAAAATAATCGGAATTGGAAAAAATAAACGAAATCGGAAAAAAATAATCGAAGAAAAAACAAAAAAAGGTCCTCCCTTAAAAATTGTACCCCTACCGGTCATATTCGATATTCAAATCTCGTACTTCGTGACAGAGAAAGTAAAAATAATTTTCCTATCCTATTTCTAACAGTAGAGGTATATTTTTTCGAATTGTAATTACTTAAATCTTCAGAAATAACAGAAACGCGCCGCTTTTTTCTCTACGTTTATTATCGACCTGACATCGACAAGACGCAATAAAACGAAATCCAAAGGACCATAGTGCGCCCTAGTACCGCAAAAACACTGCTTCTACTGTCCTTGAAGTGCCGAACTGTTGATAGGCCACGCAAATCCAAATTCGAATAATATTCGGAATCGGAATACGAATCCGAATCGAAATACGAATACGAATCGGCATCCGAATCCGAATCGGAATACGAATACTAGTCCGCAAACGAATCCGAATCGGTATACGAATCCGAATCGGAATACGAATTCGAATCGGCATACGAATCCGAATCGAAATACGATTCCGAATCGAAATACGATTCAGAATCGGAATACGAGTCCGAATCGGAATACGATTTCGAATCGGATTAAAAATAATCGCCACTCGACGATTATTTTAATAATCGGAGTCACCGATTATTTCAATAATCGGAGTCACCTATTATTTTCATCCGAATCGGCCCATCACTAGTAAGAACTATATTCGGGTAAAAATCCTAATCAGGTGTATTTCGACCAATATGTAGCCCGACGTGGTATTAAAGTATTCTTCAAAAAACCGTGTTCGGGTATGAATTTAAAACCTTTAAAAGAAATCTAAATACGTCAAACATCTGCCAGCAAAGCATGTATAAATACAAATAATAAGAAAGAACAAACAGATTCACAGTCACTCGATAATGTCAATATAATTTATGGCAAAATGTAATATTATACATTTATGCGATCGTTAACTCATTTGCATCGTTAATTAATGAGTCGTCGTTTCAACAACCGCTATATATGTGACAGCAATGAGGACATGAGGACACTGTCGCCGGAGATAAATGAAAAATGATTATATTTTTGTTTGATGGTGCTAATGATTGCTGACAACCGGTAAATTTACTACAATGCTAAATGTGTAGGTGCACCTAATGTCTCGAGAAGTTTTTCTTAGCGTGCCATTAGGCGTTTTTTACCTTCCTCGAATTACCTCGTTTCCGTAACTATTATTCCCTCTACTTCCCTTGTTTTTATAGAAGCTGGTGATGTATTGTTAAATATTTTATAGAATCATCATCTGTTAGGTTAATTTTATGTTAAAATTTATTTATAATTATTAGAATCATAATATTACTATTATTTCATAATGCATTCGTTAATAAGAACGTGTAATTGCAGGGATATTATTTATATATGTTAGACATAATTTATTTATTTGATTTACATAGTATCGGCACCCTCAATAAAACGATAAATATAATTCGGCCATTCCATAAATAAATGCACACTTTTTGGGGGTACATCAGGGATTTTAGCGAATTTCACATATATTATAAAGGCTATCAAGAAATAGTCTTTACTAGACGTTCAGAAAAGTATTGTGTTAAAAGTTATAACAATATAAACTTTTTGTACACTTTTAATTTGAACTCAAAAATATCGTAAACCGTTACGCACACGAAGAAAGTTATTCTATACTTTTTTATGCTTAAATATTTAAAGTTTGCAATAAAAAAATTTCCAAAACAAAAAAACTTTATTTAGATAGTTTGTTTTTAATAAATAAAATATATCTCAAAAAATAATCAATTACTCATACTTTAATTTTCTTAAAAATTATATATGTTATACCCTGATCCTTGCTGAGAATTTTTCTTTTTTCAAAAGTATGGGCACTTTAAAACTAATATAATTTTGACTTTATCTGTGTAATTGTATTAGAAAAGTATTGTGTTAAAAGTTATAACAATATAAACTTTTTGTACACTTTTAATTTGAACTCAAAAATATCGTAAACCGTTACGCATACGAAGAAAGTTATTCTATACTTTTTTATGCTTAAATATTTAAAGTTTGCAATAAAAAAAATTTCAAAACAAAAAAACTTTATTTAGATAGTTTGTTTTTAATAAATAAAATATATCTCAAAAAATAATCAATTACTCATACTTTAATTTTCTTAAAAATTATATATGTTATACCCTGATCCTTGCTGAGAATTTTTCTTTTTTCAAAAGTATGGGCACTTTAAAACTAATATAATTTTGACTTTATCTGTGTAATTGTTGGTACGAATAATGGTCTGTTTGATTTTTTCGATCATGTTCTCCATGTCAGGAAGGTATTTTTCAGCGCTTTCATTTTCATTGCTAAATAGTGTTTCCAATCCGTTGTAAGTCAGATCTTCACTTGGAAAGTTAAGAATTGGTTTAATTTTTTACTAATTTCCTTACTAGTAGCTCATCTTCTGCAGACAAGCTATACAAGTGAAAGCTTCCACCACTTGCATTTGACGGAAGTTCCTCGTGATTGTAATCAAGAGGTAAAGTACAATACTTTGCAAATTAATAAAACTGCGAGAAGCCGATGGAACTAGTTCAGGCACTTCTTCCATAGGGTGTATTCTTGGTAATGCTCAACATTGTCAGTAATATTACGAATGGTTTTACCTACTCTACAATGATTCGCCTTTTTGCGGATTGCAACAAAGTTCGAATGTAGTCATACTGTCTTTAAATCTAGAATTTTCTCTCCAAGCACTGTATTTTAACCACGTTTTCCGTAAGCAGTCTGAAACTCGCTCCAAGCTTGGTAACACCAACTTTCGAGACTTTTTATAATAAATAAACTTAATGTATATACATTTTTCTAATGTGTTCTGGTTTATGTTTATGTTCCCGGAATGGTTGAATATCTCTAAAACTAAGCGACGGATCGCTTACAAAACACGTGTTTCTTTATTTGTTGGGAGGTATTTAACCGTGGCACTTAGAAACCACCCCCACCCCCGGGGGTGAGGGGGTGGGGTAACTTCGTAAACTTAAAAAGAAAGAAAAATTCTCAGCAAGGATCAGGGCATAACATATATTATTTTTAGGTAAATTAAAATATGAGTAATTGATTATTTTTTGAGATTTATTTTATTTATTAAAAACAAACTATCTAAATAAAGTTTTTTTTATTTTGGATTTTTTTTGCAAACTCTAAACATTTAAGCATAAAAAAGTATAGAATAACTTTCTTCGTATCCGTAACGGTTTACGATATTTTTGAGTTCAAAATAAAAGTATACTGAAAGTTTATATTATTATAACTTTTGACACAATAATTTTCTGAATCTCTAGTAAAGACCAAAAGCCATGTCTTGATAGCCTTTATAATATACGTGAAATTCTCTAAAATCCCTGATGTACCCCCCAAAATGTGTGCATTTATTTATGGAATGGCCGAATTCAAATATTTTCGATTTATAATAATCTTCGACGTTTTTTAAATACTCGGCGCTCGTGCGTCCAAAAGCGTCTTCGATTGTTATGAATCGAATAATATTCTCGTTATATTAATAGCAATAGTAAATGGTTTGTCTAGTCGTCCCTAGTGCCAGACACATATGGTAGAGATCGAACCATTTCTGGGCATGTATCTCCACATGAATGACGGTCGAGAATTCTATTTGTTTAGTGTTTCTATCAACGGACGCACTGACCTGATGATGGCCAGTAGCCAGAAATCTGTCTGCTGTAGTCATTTATAGGAAATAATAATTTATGCTTTGTTAAATATTTAGTTTCACAACATAATTATGTATAAAGAAAATGTCGATTTTACCATACATTGATTTTTAATTTCAAATTAAAACATTAACTGTGGTTTATGTTTAGTAATAAGGATGAGATGGATGATTTATATTGATTTAGATTTCAGACTATCGGAGATATTTTATTAGTCAGCAAACTCGAATGTTTACTGTAAGCTTCACAGGTATCCAAAAGCCAGCTTCATAGGGTAATAACGTTAAGATTGAATTATACAATAAATAAATTGCGGTGAAAAATAGCAAAGCTATCAAAACAAATTAAATTGAGTTTTTACAAATGCATACCGCGAGATCAAAAAGTCGAAAATAGTTGACAGCCCATAAAACATAATCAAACTAACAGAAGTTCAGTGGCGTCATTAATAATGGGAATTTTGGCATTGAAAACCCTAGAATGTAAATAAAACAGCTAGATCATGAATCCTAAATGTATCATCAATAGTGATGATCAGTTCCACAAATAACTGCTAATGTTTAAAACAGGCAAAATCGGCAAACGAAAACACACAAAACTATTTTTAAAATAAGTAACCTTAAAAAATCACAAGATGTCGAAATTAACAAAATGTACACAGCTCTGCATGGGAGAATTCCAGACAGCCAATATAATTTTACTTAAATTACACTGGGCAAACAAATTTTTGTTGCATTGATAAGAGAACTTGTTCTAACCTAATTTCGGTGCGCTGAATCCAAACGTGACGTTATTTTTTATCCATAAGCTACCGTGTTTATACAATTCAACAATAAACATTTTGTGAAATTTGCATATTTATTATACATATTACATGCGTAACAAGTCATAAATTAGATATAAGCGTAGAAATTTAGTCATATTATGAGCCCAGCATTTTTGATAAGCTTTCTAATGATACAGTTTGTATAATGAAATATTAAGGACTCTTGAGATTTATTAATAAAAACATTTTTCTTTAGAAATTTAGTGTTAACTTGGTTTCTGGTAATAATTCTGAGGCATTCGATGTTATTAGAAACAATTTCTTACTGTAAAAATGAATTGTACAAGTCAAGAACTCATAAATATAGTTTATTTTCTCTTAAACATAAAGAGAATGATGTTTTATGGAAAAATTTAAATAAAAGATCTTTGGCTGATTAAGGAACAAAAAAATTGCTTTTAAATGAAATTAATGACCAAAAAAATCATTAGAAAAAGCTGTTGTATATTATATAAAAAAAAATCAAGGAGGGCTGTCATTATATTAACCGAAACGGGTTTATCAATATTTGCCACTCGTTTTTTCAAAACGCGGTGATTGAGGAAATAACTGGCTACAAACATCGATGCTAGTTTGGTGAAAACCATTTGTAACACAAATTTTGAGTCTCCTTTGCGGTTGGATGTTATTTATTGGGGAGGATCATCGCATGTAAATAGAGTCTTGGTGATGCAAAAAGAGCCCTACTGATAAAATTAAAACTAAATTATAAATAATCTTTCATAACAAGTTTTTCCTCTATGGGAATTCTCACTGTTATATGGATATATATTTATGAGTGCTTATTATATGTAGCTAATCACAAATAAATTTTGAAATGACGCATGAGTACCATACTCGTAATAGGCGATATTCATTATTAAATCAAACTCATACCCGAAGAGGATTTGGTTATGTATGCCAGGGTTTTAATCACCCTCCAAAGTTCATCAAAGGAGAACCTAATTTTAAAACTTTCAAACATAAGACCTATGAACTCCTCAGAGAGATTGAACTTTACACAATTCAAATTATTATTATTAAGGATACTAAATATTTTGCTATTATTGCGGATGCAACTCCAGTTTCATCTTATAAGGAACAAACCGCAATAATTATTCATTACGTCAAATTTAGTGAAGTTTTTCTAATAAAGCAGGTCAAGAAATTGTTAGCTGAATTTTAAATTTGATAGGAATTAAAATTGAATTTTGAAAACCACGATAACGGAACCAATAGAGTGCAAGTAGTTCTTCAGCGTGAAAATGGCAATTGTACATTTTCTGGTTCTTAAAACCATACTTTAAATCTTAGCGGAGTGAATTCAGCAGAATCTGAATGGTGAGTTTACACATGCATGGATTTAGTGGCGCCAGTACACTTCTGAAATCACCGGCGCCAGTGTTGATACGGAGATGCGGGAAATCAGATTTTAGTCTTACTTTGCATGTGTAAACAAGTACTTGCACGTCTGCTCGTTAGTTTTTAGTTCGATTTTCGTTTCGGTGGCGCTACTTATTCTTGTTTATTGACGTTTGTGTAAATATGGTTAAAAAAAAGTGGTTAGCAGAACAGATAATCAAATTTCTTGAAGGCTATGAATCTTATCCGTGCTTATGGGATGTACATAGTACACATTAGTATTTACTTATAAAAGTAAAGATGGTCGAGAAAACGGTTATCGAAAAATTTGTGAATTCATGGATATTGAAAGCTTTGGAATGGCTTTCTATAAAAAATGCGTATGATTTAGAATTAACAAAAATTAAGAAAAGCCAACATTCGGGAACTGATACGGATGAATTATACAAATCAAAAGTGCCATGGTTTTCAGTAGCGGACAGAATTTTAAAGCAAGTTGTACAAATAACAGAAACACAGGCATCAGAAATTGTAAGTTTTATTTTATTACCATCTATTGATTATTTATCATTTTCATTTGCCAGGGGACAGCCATCACCTATAAACCAATCAGCTAATTCATTTTTGAGCTCTGCAGCTTTTCTGGAATAATTACGGCTGTCTGCAGTTGATATTAAATCTCTGAGTGCGCCACTTTGAACTTCTTGTCTCCATAAACCATCTACTATTACACCATTTTCAAAATCTTTATCATCTACACTGTTTCGGGTTTTATATCCATCAGATGTTTTTCGCAACCAGTTATGTAACGCACAAGTGATTTTCACACGAATGTCAGCTTTTTCGGGACATAACGCAATAAGTTTCTTAAATAAACGACACTGAAAAACAAGCAATTCAAATGCATTTTGTATGATACGTCGAGCACGAGAAAGCCGATAATTCAAAATCTTTTCTTTTTGTGTTAAGGAATCATGGTGTGAATATGTTTTCAGTAAATATTCTTTAGGGGGAAAAGCATCGTCAGCTATAAGTACCGTATTTGAAGGAAGCTTCAGTAAATTATTCTCTATTGCACTCTTTAAAGTGCTTTTTGAAAATATTCCTCCATCAGATGCTCTTCCATTTGCATCTACATCTATATATTTAAAACAGTATTGGTCATCAACTAATGCAAGCAGTATAATACTGAACGCCCCTTTGTAATTATAAAATTCGACTTCGTAAGACTTCGTAATATAACATGCTTTCCGTCTAAAGCTCCAGCACAATTTGGAAAATCCTTGAATAATCTTTTTCCATTCTTTTTCAGAGCTTGGCATCTGAAAATAATAAATTGAGTTATTAGATATCATTAATAATTTTAAATTAAATTGGGTGTTAATTTTTTTTTTCTAGGAGATTGAATCACAATCTGAACTTGATGATTCTATAGAAAATACACAATCAGCAATTATAGAGGAAGTTTTGTCGCCTTCCTCAAAAAACTTACCCGTGGCCAAAAAATCCCTCCAATATTAACTGCGAACATCGAAGCCCCAAAGGGAGCTCGAAAAAGGGCAAGTAACACCGAGAAGGCTTTACAGGGGTTACAAGAAATTGGATGAAAACCCTAATCGAGAAGAGGACAATGAGTTTAATTGTTTTGGCAAGTCGGTGGCTTGTTCGTTGAAGAAGCTACTAGAAACAGTCGCTTTGGAATCGATGGCGTACATATACTCGTATCTTATGCGGCAACGGTTGACATTAAATGCCCAGCAAATAACATGGTCTTCTTCCTCTGCCTCATCAACTAGTTATGAATATTCTGCAATTCCAAGTTCAAGCCTTTCTTACTACGACAATAATACTTCTGATACAAATTTACATTCAAACCCTCAGCAAGAACAATCAGATGTACTTTCACAGGCAATTAATGCCTCGCTTTATGTTGAAATTTAATAAAAAATGTTCTTTATTAATTAAATTCAATAAAACAAAATAAAGCCTGAATATGTGAATATTCAACCTGTTTGTAACTCTGCAAGCAAAATTAGGTCTTACTAAGACTATAAACTAATTTCTAATTTATTCTTTGTTAATATTTAAAACTTTGAACTTGTATTCATCTCCTGTATAATATTATGCATTTGCTTACCTTATAAAGTTTTTTAACGCATCATAAATGGTTTCACAAACTTCAGGGATAAACTTTAAAATTGTGCTTTTTTGGACACGATATAAATATTGCAATGAAGCGAAAGAATCTCCTGTTGCAAGATATCTTAATGTCACTTCCAATTTTAATTTTGGTGTTAATGCGTCTGGGTATCCATTTTTATAATACGTGGCGTCACACAATCCAAAAGAGTATCAAAGTGTTGTTTTTTCAATCGAAGATGGCTTTTGTAGCTTGCAGGATCTTCTGCTTAGAGTTCTCCCAAAAGGTCTGCAGAAGCACCCAAAGTAAGTCGACGACAAATCCATCGTTTAACCCACACACGGCCTTTACGTTTAGTAGCGATTTTTTTCTGTACTTCTATTATATTTTTGTTCACTAAAAGTTTAGCAACAATTTTGCAAGTTCAGTTGACATATTTCTCACAAAAGTCAATTTAAAAATGGAACTGGCATACCAAATATTTCTGTTTTTGTGCATCTGGTGTAAACCTTTGCTGGCATGCAAATAGAATTGGCGCCTCTAAATCCATGCATGTGTAAACCCACCATAACTTTCATTGGTATCAGTAAATTTATAACTAACAATAAGTCCTAAAAATAGCATTTAGCGCACTATTTCAAAAACAAGACGGTCGGCAAGGCTAAAAGCTGTAAGGCAATCGGCTCCTAATTAAAGATAAACAACTTAAGAAAATATGGAAGTCGGTTCTTGATGAATGTAAAAAATTTGCATCCAAACATGGAATCACTGCAGAATTCAAAATAAATCGTCGATCAAAGGGCCAAAAATCTGCTGAAGAATATTTTCATTTTTAGCAAAATTATCACTTGAATAATAGAGAGAGGCGGCGTGGTGGGTAGAGCGCGAGCGTCTGCCTGCTGCAGTCGAGTGGGTTCGATTCCCTGCCAGGGCGGAACATTTTTCTGACCGAGAAATATTCAGTCGGGTCCGTGTACGTTTTAGTTGTATTTCATTATTCATTTATTCAATTAATTCCTAAAATTAATATATAATTACGACAACGGTGGTGACAGATGGCCTTGTAGCCGACGCCAATTTCCCCAATTATTCACTCTCCTTAACCCGGAGTTCCATCAACATTAAAAAAAATTAAAAAAATAATGAATGGACCCGTCGATTTCAAGCTGTTTCTATAATTTGCAGTTTCATAAGTTTCTTGAAAAGTTACTAGATTGAGAAATTAAGATTAAGGGCAATATTTTTGCTGGAGAAATAATAAAATGAAATCAATTACAAAATTATATATGAACTAATACTGTATGGTTTTTTGTACCATGCCTATGAGTGTAGCAAAACATGAGATATAATTTAGTGTTCTGAAAATAATTATAAACTATCAACGATTGCCAATGTGGAAGGAACGACGAAATAGACTAGCAACTAGAGATTGGCAAAACTACTACTTTTTAATCACGTTGCTACATGTGATTGCTACTTTTTAAAACCAGTGATTTTAAACTGTGATTGTGATCACGGTTAGCAAACGTCGTAACTCCTTCTGAAATTGTTAATGGTTTCTCAAAAATGTTTTTGATATGATTCTGCTAATATTTGTCCACCTGGTCACGTAAATAGTGTTCCCTTTTTTAAGGTATGTGGCAAATGTTTTCCTATTTAGGTTCTACCTGAAAAACCCATCTCATGAAAGATGAGTCTATTCTCGAAGGATTATTTTCGAATAAAATTATTAATTAATTGAGATATGGATTTTTGAAAATGTTTTAATTTTTTGATTACTTGGCCAAAAACATCGCAGAAAAAAATATAAAACATGCAGGCAAAATTCTGTAAGAAATCATCCTCAATAGCCAAAGTATCGCTAATTCAAAATCAATTAGGTTTTTGTAAATTCAACAATTTTTAATGAAGATATGGAGTTTTGAAAATTTTGGTTTTATTTTTTGAAACACTTGAATGAAAACATCTTAGAAAAAAATATAAAACGCGTAGAAAAAAATCCTTAAAAACATCTACAATGGTCGAAATATCGTTTATTCAAAATAAATTTGGTTTTTGTAAATTCAACAATTTTTATTGGAGATATGGAGTTTTGAAAATTTTAGTATAATTTTTTGAAACACTTGAATGAAAACACCGCAAAAAAATATAGAACGCGTAAAAAAATTCCCTAAAAAATATCCTTAATGGTCGAAATACCGCTTACTCAAAATAAAATTTGTGTTTTCTAAATTCAACAATTTTTAATGGAGATATGGATTTTTGAAAATTTTAGTTTTTGACGACTTGGCCAAAAACATCGTAGAAAAAAATATAAAACATGCAGGCAAAACTCCATAAGAAATCATCCTCAATGGCCGAAATATAGTTAATTCAAAATCAATTTGGTTTTTGTAAATTCAACAATTTTCAATAGAGATATGGATTTTTGAAGATTTTTGTTTTAATTTTTTGAGCACCGGAACAACAAGCATTTGGAGATTTTCGCAGTTTGGTAAATTGTTTTTATTTATTTTTTTCAGTTTGCAATTTCAAAATTAGTTTCGAGGTATTATTTTAAAATGTATGATATTTGCACTAAATCTTAAATTAAAATAGATTTTGAGACATTTTGGGTTTATTAAGTCGTTGGACTCATCACTTTTGATCACAGCGAGTTTGTGATTCAATTCCATGCGGGCATTTTTTTTTTATTTTTATAAAATAACAATTAATTAATTAATAATTGTTAGAACATAAGTTGTAATTTATTTCATTTTATATACTATGGCATTTTATAAATATTTGTCCTTTTTATGAAATATTTGTTCTAAATTTAAATACAATACCCAGCATAAATGGGAGAACAAGTAATTAATATTAAATAACATTTAGAAATGCCACCTTGCACTGTCTTCTTACAATTATATTCTAAGTAACAGTCGCAGTTTAAGTAGCAAACATAGTTTGTCAAAGTTTAAATAGCAGTGATTTGAAGTAGTAGTGATTTTAAGTAACAGTGATTTTAAGTAACAGTGATTTTAGGTAGTAGTGATTTAAAGTAGCAGTGATTTAAAACAGCAGTGATTTTAAGTAACAGTGAAATTCGCCTATTAGTAACATTATGGAGTATTGGCATAGACCTTATGTTTCCCGTGGCCCCAAAGAAAAAAGTCTAAAAGTGTCGAGTCACAAGATCTCGGGGGCCAATTGTGATCACCTCTTCGCGAAATAACACGGCCTGGAAACTTTTCTTGCAAAATTGCGATTGTTTCGTTGATTGTGTGGCACGTAGCGCCGTCTTGTTGAAAATAAACGTCGCCCACATCAATATCTTCCAATTGCGGCCATAAATAATCATTAATCATATAGCGCAATCCATTTACCGTAACAGTTACACCAGCCTCATTTTCGAATAAGTAATGTCCAATCACACCACCAGCCCTAAAACCGCACGAGGATTTTCTTGGATTTTCCAAGCCCCAAATACGGCATTCTGCTTATTCGCGTAGCCTCTGAGGTGAAAATGCGCCTCATCACTGAAGATGATTTTTCGCTGAAAATCCGGATCATTTTGATGCATTTCAAGGACCCAATCAGTAAAGATACGACGTTGCTGGTGATCGACCGGCTTGAGTTCTTGTGTTAACTGAACTTTAAAAGTCTTCAAACCTAAGTCTTTATACAAAATACGGTGCAATTTCGTTTTTGGAATGTCTAATTCCAAAGATCGACAAGGAATCGACAAACCTGGGTTTTTGTTAACACTATTGGCTACAGCAGCAATATTCTCAATTGTTTTTGAACGACGCACACGGTTTCAATTCTTCACATCACTAAGTTGTCCCAACAGCTCAAATTTTTTAACCAGTTTTACTATTGCTGGCTGAGAAAGTGCTTCACGACGACCCAAAAGTGCTTTAGTTTGGCGAACTGTGACTGCAAAATTTTCACCATTTCTGTAGTGAATCTTAATAATTTCAATGCGTTGTTGAAGCATGTATCGTTGCATTTTTACTAATGGCATAGTTTTTACTTGTCAAATGTCAAAAGATGACAGCTGCAAAAGTAACAGCTGCCCAGATAGCGGGCTATTCAAAATAACACTCTCTTATTGGAAAACCCTTTACAATAAGGATTAGATACCATTGGTTTTATTTTCTTGCAAACAATTTTATTTTAAATTTTGAAGGGCCTGTAAAATAATATTTGCCTTGGGTCTCGCATTTTCTCTGAAAGGACCTATGTATTGTTACACATGTATTAACTGAAAATAAATATTACTCTAAATTGAAAAATCCACGTTACATACAATTTAGTTCATTAATGGTTTACTACGTAGTAATAGTCGTAACCTTTACTAATGTGTATAGCCTCATAATACTACTGATAAATTACCTTAAAAATGATGACTAATTTGTTCATTTTTGTTTCAGGTAAATACCATCTTATACCATACATTTTCGAATAGTAAGTATTCGTACAAACATTATATGACATTTAAATGAATTATATTTGGACAGATATATTTTCTGGTGATTATTTTCTTATATATTCCTGTTTAACATTTTACTTGTGTACGGTTGAAAATGTATTATGTATATGTCGTAGGCTAATTGAAAAATTCGGCTTATTGCAAAGAGCCCCGTCATTTTGCAATGCGCCCAGCTTATTGGAAATTTGTGTAGCAGTTTCCAATCAGCCTGATATTTTTTAGGCTTATTGCAATGAGCCCATGCATTTTTAAGCTAGTTAGAAAATGAGCAATTGTTTTTTCAAACAGTCTGATTTTATCCGGGCTTATTGCAAGACTTATCTTATGATGGCTTATTGAAAACTACGGCGCGTTTGAATCATTGCTTATGCTTAGGTTAGTGTGAGGTTAAGAGGTCTGGCCACCCTGAAATTTTCAAAAAATCGATTTTTTTTCCGTTTCTATAATGAAGGCCCAACCTTCAAATCAAGCCGTCACCCGTGGTAAAATTCCAAAAAATTACGAAGTTACAGCTATTATTAGGTACAACTTCGCGGAGCATCTCCAAGCCGATGATGCACGGTTTGACAAGCAGCTTTGACCTGCATGGCTATTTATCAACACTATTGTTGGCTTTTCCGCATTTCCTTGTCTACAGACACGGGATTTTGAACTTTCTGTCTATTGGAAACAAGATGATCTGCATTTTTGAGTTGAATATCTAATTAAAACGTAACTGAGATCAAATGACAGGTACGTGACCAATAGGATAATCAGGATTTAAATAAGCCGATGAGTTCAAATTAAGGGGCGTGACCGCGACAGGTTTGAGACATCAGCATTTGGAATAAGCTGAATTGAACGTTAAGGGTGAGGGTCAAATCCTGAGAGGTGTTCACTGATGATAGTGTCCGTTGCATCATTACGTTCATCAGCACGTTGCACTGTAGAGCATTATTTTGAGTTTGAGCAATATAGAAACACGCATCGTATAAAGTTTAAGTTGGAATTTCAACAGCCAGAATCTCGAGTTTATCTGGATATCAAAGGAACAAGAAATCGGAAAAGGCGATCAACCAGTGCAAAAGAGCGAAATCGGCCAATCGACATGAAATGGAGGACAAAACGAAAAGTACCAACACAGCAGCCAAGAAATTGAACGCTGGCCAAGATATCGATGTACCGATTTCGGCGAGTTTTGGGTACAGGATTCTCTATTTTTGTACTATTTTGAAGTAATTAGCAGCGTTGTCAAGTGTAAGACATGCAACGGTGAAGTAGGGTTCACGGAATCGAGTATTCGTGGACTCGGTTTCAAATTAGTAGTTTCTTGCGGCACTTGCAAACCAACAACTGTTGATTCTAGTCCACTCATTAACAGCAAAGCCTATGACATAAACAGGCGGATTATCCTCGCATTCCGACTGTTAGGATTGGTCTTAGAGGAATAGAAAATTTTTGTGGGATTATGGATTTACCCAACGCAGTGTATCATTCGTTCTACGACACTGTCATCGGGAATATCAAAACTGCTACAGAAACTGTGTGTAACGTGTCCATGAAAAATGCTGCGCAAGAGGAACTGAAATTGACATCAGAAATGGAGAAGAGTCCAGGTTTGACTGTTTCTGGCGGCGGGACTTGGCGTAATAGCGTTTTCGGATTATAAAATTAATGTGCACTGAGTGCGGATTTCGTGCGCACTAGAAACTGTTTTCGTGCTATAGCACCGCACGCGTTGTGCACCATAATCCGAACACAATAACCAACTTCGGTGCAGAGAATTTGAAGGTTATATTTACAAATAACAAGTTGTTTGTAGATGAACATGTGCTCGATTACAAATGTACCGGATGAGTGCCTGGAGTTCCGTTTTAAATTAAATGGGGAAGTTATTTCCATTCACTCTCCCATAGATGATGAGGATTTGTGTTATAAATTGGCCAAGTTTTGATTAAACCACAATTATAAAAAATGCGCTTGTTAAAAAACATAATTATTATGAGATGACTATTTGCAGATGATGATGAGTTTACTGTGGGTTATTTAAACATTCTAATTGAGAGCAATCAGTTAACTTTGCCGGAAAAGTTGAGAGAAGCCATGAGGATAACCAAAGTCGGGTAAGGGCGAATTGTTAAAATTTAACAAAATTAAGAACATTAACAATATAATGTAATTAAATATGATGGGGATTGTTAGGTGTTATATGAAATTTTAAACTTTCAGAGAAATAGATGTGTTCAAGACATTAGTCTTGCAAACATCGAAATGCTTGTCACCTGGTTTATCTGGTCCAGCAGATAAGTCATGATGGATACGATTAAGTTTAAGGTGCCATATTTCTGTATATTTACAGCAGGGTGGAATGATCCTGCCACAAGGATTTTGCTTGACAAGTACGAGGTATATGTAAAGCAGGTGGGACCCATGAAAAAAATAAAAACGAAAAAAATTATGTGGAAGCAAATTTCCACTGATATTCAAACTATGTTGGGTTTCATATTTACACCACTACAAGTGGAAAATAGGTATAAGACTGTGCTAAAGCGGAAAAAAACAGTTGTGGATAACAACAGCCGATCAGGATCATCTAGACAACAAATACCGTATGAAAATGAATTAAATAAAATAGCTTCCATTGACGACAGCATCGAACCTGAAGTGCTACGTTCTGCCAACTCGGTCAGAATAGTAAAAAAAAGAGTAAATAGCAGTGATTGCGAAAACACAGACAATGAACCATCTCCAAAGAAATTAAAAGTCAAAAGTACGCAAGAATTTTTGATCGAACTTCATAAGGAGAAGGAATTGAACAAAGAAAGACGACATCAAGAAAAAATGGAGTTGATCCGTTCTTTATTTAACATAAATAAATAAACATTTTAAGTTAATGTGCTTTCATATTATAAACTTTTCTTTTAAAGCATTTCTTTTTATTTCACCCAATTGTCTTAATCTATTTTCACCATCTACAATATTATTTAATTCTGCGTTGCTTTCCATGTCCACTATTTCACCTTCTTCTAAATGATCATTTTTTAATATGCACATATTATGCAGAACACAACAAGAAACAATAAATTTGGAAATTCTATTGACATCATGCATGTGCACTTGCAAAAGCTGTCGAAATCTGCTTTTCAATAAGCCAAAAGTATTTTCAATGAGAACTCTAGTTCCACATAATTTTTTATTAAATAAACGTTGACCGTCTGTAAAATTACCATAATCTTTATAAGGTGTTAAACACCACTCTCGAATTGGATAAGCATTATCTGCTAAAAGATGATAATTTGTGCCACAAATCTCGGGCAGTTGTTGACTAATATCAGATAATTTAAACACACGAGCATCATGTATTTTACCTGGAATACCAGTGAATATATCAATAAACATTTTTCTATGATTGCAAATGCCTTGCAGGGTGATTGATGGTAAGTCATGGCGATTTGTATATGTTGACTTTAACTTATGAGCTGGAGTAACAATGTTAATTGAAGTACCATCTATGCAGCCCAAAACGCCCGGAAACCCAGAAACCTAAAACATTTGGATTAAAACACATATTTACTTAAGATGCTTACTTCGGTTTTTCACCTCATATTATCATTTGGGTATTGCATAGAAAGTTTAAAATCATAATATCATGCAATACCCGAAAGTCAATATAACGAGATATAAACCTGAAATGTTCCATAGCGTAACAATACTTACCATTTCAAAATTGAGAGACAATTCCTCTCTACCCTTGGCTGTATTTGGAAAATGTATGTAATTTGGAGCCACTTTGACCAAATAATTCATTACATTTTCAACAATGGAGTGAGCGGTACTAATTGAGACGTCAAAGCGTTGACCAACTTCACGTAACGTTGTTTTATTGCAAGCAAACCTAAAGTAATACCATTAGATAATCATGTTTATTGAAAAAAAAGTACTCACCACAAAAACAGGAAAATATGTTTTTCAGGACTACTTTTGGGAATTCCACGAAGCCAAGTATTTCTATTGGTATAAAAATTAGAGTTACGAAAGTCTTCTATGAGATCATATACACCATTCTTTTGCATTCGGTAATGCCTTCTAAACTGCAATTTCGTAAAATTTTATCAATTTATTTCGCGTCTATATAGATATAGCATAGCTTACTTCAAAATCGTCAAATCCCTCCGTTAATTGAACAAAAATTTTAATTTTGGGTATTTTTCGATGTTCTTTAACATACACTTCAATAATATCATCATCATCTGATGATGAAGATGATAAGAATTCACAAATTGCTAATAATTGTGGCATAGTAATATTCGGCGTGTTACTTGCCGCGTCCGCCATGTTTGCACTGAACACTGCACGAGCTCCCGAGGCTCGTGTCAAAAAAGTTGCACTGAGTGCGCACTCGGTGCAGTTTTGGTCTTAATCCGAACATAAACACACGAGAATAGTTCGCACCAAAAACATAATCCGAACATGCTGTAGTGCAATAGTGCAAGCGAGTGCAGTCCTAGTGCGATAATCCGAAAACGCTATAAGCGAGGCTACAGTTCGCACTATGGCGTATCGACGATTATTGGATATTACTCACGAAAAGTAATTGATTCTATTATAATATCTTCGTACTGTAAACCTTGCGACTATTGGATCAAAAAACTCAGTACACTTGAATACAACGTGTGGTATGAAGATCACAAGGAAGAATGTTCCACGAATCATGAAGGATCGCTGGGAAAATGGAAGTCGATAGCGTTAAGGAAATATTTGTGAAGTCAATAAAAGAATATTCTGTCCGTTACACGAATTACATCGGAGATGGGGATTCAAAAACCTGCAAAGAAATTGTTAATGCGAATCCATACGACGAAAAAGTAATAAAAAAATGGTGATGTGGCTTCATGTTATTTTCTCCGACTTGATGGTATCATTTATATTTATGCTTTCGTGGTTTATTTTCAATTAAAATCATATTTTAAATGTACATCGAATGTTTCGTAGACTCGGATGAAACTGACGTTTAAAACGTCAAAATTATGAAAGATGGGAAAATTATGCTTCAAAATGATTCAAAAACTCGATTTACTCAAAAACTAACGAGATTTCGAAAAAAACTTATTCTTTAGAAATTGTTTATTTTGAGATTCTCTACAATTATTATTCACATAAATTTGCTGTAACTATTATCGTTCCATAATTATACACCAAATATTAAAAAAAAAATTAATAAATTTTTTTCTTGAATAGCAATGATTTTATGAAAAATATTTTTAAGCAAAAGATGTTCATATCTTTGTTGTCTTTAATGTTTGTTTAAATGTTTTTGTGATATTTTTTACATTTAAGAAAATATTGGCAAAAAACAAAAAACAGTTGAGGTAAACACCCACTTCCGGTGTACGAAATTTTACCAAAAGCTTTTCAGTTCTTTAGATTATCAAATAAGACGTATGTTTAAAGTTTCATATCAATTGCTCTTTTAGTTTTTGAGATACAGCGCACACAGACAGACACACCCACACACACACACACACACAGCAGACACACACACACACACACACAATTTTTTTTTCTCCAGAAATTGTTGAAATGGTATCTAGGGACCCCAAAACGGATTTCCGCAAAAAAAATTTTGAAAAAAAATCACAATACTTTCTCGTACTTCGTAACGGAGAAAGTAAAAATAATGTATTGGACACGTGCAGAAAAGGATGGGCTCACAACTTCGTCACGTAGAAAAAAACGACCAAAGGGTTGGGTGGAAAAGGAAAAATTACCGATAAGCTAATCAATGAGCCAACAGTATATTAAGGTATTGCTATTCGAAGATTTTTTCATTCCAAAGACGAAATGAAGAAGGCAATCTGGGCAACGTACAAACACAAAATCTCGACAGACAAGAACCCCCAGCATGACGACTGTCCTCCCGGAGAAGACTCGTAGTGCACTTGGCAAAAATCAAAAGCGATCGGAACTTTGGATGAGTATACTCACAACAAGATGCCCTTGAACCAATTAACACGGACCTCACTTCAGATGAACTGTTGGAGCGGTGTGAAAGAGGCTTCACGCAATATAGCAACGAGAGCCTCAACGCGGTTATTTCGTCAATGGCTCCGAAAACCAGTTCAAGTGGTGCAGAAATTATCCAAATTGCTTCCCATCTTGCGACCAGCATTTTCAACGATGGCTATAAAAGCATAATGACACTGATGAATATGTTGAACCTGGAAATCGGGTATCGCTGCTACGACTTCTGCCAGAAAACGCACAAACTGCGTTGCGAAACCGGAGAGATACGAGCTTAACAAAACACGAAATTAGCTCGCCAAGCCAGTAGATCGCTTCAACACCAGGCCCAAGATGCTCAAACAGCTACAGAAGGAAAATTATATGGGCCAGGCATCGCTGATTGAAACTAACCTGGACAAACAACGCACCATCGTCTGCAAAACTACGTTCTTACTTTCTTCTGCGTTTATCTCGAAACTATATTTTTTGACCTTGCAGTTTGTAAATCTTGGAAACTTTTGGTCCGGTTGCCTTGAAATTGTGGCACAATACTCTCAGATATATTATCTAAAATGTAGCGTAGGATTTTTCGCTGAGTTGATTTTTTTTATTTTTCTTTTCTCCAAAAATTTAAAAAAAAATCGATTTTTTTTTATTTTTCTCTATAAAAATTTTTGCAGTGATCAGAACAAAAAATCCTACGCTACATTTTAGTCATCCTCTTCAAGAAGAAGTTGCTGTTTTTTTTTTGATGACCCGTTCTCAAGATCTCTTGCCTGCAATGTACACACATGTGCGGCAGAGGACCTTCGCGGAAACACCTATATAGCCGCCATTTTCACATATTTTTTGCCAAAAATTATAACACATGTTCTTCAAGTTATAAAGTAGCATATGGGCAAAAATCAATAAATTCCGTTGAAAATTATCGAGTTTGTATTTTTTTTTTTAGATTATTTCATTCAAATCATTTAGAACCAATCAGAACTCCCAAACTATACCAGGTGACTTGTTTTAATAAACGGAAATACCGTATCGTACCACGAATTTTTCTGTTATTAAAAATGTTTAATAACTGAACGCATATAGTAATATACAGTACGTTTTTTTTATCGTGGGCCATAGGATTTTACATGTTAAAAATTATACCTTGTTTTAATACATATTTCAACATAGAATTTTAAAGCAAATTTTAATTAGATTTAGATTTTTTAAAGTACTTTTTCTCTGAAATAGTACTTTAGCTTTTGCCTGGAACTACAATTTAATGCATGAACTTCTTCTATTATTTCTAAAATACGTAGGTCTTCCATGACGGATAGAAGTGATAGCTAATGTCTAAGATTCATTAGAAACAAAAACAAATCATGGAGCACTCATTTTGTTACCTACAAATGCGACGTGGCGGTTTATTGTAAATTTTCGCTTTTGCAGTGCCTTCATTAATGTGAAATATCCTCGACGAAAAAAAAAAACTTTTCAAAAATGCAACTTACCATTTTTGCAATCTAAAGGGTGTAAATATTTTGTTTTTCAAAGCAATAATGAATGCGTTAATTATTATTGAAAATATGAATATTTCTAATTTAAACCGTTTTTTTTGGGCCCACTGTGTATAATATAGTATGAAAGTATGTATCCCTGCAAAATTTATTTGATGTTCCGGAGTATAAGTAATTAATGTTTTACAGATTTTAAGTAATGAAAAAATGTACACTAAAATCTTCACATCGAAAAAATACTATAAAGATTTTTTAAATTATTTTTTCCATACTCACGAAGTAACCCTCGACAATGTACCATTGAATTAATCTGCCACTTTTACAGCACCATGTACACAGGATGTCCCATTTTAAATTGCCTCCCCTATTATCTCGAAACCGAGCAACATGGCAAAAAATGTTTCAGATGAAAGTTGTAGGATTCGGAGGGGAAAATGTGCTGGTGGCCTTGAAAATGACCTTGGGGTCAAAGATCAACTTTCATTTTTCAAGTGGAACCCTTTATTTTTATTCTACGGGAAACAATACAAACTTTTGTAGGAAACTTTTTTTTTAATACTTTTTTAAGAGTTTTTGTATTTTTTCCCGTAGAATACGATCCCGCAATAAAAAATAGGGGGTTCCATTTGAGAAATCAAAGTTGATCTTCGTTTGACCTTGAAAATTACCGCCAGTAATTTTCAAGGTCACCAGCATATGTACCCCTCTGAACTCTACAACTTTTATCTGAAACATTTTTGCCATGTTGGTCAGGTTTCAAGATATTTGGGGTTGGAAATTTAATATGGAACACCCTGTATATTAAAAAAAACATTCTTTAAGAGTAATGAGTCTTTAAAAATTAATTCATTAATAAATGCATTAACTAAATTACATCAGGAAATAACTGATGTTTAGATAATAGTTATAATACCATTTCGGATTATATTAATAAAATCACTCTCTGCTTCCTTATGTAATAACGATGTATAGTTTGAGTACAAAAAAAAATCTGGAATTGAAAGTTACGAGCAAATCCATGATTACACATCTAGAACCACTTTCAATTTTTACACCTCGGAGTGTATTTTACGTTCGTGCTTCTCACACATTTAACTGTAAACGGTAAAAATGTTCTCGGGCTATATAAATTATAATACATATTATTACGTCGGTTGATTTATATCATGTTAATAATTTGATTTATCTACAAGTGCAACAATCGCAGCAATTCACGTTACTGCGTGTGGATTACGAGGCTGTAAAATTGCAGTTAAGTGCCGCAATAAAACGCGAGTGCAACTGCGGGGTATTATAATTATCAATAAAATACTGAATATATGTTATTAATTCAGAATGTTTTTCATATTGAACGATGCAAACTTTATTTTTTAGGAATAATTATCAAAATAATCCCGTACAACTTGTTACACGCTGTTTTGATGGTGCCTCTTCATCCTGGCGCTCACTGACAACTGTTCCTAAGCAACTTCTTAGACACCGAAATCTAACACATTAAAGTAAATGTAAGCCCGCGCCGGGCGATTTTTAAATCGAAGCAACTTATGCCCACTTGCACCGCAGCTACTTAATCATGATTAAAAAGTTAATCAATGGTTAGCGGAGAATTGGCTTGCACCGCAACTTAATCATGATTAAAGTCCCCAAGAAACGTCAAATATTTAATCAGCCGATTTTGGCCGATTAACTCAAAAACTGATAACTTCACGACGAATATAGTCGTGAAGTTATTTACATTTGGCAGACGATTTTGAAATTAAAAACCTTTGTTTTGTATTTGTTATTAAAAACGATGGATTTGGGATTAGCTGAGCAGATTGATGAAATCGATGGCTTGGAGGTTAATGATTTTATTAATTTTGGTTTGTTTACCTCGTCCAATAATAAGAAATAATAATAATAGTATAAGTTAGTTAGCATTTAGTATTCATATTTACCGCGCATTTGTTTCCTGTGTTCTCAATAGAACAACGTAAAACAACCAAAAAAGAACTTAAAATCCCTAGAAAAACGTGTGCTCTCTATAATAATACTCCGTGGTCGATAGATGCTTAATCAGCCGACGGTGCAACAGAAGTACTCTGATTAAAGTTAATCATGATTAAAATTTAATCATGATTAAGTTCTGCGGTGCAAGTGGGCATTAATGTGTTAGAATTTCGTCGCCGTCTAACCGTCTTAAATTGTTTAAATGCCCTGGTCTCTAACAAGTTTGGGGTCTTTAAGAAATCATATAACAGGAAACTTACAAATGTTGAAAATGCTGATGACGATTTAAGAAAATTAATAATCAATAAAGCAAAATACTTTAAAACCTTAAGATCCATACAACAAATGATTTTCTAATTTCTCTTTGGAACAGTTGCCATATTTTGGCTAGAAAAATAGCAAAAACGCGTCAATTTGAACTTTGAAACGAAAGTTGCATTCAACGATATTAAAAATAGAATATATTTCAGAAATCGAACAATTTGGTCTAACGGCTTAAGATCCATTAAAAAATTATTAATTTCTGCTTTTTCATTTATACTATTACCATATAAAATGGTAACAATCCAAAAATGAACTGTTAAAACGGAAATTACATTAAATCAATTTTAAAAATTGTGAAAAATTCATCAATTTAAGACTTTGCTTTCTTCTGCTTCTTCTTCATTTAGGTAGACTTATATGTTGATGTTCTAAGAATAAGTCAAAAGGTAGAAAACATCGTTTGTCAGACCCTAGGGTGTGAGTGGATATGTCGCAGGGAGATGATAAAAACGGAGATTTGATCAAATCCCTAAGACAGACGATCAATTATCATCAGATATTAACATAACAACTCTGTGGGGTGATTTCTTTAAAGAAAGTAACTGATCTGATCAAATCCCTTAACTATATTAGTGAAAAGATGAAATAATATTGTTTAAATATTAAAAGTATTTATTTCGTTAACCATGCATTATTAAATGTAGAGTAGGCAATACAAAAATAGTCATTGAAACACAATTTTTTTTATTCTAAAATAATTAACAAAAGAAATAGGTACTTAAGCTGATATTTTTAACGTTTTTAGTGAATGTAATCAGTACATCGCTTTTTTATTAGGCATCTTTCTGTTTTACATTGACCTCCAAATAAGGATAATTTTCCTGCAATCTCACGCAGGTTAGGTTAATCCGTGTGACTGTTTAGGTAAATGCTATAGCTATTTTAAGAGTGTTTTTGGATGGCCAATATTTTATAATTCTAACTGAGGTACCAATTTGATATAAATTATTTTGTATACCTAGTACGGTATAATGGGCCTCTATCTACCTTAGGTACACACACCAAAGCTGTGGAATCCACTAACAAGTCTTTAAATTTCTCCAAAGAAACTTCTTTCATTTTTCAGCTGATCTTTCTCAGGTGTTTTGCAGCATTTTTCCTTTAATCCTCAATGCTCTTTTTCTTTTTTGCATAAATAGCATAGAATGTTCGATCCATTTACTTCTTCTCCTACCATATTGCTTGCACTTAATTTTTACAAATGTCACAAATTTTACAAAGGAATGGGCTCCTGTAGATTCCATTCCACAAACAACACAACATTACTGTTGCTACAGCTGCTTCCCTTTCTGATCCAATTAACACTACAGATGTTTTAACTGTTGAAGCAGGAGTTGTTAACTGGTCCGAGTTGTCTTGTTGTCGATTAAGAAATTGATTCAATTTGTAGTAGATCCTATAAATTTAGTCCTTTCGGTGAGTAAATCAGCTGCCGGTATATCGTGTGATTTTGAAGTGTTATTGTTGGTTGATTTAACTATTGATAGATCATTTGAAGTTCAAGCACTATAATCAATTAATTCAGATGTTGGTAGATCTTTTGAAGTAGAAGCGTCGTTGTTGTTATCTAAGGAAGCTGCTGGTAAGTCTTCTGGTGTTAAAATAATGTCATGATCCTGCTAATTAAGAAGTAGATCAAAGTCCTCTTCAGAAACAAGTTTCTCAAGCAACTCTTTAGAAATATGACTAGATTGGAGTCCTGTTTCTGGTTCTGCTCCATAAAGCTTTGTAAGATGATCGCTTAATGGATATGTGAAAAGAGGATTTTTTTGGAATTGATCAAAGTAACAACCTATAGCCCATTTTTGTGTCATTGTCAATTAACCAGGCACGTAACATAGCTTCAACCGAAAATAATTGCATTTTTTTCACAATTTAGCGCTCGAATCGAATGGGATTATGTCGAAATTAGGAAATGGTGTGCTTTCAGGTTTTTCTGGAAACGCAATTCTGAATTAATTTTGAATAGATTAGTGAAATTTCAAATCGATAGCTGTTATTTTTTAGTAGTTTATAAAGCCAAAAGGGGCAATGCTTAAATTTAAAAATCAACTAAACTCAGTTTAAAGAGAATTATCATAAAATCTAGACATTTCAAATTAAAATTAGATTATACTCACAAGTTTGGAATTGATAGCAATTGTTTTAAATTATTCAAGCGAATTAAAAATATGCTGATGTGGCCATCATGTTACTTTCTCCGACTTTCTCTACTTTCATGGTTTATTTTAAATTTAAATCATATTTTCAAT